>JAKSZT010054030.1:28785042-28937542 GCA_026826555.1 Tolypeutes matacus
GGGATGAGCCTCCCTGGCAACGAGGGATTAATACCAAGTGCCAACTGGCAACACAACTGGAAAAAGACCTTGAATAAAAGGGGGAAATGGTAAAGACAAATGAGTTCAAGTGGCTAAGAGACTTCAAAGAGAGTCGGGAGGTCATCCCAGAGGTAACTCTTATGCACACCTCAGTAGGAGCTCATAGAACATCTAAGTGCCTATCACCCCACACAGAGGGGTTCCTGAGAGCTCCGGAGACACCCAGGTCCTATATAAGGGGGATAGCCCCAGAGACTGATGCCTTATCAGTGGGCTCTATTTTGGAATCTGTGCTCCTGAGAGTGACAGAATTGTACTCAAATAAGTCCTCCCTGCACATGGTTCACCAGTCCCTTCTATTCAAACCTATATGTGATGCTGGAGTTTTTAGGTATACTTCCAGAGACTGGAGCCTCCCGCCTACCTATGTGCCAGGTGTGCATGAAATCTCGGTGGAGCTGCAACTCCTACCCTAAAGCTCAATGGACTCATCCAAGTCACCTGGTGAGGAGACAACGATGGGCAATGGCCATCCCAGGGAATGGAGAGGGCCTGCATCTGCAGGCAGGATCATCCCACCCATCATATCCATGGGATATAAGCCCTCTCTCACTTGGAGTTGGAGTGGACATCACCATCCCAGTCCCCTCAGGATGGGGGGAAGAACTATGGACTAGAGTGGACTTGATGGTGTTCTCTTGTTCACATATGGTGATTCTAGCAATGGAAGAAATTATAACAATGAGGTGGAGCCAGTGGCCACTTAACACTTTTGGGGTAGGGAGGGGATGAGCAGTTGAAATACAGGGGCTTCTTTGGGAGTTAGAGGTTGTCCTGAGTACTGTTGTGGCAATGGATGTAGGCCATTTTAAATCAGCACACACCACTCAGAACTGAGTGGGAGAGAGTGTGGTCTACGGTGTGAACTGTGGTCTATGGTTGGTGGCAAGGCTCTAGGATGTGTAAGTTCATTGAGGGTGGTGGGCCACGCTTGTGGGAGATGTTTGTGTGGGATGTGGTGGGAGGTGTGGGAGGTGGGCAATATGGGAATCCCAGTGGGTACCGTGTAATATTTTGGGTAATCTAAGCACCTCTTAAAATATATTTATATATGTATATATATATATATATATATATATAAAACATTTTTGTAAGCAAATACACATATGCATATATATTTATATATCATTTTGCAAATGTTTGTATGTATTGTGATAATTTTGATTTTTACCCACAATAAAAATAAAATAAAAATAAATAAATAAATAGATTTAAAAAAAGAAAGCGGGTAGGAATAGGCCTGGGGAAACAAGGCATCATGTTGTAACAAGGGATGGGCTGAAATGAAAATAGCAGCTCATCTGAAGAAGCTGAAGGGATAAGGTGATTAAAAATTAGCAAAGCAGGACAAAACAATCACCTGCATATGGGGGCAGGCAACTGGAAACATCCAGTCAAGGCACACTTTGACAGGAGAACAGAAATAGTTGTTGGTAAAAATATATTGAAGTTAGGTCCTTAGATTAATTTTGACTATGATTTAGACCTCTTACTGAGTGAGTAGCAGATACTCTATGAAGTCATGCAAATAAGAACTAGTTCCACCCACAGAATGGAAATGAATTGCCATCACTTTTGCCCCACAATATCAATAGGTGAATGAATAATGAAATCAAAGAAATTGGCATTTTTTGAAAGCTCAGTCAGAATAAATCTTTACTTTCCCAGGGTGAATGGCTAAGTGGCTCTTTTAAAGACTTGCATAAAAGTTCTAAATGAAGGAACAAATATCAACAGCTTAGAGTGTTAACTCAAGCTAAGACTTTGAGGAGACCTTTGGAAATATTTAAAAAGATGGATTAATGAAACAGTAAGGCAGAGATTAAGTGAATATGCTTTCAGTTGTCATGTGGCATTGCATCTGCCAGGTTATTTATTTTTCAGTGTCTGTCCTCTGATGGATCAAAATCATTCTTTAGGAGAATCTTTACTGAATAACATTGAGAAAAGTCAAAGATTTTCTGGTCACCAATATGCTTTCATTCTTTGGGCAATAAAGATAATTTTAATATTTATGTAAAATTATAATCGCACCATTACGATTTGATGTTTTTCGAGATTTTTATTAAATAATATTTTTAGTAAATGAGATTCTTATTGCATACAGCAGATTCTTTTCTTTTTTGTGCTTGTTTTTAGAGCTCTAGAGTTCTCTTGGGATATGTCTTTTGCCTAATATAATTCCTGGGATGGACAGGAGAGATGAGCAACCCCTAACCAGTCCACATTTACAGTGGAAAGTGAGGGAAGTGCTTGTTTTGAATAAGCCACAGTTATAAGAGGTATCATGAATGCCAGGAACTGCATACATTTTGGGGGTACAATTCACATGGAGGTTTTGTGAATGGTGCCTCCTGAAGTATGAACTGCATGAACACACTGCACGAGAGCATCCAGTGGCTCTGGGTTTTGATGTCTTTTGATGGACCATCTCTTAGGTGGCTTTGACTTTATCTGAGTAGAATCTAGTATAGCCTTAACTTTCAGAGTCACCAGAAAGCAGTAAGAAAAAATTCATTTCTATGGCATGGATGCATTGGTTTTAGTGGGATGGACCCGGGATTAAGTTCTAGCTCTACTACTTACTAGCTCTATGAACTTGGGCAGATATGTTAATTCTCTGAGGCCATTTCCTCATCTGTAGAATAGTGGTAATAATAATCCCTTCTTAATAGGACTGGTAAAATGTGATTATGTAGCAGTTTGCATAGTTCTTTTCTAAGAATAAGCATGGAAGAAACGTCAGTCAGTGTCCTCCTCCTCATCATCATCATCATCTATAAAATTTTATGTTAGCAGCTCTTGGAGGATCCTGTCTCCATTGCCATTCCTTTCATTCATTCAACCAATCAGTAATATGACCCCATTAAAAACAAGCCATTTGTGATCAGAAGCATCAAGATAAATCAGACAGAATCATACCTGTATGAGTAGGCACTCAAACATGGGTGATCAGACATTATAACTCAATATGTAGTAAAAGTTGTCTTTGTAATTGGATGGCCACAGATTCAGGAAGGAAGAGACCATTTTTTATTAGGATTAACTTAATATAGGGAGTTAATTTAAGCAGGGTTTGAGAAATGGATAAGGTTTTAATATTCAAGACCGGAGAGAGAGGTAAGAATTCTGAGTAGTGGGAAGAAATACAGTACAAAAACAGAGATGGCTGTTATTTCTTCAGGCTTTAAGATAATACAAGTTTATCATATATATTCATACCCTAAAATATCTTCCCAAAACATTTAAAAATATATCCTATTTTAACAAATAATATCGTGAGTGAGCCCTTTGTGGCTGACACCAGTATCCTAGGACCATGTTTTGCAGGCTTCATTGAGGAGTGGTTTAGGGGTTCAGTGTGGACCATAGCATCAGATAGACTAGATGCCTGGCAGATGACAGCATTAAATGTTAGCAAAGTCACTTATTGTCTTCCTCTGAAAAACGAAGACACTGATTTTACCTCCTTAATTAGATGAAATGAGACGATGTATATAGAGCTTCAGCACAGCTTGGCCTTCACTTGAGCCGAGTGCTCAGTAAAGGAAGCCATTATTATAATTTTATTTCTTAAACACTTGAATTATAGATATCACATGTAAACATATGAAATCCCTAAATATCCATTTCTTCTTGTCTTGAAATTTTTATTGCAGGCATTTTCTAATTATTTAAAAAAAAAAATTATTTCAGCCTTTTCCCTGAGTCTCCTTCTAGACAAGCAGGAGAGGTACAATGTTTTAAAGTTTAGCGCATCCCACAGCCTTTGTTGGTTTAAACGTCCAATGCCTTACCTTTTCAAGAACTGCATTTACTCTCATGACTGTTACCTGCTCAATGTTGAAATAGTTTGTGAGTGGAGATGGTTTGGGCATCACTCTCTGCCTTGTCCTCACCTTGGGCACTCCCTTACTTTGCCCATCTCCTTTTTACAGACTCTGGAATATACATGATGTTAATAGGCAGGAGAAGATGAAGTCTGAGCATCCAAAAATCATTTTTACTCTAATAAATATATTGCCTAATAATATTCAATTTGAGTACAAATACAGAAAAATACCTCAAAGGTAAATGGATATTTTTTTTCAGTTTTCATTACCTTTTTTGACTAAGCATGAAATTCTGTCTTCAAGAAAAGATGAAAGCCTCTGATAGAAAGAACCCGTGAAGCTGAGTTCTATGAAAGGGAACATAGAAACAAATGGGCTGACATCAATGACTGGCATTTGAGCAAGTAGATGAAAAAACCAAGCTCCCAAAAAGCTGATGTATGATACAGTCCAAATGGGTAAAGCAGAGTTTGGCAAGGGGTGAAAAGTTGAATGGAGTTCCATAAAACAAAGCAGAACATTACAGAGTAGTTAATTTCCTTTCAAATCTGATGTTTCAGGTTTGCTATCCCCAAAGCATTTCCACTGTACTCCACATCACCCCCAATAGCAATATCCACTCTTGATTTGGCAGTTACTAATATCATGTCTTAAATGATTCCATAAAATGAAATCTTTTTCTTCACCTGTAGAATAGAATTTCCTTATCTTAATAATATTTTGAATTGTAGCACTTAAAGCAAAAAACAGAAAGTGGAATTTACTTTTACTTAATGTTCTTCCCACTGCTCTGATAAAAATAGCATCTGTGCTTCTTTTTGACAGTTCTGCCCCAAAGAGCACTGAACTGAAGTCAGGAGTCCTGTAGTTGAGTCTTTCTTGAGTCACTAAATAGTTATGCTATTGGATATAAACCATTTAATCTCACTGGGTCAGTTTTCTGTAAACATGCTGAATGGGGCCATTGGTAAATGCCTTAGAAATGTATCATCTAATGATAATCTCTTCTGCTGGATTTACTTCATCTGCTCCCACCCTGTCTTTTTCTCTGTAGAGATAATAGTACAGGACAGATACATTGGCAGGAATTAGAAGTTGTCTTGACCAAGATTCTCAAAGGAGGTGCCATAGATGGGGGCTATGGCCTAAGAGGTTGCTTTTTTTTTTTTATGTTTTCGTTTTAATTTATCTATCCCATACACATACACACACACACACACACACATACACATAAACAGTATAGACTGTTAAATACATAGATAAATACCCTTTTTTGTTGTCTGCATGACCACTATATATCCAAGTAGGGCCAACATATTTATTTATGTCTTTGTGATGCCATTAGGGACAAATGACTACTTAAAGGCTCAGCAAATAACTTTTTGACTTTGTGATAAATATGACTGGCTGCCCTATAACTTAGAATGTCTTAATATAAAAAATGACAATTGTCCCACATGCCTTAATGTGGATTTTTTAACTGGTTACATAAACCAAACTTTTGCAAAAATTGGGAATTGAAAACTGTTGTCATACCACATATTTTAGTTTTGTAAGTCAGTGCTTCTATACTTGAAGATCAAATTTTTGTGTTTGAAAAACCCTGGTCTATAATATCTTTTTTTTTTCTTTTTAAAGATTTTATTTATTTATTCATTTATGCCCCCCCTTGCTGCTTGTGCTCGCTGGGTCAGCTAACCACGCCGTGCGGGCGGGCTTGCCTTCACCAGGAGGCCCCGGGAACCGAACCCGGGGCCTCCCACATGGTAAACGGGAGCCCTACTGATTGAGCCACAGCCGCTTCCCTATAATATCTTATATATCATCTGAACCATATAAATTCAATAGTTTTTCCTAAGTAGGTTTCTTTCTACATGATTACTATTTAAATAATTGAGGAAAAAATAATTTCTCTCTCATTAAAAACTGGACACGATTCAAAAAAGCTCTACTCAGAATATATCTTTGACATCAGCTAAGTATTGAAAAGTAAACAGCGAAATAGAAAGAAAAGGAGTATGTTTTTTTCCCAAAAAGAGGGACTATCAGCACACAGATTCCATCTTTTATGTTTTCAGTAACTCCACATTGTTTTTTGGGGTCACATTAACAATGTACATCCCTGCTTTCTAGAATAACAACTGTTCTTATCTGCAATATCATATTCATTTCTGAAATATGCATATTACAATTAAATATATCTTCCTTCAGCTCCCTGCCTTCTCTGTTCCTTCCAGGTGAACCAAAATTTGAATTGCATTGCACAAGTTATCTGATAAATCTGATTTTCTTCCAAATATCCCAGCAGGTTGACCTTTTCCCATAATGCCATCCAGATGGCCTTCAACCCACATGAAACTATTAGAGACACAATAATATTGCTATAGTCCCTGTCCCATCAACTCCTTCTTTTTATTTTCAGTGTATTTCCTCTGATTCCACTTGCTGAATTCAGATGAGATACAGAAAAAAACTTGCAAAAATCACAGGCCTAAACTGGGCCTCTGCTGTTTTTGTATTTGTGGGTTTCTATGAGTTTCTCTCCCAGAGAGATAATAAGAGAAGAAGAAGAAGATGACCTGGTTTATAAGACCTTGTTGACCAATGAAGAAAAGCTACCAGCAATTGGCGTGATTTAAACCAAATAAATGGCTTTGTTCATACATCAAATGCCCACTATCACTATATATTTAAGAGAGTGCCTTGGAATAAAGTTGCCTCAAGATAGTTCCCCCATATTAAAAAAAATAAATTCTTCAAAAGCCTCGTTCTTCATCTGAAAAAGGTAAACAAGGGAAAATAAACCATAGCATGGTGAAGATTCAACAGTGAGAGCTGTCAGCCTCCAGAATGTGAAAAGGAAGTGTTTGGGCCACCACCTTCTTTGAGTCTCTGGCTAGTCCTGACCAACTGAGCAGCACAGGTGACTATTATGACAGCTGATAAGACATTCCTGATTTATATTTCTCTTTTGAACGTGTCCAATCAGGCAGATTTATCCAAGCTCAGTCTTAAGTAGTCACACTTACCGGGAGCTACAAGTCTCTAGGGTTTATTTCTTTGGCCCAGGAGTACACAGAAAGGCAAGAGTTTACCTTGAAGTGCCTCAACATCACCTTTGTCCTTCTTCCCTTCCTCTGTATTCACATTCATCGGTGATAAGTGTAGACAAAGTCTTTCAAGGACTAAATAAAAGTAGTTTTTCAGGGATGCAGGAGAAGTCAACAAAGGCTGGTGCAAAAGCAGGGTCAAAAACTTCCTTATAATTTTGACAACTAGAAAGGAAACTAGATCCAAAACCATCATCATGCAGATGGGCTGGCTTTTGTCACTTGTTATTGTTTTTTAAAATGTTCCTAAGCATAAAATCCAGCAATCAACAATTTTTTACTTTGGCCTAAGTACTGTGGGTGTTCTTCCAGTCCATTTGTTGATAGAGTTTCCATGTTAATAATAGCTAATTATTTGGCAAAAACAACCACCAACCTATTTTCCCTCCATCTTTTATAATGCAAGTGGCTTAAAAAGATGATTCTCATATTGCAGTGGCTACTTCTTTCTTTAATGAATAATGCACAATCAGAACTGGACTATTTGATCAAAACCTGAAAACATTCTTTTATAGCATTTTAGTCTTCAAACATTTTAGATAAGACATGCAGCCAGTTTTCTGTTTTTCGTTTAAAAACCCAAAGCAAATATAAACTTATAAAGCGCCTCTTTGGAAGGACACTTTATATTATTTTTAGTGTGGCAGAAATATACTGCTTATAATTTATTTGCAATTTGCCCTGGGAAGCAGCTTCAGTTTCATTTTCTTACAGCCCATCTACACCTTTTTGAAGTGGGGCTGGGCTGCAAAAAAGGTGTTTGTACAATATTTCATTGAAAGAATTATTCTCATTTAGACCTTTTTCTCATGCTGTAGGAATTTTAAGGCTCCCTCCACTCCAAATCAATATATCCCTTCCTTCATCAGTCATGACATAGAGCTTCAAATATAGTTGTGTGTTTTCATTTGAATATTACCATCCTCCTCCTTCTTCTATACTCTAGCCTCTTCTGTGTTTTCCAAACTTTAATAATTCTTGCCTGTACTGACTTGTGGCATATCTGTGTTACCATCTATATTATTATTTAGTCTATGTAAACTCTTTTAATAATTTTACTTTAAAAGAAACTTTATATTACTATGATAATGGAAAACCAATACTTCCCTAATAAAGTGGCCTCTATATTTTTTGTTTCAAAACTCCATAAGTAAAATATTTTTGACCATGCACCGGTAGGCATGAACAGCTTCATGTATAACAATGCACAGGTATTACATGCATTTTAACAAACAGAAAAATTTAAAGGTTAATTTAAGGAAGGAAATATAAATGGACTTTCTAATATTGTCTTTCTCTACCAAAATAGAACATCTTGCATAATTCCTAGAGCATGTATATCACACTTTGGTGACCATTTTTCTAATAATCATTACAGTAAAAATTTAAAAATCTAGATACTACTTAAAATCATCAGTAGTAGGCAAATCACACTCTTCTGTATGCAGAGGAAAACACTAGCATAACAAAGAGAAAGTCAGTAGATTGTTTTCAATTAATACTTTGGTCTTTTCATTGTTGAACACTTAGCTCATTGGATGGCTCTTTCCAACTTTTAAATCTTAAGATGAGAAAAGTGACCCTCACAAAGTTCCAATGTTCATACCATGTTCACGTCTTCCAGTTAGCTTATGCTGGCAGTCACAAATATGGATGTGGTTGTCATTTTGCTGGGTAGACACATGTCTATTTTTAATACTTGGACAAAGCAAAGAAATATATATGGGATATATAGTCATCCTCTCTCTACACATGCATTTCTCTCTACACATACACATGTATCCATCTTATTTGAAAGTGATTCTCCACCCTTGAAAGTAATGCTATAATAAAGACAATAATGATGAAAAAGAAAGCTTTTCCTTCAAAAGGACAAAAACAGGGAAATAAATATTCTCCTTCTCAAAGGGTTATCACTTGTATTTCTACAACAACCACAAAAAAGAAGATACTGGCACTGAGATTCAGAATAGAAGCCTACCAAATGAAGTCTTTTTTATTTTTATAATTGATTGAATTAGCTTAGGTTTTTGGTGGTGTGAGTTTTTTGTTTCTTTGTTTTTTATTTGCTTTTTACATCCTGAAAGTCATAGCAGAGAGTACTTCAGAATTATCTAAATATTATTGTCTACTAATCCAAGTTTCTAGACTTTTTTTCAGATGAGAAAAGCAAGGGTCAAATTGGTTATGACTGATCTAAAATCATATGCCAGAGCCAGGACTCAAAGACCAAGTTTGTTTGCATCCAAAGCCCCAGGCTCTATCCCACACATAATGGTGTCTCTTTGCTTATTCCAGAATAATATTACAGAGCATTTACAAAGCTTTCCTGTATCGCATCTAGCTGATTTGTTTACTTCTGAATTTCATTATTTCATAAACAATGTTATAACCAAAAAATGTTACTTAATAAAGAAAATCACAATACCAAAATTAACCTAGCAACCATTTTTATTTTTCTATGTCCTCTCTCAGTTCTATAGCGCAAGCATGAAATTAAGTACAGATGGAATAATCAAAACTTGTATTTAGATTCCTTCTCTTAACTTTGTATCACACATGTCTTCCCTTCTTCCCTGTTTCTATGATATCTTCAGAATGGTCATTTTAATGCCTGGATAATCTACAGACTTCATGAATTATGGCATTTAGATTGTTTGCAATTTCACTATGCCATTAAAAATTATGAAGTTACTGTTTTGGTATGTGCAGCTTTATTTTTTCTTGTAATGATTTTCATATTCTAAAATTTCTGGAATATGTTCTCTGTAGCTCCTGTCTATGGTTTTTTTAAATGCAGTACCCAATCCACTGATGCCAGCAGGGAGTGAGATTGCAACTCCCCCACAACTTCACCAATACAGGGAACTCACTTTTTTCTTCCCTCCCTGCCTTACTGCCAGACAGGCACTTTCTCCTAAGGTTCCCTGTGGGGTGAATTCTGCTAATCCTGATAGTACAGTATGGTTCTAATATTTTGTATAGTCATCCCTGTTTCACTTCTTTGCTCTCACTCTCCTCATTGTTGACTCTAATAACTACCACCACATTAATCTTTTCATGCTTCTGTGTTCTTCCTTCTTCTTTCTTTCTTTCTGCTAGCTACTTTTATCTTCATCACATGTGTCAATTGTTGCAGGAAAAGTTTGACCTTCTATAATCACCGCTCTTTGCTGGTCAGGCTACTAGAGGTCAGTTCCAATTCTTTGGTCTTCAGCTCCTTTGCCCTTGTTCATTTGTTATCTCATGGTTTTTTCCCCCATTGAAAGTGGTTTTTCCTCCCTCCCTCCCTCCCCCCCTCCCTTCCTCCCTCCCTTCCTTCCTTTCCTTCTTTCTCTCTCTCTTTCACTCTTTCTCTATCTTTTTTTTTTCTCTTTCTCTCCTTATTCTTTCTTTCTTTCTTTTTATTTTTGGCTACTTATATAGGTGGAATACCTCTGTAATCACTAAAGTTCCCAAAATTATGTGAGAGAGTTGGAATTTTACTATAATAACAAAGATAATGACTAACTTTTATTGAGCACTTACTATGTGCCAGGTAATGTTCCATGAATTTTATGTGTATTAATTAATCTGCACCATAACCCTGGGAGTTAGGTGTAATGATTATCCCTATTTCGCCAATGAAGCCACTGAAGTACAGAATATTTCGTTTGATTAGTTATTTTTCCTGAGTCACCCAGCTAATGATTGCTTGGATAGTCTTAAGTAGTTCTAATGTGCTTTATGACATTCCTGTCCCTGATTTATCATCATGTATATGATAAATGAAATAGTTTTCCTAGCTAAGCAATTCTTATCATCTTAACTATTGCTTTTCTTAAGTTGGATGAGTTTCTTTAAATGCACATACCATGAGTTCAGAAAACTACCACTGAACCCTCCCTTGACATCATCTGGAAGTATATTTTTCAATCCTCCAAAAGTCACAAATTGTGTGTTATTATTGTCTACCATCCTCTGCACTTAGCAGAGCACCTTACACATACTAGATGATTCCAAAGATATTTGCCAGTAGATTTATGGTACTAGTGTTGGTGTTGAAATAATAAAATTGCATGCAAGGAATTCTGTTTTCACATTTCTGAATTAATTTGACAATGCTCATAATGAACCTATAAAAGCCATTAAACCTAAATTTGCCACATAACATGAGGACCTTGTTAGAATAACTCAGAAGTATTCAGGCAAATAATATATTACAATTGAGTGACAAGATGGTCAGGAACACCAGCTCTTTTTTTAATTATTTGAAATTATTTAAACTTCCCCCAGGAAACAAAAAGAAAAATGGCAATTGTAGCATATTTGGAAAGAAGCAAAGAACTAAAAGTCTCCTAAAGGTATATGTACCTATGTCACAGGGTTGTGTTCAAAAATTAAGTTAAACAATACATAAAGCACCTGTCACAGTGGCTAATATATTGTAAAAATCAGTAAAGCTTCATTATTTGTATTTTCTTAATTAAGATTTATTTTATTTATTTATTTCTCATCCCCCATCATTGTTTTTGTGCTCACTGTCTGCTCTCTGTGTGTTCTTCTGTGTATGCTCCTATTCTCTTTAGGCGGCACTGGGAACTGATCCTGGGACCTTCCAGAGTGGGAGAAAAGCACTTAATCTCTTGTGCCACCTCAGCTCCCTGGTCTGCTGCATCTCTTATTGTCTCTTTTCTGTGTCTCTTTTTGTTGCATCATCATTCTTGCCAACTCTCTGCGCGGGCCAGCTCTCTTGCACAGGCCAGCACTCTGCGTAGGCCAGCTCCCCGCTTGGGCCAGCTCACTGCACTGGCCAGCTTGCCTTTCACCAGGAGGTGCCAGACATTGAACCCTGGACCTCCTATATGGTAGATGGGAGCCCAATCGCTTGAGCCACATCCATTTCCCTATTGTATTGTTTTCAATCAGTTAGTGATATACACTTTTTTTCTGCTTCAAGTGGCTGTTCTTTGCTCATTTTTCTATAAATAAGTCCATATTTTTTGTATTTATGTATTAATTTCTGAAAAGATTAATGCAACTACATGATTCAAGCATCAAAATTTATAAAAATGTATTTATTCAATGAAATATCTCCCTCCCATTTCTATCCCATATTAGATGAGTATGCATATCCCAAACAAATAACCACTCTTCTTTGTTTCTTATTTATATTGCCAGAGGACAACAGTATTCATATGCAAGCCAAACACATACCTTCAGATATATGTACATACATATACACATACATACATAATGTGCATACATGTACATATGCATTCATGTGTGTATGCATGTGTATGTGTGTGTGTGTGTATATATATATATATTTCTTTTTCTTATACACAAATCATAGCTTACCCTACTCATTTTTATGTATCTAGCTACTCTGTCCTCATTGGTCTTCTTTTTCATAATTTACCTGGCTATTCTTGTCTTAATTTTCATATGAATTTCAGAATCAACTTGCCTAGTTTTGAGGAAAAAGGACTATTGGTATTTTATTGGGATTACATTAAATTTATAAATAAATCCAGGGAGGATTAGTATTTTAATGATGTGAAATCTTTCTATCCAAAAACATGCTAAAAGCCTATCTACTTGTTCATACAATTTTTTGTGGCTTTCAAAAGTATTTAATTTTTTTCATGTAAGTCTTATATTTCTTAAGTTCATACCTACATATTTTGCTCTTTTATTTTTATTGTAAAACAGGTATTTTCTGCCATTATGCCGTCTAACTTGTTAATGAATGTGAATACTATTAACATCCATATATTAATTTAGTACCAAATTAATTTTAGTTAATTTTCTTGGTGTTTAAAATATTTAATTATATCATTTGCAAAGGAATATTTTCACCTTCTCATTTCTGATTTTTATTCCTCTAATTTCTTTCTCTTGTTTTTTTTTGTACTGGCAAGTTTACAGAGTAAAATAAAAAATGATGGTGGGCCTCCTTTTCTGGTTTTTAACATGAATAGGAATGTTTCTGATATTTTCCCAGAAAGCATGATGATGGGTTTTGGTTTGAGACAGTTTATATATACATATTCTTTTATTATGTTTTTTTAAACTCAGAATGAATACTAAATTTTGTAACATGACTTTTAAGTATCTATGAATATTGTTATGATATTTCTTTTCAGACTTAAAAGTATTATATTATTAGATATCCTAATGTTGACTTATCTTGGTCATATTGTATTATTCTTTTAATATACTGCTGAATTTTAAATTTTAGTTTTTTATTTAGAACTTTTTACTCATATTTTCAAGAGTGGCATTGACCTATTACAATGACTCTGCAATTTAACTGCTTGTTACAATCAACAAGGAACTTTAAAAACAAACAAATAAACAAAACTACAAAAACAATACCCATCCCCACCATGCACCAATCATTTAAATTGGAATTTATGAAGGTACAGTATGGGACTCTGGGGACTCTAATGTTAAGCCAGGTCTTGAAACATTGGTCTATCATTTCCTTTTTGTATGAATTCAAACTTTGCTGTTGTTGCTATTTTAAAACCAGTGTTATGCTCATTTTTCAAAAGGATTTTGGAAGTTTTCTTTTTTATCAATGATCTGAAACAGTTTAAACAGCATTAGAATTACATGCTCTTCAAGATTTTGTGGAAATTCCTCTGTGAAACCATCAGAAGTTAGTTCTTTTTGGGGGGCAAATGGGGAAGAGAAGTGCCGATAACTGAAAATGCTCTCTATTTTCTTCTATGAAACAATATCTGTTTAAATTTTCCATGTCTTTTGGTGTCAAATTAAGAAAAGTGCTTTAATTTATTTGCAAAATATTGAGTATATAGTCAAGTAGTTCCTTTTTATTATATTTTCCTTGGTTTTGTTATTATTCCCAAACTTTTCTTATTTATGGTATTGTATTTTAGCTGTTTCATCTTGAATAATTTATCTCACAGCTTAATTGCCATTTTTGTTCCTGTCATATTTTCCTAACTCATTACTTTCTATTGTCCCTTTTCACATCTTACATTTATTTTGTAGTCCTTTCTTGAATCAGATAATTGATTTTTGTAGTCTTTATTTTTTATTTACATAAGAATTTAAGGCTATGAATTTTCCCTGAACATTGCTTTAGCTTTAGCTTATCAGTTATAATAGGTACCGTAGTGTAGTCATTTTTTAAAACATATTCCGATATTTTGGTATGTACTTTCTTTTTGACCCCAGAGTTGAGATATTTCTCCCGAGAGGTAGGGTATTTTATTTTCTGATTTTGTTCATAATTTTAGTTTGTTTTTTTTTTTTTTTGCTTTGTGATCATTCTGTTTTCTTTACTTTTGTATACCTGAAGTTAATTGTGGCTTTCTTGATTGCTTAGGACATGACCAGGTTTTGCTAAGAGTTCACGGTTATTGGAAAATAATGTTTTCCCCTCTATTTTTAGGAAATAGAATTTGATGTTCAATACATTGATCTATGTGATTGTCTTCTCTATACCTACTTTTATTTTCCCTTCATCTGACCATGTATTATACAAGGTGAACTATTATTGTGCTTTATTTTTCTTTGCAAGTCCTATATTTTACATATGCTGATACTATAGTAATGCTACACAGAAAATTATAACAATTATATCTTCATTGAAAATTTCTTCCTTTAGCATTACAAAGAGCTTTTCTTCATCTATTTAGTTAAAGCCTTTTAAACTGAATGCCTCCTTATTTTATAGTAATGTCATATTATAATCTATCTTTTCTGTTTACATTTACATGGCATGTTTTTGCCCATCCTTTTGTTTTAAGTTTTCTCAATCACTCTGAGATACATATATATGTATGTTTTATTTGTAGCAGTAGTTCTCAACCAGGGATGATTTTGCCCCCAAGGGGATATCTGTCAATGTCTGGAGACATTTTAGGTTGTCATAACGGGAGAGGGGACACTAATGGTATCTAGTAGGGGTAGAATCCAGGGATGCTAGTAAACATCCTACAATGCATGGGACAGTCCCACCTCTCAAAGGATTATCCAGCCCAATATGTCAATAGTGATGAGGTTAAGAACACTGACATACAGAATGCATTTTCCTCTGGGATCTAAACTGAAAGCATATTCATTTAATAGTGACCACTTATGTTATGATAAATATATTTGATCTTAGTTCTGCCATATTATTTTCTGTTATTTTAGACTGTTTTCTTCTACATGTTTAAAGTCCTTCAAATATTAAAGCTCAGGGTTTGTAATTTGTTTTAATAATTACCTTTATAGTTCTATCTTTGTTCCTTTCAATTGTTTAGGCTGCAACTAATAGTTTCCTACTATGAGCAATAAAAAAGTACCATGTTTTTTCTTCCTCCCTGGCCTGAATTTAGACAATAGTATATTTTTCAGTATTTACCATTGTACTACTGAACGGCTGTATTTCTACTAGTAGATTTGTCAGTGGTAGAAGCTACTAACTCAAAGATATTATTGATGAGCAAATCATCCTACTCATGTTAGTTTCCATCTACTCTTCCCTCCCAGTTTTGTTGGTTGTATTATTTTTACGATGACATTCTTGCTACTCAAAGCGTGGTCAATGGCCCAGCATTATAAACAGCACCGGAGAGCTTGTAAGAAAAACAGAACCTCAGGCCTCACCCAGGACACGTTTTTCAGAATTTGCATTTTAAGAAGATCCCTAGGTGATTCGTATGTACTTAAAAGTCTGAGAATCACTAACTTAAAACATTTAATTTCCGTTTTGTCACTCTAATTTCCAAATTAGTTTTAGCTTTAGTTCTATTGAAAGTGTGAGATATTCACTGTCCGTCCTTGTGTTTTCCCAAATTACTTCTTGTTTTGTTAAAGTTCATTTCCTAGTAATTTCCTCTAGGAGGACTCATTGGAAGAATACACCTTGATTTCTTGTGAGTTCAAAATGGTTGGTTTATGGTCTTTATTACTAGAAGGAGAGTTTGACTAGATATAAAATCCTTCATTCATATTTGTTTTACCTAAGTGTCTTATAGATTTACTTGTGCCATCTTTGAGGATTGAAGACTGCTGTGGAGAAATTTGAAGCCAACCTGGTTTTCAATCCCTTAAAAATGATATAATCTTTTTTTGTCTGACTGCTTAAAAAATCATTAACCTTTAAGCCCTATAACTATGCTAGAATATTCTTGACGTTGACTGAAATGAGTCAATTTTCCTGGCACTGGTACCCTCTCAATAGGTAGATTCATTCTTTTCTTTCAGGACAATTTTATCTAACTATATCTCTAAATAATTGTTTTGTTTCATTAATGTAACATAAATTCTTCCATAACAAATTTGAATAAACATATAGTGGATCTCCTTTATATGTCTTCTATTTCTACCATCCTCTTTATGATATGTTTTTTTTTTTTTTTTTTTTTTTTTAAAATTTTTTTGTTAATTGTACCCAGGACCTCATATGTGGAAGGCAGGCACTCAACCATTGAGCTACATCTGCTCCCCAAAGACAGTTGGTTTTTTTTTCATTTATTTGTTTGTTTTTAGGAGATACCAGAGATCAAACCTGGGACCTCGTACATGGGAAGCAGGAGCTCAACCACTTGAGCTACATCTGCTCTCCTAATCTTTTTTTATCTCTTTCTTCATCTCTATTTCATTCAGTTCATTTCTCTTATTTCTGTCCCTTACCATGGCCTCTACTCTGTTTCTTTGTCCCTGTGATGCTTCCAATTTCATCTTTATTTCTGGTTTTCATTCTTTTTCTCCCACTCTCTCCTGAGTTCTTCAACTCACATTTCATTTTTTCTGCCACCTCACCATTTCTTTCCTGACTGTTTGCATTTCTACATTGTGTTTGTTCTTTACAGAGATTATTGGTTTGTTTGCTGGCAGTTTTTTAAATGAATAGCATAGCATTTATTAACAGTTTTCATCTGTCCCATGGCATTGTTCTGGTGAATGATTTTGCTTAATAAAGGATGATGGTTCTGGTACTCCTTTTCTAATTTTGTCTTTGTATAGTTGCTCTATCCATTTGTATTGTTTGTATTATTGCATGAGTTTGGATTTTCTGGAACAGCTGTTTATAAGAAGTTCCTTTAAGTGTGGGGGGCCAGGGTTGCAAATCAGGCTAGCTAGTTTTCACAAGACTCTTCTTAGATAAAGCCAGGTTTCTTCCTGCCAATGTGGCTTTTGCGCATCATTCTTCATGGAGCCTTTCCCCCTCAGCTGCTTTGAACCTGATCAGCTTTTGGGGAGGCAGACTCTGCAACCCTCAGGTCATCCTCTTTGCAGACAAGGAATCCAGGTATTGCCCTTCAGGGTATGTCACTAACTACAGGAAGTATATTTGTGTTGAGGAGTCATGACACCTGGTACTTCCAGTTCTCTCTCCTCCACTTTCTCCCAATGGTTCGCACCAAACACATTTCCCATTGGCAACCCTTGCAAACATTCTAGAGTCTGTTTTCCAGTTTAACCTAAAATACCAACTGGGTTTTTGTTTTCCATTCTCTGTGTTGCTCTTTGAAGATTTCTAAGGGGACAAGGGGAGAACGTTGGGTTTATGACCTAGAAGAATTCTCCTTTTAGTAATTTTTATATTCCAAATATTTATCTTTTTACCTTTTATTTTTTTGCATATATAAATATTTGATTTTATGACATCAAACCTTTTAATTTATCCCTATGTCTCCTCCCACCCCATTCTTTTGTTTTTGCTCTTATGCTAAAAATGGCCTTACCTACAATGAGATCAAGTGGTAGTAACATGTTTTCATCTAGACCTTTTCTATGGATAAATATTTTTTTATATTTAACTTTTTAATCTTAGTTATTCCTTTTTTCCTTTATTAGAGAAGTTGTGGGTTTAGAGAAAAATCATGCATAAAATACAGGATTCCCATATACCACCCCACATTTCTCTTTTTAATTGATCATAAATGTATGCTTATATAAAGTTAATATAGCATTCTAAATTTATTTCCTCAAATTATTAAATTTCCAGTGCAACTCTTTGAATTATCTATCCTTTCCCCTTTGAATTGAAATGATATTTTAACTATACAAAATATTTATACTAAGTAATTCTTCATACTTTATATTGTTACACTGATATGTCTATTTCATCTTATGATAGTATCATTACCATTTACTTATTGCATATTTATAATGTGTTTAGTGCAAAATTACCATTATCATTTTTCTTTTTCAAAATTAATCATCTTTTTATGTTTAAATTTCTTTCTGAAAAATAATTCCCAGTTTGGAGATAATTATTCCCTTTCTCTTTCACTCTTTCTCTTTCTATCTCTCTCTCTGTTTCTCTCTCATATATGTATTATATACAAATAAAATCACTTGCCATTCCATCATTTTTTTGACTATTAATAATTATTTCCAAGGAAATACAGTGGTGGGAAAAAATCAATTGACATTTAAACAAAACCCAGTTAAATTTAGTTATTGAAGTTTATAGAAATTAAAAATAAAATCAAAATGGTGAATTGTTTAGAATTACTTCTTCCTTTACTTTCCCCTTTCCATTTTCTTCCTTTAAATCTGAGAATTGCACTTCTCTTTCTATTGATTGATAATCATGACTTGGAAAAAAATTAATGCCTTCTAAATTCTAAAGTAATAGCATAGTTTTGACTCTCAAAACATTTCCCAAATATGTTCTTACTTTTTTTCCAAATCAATCTTACTAATAATTTAAATCCCTAAGAAAATGGGGAAAAAATAGCTTAAAGGAGAAGCGAGTAGATAATAAGGGAAGAGTGCTCAGCGCATAAGAAAGATCACAAACTATCAGATAATATTTTATACAACATAATGAAAAGCTGCCAAAATAAAAAATTAAAATAATCATAACTCAACAATAATTAGTAGTATAATCTCACAGGCTAACATTTATTGAGCATTTGCTATGTTCCCAGCACTGGGAAAAATTCATATAGCATTTCATTTAATTCCTCAGAATCACCTGAGAGGTTGAGGTTGGTACCATTGTTATTTCCAGGACCATCAATGAGAAGAGTGGAGCTTAGAGGGAGAGGCTAAGCACTTGCCTAGGATTTACCTGGTGGTGGAGGATGGACTCAGACAAGGTGTGCTTGATTCCAAAGCTTCTTCACTTAGCCACCACACATTCTTAAGAGAATTGTTCAGGAAGTGGGTATCTCAGGAAAAAGCTAGGAGGAACGGGACTCAATGTGCATAGGCCATAACTAGATTTTACAGCGGTTCCCTTAGCAGTTTACTGCGGGCCTCACAGGCATCCTACATCATACAGACGTCCTGGGAATCTTCTTCTCTTCTCCTTTCCCAGCATGGGGACTCACCATCAAAAGCAGGGCCACATGGCCACTGAGTGTGCTGTTATAAGGATATGCAAGATGGGAGTAGTCAAGTAATGAGATTAGGAAATAGAGTAGGCAAGCTACTTAGACAGGACATCAGTCATTTATTCAACATTCAAACAGTATTTATTAAGTATCTACTCTGTGCCAGGCATTTTTAGAGAGTTTGAGATTTACCAGCCAAAGATCCCTGCCCTCATGGAACTTATGATCAAGTGGGGGAAAGACAAAACAGAAGCAGTAAACAGCACATTTAATGGTATACTAGAATGGAACAAGAGCTCTGGAGAATAAACAAGGCAAGCTGAGAAGAGAAGGTGGAGCGAGGGGTGGGGGTGGGGAACAGATGGCACTTGTTAGGTGAGGCCCAGTCAAAGCAGCTTCCACTCTGGAAAACCCATTCAAATGCCAAGGGTTTCATAAGGGGCAGAAAAAAAACCTTTCTTCATTCTAATCTTTTTCTTCTATGACAATTATTAAAGTCCTCATTGGCATCAGAGTTATCATGATCATCATCAACATCATCATCATTATTATTATTATCATTATTAATGGCTATCATTTATTAAGCAATTATGATATGTCAGGAACTATGGTGCAGACCATTTTACAACTATGAGTTCATTTATTTAGCACTTATTTTATATCATCATTTCCATTTATTGTTAATTGGCATTTTGTATTGTATCGTTTCCCCCATGGGAGTAGGTTTCTTGAAAACAGGTCCCGTACTCACTTTCCGTTATATTCCTGATGAGCTTTGCACAAGTCTGGCCCTCAAGCACAGTACAGGGAGCAAAGAAACTCAGAACATGCTTGCTGGAGACTGAAAAACAAATACCGATTCACAGAAGAACAGCGTGAGGACCAAAACTATGGATGGGAAAATCAAATGGCAGGGGCTTGTGTGCACAATACCAGGAAAGCTGTGGGAAGAAGGGCAACTGGTGCTCAGCAGGAAAACAAAAGCATAAGCATCAGTGACCACCAGTTCTTCCCACTCCCACTTTCCTCCTGTTGCCTTTCCCTTCTCTTTTCATTCTTTCTCCACCTCCCCACCCCCTTAGATATTTCACTTGCCAGGGATGCTGCTTGAACTGTTCCGAGCAGCCTGTGCTCTCTCATAATTGATAAATGGAGGTGTTTTCCAATAACCTTATAAATCACAGCATGCAAATGGTTACAGTTTGGATGGGGAAGAGTGAAAATGCTGGGTAACAGAAGCCATGAGTACCTTGAAAATAAAGAATAACCCTTGCAAAATGACAAAGATGATTTCTTTAAGCATAATTGCGCGGCTAGGTATTAGCCATGAAATTACGGAAGGAAACACACACATATACACCAACAAACAGATATTCCTATTTTAAGGGAACAAAAAGGCATAATGTATTCCAAAACAGTTTGTGATCATTAAATTACATAACCTGTTATGTTTTATCCCTAAATGGCTTATTTTTCACTCTGTTTTATCCTGTTTGCTGCCTCAAGTTCTCTCAGAAGGTGGAGCATGAATCTTAAATTATTTTTTTTTATTATGTAAGAGAAAAATCATCATTTGCCAAAGCCAAAGTGGTCAAAATATAAAATTGCTTGGGTATTTATTATCCTGAAAAAGAGTTAAAGTGAATATATGTAAAATATATTACTTCTTTAATTGTTGAATCATTATTTTTGATTCAGTGCTTATGCTCCTATGACGAGCTTCTTTAATTTTGTGGGAAGCTTTGCTAATAATTAAATATTTCCAAGATTCTTTACATCCAGGAATTGTGGATTTTTATATACAGCAGGCTATTGTTATGATTTAACCTAAAGAAAGCCAAATTAAAATTGATTTACTAAATAGGTTAAGGATAGCATACTTATTCACAATTTCAACCCTATTTCATGCTTAGACAGGCAGATCTTAATTATACACAAAAGAATTCAAATGTTATTAGCATGATAATAATTATTTAGAAGATATCCTCTTTTTAAAAAAAAATTAAGCCAGTATTGTCATTCGTGCAGCTACATTTTTCAACAGAATGACAGCTTTGCTAGTCATAGATATGTTCAAAGTACATATACAATATTCAAAGCTGTGCAGCAGACATGTTATCTGGACGAGCTCGGATATGCGGTGCCAGCGATGCACTGCACACTAATCATTATGTCCTACCCATGGTACTACATGCAAATACAATCCTTTGTGACATTTTGTCAAATATTTTGAGGATTCTATACTCCTTATCACACTTCCATCCCCGTGTGCTCATCACCAATCAGGCATCCTGAAAGCAGTTCCACAGATGGCACGGACTTCAGCTAGTCACGGCTTTACTATACCATACCAAATTAGTGAACAGAAAATTAAAGATTTCTATTTAAGTGGCTAATGGGAAGGGCACAGGCAAGGCAAACCGAAGTTTACATTCACTGCCCTGCTGAGCTATATCTGGCAGGGGCAGCCCTGGGAAAAGCAACTTTGCTCTGTATTTGTGTAGCAAGAGATGTAAACATTACATATAGTAGCAAGCATATGGCATAATGGATAAATCCATTTGAAGGTCCTGCATTTGGAAAACCCACACCTTGGGTCAATATCTGTTGTCAGTGAGCTCATATACGATCAGATGGAGAAAATGTAGAAATGTTTGAGGACTAAAGAGTTGGCTGCAGGACAAGGGATGCATTTTTGAACATTGATTTGCCAGAAGTGTATCTGTTGTCTGTTGCTCCAGGCTGGCATTTTTAATTATTTCTGGGACAAATGGATCAGTGATACACAGAAAATCTGTAAGGCTTCTTGTCAAATTAATAAAATAATAATGAAAGTAGTCATCTCAGACTGCAGACTGTCAGAAATCTTGAGAGGTCTATAGTAATCTACATGGTTAAATAAACTAAAATGCTCTTGTGTGCTATTTTAAATCCTAAGTGTGGTGACATAAAATAGATTGTGCAGTGTCCATTGTATACAATGACACCTACTGTGACAAAACCCGACTATGTTTAATGACCTTTTTAAATCTTATACCTAGAGTCCATAAAAGCATTGTAATTCAGTTGTAAAACACACTTTAATAATCAAAATGCAGCTGTTAAAATAGCATTGCTCATAATTCTAACTTGAGGCAATTTTTTTTTTGTTGTTTTTAATGCAGAAGAGCAGACCACAGTTTAAAATTCCTATGAGGTCACTATTGGCCATTACAGTGTTTTTTTGCAACTTAATAATAGATGTTTTAAAGTTTAAGTGCAGCCTCAGGCACTCATAAGCATTTATTACAAATCGCTGGTTGCCTCCCTTATGCAGAGAGGAATAACATTTACATACAGTAGCACGGATTAATAAGATAAAAAATTTGAAAAAGCCGTCAGTCAGGGAGCGAAACTGGTGCTAATAAAGCCCACTATATTCTTCGGAAATATCAAGCCGTCTGTTCCAATATTTTGCCATTCCCCATGAGGTATACAAATCCAAATCAGATAAGTCTCAAGCAATGCCAAAGACATGCTGCTCTGCTCTCCAGTGGCACCCGGCTGAATCTTTTATTTATCTTCAGAGCAATTGTACATTCTAGTATACTAAAGACTGAAATAAACTGAACATCACTCATCAGAAAGTTTCATAAAACGGAGCCCTCTCCTTCCTTGTTTGCTAAACCATGATTAGTGAGAAAAATGCACTATAAAGTATGTATCATGGTAGGAAATATAATGGCAGGCATGGGACCTCTGTAAGCAAGGGCTAGTTCAATAGAACCACATCTTGCTAGAGTTTAAAATGATGCTCACGTGAAATAAGACATAGAGGAGAGCAAATTGCTTTAGGAGAGGGAGTCCACGCGCCTTTCCTGTCCCCCGTTTTGGAGTGGCTCAAACCCAAAGGTGCAAGGGAAAGCGAAAGCAAAATAGCACACATAATTTCACATGATGATTAAACTGCAGAGATCCTTGTTATAACAAATCACTGTGTCACTCTCCCAAACTGCAGCCTAACAAAACGGCACATAAAATCATTTCTGCCCCTCGGAACACTGCTAATTAAAAAGTACACCCGTTAGTGTTCTGATTGGGGATGAGGATGCCTGTTCTTTCCAGCCCAAGTGAACATTGATAAAAGAAATTTATTTATTTATACATAATTATTATTGTTACCCTACTGAACAGTGCTGGGGATTTAGAGAAATGAGACGCCACCATTCTAATTTTTCTTCAAGAAGTCTGCCATATTAACTCCATTGAATAATTACTGAAAAGTAATACACTCGTGTAATATTACCTTATGCAAAATTGCATTAATCAAAAAGTGAGCCTGCCACAATCAAGTAATTTGGGGGTGGGAGAAAGGCATACATGCATAGTATTTTTTCCTCAGGACTTATTTTCCTTACAGCAGGGCATTAGCTAACAGTTTTGCAGCAATGATCCCATGAAAGAAGGCAAGTAAATCAGAAGGAAATAAAAATACAGCCCTGGTCTTACACGGAGAGGACCATATAAATGGCAAAGGAATGACCAGCTACTATCTTGACAGCCTCCTCCTTTGCTGCGACTCTGTACACAGTAAAATAAATCCTGCTTGACCTCTCCAAGGAGCCGGGCCATTGTTCCCCACAAGAAGTAAACGTAGCCACTTAATTACACCCAAGCAGCTTTATAGAACATGGAGCTTATGATAAAACATGAACAGTTTCCTGTTGTGGTAGGTTTTCTTCGGAAATTAAGGAAAAGGGGGGAAATGTATATGTGGGGAAGATCATTCCAGGTGTGCATGAAATGTGGCAAATTAGGAAGGGTTCTTGTGCATACATAATGTCTCATAAATACCGGAGTCCTAACAGCACTAATCCAAGTGCGATCGTTTTTATAGCCTTTTGTCTTGTAAGTTTCGCTGAGAGGAGTGGGAAGGTTCCTCCCAGATTAGAATCTAGACCTGTGCGGTCACAGGAGACCAACAACACTCACTGGAGATGTGCATTTCATCTCTATTTTTAAAAGGCGGGGTGGTGGGGTGGCGAGGTGGCAGGGTGGGACGCTGGTTATTTTGTGGTGGTGGTTTGGGTTTTTGTTTCTGTTGTATTCTTCTTAGTGGCCGCGAATGTGAAGTGTAGTTTCTTCCACCAGCCTCTCCCAGGCTAGCTGAGAATAGTGCCCATTTTGAGATTAGGAGATTAGGTTATTCATCACTCGAGATGCTCCCCGCTGTGCCGCTACTATCAGAGCGCAGCCAAATCAAAACATCTCTGGAAGGCATTTCAGAATAATTGAATGCATCATAATTTCCCTATTAATACATATCTCATATTACAGATTATGCATGAAATGTTCACATTATCTGTTACTTTTTGTTAACGTCTTGCTCCTTGCCAGTAAATTTAATACACAGAGTGAATCAGCATGCTATGATGAAGGGATAGGTTACTGATAGCCACTTTTTTTTTTTCAGGATTCAGTAGAAAATTAAAGTAAATCGATCATTTTATAGCCCCACTGGAATGGCTACAAGGGCATGTTGCTAAGCAAATGGTAATTTAAATGTACTGTGTAATTTTTCTACGCAATTTACTGAAGGCAGACTTTATCTCTCACTTAATATCAGATGCTCTTTATCTGATAGTGCATGATGTATCAGTGATAGAGAAATTATTAACCTATATTCTAATCAAATGGGGGGACGCGGCAGCTTGACAACTGGTCATGTGGGCACTATAGGAGTTAAATCCTGTACCCTGGAAGAATATGACTGGCATAAATGCCTGAAAAAAAGACAGGTGATGAATTCAATATTCATTTGTATAAAAAGCATGCACTAAATTCTAATTCAAAGTAATCAGAGTAAGTCATAATGAAATTTAATAAAAATGTCAATATAACAAAAAGTTATAGTTAAATTGAGTTTAGATTTTCATTTTATCAAAGTTATCTGGCCACAAAAGATACCCTCTTTTAACATTTTGAAATTTGGCAATACTTTAAATGTAATATGGAAGCATGTACTTTTGCACTGGAAATATAACACACATTTTAAGACAATTACACATTCTCCATGGTAAAAACTAGCCCTCTTGGGCATATTCAAATAGCTAATAATTATTTTTCTTTTTCTTAAAAAAAAAAAACAAAGCTCTAACACTGTATATCAGGGTAGTTTGAATTTTAAAATAAGTCAGTGGTTCCATATTGTACAACAAATAAGAACAAAAAGAATCTCAGTTTGACAACACCCATCATTTTTATGGAATGAAAAAGAAAAAGGAGGAGGGTCCCATTTACCCTTCAGGTTGCTAAAGTGAAGGCAAGATCCTCCTACTGCTGGTGTACAAAATGTATTATTGTCATTAATGAAAAAGTTAATGGGCCATTTTCTTATATATCAATTTACATTTTACAATTTGAGTATACAAATGATATGTACAGCAGAGAGCTGATTATTTTTGCTCAAGGAAATAGTTTTAATGTGTTTTTATGGACATCAAATGTTGTGAATAATGATGCATCCACAGAATGCAAATAGGATGACAGCTCTTGGGCTGTGATCAACAGTCCTTGGATAAAAGGTCTGCTGGGACAATAATGTTCTGTGGAGGGCCTGAACAGTAAAAAATGGAAAACAAGGAGGACACCGGGATATTGGAAAGGTAGAGCTGCAGATGGGGTTTGGGGTATGTCACTCCCACATGGAGACCAGATAATATTACCAGTTTTACGAGAAAAAATATATTTAAAAGAGAATGTGTCTGTGCAGCAGGGAACTGCAGACCAAAAAAATACTGCTGATTCTGGCTGAGAAAATCAATTTCTGAAATTAGATATGGCTCACCATAAGAGAAATGAATTTTAATAGCACATTCATACCACAGTCCCAAATCATCTTTGCTTACTAACTTCTATGTGTGTTGATCATTTTTCTTCACCATTTAAAGGCAGTCACCGCTGCAGTGTAAATAGGAATGTCTTATCGCTCCAGGAATACTATGCAACAGAGTTCTTTGGAGGAGATATGATTGAAATGACGCATACCAAGTCCCCTCGCCAAGGAGGATGGATAATGTCAGACCTGCTGTGAGGCTGCAAGCACATTCCTTGAAAAGTAGGCATTCCTTTTGTTGGTCATTGTAATTTGTGTGTACGTGAGATCTGCACATTATATAGCCCTGCATTTATGGGCCAGGATAAATGAGCATCTCGGTTACAGACCAAAGCCACACACACTCACTCCTCTTTACAATGCCAGGGCCTTATCAACCCTCACCAATTTCTACCTGTGACTGGCCTGTAGTCGCACATACACAAATTCAGGATACCGCGGCAGAATGCCAAGACATCTGGCTGGAAGTGAAAAGTTCAGTCAATCATTCATTTCCCCTTTTCATCTGCATATTTGGGAGAGGAGGTTCAGTATTCTTCCATCAATGAGAATTCTCTTTTTTTTTAAAAAAAAAAAAAAAAAAAAACCTTTTAAGCAATAAAAATAGAAGTGAGGCTGAGTTATCTGCTTTAAAAAATAAACTCTGGGTTATAGCTGTCTAGGTATTTAAATACGAGTTAATTTGAAAGAAATGCTACAAGACCATGTAAATACAAAACAAAATGCTTCATAAACATTTCTTAACCTGTATCTTAGCAATTTGAAAGAATAAGGGGCCACAAACAGAAGCAAGCATGGTCTGAAAATAGTATCCATTAAAAGCTGCATTGGGAAAAATTAAATTAATAGGGAAAAATCCTAGACCAGTTACAAAATGTGGGCATTTCCCAAACTGACAACAATGCAGCAAGCCTGGGAAAGTATACTATGTCTTTAGTATCTAATGAGAGACAGCTGAATGTAAAGAAATGCCTATCCATACGTGAATATAAATAAGAAACGTAATGGAGATGGACAAATTGCTCTTCAGGATGAAATACAATGATGGAAGTGGAAATGTATTGCTCTGGGAATCCAGGATTATCACGTCTTCATTTTATTTTTTAACAATGAAAGAATTGACAAATTGGCAAAGCTTTAGTTCCAAGATTACTTTCTTATATATTTCTTTCACCACTGCCTACCCCACCACCCAAAAGCTCACCTTTCAGTGCAGCCTTTTAGCCAGTGATAAGCAGAGTTTCGTGAGCTGCTTTCATAAAAGCTGCCTAGAAGGCTGTACAGTGTCAACAACTACCTCCACCACAAAAGTGAACCCTGCCTTCCAAACTTCCTTCCCCAAAACAAGTACAGTTATAAATCACAGGGAATGGGGAACCCATGTGCCTGTATTGAAACCTAGATAACTGGAATGATTTGAAATTTGAAACACTGAGCACAAAAATAATTAAATTTGGAAAGGCTCCTAGAAAATGATTTAAGCTCCCAACATTACTTCAAAGAGAGCCTTCTTCCCACCCACCTCTATCCAAAACAAAGTAACTTCTTTAATTTTTTTCCTCTGGTCTAGAAATCAACATACCTACATCCTCTTATATTTAAATTTATTTTCTCTGCCAAAACCCAACATCAGTGCCTTTGGGTACACATAGGAAATGAAGGGGGTTGGATCTGCTATCTTTAGCTATCCTTCTATACTTGACTAAAAGATAAAGAGCATTAACTGACCTGATGTGTACCTGAACGAATTGTACAACAAACCCGTTTTTCCCTTAAGGAAAAATAAAGGGCATAAAGGATGTATATATATATATGTAGATGCATATGTATATGGTTTTTTTAAAATTCTGACATGTAAACATAAGAGTTTTTTGTTTTTTCATATTTCATTGTAATTGGACATTCAGTTAATAAGAGTTACAATATAGCTTAAACTATACACTAGGTTTTGGTATACTTTAGAATTTGTCAAATTTATTTGCTCCACCAGATTCTCTAAGGAATTTAAAATGTTAATAGACTCTGAGACTATTTTGCCAAAACTGGTATACTAATATGCATCACTTAAAATAAAGTAAAATTTTATGCTGACTTCTCTTTCAACTCCAGGTCTAAAAATCTCCCTCCGACTTACTCAATAAAGGAAGTGGAAATGGTCATTTCCAATGGAGTAAGGTAGAGCACTCGAGAAATTCAACACTCAAAAAAATTTAACTCAGAAAGCCAGATAATGATATGACTGGTCCCAATCCTTTAAGGGAGTCACCATTTTACTTTTCCCCATAACCAACATATAACATTAGCAGAATCAAAGTAAAAGAAAAAATTCACCTCTTATACCATCCTTTACAAAATAGCCTATTTTACTTATTCCAAAATGCCTTCCTGTCCCTGTACATAAACATACAGGCAGCTTACATGTTGCAGAGAGCATGTGGCTTTGTGTCTTCCCACTTAATCCCACACGTTACGCATTATTCTTGCTTCTCACGATGGAACGGTCTTTAAAAAGACTCCCTCTTTAATAAATGAATAATTTTTCATTCGGAAGTAGTACCTTCATTTTGTTTTGAAAGAGGGAGATTTTGCCCTTTAATACAAAATAAAGAAATCAAGGCAAGAAGAATCCGTTTTGAAAGCCTAATATCCCTCGCACTGATGTCAGTACCTGTGATCGGCCATGCCTCTTCCCTAACAATGAACTGAGAGTCCTAGAGTGGAAGCCAAAGCTTTTATTTCATTTCACACTCAAACTGTAAGAGAACTTAGCTAATCAAGATCACTGAGAACGGAGGTTGCAGTTATGCCCGTCCATAGGGCAGGGCCAGAGCTCACCATAAGGAAATGGTTTCTCCAACAAAAGAATTATTTGCAAATACCAAACTCTCTCTTTGAGGCTATTCTTCTGAACACTGAAGCAGTACGGCAGCCAGGACCATTTGTGGGTACCTTCTGTAGCCAAATGAAAAATACATAGAAAACATCTCACACAAATAGACTAAATCAATAAAGCAAATAAACGCTTCTCTACAGCACTCAGCAGGTACAGACTTATTTTCCCCTATTCTAAAGTAAATCAGCAATCTCTCTTGAAAATAAAAAGAATATTTCACCACAAATTGACTGCATTTAATAAAATGCAAGCTCTCCTGCCCAGACAGTGAAAATTTGAAATCAATAGTCAAATTCCCCATCTGCTTTTAAGTGGGAGAAACTAGCATACAACTTTATTCTTGCCCCATGAATTATCCCATTGGTTCTTCGTGGCATGGCAAGAACCCTGCCAATTCTTGACTTTTCAGGTAAGGGACACAAAGCACAGGAAATAAAATCAACTAATAACTGTCTCTTTTGGCAAACATATGGATTAAGAAGAAAAATAATTTCCTTGTTAAGAATATATTCAGAGTATCCAATATCTGAAACATGTTGTTACAGAGTCTACTATCGTTTTTTTAATGGAGAGTTTTCTCTCAAGGGGATTTTTGTGGCACATTCTCTAAAAAACAGGAGGCAGTGTTGAATTAGTTTTTTAAAAAAAGAAAAAAAAAAAGTTTAATATAGTGCTTTAACCACCATGGTGGAATACTTTCAACCTGGCACCAAGATGAACGCTTGGGCAAACACAAACTGTGAGCGATGTTTGATGATTCCAACCACCATGACAAGGCAACTGCCAAGCAAGCTTGGGAAGAAGAGTGCTCCTGGAGGGTCAGAGTTTCCTGGCCTTCGTTGTTGGGAATTTGCACATGTGGAAAGGTCCCAGGGCAAAATTTGTGGCACTTCGGTGCCCCCTTGTGTCCAATTAGGCACCAGCATGAACTACACCAGGTCTGTGTAGAAAGTCAGAGCAGGAATTTCTTAAATCCCACAAGAGCACAGGGTGGGGTGCAGAAGGATTGAAATTTTCTATGTCTGTGAAAAAGTCAATCGCTGGTACAAGGACAAATTTCTATGCTGATGCTTTCCCACAACAATTCAGATACCCTCCACCTGAACCCCCTGGCTGGGTTTCATCTGGAGATAAACCAGAATGTACAGTCTTGAATCCCTGTTTCCTGGACTCCCATAAACAAGGAAAACCATTTCAGGTGGAAAATTGTTGTCTTTATTATCAAGCTCTAGAAAAACTGGAGATAATATTTAAAAATCTTTTTGATAAGAGTCTTGCTTGCCCTCAAATCTACTTCAAATTTTGAGTCTTGCCAGATTATCTTACACATTTGCATGACAGTAACCATTTCATTCCCTCATCATTATTCTTTTTTTTTTTTAACATGCAAAATGACTTTGTAGAAAATCAGGTCACCAATGGATGCAAGAATCTAACTACGTTTAGCAGCCCCATTCCCACTCACCTACATAAATACCTCAAAGCATTAAAAACCAATTCTACATGTAATAAAGCTTGGAAATTTTTCAAACTCAATGTTGGGATGAGGGTGAAGGACAATTTCCCCCATAAATACAAATTTGTTTCTGATGTTTATCTCTATAGATGGTTTGACTGCAGATCTAGAATTGGATTGCAGTTCTGTCTGCAAAAATTACCTGAGAACCATCTACTCCTTCTCAACACATTTATTCACACAGCTCCAAATACATTCCAAAGTGGGAGGTAAGTGCTTTCTTTCTTTGACAGAAAGGACTGTTGGAGGTTTCAAACTCCATACTGTATCAAAGGCTGGGGAGGCTGAAGGAGCAAGTGATAAATCAGAGAAACAAAAGGCAGGAAACAAAAGCAGTAAGAAGGAAAGCACATGAATGAAAAAGGGAAAGAGAAGAAAGTGAATCCAGCTGCAGATCTTTGTGAGAATGCCCTTTCTGCCTCAAGTGGGAATAGAGTACAATTGCCGACTCCTTTTTTGCTCTTTTTTTTTCTTCAGGAAATCATTAGAAATACATGTGGGAATTACAAGACTGCACTTATGGCTGCCTTTTTGCTTTTGGCAACACTGTGGGTCTCATGCACGATGGATGTCCTTCTGTTCACCTTCAAAGGCACGTGGGAGCCCGAGCTGGACCATTCCCACTGCTGCTCAGGGAAACCGTCCTGTGAATTCCCCTGTGCATTTTCAACAGGATGAAGAGGCAAACCCTTTGGGGGCTCTTCAAGAGAGCAAACTACTGTTGAATAGTACTTCCATTGAACATTTTCATTTAAAAAGGCCATGAACTGAGGAAAGTGACTTGTACTTCTATCTCGGTCTCAGGCTCCTCCCTATCTTGCAAAAGATTGCATAATTTCCATCTTCACCCACTGCCAACAGTGCATTTATTTGGCATGTTTATCTTTTGGTCAGAATGGTTTCATTTCCATGACCCAATGCCCCCTGCAACTAATGACACTGATTTTTTTTTTTTTTTTTTTTTTTTTTTTTTTTTTAGGAGGCAATGGGAACTGGGGACTTTCCACGTGGGAAGGAGGTGCCCACTCACTTAAGCCTCTCATCGTGTTTCCTCATTGTATATCCTTGTTGTGTCATCATCTTGTTGCATCAGCTCACCGTCTTGCTTGTCTTCTTTAGGAGGCACTGGGAACTGAACCTGGGACGGCCCATATAGTAGGCGGGCTCCCAAGGGCTTAAGCCACATCTGCTTCCCATGACATTAATTTTTAAAGATTCACTTTAGGGAAAGTGGCAAGTCTCTGGGGAGATTATAACTGCCCCAAATAGGGATTGAATATATCACCTCGACCTCCTTCATGGCACTCCTTAACCCAGGGCTCACTACAGTATCTTGACACAGCTTCATCCCTTCAATAGTTGCAAGGCAAGGTTGCTACTACTAACAAAGTACAAAAGAATGTGAGTGGATTATAAATATAAACAGCTAGAGTAGCTTCAAGGTTATCCATGAAGTCGAAACACTATCAGATTTACTATGAATTTTTGTTCTGGGAAAGAAGTAGAGTTATAGCTCGTGCTGTTGCTTGCCCAGGGCCCAGGTCTAATTCCTGACTCCTTGAGCCAGGAGCTGCACTCATGGGTAGCTACCAAGTGCAATATTTGCCAGAAGAGTTAAAACCATCTTTTCCTATACAAGGGAACTTCACCACAGAGTTGGTCTGAGAAAAGGATAGTCATCCTTGGAGATCTACAGTCCTGATGGAGAAGACCAGAGAAATTCACAGTGTAGAGGCACATCTAATTCTAAGTTGGAGAACCTGGCAAGGATATCACCCTCATTTTGCCTGGAAACCTCTTCCCTCAGAAAGTCTCATAACTTGTTGCCTTAATTCACTCAGAGCTCTGTTCAAAAGCTCCCTCTTCAGCAAGGCCTTCCCTGACCATCCTATCTAAAAGAGCAATCCTAACTCAGACATACTCAATCTCTATGCCCTGCTTTATTTTTCTCCACAGCACTTATTGCTACCTGATATTATATTATACTTGCTTATTAGTTATCTCTGTAGAATGTAAACTCTATGTGGGTTTTGATCACTGCTGTTATCTCCAATGCAGAGAAGAGTGCTGGCACAGTAAATGCTCAGTGACTATTTGTGGAATGACCAATTGAATGGACTTTGGGTACATCCAAGGGACTATTTCCCACATGTAAGCATGCCTTTTTTAAAAAAAGCTGGAGAAACTTCCTCCAATCAACTATCTTGTACATCTCCACTTTGGGAATGACATAGCTGAGAGTACCCAGGTCAGAAAATAAGTCTGGGGTTAACATAACACAGAATTTTGATTGTGGCTCTCCAACTTGATTGTGTATCAGTAGTGCCTGGAGGGCTTGTTGCAAAATAGATTGCTAGGATCCACCCCCAGAGTTTCTGCTTCAGTAAGGGATTGCCTGAGGATCTGCATTTATACAGAGCTCCTAAGTGATGTTGATACAGCCGGTTTGGGGACCAAACATGGGAATTCCATTTCTTTCTAAAATTCTCAGTCATGACATCAGAGCATAGTTGTTAAGCACATTAAGAAATTAAAACACAGACATATTATGAAGAACAAAGCAAATTTCCCATGCTTTTTTAAAAATAAGAAGGGAACTGTCAAGAAATGGCTTGTTTGCTGTGGGTTGATTTGGCATGGACTAAGAGTTTAACTCTTCTAGGTTATTAGGGTTTTTGAGAGCAAATGTTTGAGAAGAACTGATACAAGCCATGCAGGAGTCAGGATAGAGGTTTCCAGTGTGCTACAAGTTCTTGAATGTAGCAAGTCTTGCAAGAGTTGATTCAGAAGGAAATTTCAGGTCCTGGTCTGTGGGTGGGTAGGATGGTGAGGCCTACAATTAGGCTAACAAAAACTTTGGAGTGGTCACAAGAAGCAAGGCTTAGCCTGGCAGTTAGTGGCGGGCAGCCAGTGGGGCTCAGGATTGCCAGAGCTCAACACACAAAGTGTGGATGTAATGTCATGCTACCAGTTATCTGGGTCAGCCATCTGTGGAGCCTGTTGCTTTTAAATGGTCCTCTTGAGCCCTTTGTTTTTCATCTTTCTCTGACATCAGGGAATGAACAGAATGGAATGTAATTTAATTCCTTATGAAAAGGCAGATCCTATGTTGTTCACATCTCCATTGTTCACATCTCATTGCATGACTGTTGTGTTGGCTCCTTACCAAGACTGATACAGGGCAAACGACCACTAAAATCCAAGGCAGAGACTTCTCTTTGGGTTTCAGCCTGGCAAGGAAATGAAATGCAGCCATTCGGCATCAACTTTCTTTCTGCATGCATTCTCTGAATGTACAGTGTGTATGAAGGGCACATGGATGGGATAAAAGCATCAGGTGAGCAAGAAACAGAAAAGTGCAATGCTTTGGATATGTGGCGGTTCCTTATCAAATGCCTAGGGCTAATTCATGTGTACACATAAAATAAAATCTTGGCTTGGTCTACTAATGTAAATCATTCAAAAGCTGAAGACCTTTTCATTTACCATTAATGCCTTCTCAATCTAGCAATAGTGCCCAGGGTCAGTTTGATACTTAGCACAATCTGACATTTCCCTGGAGAGTCTCCTTAGGCTCCTGTTTTATAGCTGTAGGAAACCTGCTCTACGGCTGCATTTCCCTAACATTTTTTCTGCTGTCTCCCCAAATAAAAGCAAGGCAGGTCTTTCATGGGGAAAGAACCCCACCTGCCCTTCTCTTATACCCTAAAACTACTACACAGAGAAATTTACTTGAGGATTGGTTAGATTTGAAACTGTCCCCACACACGTGCTATTTTATATCCCAGATCCTTCTAGCAGGAAACCTTCCTTCCAATTCTGAAACTTTATTTATTTTTGTTATTCCAGATGTATGTGCCAATCAGTTTAGCTCCTGCCAATTCTTGTTTATTAATAATGCTAACGGAAGAATTGAAAGTCTACCAGATTTCAATCTCTTTTTTCATGCCTCAATAATGAGTCCTAAAAGGGACAGATTCTGATATTGTCTCAACAACTCAAAGGAGTAGGTACGATCAGAAATTTGACTGGCTTTTGCCTACCTTGCACAAACTCAGGAGGGTTACTAGTACTGCTAACTGCCACTGTATATGTACAGATAATTTGCATTTTCATTGTTCTTTATTTTATATTATTAGTTATTCATGAGATGAATATCACATTCAACAACTAATCTATAAAGACTTTGCTTTAAATAACAATGTGCTGTTTTTGTAGTAGGAGGTAGAATGGAAAATGGATGCTCCATTTAGAGATCTTGTATAAAGAATTGAGAAATGAATGGCATGTAAGCTCTTCCTTGCCATATGTAAAATCAGTATCTCAAAGAGAGTGGCACTAGAGTTGGAAGGAAACAGACTGTACTACATAGGTTTGTACATACGAGGGCCATATTAGCCAGCTGGACCTACTGAGAAAGGTCACTCACCAGCCAGCCAAAGGGAAGAGAAGGTCAAGTTTAACCATACTATGTAATGAACCTGTAATGACTAATTATTCCTCTCACCAAACAACACAATCTGCATGTGAGGCAAAAACCAACACAGAAAACATCTGAACTCATTTTTTTTTCAGTTGGATATAGTCCAAGTTTCATACACATTGGTTTCTACTTTTCCCAATAAAGGCTCATGTCTTTAGTAACACAAATTGAAAAGGAAAAAAAAAATGCACAGATTCTACTCTCTTTCTTGGTTTCAGGAAAGAGTACATTAATTCAGTAAAAAAACAATTAAATTTGCATGTGAGGACCCAGCTGTGTGTGTTGGGGGAGGGTGGGGGATTCTGTGTGTGCATACAGTGTGGTTGTGCATTTAGCTGTGTATCCTTATATATTTCTTTATGAATATGGGATATAGATATTAATAATGGTTTCTAAAGCAGATCAGTGATTTTACGTACCAAGAGGGGAGCATACGGCCTTTCCTATACTCAAAGGACTTTGCAGGAATCCCACTGTGGTTCTCTGGGCAGGAGTTGCTTCATCTTGGAGGCAACGAATTGCTAGGTCTTGACTTACTTAGGAACAGGATAATATTTCTCCCAGGGAATAAAAAGATCCATAAGAAGAATTCCTTTTTTTTTTTTTTTTTTTTTCAAAAATCACACTTTGAAACTCAGGAATTCTGATAGAAAGATACCTATGGTAGCAGTAAGATGATCTACTATAATGGATTAAAATAGAGAAAAATGGCAATCTAAGATTTAAGACTTTTGGGGAAAAAAAGGAATATATCATTTTCATTATCACATTTTCCCCAGTACCTGAAATTTGTAAGCATCTAAGAATAATTATAACAATAGCTAAGATTTATGGACCGTCCTATGTGCAGACACAGTTCTAAGCACTTCACAGAGTTAAATTCATGTTACTCAAAAACAAAAACATTTTTAAAAACTTGTCATTGTCCCATTTTATAGATGAGTAAATTGAGAAACAGATTTTATGAAACTTGACCCAGATCACATAGCTAATAAATGAAAGAAGGGGATTCATATTCAGGGGATCTTGCTCCAGAGTGCATTCTCATAAATTCTATGCTAAACTGTCTCTTATTGTACAACATAACTGCTGAGCAGAATTGCTGTATTTTGTTGAGGAGCATAATTCCATTTTTTTCATACTGAAAATATGAGTTCATGCAAAATCAAAGAGTTAATGACATAACTAGAAACAATATGAATACGAAAAAAGTATGTGCACACTATGGAGTGTAAATTAATCACGTGTTTGTGTGTGTGCGTGCGTGTGTGTATAGTGGTTATATTATAATAACAGTCTTAAATGACGGATAGTCCCTGAAATTTTAATTCCTAAAAAACTTTAGAATATGTTTGGCCAATAAATTATTTGGCAACATTTCTAGACATTTCTCAACTAGAAATACAGAAGCAATCTAGGAGAAAAAATTGTGAAAATGTGGTGTTTCTTTTGGCCGCCCCTTGCCTTCTTTTCCTGTATCTCTCTTTTCTGTCCTCTGTTCATCCAGCTGCCCCATCTGGGCCTGCATTCTCTGGGCGGCATCCATCCTTCCTCTACCAAAAGAAACTTACATATCATGTGTCCTCTTCACACAAACACTGAACTTTTGTAGAGGATGGGTTAGCTCTGGAACCCCTGTTCAAATGAGGTTTAATTGGAAGCCATGAGTGTCAACTGCATGGATAGAAGTATAGAGGACCTGGGGCCCCTTTCCTGGGCCTTCTCCTCTTCCCCCCATCCTCCAGCCCTCAAAGTGGTTTGAGACACAGAAAAGATTATAAGCCACTGCTTGGACCCAAACAAATGTCCAGTTTGGGGGGCATACTTTTGACCATGACACATACATGGGTACTTGAGGCATCTCTCAGTTAAGAGCCTTCCCTGCTTGATGCCAGCCCAGAAAGTTCAATCTTGCCTTAGCCCCATTCTCCTGGGCCTTGAGCTGGGCCTTTTGTTTTCTCATAATTGTTTACCCACCGAGGGAGCCAAATGTGGACAATGCAGGACCCTCCTCAGGAGGAGGGTGACTTTCTTCTCTCTCTCTCGCCATTTTTCTGAGCTTAGACCCTTAGCCTACTCTCTGGCATTCCTGCTGCTCCTCAAGCTGTTAGAGCTCAGCCTTGTGAGAAGCTACTCAAAATTTGGCTGTCATGCTTCCTCTTCAAAGGTCACGTTCTTTCTGAAAAATAAAAAGGGCTTTAAATCACACACAGGTTCTACTGCATGAATCATGAGTAGCAGAGAACATTCCAAGCCTGGCCCTGAGATAAGCCTACTTCTCCCAGATTCTCTGCTCAGTTGCAACACTCACCACAGGACATACGAGGAGGGAACAAGCCAGATTCTGTCTGGGAGTATGAGAAGAAAAGTCCTTGGAAAGTTAATTCATTGCTTGGGGACACACCTCTCAAAACAAGAGGAAAGGTATTTGTTGAACTTATTTGAAAGCTTCAAAAAGTTCTAAACCACTCTCCAATGATATATTTTAGCTAAAATAACATTACAAAATTAGACGTGTTCATTGTAGACAAATACAGAAAATAGAGATGAAGAAAAAGAAAAAAACTAAGTTACAATCCTTCCAGGTATTTTTCCCAGGCATATGCCTACAAAATGAGATAATAAATAGCATTTTATAGATTTCAATGTTATCATAATCATCTTGCAATATCCAATATACACATCTAAAGCATTTGTATAGTTTGCAGGATTTTTCAAAAGAACAAATTTCCTATTGCCAAGCTTTTAGGTCACTTCCCGGTTTTCCTTGTTTATCACTGCGATGACAGGAATGAACACAGCGGTTGAAGCTAATAGCGATAGATTCAGGCATGGGTTCAAATCCTAAATAGCCCTGAAGCTTGGACCCTTGGGCATATTTTACGAAATCTCCCCATGCCCCATTTCACCATATATTTCAGGGCAGGTATATACCTCGTCAGACTGTTGGGAGCCTGAAGTGAGAAAATGTATGTAAAGTGCTAGCCCCTGTGCCTGGCTCATTTTGAGTCCACCATAAAAGTTAGCTGTGATTAAATAACTTATTCAATGATTACTTCTTCAGAACATATTCCTAGAAAGGGAATCAACTTGTCACGGGGATGAGGATTAATATCCATGTTGCTAATTGATCTCCAGTATCCACTCTCACCAGCTGGCTAAGTGAGCCAGCCTCCCCACATTCACTCTGGCTTTGGGATGTAGCCCTCTTTTATAGAAAGCAGCACAGGGGAACGGAAAGGGCACTGAACTTGGATACAAAAGTTCTGGGTTCTAGTCCCAGCTTTGATACTTACTTATGCAGGGACCATTTCTCCTTGGACTCTAAGTTCTCTGCCCTTATCTGTTACGAAAAGGGGGGTGGGGAAGCAGGTAACAGTATTCACCCTACAAAGTGGTATGTGGAGTAAATGAAATAATAGCTATAGAAGTGCTTTTTAAATTATAAACTGCCACCCAAATATGAGGTATTTTAGCCTACCTGGGATTGGGCCCTGGCTACCGCTGGAATCTTTACAAAGCAGATTTCGATTTCAGTCTGATTTAATACTTATTTATGCATCTATATAAGTCAGATCCTAAACAAAAGACAGAATCTAGAGACAACACAGCAGTGGAAACAAGCACCATGTTCAACTGTGGCTGAGAGGGAGTCCCCAAGAGGACAGGCGCTGGCACTGATATTCAATGCAATCTAAAAAGAATTAGGACAAATTTGAACTTGCTGAACTTTCACCTTCCAGTGTGAAATTGGGAGATGAGATATTCCTGAAGCCATAAAACCAATCACCAAAAGAAAAACAAACAAACAAACATATAAGAACTCCCTGCCTGGTTCTGTATCTCAGAAAGTATGCCTCCAAGCTCTTCCCAAGCACACTCTTGATGGCAGCACACGCCCGCGAGAACCTGGGCTGTTGGGGCTGGAAGGAAGGGCCAGTGGTGAGGGAAGGGACATCATGGACCCTGGCAGACACATCCTTTCTCCACCAGGCAGGAGAGAACAGCCCCACCCCAACTCCCGCCTCGTTCTTATTCTCAGCCCTCACAAGCTCCTTTTCTCTCTTAATCAGCTCTGATCTGCTTTTAGCAGACAATAATAGGAAAAAATCAGAAACTTAAAAAAAAAAAAAAAAAGAACGGCATAGATGTTGGCATCTCTGTGCTTTTTAAAGGCGGAAAAAAGTCATGTCTTTTACAGGCTTCTATTGTTTCAGAAAAGAAAAAAAAATTACGGCAGGATGAACTGTGACCATCACAGACCACATGTCCTCAAAGCAGAGCTGCATATTTCCTTATCGGCAGGGCTGATCTTAATTTACAGGAGACATTGCTGGGACTGTGTTTTACATTGAAATAATGGAAATGTTTCTTTATGAAACTAGCAGTAAAAAACATAAATAGTATATCTTTTAATGATTAACACTGACTAATTCCACTGATGCTGAGTAGCATGTGCTGAAGAGATGGATTATCTCTGAAACATAATTTTACTAAGCACTGCTATGTAATTTGTTAAGCATTTAGTAATAAGTATGTCTAATAAAATACAAAAAAAATATTTAGAAAATGAACCATAATTTTAATATAATTTTAATTAATGGGAGTGCAATTGCAGTGGTTTAAATTACATTCCCAGTGGTAAGAAGCCTTTCAAACCTAATTTGTAAGCCAAGATGGTGGCTCTAATGACTGGCAGCAAAGTTTCTTCAACAGATTTCATGGGGCATGATCCAAAGATAATAGGTTCTCAGCCCAATGACAATCCAATTACAATGCCAATCAAAGCCAACTTCATGCACTCTAATTATCAGATTTAGCTGTCAGCTCAAATACAAACATAACACTTTTATTTAAATAAAAATTTAATTTAGAAAAAAAAGACGACTTCATGTGTGATTTATTGAGACTGCCAGAGCAATCTAACTTATTTCACTGGTAATATAATAAAATCAGTCTTGTATTAAAAAAAAAAAAAAAAAAAAAAAAAAAAAAAAAGCGATAACTTTTCTCTCCCACCCTTCTCCTGTATCTGCTATGCAATATTATTTAGGAGTTAATTTAAGCAAAAAAGCATAACCTAACATGGCAGCAGATATTTGCCGACTAGAAGTAGGTTAAATAGAGTAGCAAGGTTTCAATGAGACGAAATTCCAAGTGAATAAATGACAAAACCTAATTAGTTTTTACCAGTCATCAAAAGAATTGTGTTTCAGCTAAAATGCATTTACACAGGTCTGAAGCTGAGGACACTGGCTTTCTCAGATTTTGTCATTGAATTGTAGTAAAAACACGGACAGGATAGAAAGGTATGGCAAGCAAGAGTCACATTATAATGATTTTAAGACATCTGGTATCCAAATCACAAATAGCCATAGTCTAGAGAATTAACAATGGGGGCAATCGCCCCCCACCCCAGCCCCAGAAACGACTCTCAACTTTTATTCAAGGTTTCTCCTTAAGATTAAGGGTGAGAAGTTTCTCTTGGAACAGTGTTACCCAATAGGAATATTGTGTGAGCCATACATGTGAGCCACATATGAAATTTTAAATTTTCCAGTAGCCACATTAAAAAAGTAAATAGAAACAGCAAATTGATTTTAATAATGTATTTTACTTAACCCAATATAGCCAAAACATGACCATTTCAACAAGTAAACAAACTTAAAAAAAATATTAATGAGAAATTTTACATTCCTTTTCCCATAAGAAGTGTCCAGAACTGTGTGTGTATTTTTCACACTTACAGCACATCTAAATTTGGACAAGCCACATTGCAGGTAAGCAATGGTCACCCATGGCCAGTTGGCCTCTGCACTGGACAGTGCCGTCTTAGAGGATGGCCCTGCAAGAAGGCAAAGCAGCAGCTGCCTTTAAGGTTTTGTTTTAGTGACTCCAAAGACCACCTGCTTGGGGGAGGGGTGGGAAGAGTGGCGGGTAGGGGAAATATTTACTGGTTTTCCAAAGAATGTAAAATCTCCTCTAGCATTTTTTAATCCTCTAAGTTGAGTGGATATGCTACCAAAACAAAATAAAACAAAAGCATATTATAGGGAAAGGGTTGATGGGAGATTTTTCTTTCCCAACGTATGTAATATGGTTTAAATATTTTATATTTAAATATAAACATGAGGAGGGCAGCAACGGCAAGGTGCAAGTGACCAAGGACGAGCATTGCTTCCACTACCTCTAAATTCCTGATTGTAGAGTCTTTCAAAAGCTTCCTCTGTGATTTCCCTTGTTGAGTCAGGCTGTGCTTTGTAAGCTCATGCTTAGGGGCATTTTTGCCCATTTTCACACCCTCCCAGATCTCTTTTATCTCCCCATCCTTAGCCCCTGAGACTGAGATAGGATTCTGAATGCCAACCTTTGTATCCTAAATTCTTCTCCAGTTTAAAGGCGCTTATAAATTCCAAACCTACCACATAGTGTTGGATCAGAATCACAGCAGGTTAAAACAAAGAGTTAATTTGTTTCATCTTATATACTTGGAATTGGGAGTCACTTGAATTGAACATGCAAATAGATGCAAACATATGCAAATTAGGGTTTCTTCAGATAAATTGAGTTGGGGGAAAAAGCCTTATCATATTGGTAATATTCAGGGATTTTTGTGGTTTATATAAGGAATGATTTCTTTCCTCCAATTCTCGATGAGAGTGTGTAGCTTTCTCAGTTGTCTCTGAATGAAACCAAAAGGCACCAGATTTTAAGGAATAATAACTTTTAAAAAGAGTGAAGCAGATATTAATCAGATTTGAGATCATGCTATATTTACACTTTAGTCATTACACCCTAAATACAACCCTCCCAGGAAAAACTGAAAAGCCCCTTACTAAGGGACAAGGGAGTTCTCCAAATAAATCTTTGCTTTAGGGCTTACAATGACATAATTAAAAATGCTTCTAAAAACAGAAAGAGTAATAAGACAAGGCAGGAATGTGAAGGTGGCAGATAGCAGAATACACAGAGCTGCCAGTTATTATTCTCAATAATAACAGCATATATTACAGTACTTTTGCATTTATTATCCCACTTTGGATATAAGTTGTACTTTCAGAATCACTCCCTATCCTTGCGGTGACTAACTTTGTTCTTATAGCAATGCCATGAAGTAGTATGACTGGTATTATTGTCCCCTTTTTGGATATGGCCTCTTGAGTTCTAGCCCCCGATCCTAGGTCTTTCTTCTTATTAAAACCAGTTCTTGCCGCCTGCTGAATAACCGAACCTGAACAGAACAAAGTGCACTGCACCTTCATCCTTAGCTGTTATCAATCGAACGTGGCAACAGAAATATCAAGTTATGCTCAAAGCTCAAAGCTTCACTCTTCCCCTTTCTTGCCCCATTAAATAGGCACCAAGTTATATGCAGATGTTTTTTAAAATACCAGACCCTGATCCTTCAAGTTGGCAACAGAGAGAATCACCACTAGGGAGGGATGTCTGGAATTCACAGCCTCCCATCCATTCCCTGAGCTTCACCCTCCCCTTAGGACCTTGTGTTAATTACTTTACCAAGACAATGCAGAGAGTCCTCCATTTCATGTTTTAGCCAAGCATGGAAACACAACTTTTTCTTCAATTCCCCTAACCTCAGCTCAGGCAAGATACAAATTTACATAAAGACTCTACTAAGCAAGGATATTGGGAAGGAAATAAAGGCAGAGAGAATAATAAGCAACCTTGGAGTCTAATAGTTTAATCATCTTTAGCTTGTAGCACTCTGGGGATGGGTGGTCCTTGCCCATCTCCAGTGGCAGGTGGCCTCCCCCTATCCCTGAAGGGAGTACACAAAGCTTCTGGAAAGGACTGCCCAGAGTGAGATCCGAGAAAGACCAGCCTTCTTTCAGCCTGCTTGGGGCCCTTTTTAGGAACTTCACTTCCCCAAATGTCTGATTAGGGAGACTGCCCCATTCCCCCACACTCACAGACACCTGGGCTCACCCTATGGCCTCAAAGGAAAGCAGCATTCAGAATACAACTTGGTTAAGTCTTAAGCCCACGATCTGTGCACAGGCTGTATCAGGAGGTCTTTTCTTCACCCAAGTCCACTGCATTCTAACTGTCTGTCAGCTCTGTTCTCTTTCTCCACCAGCACTCCAAAGGCCTGTTAGTCATTCCTATTTCCTTCTATAATAAGGTTAATGGTTTTTTTTTCAGATGTTTGTGTCAAAATTTATTCTTTTCATTAAGGCATAGGATACGGGTTTGCACTCAATGTTATAAAATGTTCAAGTTGTGGTAATATGTTTTTCTCTCTCTCTTCTATGTATTTTTTTTTCATCTTTTGTCTTTTTTAAAACATATTTTTATTACAGAAGTTGTGAACTTACAAAACAATCATGCACATGTGTAGAATTCCTATACGACAACCCTTCACCAACACACCCCACTGTTGTGGAATATTTGTTACAGATTATGAGGTAATATCATCAGACTATTATCACTAACAATGGTCTGGTTTAAAAGTTTTTTTCATGGTTGTTATTCATCATTGTTACTCATACCCATTTTTTAAAATCTGCAAAATAATCAGAAATATGTAGACAAAGACAAAATCCACCCCTAGTCCTACAAGCTCTACCATCTCTTACTTGAATGCACACAATGGCCCAGCAGTTCTCCCAGATTCCAGCCTTTCTCCATTACAATGCATCCACAATATTGCCCTTGTATTACATTCATTTCCCATGAATTAATTATCATTTAATTCAGCAAGAATTTTTACTGATTAGCTCTGAAATTCCATACACTGGGACAGAGAGATGAGTAAGATTCAGCCCTGGTCTTCACAGAGATCACAGTCATTTTCCTCCCCTGCTTAGAAACCTGTGTCTCCTCCACTGCCTTTGGGTATACTCCAAATATCCCAGAACATCTTAGCTCCTTTTCAACAGACACCACTGGATTAATTGCACACATCACAATTTCCCCCATGCATCCATGCATCTTGGGTTCCAGTCACACTGCATCCTCTGCAATTCCACCAGGCATGCCCTGCTTTTGCAACTATTATTTCCTCTACCTGGATCCCCACCTCCTTCACAACACACACACACACACACACACACACACTCACACACACACCCCACCTCCACCACCACACCACCACCCTGGGAAGACAGTGAGCACTCAAGAAATATATGTTAAATAAAATGAATAAATTACATTGTACTGGAATCAAGAGATTTAAATGTACCCCAAGCATTTAAATTGTTAAATTATCCTTAATAGGGATAGAGTAATTTTGGGTCACATTTTGGTGAAGTGCCTATTAGAGGATGAAGGCTGGAAGTGACACCACAGGTCTCATGTTTAGTTTGGAAGGGCATAGGGAAAATTCCATCATTTGGCCAAGAGAGCTGCCTGAAGGAGGTGGGATTTCAAAAATACTTGGAATAAAGGGAAAGGATTGGAAAATGGTACAAGGAGTCTATTTTTAGCAAAAATGGACACCTTGCCCAAAGGCTATGAGGTAGAAATGGTATCTTTGGCTGAATAGGAAAAGACACCTATAACGGAAAGCAAGGAAAGATCGAGGTATGAAAGCCTTTGGAAAATGTTCAAAGGAGCTTGCCACTTTCAGACTTTCTGCAACTTGGTAGGGACTTCTTAAATATGGTGCTAGGGAAAATTTTTTTTTCATCAATTAAATTGATGAGCCAGCATTTGCGAGGTTGTCTCAAAGTAACTCTGCTTTTCTGCAATGCCTTATTTCGCCACTTCTCTGGTTTTCCTATTGCAGTTCACTCAGGTTCATTCTCTTCTCCCCCACCAGCTCCATTCTCCAGTTTTGCAGCCTCCTTTGGCGGCTGAACTTCTCCTTCATCTTCCAACTGGCACCTACTGGCTTGACATTGCTCTCACTCACTATTTAGCATTCTGATCTACCTAGCTTGGTACTAGAGCCCTCTGTCTAATTCTAGTCCCTGAGGCAGCCAAGAAGGTTCAACCAGGACAGTCCCATCCTTTTTGTCCAGCTTCCTGAAAACAAGGGTTGGCCAGTCAACTTTGAGGACAGTATGGAGAGCCAAGTTTTAATATGAAGTACAAGTATTAGAGAAAAGAAGAGTCATCTCATGTATTTTCAAAATCAGGTTTTATGAAGACAATATTCTTTTTAGATTTAATCGTACACTGATGGAGTATGATGTGTTCTACATATTTTATAAAGAACCTAAGCCTGTACCACAACCGGAGCGAAGTATCCTACTGACCCCTTCAGTGCTTCTCTCTATCTCACCCCTTTCTGTCTCTCTGCCCCAGAACCTCACACCCTCTGATGGCTCCCATCCTCACCTTCAGTATCTCTACTGGCTCCTTCTCTTTTATGTACAAACAAACATAGGACAGCACGCATGTTCTTTCTTGAACCCATCTCTTCACTAAAAAATGATTGGAAGAGTAATTTATAAGAATTTCCTCTCTGCCCCTTTAATACATCTAAAACTTCAGTCCTGTCTTCCCCTAAAACTCTATGAAAAGCAGAAGCTCTCTCACCCTTCTAAGAGACAGATCCACATTACTAACTGAATGTGGAAAGTTCCAATTGAATATCCTCTGAAAGTCTGCATATTCAATGACAGTCTTAGTCTTGTCCATTCTTTCTCCATTGTAACTATGATAGCAACCTTAAAGTTAGGTATCCTTACCTTAGAGGCCAGACCATTCATTTCCAAGGTAGCTAGCGCATATCATTGCATTGACACCGCCCAGCCCATGTAATTGACATCAGTTTTACTTCCAATGTGTCTACTGTGAGCCCTTGGAAATGGTCAGTTGTCAAACTTAAGCTCTCCTCTAACTCATGTCACTTGTACATCAGTTGGGATGGGCAATTTTTATGAACAGTTTCTGAAAAGTGCACCAGTTTCCCAGCAAAGCTGGGTCCCTGTATCCTAAATAGTTCTTACTAACCATTTCCACATGGGGACTAGACTATCTACTCTATATCCACGGCCACTGACTTCTCCAAAATGATTAACAAAAACCACAATTATATTCCATGCATCTCCACTGCCAGGTGGTCAGCACACTTCTGCTGCTATGACTAGATTCATTTTAGTTCCATATTTGGCCCATTCATGGCAGCCTTAGATTCAAGTTAATTTCACTAGCGCCTTGTAAAATATGGATTTGGCTCCCTCCTTCCTGAGTGCCTTATTCTGATGCTGAGGTTCACTAATACTTTCAACTTTGAATTTACCTAAATCAGCCTATCTCACTCTATTTCCTTTCCAAAGCAAATCTTTCTGCTGTCCCAGTTTCTGCTTCTACTAGTGTAGTCAACTTTCCATTCCCCTGGTTCCCCATATCCAATCCGTTTTGAAGTTTAAAGACTTTATATCATCACATTCATCCATTCTCTTCCTTCTATTCTCACTTTCCCTAGTAGAGGTGAGATCCTCATTACCTTCTAGGCTACTGGAAGAGATCCTCCTGACCTTCCCCCACTCCCACCCTGCATTTCTAACTTTTCCCTGTTCCACTATCCCATCACCTCTTTTTCATATTCGAAAACCTTCAGTGATGCCCCGCTCACACCAATTTTAAGCAAATTAATCTGCTGGGCACTCAAAGTCCTTTCAAATGCAAGTTACCTTTGTAACTCCATTTCCAGTCACTCCAAACATAATCCATGAATTAAAAAATATCTCAAACCCTTCAAGGTCCATTGAAACCTCTCTAGACTTTCCTAAGCAAATGTGGGTTCTCCCTCTTCTGGACCCCTACAAAGTCTGATGTATTTCTCTCCTGAAGTTCATATTTTTCTGTATCCTATCTCTTTTGATGCTTGTTTTCCATCTTAAGGGATTTTAAGATCCATTATGATAGGAGTGATAAGGACAATTTCAAGACACTTTCTCCCTTCCCCCACAAAGTTTCCAGGACCCTGAGTACACATATCTTTTCTAAGTTATTCAATCAAAATAATCTCGGTGCTGCTGTAAAAAGATTTTGCAGATATAATTAAAGCCCTAAAGCAGGTGACCTTAAAATAGAGAGATTATCTGGGTAGGCCTGACCTAATTATATGAGCCTTTTTAAAGCAGAACGTTTTCTTCAACAGGTCCCAGAAAGAAAGTCAAAGAGTCAAACTACTAGGGGGATTTGACCCATGAGCAGTTCTCTGTTGCTGGTTTGAAATGGAGGGAGCCACGTGGGAAGGAATGTGGCCACTTCTGGGAGCTGTGAACAGCCCCTGACTGACAACCAGGCAAGGAAAGAGGACCTCAGAGGAACAACTGCAAAGAACTGAATTCTGCCAACAACAAGAATGACTTTGGAAGTAGATTTATCTCCAGAACCTGCAGTCGATCACACAGCCTGACCAACACCTTGATTTTGCCCTTGTGAGAACCCAACCATACCATGCTTGCCTTCTGACCTACAGAATTGTGAGTTAATAAATGGGTATTGTTTTACGTCACTAAGTTTGTGGTCATGTGTTACACAGTAATAAAAAATTAATACAGCAGGGATAATTTCCTACTCATATCAATATTGCCAACAATGCCAATCTGAGTGCTTTGTACATAGGAGTTTATCAATAAATATTGGACTCTCAGTTACATAAAAAAAATACTTGGATAATATGTTCAGTCAGCAAAAACAAATAGGCAAATAAATGACAAATAGAATGAAGTCTTTATTGGAGAAAATTTTGGAAATTCTTAATTTATTAACTCTGATAAGGTCACATTTCAGCACACTCTGAAAATCCTGAACATAAGATCATAGAATAAACTGAGTTCTGAAAATCTGATATTTTAAGAGGCTTATTTTAAGAAATAACTAATTATGACCATTTGCTAAAAAGCAGTCCTAGTGATGCTATTGAACTGACACCTAGTCCTCTATCTTTGGATGCAATGAAGACCCTTGCCATCTACATTCCCTAATCCAGAACAAAATTACTGATTCTTCCTTTCAGCATAACCATCCTTTTCTGGTTAATTACTTATAACTGTTTTTTTTTCCTCTCCTGGTCCCCAAATATGAACAAACTTGAACACTGCTCATTTTTAAACCTCATAGTGGTCTTCTTTTTCCTTAAGCTAAATGCTAAGCCTCCTTGCTGTACACTGGCCATAAAGAGTGTGGGGAAGAAAGCAGCAGCCCAGGAGACAGCGGGAGACCCTCCTTCATAGCCGAGCTCTCTATCCAACCAGCTGCCAGGCCCAGGGCTCTAAGACTGTTTTCTTCTTGACCACCTAAACTCTCAATACTGACCTGTCAGAGCTGTTGTCATATTCTAATGGAAAATAAAGAAGAAAAAGTTTTTAAAAGTATAGTGAGCATGACATTATAATTCTGAAAAAGGAATCTCACATTAGCACCGCTTACTTTGGTAATTGTTTTCAATGAAACTATGGAATGATTTGTATGCCACTGACATGCACATTGGGCCATCCATAATTTTTGCCTTGGTACAATCAGACTATTATTTACCCAATAAACCATAACTGCAGTGGAGGCCCAATAATTCAGAAGCTGAGAGGGATTTGCTGCAGAAAAAGTTATTATGGTCCATCAGATCAAAAATTCACTTTTAAAGAAGTGTCCAAATACAGATGTACACAATGGGCTCAAATCATTATGGACTATTTTGCCAAATAATACACATTTTCAAAATTACTATAGCACATATCATATACCTCACTGTGTGCTTATTCTACACGTAGAAGGGACGTTAATGCTTAAAAAAAGATGAGAGAGACAGAAAATAAAAGGTGGGGAAAAGGGACACCAGCTACCATTTCAAAATATAAAAATTATTTTACAAGTGTAAAGAAGCTCAAAATCTAAAAGGTAGAGACAGCTATTTTCTTTCTAATTCACACTGTGTCTGTTGCTTTTATTTTATTTTTTAGCCCAAGTCCCGTCAGCTGAAATGGTACTGTCATTCTTCATTCTAAATGTTCTGCATTTATTTGTGTTATTTTAAAAGGTCTGAACAAAGAAGTTGCCTTATTGCAAACGATTTGGAAAACCACTAAGGTTACAATAGATGGTGAATACCTTTGCTTCTTTCCCGTTTGTTCCACAGAAGGACATCAAGGCATCCTTTTTTGATGTTTGTTTTATTTTGTTTAATAATCTTTTGCATACAATGGTGGGCAGGTACAGAATGAGAGAGGTTCAAAGGTTCACAAGAATCATGATAAAAATGAAAAGTCTCAAAATTCTTAATGTTAAAAGGCTTGCTTGGGATAAATGCCTCAAAATTCATACATAGCTCTAAAGAGCTGAAATTAATGAAAAGTAGTTTCTTTCTATGAATTAAATGAATTAATGTTTTCCGTTGGGGTAGGGGAGTATGGACTAAAAATAAAGTCATCATTCTACAATCATCAAGTGAGTTCTGAAAGGGCTCATCTGATTGTTTTGGTTTTGTTCCCACCCCCGGTCCGCATCCACCAAGTTGTCTATGCTCCCCCCTTGAGCACTCGTTCTCCCTCCTCCCCACTCTCCTCTCTCCTCCTCCCTACCCCCTCTCTGAAATACACAGAGAAAACATCAGATTAATGTTAGTGCCCCAGACTCTTTAGTAGGTTTGTTTTCACTCAAGAGACTGAAGGGTCATTTAATAGTCTATCTTTCTCTACTCACCAAATTTAGTATTGTAAAAGAAATTTCTTAAAATACTGGTTCTTTATTTTATGGACTAGCTTAAAAATCAGAACTTGCATTTTTACTCCTCCTTTCCCTTTTTGTCAAAATGAGTATTTCTTTTCCCGTTGCCTAGAAATGATCCCTTCAAAAAGTCAGCAAAATATTTTGGCTTTCTTCAGCAGCACTTTGGGCTTCTCTGTTACAAATTGTATAAACATTTTCCAGACAGGGGAATTTGAAGGGTTTAAATTTTTTTTTTAAATGATGTCTGTATTTTAGCACATTCACATTTGCAAGAGGAAAATGGAGGCAAGGAAAGATACCACAGAACATAATATGTCTGGAATCAGTGGACTATTGAGCTCTATGCAAATCTGGGAAGGGAAAATATCTTCCTCATACATTATCTACAGCAAGGATTCTGAGTTTCCCAGACTGATGAAACAAATGCTCTCGATGGATGTAGTCTGTCATTCATATTGAGCTCACATATTTTACTTCCTGAAACCAAACAAATACTGATAAACTACTTCAGTGAGTCTTTAATCAAAATTTCAGCAGTATGCAGTTGGCGACAGAAAGATCAGTCTGTTGAGCCTGAAACCCTTCCATCATCAAAAATACAGAAATAATAATTATATTTATCTGTTTGGTTCAGGCTGCACACCAGGATTTACCCTTGCCCTAAGGACATAAAAATCATCAGGCATTGTCATCTCTAAAGAAAAAAAAAAATTCCTTAATAACTTAGAGGTTAAACAGTTCTCAATAGTTGTGGGAACTGAGAAAAAGGAAATAAAAAAATTTCCTCTGTAATTCTATAATACACTATCTTATGAACTAACCAATTACCACTTCTGATAATAACCCTGAAAGGATCAGTAGATATTCAGTGTGCCCAAAACAAAATTTTAGAGGAGGGAAGAGGTTGTCCTATAATTCTATTTTCCATCCTTTTAGGCGCTCTGTCTGTGTAAGACATATTTTAATTCAACTTATTCCAAAGACATTTGAAAAAATTAGATTGAATGAACAGAGGATTTGAGTTTGAGAACAAATTTTCTGGTGGAAACACTATCTTAATTTGGATTTCCCCAAAAGCAAGAATAGAGTCAAGGGCTTGGTACATTGAGTTTATGTCGATGTGATCCAGAGAAGCTGCAGGGAAAGCCAGTCAGGGAAGGAGGAAGAGCAAGGGTGAATTTTGAGCTGGTTATCACTGTGGACACCCGAGGCTTATTCTCTCCGGGGTCCCTCAGAAAATGAATAGAAATGAAGCTCAGAACTGTACTATTGAAAGATGGAGGGTTGAGGCCATTTTCCCTCTGATCCCAGTCTACAGTCAGTTGAGCATTGTTCCGATCTGGAGAACTTCAATTCCTTGGACTTCCAGTGTGCACCTACACAGGGCTAAGCAAACTATGGCCTTGAAGAAAGCTCTGGAGGTAGAGAAGCTGAGAGAACTTGAGGTGGGAAACCATGAACATGCACAGGGATGGCTCACTACGGCTGCTACAGAGGAGACCAAAAGAATGTGGTAGAAGTGCACCAATATCATCTACTACATATTCCTTTCTCTAAATAATGTGATAAGATTGTTTTATGTTCTTCTGAAAAAATACATGAGCCTTAAACATAGCAATAACATCGCATATTATTTGAGTAGAATTATCTTTGCAAAACACTAGTGTTTTTTCAGAGGAAGGTATTTCTTATCCTCTCCCCCACCTGCCTCAAGACAAAACCCGCCACTTTCCTCTGGTTCTCCCCTTTAGGTACCCTTTGCCACATTATTCTTCTTACCTTCCTCTCCCTCACCTAAACAGTTTCTTTCTTATTCCTCAGTTGTCTTTACCTTTGCACAACTTTCAAGAGTTGCAGAACACACCTAATTAAGACATAAAAGTGAGTCCGAAAAATGCTACCACAACAATTTAGGTCACTTGATTATTAGAATATTAACTGTTAAAATAGCAAAAAGGTCTTTCTTGTAATATTAAATATTGGAAATAGATCTAAGTTAAATTTTGCTTTGGCCCATTTATAAAGAGTTTTTTCCCTTCATAAAAACAAAAAACAATCATCATTATCAAGAAACATTATGTAATATCTATTATGAGTAGGAGCTGGGACGGTTCTTGCTTAATTTAAAAAGGTCTTTTTTTTATTAGAGAAGTTGCAAGATTATGGAAAAATCATGCAGAAAATAGAGTTCCCAAATACCACCCCGCCTCACAAACACAGTTTTCCCTAATATTAACACTTTGCATTAGTGTGGTACCTTTGTTACAATTGATGGAACAATATTATTACAATAAGATTTACTGTTTGTGTTGATAGTCCTATGGTTTGTTTTGTTTTGTTTTTAACAATTTATTCTTGTAACATATATACAACCTAAATTTCTAAAAGGGTCACTTTTGATTTTCAGCTCTTGTACCTTTTTGTCAAGAATATACCTGCTATTCATTTGTCAGCAATATTAGAATTAATTAACCTGCTAATCTTAACTGAAAAACTAGAATTCCAAAAAGACCACAGTAAGAATCTAATTTTCTTTGAACAATATCTGAATAATATTAATATCAAGCAAGGAATTCAGGTTTAAGTTAGCAAGGAAATCCTGAACTTTATTTGTTCATGAAAAAAAAACATGTACTTAAGGTAGTGGAATAAGAAGCTTTAGGGCACTATACCCCCACAGAAGCTTTGAACAACCAACAAGAACTGACAGAAACATCTTTCTCAAAGCTCCAGAAAACAGCTAAAGGACAGCAGTAGCAGGGGAAGGACCAAATCAAGAGAAAGGCCACTTAGAAGTGGTAGGATCTTCTGGTGCTCCAGCTGGTCCCACCCTTACCACCAATTCACTGTATGTGCACAGAGCCGGTCTAAGCTCCCAGTGTGGATCTTTGGTTCCAATTCAGAGAGAGCATAGTAACTCTTGTGCACATACTAGGAGCATGTGTGCCTGGCCCAATCTGTCTGATGGAGGCCTGAGGGACTTGCTGTCCCAGAACTTGCCTTGCATGTAGAGGGCAGCTCAGAGAGCTCATCTACAGAAGGTTGTGGGAGAGCAGCCAAGTTGGACTGCCCAAGGCAAGAGATTGCTGGCTATAGGACTGTGAGGAAACTATTTCTTAGGAAAGAGGGAATATGCCTATCCACATAAACAGAGAAATTCCTAGGTCCACAGGCATGTGCAGAAAGGACCAGGGAGGCCCCTGAACCTTGGCCCCTAACTGTTCTCTAAACTCTTTGTATGGACAAGCTCTCAAGTAGAGCACTCCCACAGGTCAATCTACAAAGACTGGAAAAGTTGTTTTCTTTTTAAATTTATTTATTTTTGGTGTTAGTTCCTGACATTCAAGGAAAGCTCTGGCATAATACTAGTTAGAGACAAGCTTAAGGAACGGACACCTCAGAGTTTAAATTCTAGTAATAACACATGAAAATATCAAATGTCCAGGTTTCAACAAAAATTACAAAACATATAAAGAAATAGAAAGTAATGGCCCAGGCAAAGGAGAAGATTAAAGCATTAGAAATCATCAATGAGGAGGATAATACCCAGGAAATTCCCAAAGACTTTTTAAAAATAGTCCTAAATATGCTCAAAGAGCTAAAGGAAAAAAATGGACAAAGAACTAAAGAAATCAGGACAGTGATAGATGAACACAAAGAGGATATCTATAGAGAGGTAGAAATTATTAAAAGAAACCAAACAAGCTGGAGAACACAGTAACAGAAATTAAAAATCCCTTAAAGGAGTTCAACAACAGACTGGAGCTGGCAGGAGAAAGAATCAGTGAACCTGAAGGTAAGATATTTTAAACCATCTAGTTTGAGAAGGAGAAAGAAGATAAAATAAAGAAAAGTGAACAGAGCCTGAGGAACCTGTGGGACATCAGCAGGCAAACCAATATATGCATTGTAATAATTCTAGAAGGAGAAGAGAGAAAGGGGCAGAGAGAATAGTCAAAGAAATAGTGGCTAAAAACTTCTCAAATTTAATGAAAGACATGAATATACACAACTAAGATACTCAACGAATTCCAAATAAGATAAACCTAAATAAACCCACACTATGCCATGTTATAATCAAATTGTCAAATGTCAAAGATAAGGAGAGAATCCTGAAAGCCAAAAGAGAGCAGCAATGTTCTGCACACAAGGGAGACAATGAGATTAAGTGCCGATTTCTCATCAGGAGCCATGGAGACAAGAAGGCAGTGGGGTGACATATTTGAAGTGCTGAAAGCAAAAAAAAAATGCCAACCACAAATTCTATATCTGGCAAAGCTGTCTTTCAAAAATGAGGAAGTATTTAGACATTCTCAGATACAAAAACTAAGGAAGCTCCTCACCACCAGATCAGCTCTAAAAGAGATATTAAAGAGACTTCTGCAGGTTGAAAGGAAAGGAAACTGACAATTGTTCTAAGCCACATGAAGGAATGAAGATCTCTTGTAAGAATAATGACATGGGTAAATATAAATACCAGTACTATTGTATTTTTGGTTTGTAATTCCCCTTTTTACTTTCTACAGAATCTAACAGGCAAATGCACAAAATGTTATGATAAATTACTTGTTATGGACTTATAATGTATAAGCATGTAATTTCTGATGAGAACTAGGGTGGGGAGACAGAGGGGTATAGGGACAAATTGTGTGTATACTATTGAAATTAAGTAAGTATCAAAGCAAATGAGACTGTTATACATTTAGGGTGTTAAATTTAAGACCCATAGTAAGCACAAAGAAAATATCAGGAATATGCAATCTTCCAGAGACAGAAAGTAGAGTACAGGCTATGAGGAGTGGGGCAGAGGGGAAATGGAGAGTGTAGGGTTTCTGTTTGGGGAGAAGCAAAAGTTATACAAATGGATGGTGGTGAGGATACTACAGCATTGTGATCAATCCCACCCTTGGGAGAGGTTGGAATGGGAAGATTTGTGTTGTGTTTTGTGTGTGTGTGTATTTACAATCTAAAAAGGAAAAAAGAAAGAGAAACTAAAGAGATAATGACAATTAAATGCAATACTAATACTGGATGGGATCTAAGAATGAAGAAGAAAAAGGTCAAAAGGACATTATTGGGATATAAGAAAAATTGATATATGGGATGTAAGGTTTTCATCAATGTTAAATTTCTTGAACTTGATAACCACTCTTAAGGTGATTACATAAGTGAATATCCTCATTCGTAGGAAATGTACATGGAAGTATTGCATGTTCAAGGAATATATGTGCAACCTGCTCTCAAATGTTTAAAAGACAGATAGATATAGATAGATAGATAGATAGATTACCAGATAGATAGATTACCAGATAGATAGATTACCAAATAGAGAATGATACGGCAAAAGCGTCAAATTGTTAGAATTGGTAGATCTGTGTAACGGTGGCCGGGGAGGGGGGAGAGTGGAGTTCTCTGTGTGGGGTTTGTACTATTTTTGCAACTGCCCCATAAGTTTGGAATTGTTTCAAAGTAAAAAGTTAACCATTTAAAAAATACATACACTCTGGTAGGTGACAGGAATAGAGTGAAAACAATATATTCATGTTCTTTAACTTCATGGAGCTAGCAGTGATTTCAGCTTATGTGGGTGACTTACTGAGTTTCTACTCTACATATACAAGGTGTTGAGATGTCAGAAAATAATTAACCAAAAGGTACTAAAATAAGTATCATTAAAATTCAGAAGACCCCAGTTGGTATACTTTGTCTAGGTTTAAATATTCTAGGGCTGGCAAGATTCTGGTATATCATACTCAAAGAAATATACTGCCTGTGCTTATTTGGAGAGTGTGACAAGGTTCAGTTCAGCTCAACATTTTGCAGGTATATATTTCAATTTTCAGTTATGCTGTAGACTTTTCTGGCGAGATTAACTTTATTCCAAATTTGCTTGGAGAAGGCTCATTGGAAAGAAGTATTCCAAAAACCAAAGAGAAAAGAGACATCAAATATTGAGTCCATTTTCCTGCTTAACTAGAATATGAGATAAAGCTCTATTCTTGTAGCAGGACACAAAAGAAGGAAGGATCCAAAAATTATTTCAAAAATCATTAGTACTGGATTCATTTCTCTTTTACAGAAGAGAAGAGAAGAGAAGGAAAAAGAAAAGAAAAGAAAAAAGAGAGAGAGAGAAACATGAGATTTTGTTTGAATTATTTCCTGACTCAGTTAGGGTCCATTCTGTAAGCCCATCATTTTGGGATATATTTGCTCATTTTGACACTCTCCCTGACCAAACACTCCCACCGGCTTCATTATAATTACTAAACCTATGGGTCATTCGGGTCTCCCGATAGAAGTTACTACAATATCTACAGTTGCCACATCTCTAATTTAAGAGGACACACACCTGCTTTAATTACAGGGCCCTTGAAAGATAACAAGATATAAGTAACATGACCAGATGAGAGTCAATTGCTAAAATTGTTTCCTGATAAAATGTGTTTAGCTTCAAAGGCTAAAGCTCACTAACTCTTTCCTGAACAGTATCAAGGTGTCAACAGGAACACGGCTACTGGGAATAATTGAAATGCCTCTCTTCATTGAAAAACTGCCCATAGAGTAAACAAAGCCCACACGACATGGCAGTAGATGTCAGAGTCATTTCTGGCTTGTTCTGTCATCAGAAGAGACCCTGGACATGAGAAAATTGCAGTGGAATATCCCTGTGCTGCTATTATCCAGCATTTATGTCTCCCCTCAGTGGACACAATTTTATACACCAAACTACTATCCTTGAGCTTTAGTCCTCCATTTTTTTGTTTTGGTAAGACTAATAAAAACATTTTATTGGTTTCAACTTGCAGCCATCTATTAATGAGAGGGTTTGAATGGAATGACCATTACACAAGGACTGGGAACTATAAACCATGCATTCAAGGCCTTCCCCAATTCTAAGGCTGCAGCCTTGTGTCCCCAGTATAACAGCACTGTCATTTAGCAGAGCTTACTGCCACTAGCCTATCTCCCTGTAAGAGTCAGTATAGGGCTCAGCAGTTTAAGACAAAGAACTTACTTCATGCTCCTGAAAAGTTTGCTACAGTCTCTCCAAAGCAGCTCCTTTCATGAAGTAACTCAGAAATACAGGTTATAGTGGATTGAACAGTGTCCCCCCAAAATTCATCTTCATCCAGAACACATTTTGATGTGGCTTTATTTGTAAACAGAGTCTTTGCAGATGTAATTAGTTAAAGATCAAGATGAGAACATACTGGATTAGGATGTTCTAATCCTAATCCAATTGGCCCTAAATCCAATAACTGTTCTTCATATAGGAAGATGAGATGACACAGAGACAATTGGAGAAGAAGGTCATGTGAAGACGGAGGTATGCAGAGATTGGAGCTATGCTGCTGCATGCAAAGGAATGCCTTGGGTCCCCAAAAGCTGGGAGAGACATGAAAGGATTCTTCTCTTCAATCATAAAGACAATGTGGTCCCACTGATACTTTGATTTTGGGCTTCTGATCACCAAAACTGTGATAATGTATCATGGCAATCTGAAGAATCTAATACACGGGTTGCCTCCATTTAGGGGCCCCGCCATCTCAACCAAAGGTCTCCAAGGTTGCCACAATAAGGGAAAAGAGAGCTGGAGGGTCAAGCACTGACCCACAAAAGATTGTCCAGAAGTAAAACACATCTGCTCACGGCCCACTGGCCAGGACTAGTCACATGGTGCTGCTCATTGGGAAAGGTCTGGGGTATGAGGAGAGCAGACATATATTTAGGAAATAATCAATGCCTCTGCTACACTTCTAGTTATGCTTTCACAGCCCCAACAAACTAATATTTCTCAAATACCATTGCATCATGTCACTTGCTCAATAATACACTTAGGACTATTTCCCCAGCACCTGGCATGTTTATGTCATTCAATATTTAGTATTTTTTTTGCCTCCAATATGTTTAAGTCTTCAAGAGGCCATACTTTAAGACAGTATTTTTTGTAGCCATCATCCATCATCAACATGCTACAGGTTTTACACAAGGGCATGGTTCTGTGGAGAAGATCATAAGCTCAGTGAAGGTAGGGCCTGTGTCTGTCTTAACCATCAAATCCTACCAACTGTCATAGATTATAATATCTGGAAATATATTTAAAATTTATTTGACTTCATGGTTTGGCCTATGGCTAGTTTTATCTCCTGAAGCAAGTCTAAACTCTTCTCTACTAGCAATGCCTTCTTAGATCTCCTCATTTGCTTCTCTCTGACATTGCCTCCTACATACACACTCACCAATTTAATGATTATGAACCCAACAATAAAACTAGCATTTACAGTTCGCAAAGCACTTACACAAGTATTCTTTTTTGTCACCAAATCCCTTGTAAGATAAAGTGGATATAATTATTCTAATATTATAGATGAAGAGACAGAAAGTCAGAAATGTTAGTTTAGGTATGTCAAACCTACTTCTTCTGACTTGTAGTCCGAGGTTCATTCTATCATCCCTATATTCATGGCAATCCATGCCTTCCTCCCTCTACCTACACTGTTTATAGTCCTAATCCAATAGTCTCCCTTCTACACTGCCTTGCAATGTTTCCTCCCATTCTTCCTTCTTGGCCTAGTTCAAATCCTCCTTCCTCCAGAAAGTCTTTTTGACTATTTCCACCAAAACATTCTTCCCTTTTCTAGTTCTGTTTGGACGTATGACCTAATACAAGATCAACACATCATCCAGGTGTGCTGAGTCTTCTATTTAAGATTGGAATCTCTCGTGGGTAGCACCTATATCTTCCACCTATTTTTTTAAATGTCCTTATCAATCTATCAATGTGCTAGGTGCTTGATAGCTGACCGTTTTCATTATGCTTTGGAGCCAGAAGAACCACCCATGCTTATTGAAGATCCCAAACTCTCAATGACACCTGGGCTGACCTTGTTTATAAACTCACACATTTATATTTTAGGGCTACCACAAAGTTTAAGCTACAGTAATTTTAGATTGATCTTAAAAATATTTCATTTGTTTAGGAAATCAAAGAGCCTTAAGAAGAATTAAATACCTATTTTTATATTAAGGAACATTCCATAAAGATGAGGGAAGAATTATTAATGAATCTATTAATAACTAACTGAAAAGAGAATGAATAATCTGCAAGACTTAATCACTGTCAATTTAATTTGGTATCTTCTTTCTCACAATTTAACTGAGGCCAGGATATAGCGTAGTGGTCCTCCATGGCATGAGCTTCAAACTGGCGAGCATAATTAATTCCACTTTGAAGTTATTTTCTTTTACTTTGGGTACTGTGTTCTAGCTAATAAACACCTATTATGTAAAGTAGCACACTTATTTGTACAGAAGCTGTCTATAGATCAAGTATCCTGGGAACTACTTTAGAAGTTTACCTCACCTATATTTTATGTAATGCATCTCTTAAGAATGCTTGTTGTACAGACCCGGAATTAGTCTTTTTTGTCTTAGACTGTAGGATTACAGAAATGCTGTAGTATTTCTGAACTGAGTTGATTTCTTTCCAAAGTGTATGAGCTAAAATATTTTTTTTAATTAAATCGCCTCATATATTGAATATGTTTGCTCTATTATAACATATTGGAACAATAAGATATAGACCCAAACAAAATATGATTCCTCTAAGTTCCCAGTGGTATTTTGTGGGTGGTGAGGAAAACACATGACATTCTAGTTAAAGAGGGTAGTTGTAATTCTCCGTGCTTATCATCAGGATCTTCAAATCTCATACTTCCGCAGTTCAGCGTTCTCTTGGCTTATGCTCATAATTCTTTTTAACTTTATAGAGTGGGGAAGCTAGTGAAGGGGGAAGGAGATAAAGATGTGGGTAAGGTTTCTAAGGGGCTGAGTCAGATAAGTATTTAGATATGCAGAAACAGAATGTTACATTAAGATCAAGAAAAGGGTAACATACAGGCTTACCCTGCTCCTCATCCCCAAAGAAAGATCAGCATGCTAAGACAAAGTAGCCTGCAATGGAGATTAAAGCAGAGATGTTTTCAGATTATTCAGGGCATTTATGCTAATTGTTCTGACAAAGAGTCTATGATTATTTTGGTTCCCTCACTAAGACTATTAAGAGATCTGGGTTGACATAAAGGGGTATGTTAAGAACAAAGTTACATTACAGATGTCAAACTTGTTAAAGAGTGATTCACGATAGATTACTTTATTGAGGCAAGTAATAAGTTTAATTACAAATCTTTTCAGATCTTTTTTTTCCTTAACTCAATAAAGAAAAGGAAGAATTTATGGTTTATCTTCAAAGGGGAGGCAAAAATTACTCATGTGAACAACATGGCAAAAACTAATTTAATCCCAAGAAGCTTAAATTTTATTTAAAAAAAAAGAGAGAGAGAGAGAGAAAGGGTGGGGGGGAAAGAAGCTGGTGGTGTATGATTACACCAAGCACTTTTTTGTAGAGACAGGAGAAAGATTTATGTTCCACAGTAAAGGAATGTGTGTAGTGTGAATGATACTGAAAGGTAACTGAACAGAGGCTGATGGCAGAGATAAGGGAGCAAATACTCATGAGAGTCATGCATTGGGTCACAGAGACACGTGGAGAGAAGAATGTTAAATGACTCTGCACGGGCACTGGAATGATCACAGGCGATATTTTTAAGTGTCCTCTTTACTTTTCCACAGTACACATCTGTTAGATTTTAAAAATTAAAATGCCTACACAAATGTATATACAAATGTCCTTGAATTTATGAAATTTATTTTTAACGAAATATATTGGATAAGGGGAAGCCCGTGACATGAGGGGCTATTTAGGGGCATTCCTTAGTTAGTAGGAAAAAGGCCTCACTAATGCATGCAGTTACCCCACCCCCCACCCTTACCACCAGTTGCCTTTGTTGATGAAGCAGTTGGACTAGAGATGAACGAAATGTAATAGTGACCATTGTAATGGAAACTGTGTCATTCATTCTTTCTAATTTTACAAACCAGATATATTTTTCCATCTTTTGGGTGTCTTGTGTTTCTATCCTTCCAATGGTATTACAGCATAGATGTTTTGCTCTCATTTTTACCCCTGCTTCACAAGATTTTCCTCATTTGGAGGTTCCCTATGTCTCCATATGCAGCGCCTATCAGAAAATAATTAAACAGTTATTAAATGGAGTTGTCCCCTCTTCTGCTGGTTTACAAAAAAGATAAATGAGTTGACAATCAATCAAAAGAAGTATGGACTGTCTGTCCATTGTGTACCCAACTAAGTGCAAAAGCAATTTGAAAAGAAATAACAGAATGTAGATTGACTTTGTCAGAGAAGGTATGAAGGAGTTAGAGCTGGGCTTTGAAGTGTTGGACAGGTGCAGATGGAAAGAAAGAGACTAAACGGTAAGAGGAGTTACCATTCATGAAGAACCTAATTTGGGCCAAGCTGTACTAAGTCAACGTGATCATCCCCACATCACAGATGAGTGACATGGGGCTGGAGAAAATCAGTAACAGTTTCCCAAGGACAAACCACTATTAAGTAGTATAGCCTGGATTCAAACCCAGGCCTACCTAACCCCGATGTCTGAACACTCTTTGCTTTATGGGAAAAGGGATTGTAGGAGGAGTGAGAAAGACGGTTGGTGGAGATCATCAGATGATTTGTCTGGCTGGCAGAGTCAAGCATCCCAGACATAGTGTATACCAATTCCTCTTACTGAGAGTCTTTGATCCAAAGAGGGTAGAAAATAAGGATGGATCAGTAGAACCTTGCAAACAAAGCAAAAAGAACACACTCAAGCTTTGGAGATGGGTATGGGGTACTTAAGATAATTTGTATGCCACAGCTGAATATTTTTCTATGGTTTAGGGCTCTCTAAATCCTGGCTATACATAGTCTTCCAATCCCAAAGGAGCTCTGAATATTTGTCGCTGGGTTTAAGTGGCTACTGGGATTTCTGAGCATAGAGGAGGCACAGGCCACCTGAAAGTGAGTTGCAAACAGAGGCACTTCAGTTGTCCCAAATGAAGCAGTGCTGCTCACAGCTCCACACCCCACCAACCTGGAGGACAAGAGTTGACTTCTGGGAACCCTGCACTAAGAAATGAACCAATATTTGGGGGGATGCTGGCTATATGCCTAGCACTATGCTTATAAGTCCACAACCCCACAACTGTGAACATCATTTAAGATATTCTGGTTTATGTGGGAGCTAAGTATATAGGAATTTACCTCTTTAGGCTTCAGTTTTCTGATCTGTAAAATGAGAAAAATAACACCTACCTCAGAGGGTTATTGTGAGGATTAATTTAGATAATCCAAATTAAACCTCTTAGAAAAACATGCAGAAGCCAGGAACTCCCCAATAATTGTGAGGGGTTGCAGAAGAGGAGCAAGAAGAGGATGTTAGAGTCACTGCTGTTATTTTTGGCCTTATTATTCACAGTCCATTTTCAATTTATTTCATCATCTGTATACTGACAACAAGTCTCTGCACATGCAAAAATATCTCTCAATTCAAAATTGTTTTGCTAGATCTGACTGGTCAGTATAGTTAGTAGTGTTGTATAGAAACATGTATTATAGTTAAGAGCATGTTAAACTGAGATTCTTCTGATTCTTTTAATGAACTTTATGCTACAGTGAGCCGTTGTGTCATTAAGGACAGGCTAAGATATGCCATGGTAACAAAGAAACCCTGAAATTTCAGTGGTTTCACATACATACACACACATGAATTATATAGTTTGGATAATTCTCTACTCAGGGACTCAGGAACTTTGGCTACTTTCATCTTGTAATACTCCATCTGGGGTCCCTCATTTCTAACACAAAAATGGGGAGAGGGACAGAGGGAGGGAAAAACAGAAGCAGGAGGGGAAGGAGGCAGGGAGAAAGAAACAAGCAGCATGCTCTAATTATTACCTGCCTTGAACTGAAAGTGAATATATTGCTTCTATTCATGTTCCATCAGTGAGAATTAGTTATAAATGCATCTACATGAGCAAAAGCTGGGAAATGTAGCGGACACATATAGTGATGGTAACTAACATTCAATTCTACATTACATCACAGTCTAATGGTCCAGGTTGTTGTTCAAAAGATCCCTGTCTTAGGACAGGTGAAGAGACTTGTCACCCACTGAGACATTAGTGTTTGGCCCTACTTATGGCAGAAGGAAATTTCCCAAAATATTGCCCAGAATTGAAATATTTTCATGAGTATGATTCTGGGATACAGAAAAGGTCCCCAACAAAGTCCTTTAGAAAAGGATCCTCAATCACTTTCTAACTTAAGTTATAAGAAAAAATGAAATTTTATAAAGAACCTGATAAAAGTTGGAGCATTTTTTCAATGTGAAATTTACATAAGAAAGCAAAGATCGAGAAACAATTTTGTTGGATTCCTGGCACTAAACCAATAAGAGAAAGCCCTTTCCTGTAAATCTCGCCCTGCAAAAAGTGTCTGTAACCAGAATCTTGACCAGTGGAGTAGGTTTATCCCTACCTAGACACCCAGACCATAACTGGTGGTCAGTGGGACCCAAGAAGTTCAGCCATTTCTACTCTTGCAGATCCAGAAATAAATGGATCCATTAAAACATAATTTTAAATTTTTGCTTCATTTTGTTTTGTTTTGCCACAGAAGACCTGTTGATTTCCATTTTTCAAAAGCTATCAACTAAAGAAACTGTGTGCATTAAATCATGACTCGCCTTAAGCATGTGTATAGACAGGTATATGTGTATCAGCTCTCTTAATGGCCTACAAACCAATGAGATATAAGCATAAAAAGAAAAGTATTGTGTCTTTGAAACTACATTCAATGCTTTGGAAAGACTAGAAAAAGTTGAGCTGCCCCCCATACTACCACTAAGTAATAATAATAAATAATAATAAAATAACAATAATAATAAAGGTATATTATTAGTTTGGGGTAAAACCACCAGACTGGAAAAAGTTCTTTAAAAAGAATAGAAGAATTCTGTTCTCATATTTCTTCAAAGTATCTGCAAATTTTCATTTGACTTTAAAGAAATTGAAATTGAAAATCATAAAGACTAGATTATTTGCATACTTTATGCAAGAAAACTATATAGAATCTCAATCATTGGAACCATACTCAAAGTTTTGAGCTAATTAAAATGCTTTCCTATATGTAGGCATTATTTTTTATGACTCTTGATTTTTCCAACATTACCAATCAGCTGAACAATTACCAGACCCAACTGAATCAGGTAAGAAGACATTCACTATACAAATATATAGATATTTCTATCTTCATGGTAGACCATGATGAGTGAACTAGTAGGTACACATTAGGTTGATTTCATTAAAACCAAAAGTAAGGAAGATTTTGTTTCGATCAGCAGAGGCAGCCTTATCACAGGTAGACCTACAATTTCAATTAAGTCTTTGAAATATTGTAAATAGTTCATGACCCTCCATTACTGCCTTTGAGTCCCTGGAGAATTCTATAGTATGGCAAGAGGGAATTCCCAGCTTGGGTTCTACTGACTTAGAATAAGCAAAACACTTTGGGTAAATATTATACAGCTTTATCAAGCATTTAAGAAATATTTCCATCCTAGGTGTATTTCTCTACTGATCATGTCCTTTCTAAGGGAGTGGTAAGCTTTTCCAGCCACAAGTGAATAGAGGCAAAACCTCAATGCCTCTAGTTTTCCTGCACTTCTCAGATCTGAATTTCCTAGTGAGGAACTGGGCCTTAAAGTTAATGTTTCAGGCTTCCTGGGCCTAAAAAGGGGTAGTCAATTACATAGAGGGATTTGGGGTTCATGTTCTTTCATTTTGTTTGTGTATTTGCCAAATATAAACTTCCAGATATCACTCCAGTTGAAATAAATTGATTCTCTGAGGGTGGGGTCTGGCCTCATATTTTTAAAAAAGCCCCAGTTAATTTATATGCAGCCAATATTCAAAGATTGGGACTCTCAGCTCTAAGGACACCTTCTTGGCTGCATGTCCTCTCTTCAATCTTGCTTTCTTTCCAGGCTCACTCACCAGGTCGATTACACTAACTGGGCATTTTTGCTAGGCACTGGAGCACATATAAAGCAGAACAGGACACAGACTGTACTCTTGATAAACTCAAGCAATATTTGTAGACACACAAACATAACTCACAATACAATATGACTGCTATGGTAATAGAGGTAGTTGTACAATGTCACACCATAGGAAAACTACAGGCCTGGAGAGGCTGGGAAATCTTCACAGGGGCAGTGATGCTTGCATTTGATCTTAAAGGAAAACAAGAATTTTGCTGAGCTAAGAAGAGGAGGAGAAAACTGGAAGAGAAGAGCAAAGGGATGTTGAGCTGAAAGAATAACACAACAGAAGACATGTGAGCTAGGCTAAAGAGCGTGCTTCCCAGCAACCCCTGCTCCTTCCCCCTCATCTCTGTCTTTCTAACCTGCTCCCATCCTCAGGTCTCACTGATCCTTCCAGGCTTTCCTAATTCTTCAGCCACAAGTTCTCTACTCCCTACTCATAGTACTGTGAAAGGGCCTATTTATCCTGACCCAGCAGATTTTAGGGGAAATGAATCCTTCAGGACAGAATGTCTCTAGGGGAAAAAAAAGCTATTGTACAAGGAGCAATAGATGCTAGTCTCCTGGATGTTTTTCTATTTCCTCTTTGAAAAAACTTACCCTTGTGCCACAGCTGCAGGACAAGTAACAAATCAACTGTATTTAATATGCAAACGCTGTGGCTTGCATTAAAACTGCTGCAATCCCAGCAATAAAGAATTTTGCAGGAAATTGTTATTAATGAATACATTCATTCCTTGTATCATTCAGTCAACAAAAATTTATTGAACATCGATTATATCCCTTAACTATTTCTTGCCTGTTGCATGGATATAAGTATCAGATTAATTGTGGATTGATTATTGGAATGGGGGTACAATGTGGAGTTGGTAGTGTTTCCCATAATATACTTTTTAAAAAATAACTCAAGGTACTGATATGCCACGGAACATGCTTTTAGAAATGCTGATCCAGTCTGGCCTTCAACCATTCATCCAATCTTCCAACTCTTACTTGAATATCTACAGGGATAACTCACATCACAGGAGCCAACTCACTCAGTGACCAGACAGCATTGGTCATAACTGTTGGAAGATTGATGTTGTGAATAGTGTTGGTTATCTTAATGATAATAACAATAATAATAATGATAAGTAATTTTGACCAAAAATCTGCCACCTTGAATCATCCTTCCTTTGTCCTTATAGAGTATTACAGAGGAGGTGCATGAATTAGACAGATTGGGATGTGAAGAAACCAGATATTTTCCATTCATATTGAGGCTGGAAAATCACGGCATTGATTCTCTTTATATTGTGACATTCAAAACTGATTTATTTTTAAATGAGGCAGATATGGCCGTTCAGCAGTGGTATGTGCCAGTATGGCAAGTCAGGGAGCTTGCCCTGCCTGAGAGTTCAGAAGCTGTTTTCCACAAGCTGCGCATGAGTGGTCTCTGTCTAGCCAAAAAGATTGATCTTTAAGTACCTAAAAGACATCTATGATTCCTTTTCCTGAGAAGAAACCGTGGTTTCACACTTGGTCTAAAAATCAGACCCTTCCAACAAAGGCATTAGGATCATTAGAACAAAGCACAAGCTGATATCTTCCCTTTGGGTCTTGAACTTACCTATCTAGTGAGTGGAAGGCTAGAATTAGCAAGCTGAGAAATGCAATTTGTAGCTACCAGTTATCACTGGTCAAACAGAAGTTAATCTTCACTTAGGTATCCCAAGGAAAAAGAAAAGGGGCACCCTGATTTTGCAGCCTTTGCCAATATTCACTCCTGAATCATCCCAGTTTTATCCTCCCTTAGTAATCACATAATTCTCTGGCCTTTCATGATTTTGCTGTACATATCTTTTTAGCTATCTAATTAACAGTGTGATTTTTGTTCTATATATGTTGTGTAATAGTAGATTCTGTCCTATCCTCACAAAACATATTAAGCTTAATAAATATATTTATGAGAATTACTTTGTATAGTCCTTATGTAATCAGCCATGCTGGGTATGATGGCCCAAGACGATGAAAACCCATTGACTTTTTGTAGCAAATTAGTCTACCACCTAATCGGTGAACCCTGCTAAGCTTTTGAATTATGACGAGAACCAGCAGCTCAGTTAGAACACTCAAATGAATTATATCAATTCATAAACTTGTTCATGTCCAGATTTCATTAGCCACACATTAACAGCATTTTATGTTTATTACTGCTCTGACATAATCTATAAATAACTGAAATGCTAATCATAGTGTTCTGCCGGGCATCATCATTTAATCATAAAGAGATACATTATTATAAACTATAATAGATAATAACAAGTCTGGGTCAATGGCCGCATATTAAAAGATCACAATTATATCCTATAAGGGTATGTACCTCATACATTTGGTGACACATAGGTCCATATCTAATCACTTGCAAATGTTTCCCCTCTGACATACTTATAGTACAAGGTGACACAATTAAGAAAATATGCTTGTAAAACAGTACAATCCTTGAACATCAAAGTACACAGAGAACAATTAATAGTGGGGAAAATATATGTATCTTCTTGCCAATGCCAATTCAATTAACTCCTTATTGGTAGGTTTGTTTTTCATTCAGCAGAAAGGGAATTCATTTCCCTAATATCTACAAGAACCAAAAAAGAAAAAAGAAAGGAAAAAAAGATGTGCAGCTTATCAAACTGCAACTACAGAAGCTATTAAATAAAGGCAAAATTCAGTTACAATTGAGTTAAAATTGTAAAACCAAGCCTAACCACTGATTAGACCTTCTGCGAGTCCTATTAATGGTTTATTGCAAACTGTAACACAGTAATCTTATATTATGTTATAAAATAATTTCATGTAAGAGTATTCACACTTCCCTTAGAGAGGTAATAACTTTCAAACTCAGCAAAACTACCAATTTTGAATGGCCCTGCTATTATTGTTCATGCAGTGATGCTGTCAGCACTGTGGTGTTTTGACTAGTTGATGACAGAGTCCTGATCAAGTTTGGATATTGATTTAACAAGATGATGGGGTCATAACTTCTGTAGCTTATGTGATTCCGTGTATTTTTGCTTCAGGAAAATATCCTGATGAAATAACAGCTGCTACACAAATAATTTCTAAAATAAATTATCAGCTGAAAGAGTTTTTGAATGAGAAACGAGACTGACCCAGAGTCCAAGAATTAATGACAGATTATTAAACTAAAGTATTTTATGCCGAGAATTAACCACTAATTTAAAGCCTTGGTTGAACAGAACACTGAGATGGAGTCTGTCATTGCAAGCACTTGCACCTCGGAGCTCAGGGTGAATCGAGGGAGATAAAGAAAGGAATGTAAAACACTATGGAAACCAACCTCTGGAGACTTAATATTCTGATCAGCTCACCTCCGAACATCTGGCTCTTAAATGTTCAAGCACAAAAACAAGAGAGCTAATGAAAGCAGCACATATTATCTCTCCCATCAATGTACCTCACAAACACCTGCTAAAATTAAAACAAATTGAATCTTGATTGCTGATTAAGTACCCCTTCTTTAGCTAGATATTCTGTCATTATTTGCCCTGGCACACAATGCATAAACTGATGAATGGCGAGTGGTGGGCTGCAGCAGCAAAGGTGGATAAAAGGCGATTCAAAGTAGATGAATATAAATGGTAGCAGATTAACTTTGTGTACTCTAGCCCTGCAAAAGAAGTGAGTTTTCACCCCCACCCCCAACCCAAGAATTAAAGTGATAAAACTGCATTTAAAATAGAAAGGTGAGTCTGTACATTATAATACACCCCCCGCCTTCCAGCAAAGTTCCTTGTCTGGCAGGCCTTGCTGCATTTTAATTTACTCACCACAGCTTGGTGACTGAGCTTAAGAAGTACTCTTGACCTGTATTACTGACAGTTTTTATTCAGTTTCTTAGCTGCTGCAAATGCTTCACTTTACTTTGTTATTTTTTTTTCTTTCTTTCTTTTTTTTTTTTTGAATTTGCAAACCTTTCCAGACACAGACTGGTAATTCCAAAAACAGAACCTTCCAAGACACATTTGGTTTGTCCATATCAGAAGCAAATATGTGGACTGTGGTTAATAAAAAAAAAAAAAAAAAAAGTCCACACAATTTACTGCCAATAAGCCAAAAGACTATTCAACATGCACACTTCAGTTAGAATAAAAATACCCATTCGAGTTTTCATCACACATATATAAATACCTTCCTATGCGAACACTGATGACAGATGTGTGGCTAATCTACCATGTTAACTTCATTTGAGAAATTGTGGTTTTGTTCAAACTTTATTAGCTAAATTCAAATTGATCCTGATAAGTTTTAACTCAATATTTTACCTGGTCCAAGTATATTTCCAGAATTCATACAGCTCAAGGGCTCTACTGTATTTGCAATATGCTCACATAAATTTCCTGTTAAAATAATCAACTTGTATTTGTTTCAGTGTCATTTGATTTTAAAAAGAGGTGGGAGGTAGGAATAACAGTGTGTAAATCCTTCTTAACACCACAACCTACACAACCTGGTTGGGTTGGGTTTTATGTTGGTTTTTTTTTTTTTGACTGACACAATAAGGGTCACAACAGCACATTTGTTAGGCATATACATTTCCTCATTGATGATTATTCTCTGTCCAAAAAGTAGCTTCGGAATGAAAGCTTACCCCAAGATCTCATATAGGGTATTAAAACAAAATGAAAGAAATGTCCATGAATCACTTATTGTTCCTTGACTTTTTTTCTTATTGCATTCTAAATTATTTAAATATACTATTAGGCATCATATTGGAAAAAACAGATGTTTTCTAATTATGAACTGATTTTACAGTGTGATGGTGTCACATATTTAAATTACAAATACACATTTTTAGCATTCCAGCTGTGCTTTACAAGAGTTTAATTTGCTTCTTCTGATATGTCACATTGCACCTGCCTTTTTAAAACTCCTATAAATGTAAAACATTACTCAAACACAATTATTAAGACATGCTGAAGAATTCTAAAGATTCTGAACAGCTTATAGAAGATGAATTTTATATAAAGATTCAATAATGAATCTACCAAATGTGTATTTGGAGTAACATTTACAAATATTTTTAAAGGAATTTGAATTTAGGCTGATGATTTGTGTATGTATATATGGATATATGGTAGTATAGGGAATCTGGTTTTATTTTTACAGCACCTTTCTTATTAACTATATCTTCAAGTAAATTCATACAAACTTGAGTTTAAAATACTTGCTGTGTATTAACAACATGAAAATAAAAATTCAGCACCTATTAAGAACTTAAAGAGGGTTTTTATTATATGTGATGCAAGAAGATACTTTGCTCCGAGGTTATTTGATAAATTTCCATTCTTTCTCTTTTTAAGGTAAAGTCTATGACATAACAGATTGATCAATTATTTAAAAAAAAACTAAAGAATTGAAAATTTACATTAATTTAAGTTGTCCTACAAAATCAATAACAAAAGAGTCAACAATAATTGACCCATTTTTGCTAGATTGTTTTTATCTGTGTGGTATGGTATTGTTTCCTACGAGCACTTGAGTCCTATTGGGAACATTTGACCCTAATAAGGTTCAATCACATCACGGGGTTAAAATTGTCATGTTCTGAATGTTAAAACAAACTCACATATGTACGTGAACGAATATACATCCGCTGGCAAAAACACCAACAACTACATGGGTCTTATTATACATTGTTATAATAAAATGGCAATGGAGGGAAGCGGATGTGGCTCAAGCAACTGACCTCCCACCTGCCACATGGGAGGTCCCGGGTACGGTTTTCAGTGCCTTCTAAAGAAGATGAGCAAGACAGTGAGCTGACAGGATGGGCTAGCATGGCAAGCTGATGCAACAAGATGATGCAATAAGAGACTCAAGGAGGAAAAACATAATGAAAGACAAGAAAGCAGGGAACGGAGGTGGCTCAAGCAATTAGGCACCTCCTTCCCATATGGGAGGTCCTGGGTTCAGTTCCTGGTGCCTCCTAAAAAAAAAAAAAAGGAAGATGAACAAACACAGTGAGTGCAAAACAACAAGGGAGGGGTAGAAATAAATAAATAAATAAAATAAATCTTTTAAAAAAATGTCAGTGGTCTATATGCTTTATTTCTGGAATACACAGAAATGTTTTCAACTTAAGGAAAAATCAATTCAGAAAAACGTGGCCTTATATAAAAGGACTATTTCTTTTATACTTATTATACTTATTCAAGACATATTATTTCTCAGTATACTCCCTAGAAATAACAATTATTGTTTCAGAAATGTATATTCATATTAAAAGTGACTATGACACAAGAGCTCAAGAGGAAATAAACCAAGTATAATTTTTTCACCCAATCTTGTTTCAAGATAGGAAAAAGAAGAAGCGTTTTCCCAATGCTATTTTGAAGAATTGACATGATGAAGTGATAGTTTGGGGAGTTTATTTCCCCTTTCCCTATTTTCACACTAATGGCTGAAAATAAACCATTTATAACTCTTTCAAATCTTAATATGACTAAGAATTTACTACTGTAAAAAGTGACCTCACTGTTCTCAGAATAAAACATTCAAGACAAAGCTAGTAAGAATGTACAGTAATATACACTACGAAAACTAACATAATGGTGACTTGACTTTTTTTTTAAAGAGAAGTCTGAAGATTAAATGAGGATGGTAAAAGTATTATGGTGATAAATTTTACTAGCAAACAAATAAAATCACATTGTAAAACCTTTCCTAAAAAGAGGCTTTAACTGCAATGCATAATCATATATAAAAACCTAAAATGGAAATTTTTATCCATTAAAGTGTGAACAAGCTAATTCAGAATAAATGGGGGGCATTTGGAACTATAAAGTGTTCAGTCAGCTCTCTCACTGAACAAAAACCTTATTTTAATCATAAGGTTATTGACTGCAAAGCAAAGTGGTTCTGCCAAATACAGAGCTCTCAGCATGACTCATCCATGTGTCTTATTTTTCATAGGCTTTAAGGGGCCGTCAAAATCAGAGTCTGCCTATCTTGACCAGATTTCTTCTGTAAAGTCTACTTGGCCATCCATCCTACTCTCTGTGCTCAACTCTCCAGGTGAGTCCTGAGCAGTCCTTCTAACCTTTATTGGTCTTCAATTTTAAGTCAGCCCCTGCAGTCCAGGGAGCCACCTGTGTCATCAGGACAAAGCAAACTGAAAGTGAAATAATGCTTGGCTCTTTGGTTCTGATTGCTCACTCTTGTTTATGCACTATTCTTCCTCCTGGTTCTGGATTTGTCTTCAAGTTTCCCACCATTTAAGTGTTGGCCATCTCAGTAATGGGAGATGCTAAGATGTCTTTAGAGCTCTGTCAAATGGGTAATGAAATGAGGGAGACTCAAAGTAGTGGTCCTAAGTATGCTATGCAAAGCAGGCTAGATGAAAGATGTATAACAGCAGGCAATATTTAATTATTTCAGAAACTAACAAAAGACATCACATCCATAAAATGACAATGACAGTATTCCACTAAGTAGGAAAGTCTCCTGCAGTTGCACAAGCAGCTGCTCTGTTCTGAACAGAGACAAGAATGTGAATTCAAAACCTACATGCATGAAGGAGAGGTGTCTTTAAAAGTGGTCCCCTCAGATTGCCCAAAATTTGAGAGACCAAAGACATTTTCCCGATATGTTATTCTCAACACACAGCTGAAACCTTGATGAACAGATTACTTAGAGAAGTAAGCAGGTTAATAAACAGAATTGCAAAGATCTGCTGAATAGCAGTTGACCTAGACACCCAGATCCTCTGCTTCTTAATGCTCACTGCCAATTCCCCTTTATTCATACCTTTTTATTCATTATGCATAAGTTTTCTAGATTCTCTAATATGAATGTAATAACTGTATCCAATATCCTCACGTGAATGACGGTGAGAGCAGCACACTTGGATCCTCAGAGAAGCCCTACGTCTGATCTTCTATTAACTACTTTACAGTTAATGTTACTTTATAGCTAACAGTGGACAGTGAGCTGCACTCACTGTCCACTGTTTACTCTCCAGTCTGCAGGTTACTTTTCTTCATGGATCAGACCATGGTTCTGTGGTTAAATGAGGGTTCCTCAGGAGCATCTGATTCACCCTTTTCTTCCCAACTTTGAAATCTAAGGGAAAAAAAGATGGAAGGTGCAATAGCAGAGGAAACTAGATATATTTAGAAATAATCTGACATGCTCCAGGAGGAATTTCGCATAATTCAAGCATGAGTGGAGCCCTGAGACAAGACAGAAAGGTTAGTGAAAAAGAAAGTTAGAGATTTCCACATGCCTCTGCTGTGCACCCTTTCTGGTGACATGGTGGCACTTGCTGACCATAGAACCAGCAACTGAGTAAGAGCTTCTTTATGAGAGAATTAGAGATAGTCCATCTTCACTCTATCATCCCTGCTCTCAACCCCTATCAACCCCTCTTGTTCTATGCGGTCTTTCATCGGCTACAGTTTCAGTAGGCACCATATACGTGGGAAGAACAGACAGTGACACATTGAAACAGAAGTGTCTGAATCAAAAAGGGCCTGGGGAAAGACCCTGCTTGAACATTACAGATTTTTTAAAATTGTTTCTGGAATGAGAAAAGCCAAATGATGCTTAAAATATTTAAAGTGAAATGACCAAAATAGAACAGAAAATTCCTCTCCATTTCAAAAGAGCACCACTAGGTAGATGACTTCCTGACACTGGACATTTGACCACCACCTTAAATTTTGAGAGGAAGATTCTAATAACAAAGAAAACCATGAGGTGCTTCAAAAAGAATCCACCAACCCTGTGTGGTATAGTCACAAAGCCAGGATAGATCATGTCTCATTCTTGGATCAGCAACCAACCAAAACACAGTTTAGCAAAAGGTTTTCCAACATAAAAGTAGAAGACAATAGTACATGAGAAGTAGAGGGAAAGCATTGTTTTGTAAAAGGCTTTTTCCTTAATCAAGGGGACCGAGAAGCATCTTCTTAGTGTTCTCAATAAAATTTAAGAAAACTTGGTCTCGAAGCAAAAGATAAATGATAAAACTATTAGGAAAGGGACTGGTTCAGAAAGGGAGTTAATTGAGTTGCATGTGTAGATGACAAAGAAGTTGAAAGAATTGAGAATAACTGAGAAGAGAACTAAAGTTTTGCTAGTAAAAATCGATCCACATTAAAGAAGTAATGCATAGGAACTGTGGTCAGAGATATTGGAGCCAATGCAAGGCTCCTGTGCAGAGGCAGAGGAACACACATGAGTCATGAGATACAGTTACAGAAAAGAGACTTGGGGGGGGCACTGATGCATAATTGTAAAACAAAGGTGTGCATGAAATTTATAAAGTCCTGTTTGAATCTGAGAGGAAAAATAGGCTACTTACAAAGAAGTGAAAAAGTCAAACTGGTCTTATACTTCTGCTGGGCTTCATTAAATACAAGGTGACAATGAAACAATGTCTGCACAATTTTATGGACAAAAGTTTGTGACCCAAGAATCCAATTCATACACAACTGCAGTACATCTACAAAGGCAATAAAAAGATATTTTCAGATACACAAGAGGTCAGAGAGTATATTGTCTATATGCCTTTTTTTTTTTTAAAGAAATTACTAGAAGTTACTAGAGAACACTCAGATTTGTTAAAAATGTAAATGTGAGATGGCAATATAAAAGAAATGATGGAAATAAAGATAATACAGTATCTAAAATTTTTAATATGGCTATTAAAATGAATAACTATATTAAAATCAGTACCTTCAAGAGAGGAAACATAATGCAAAACAAAAAATCATTATTTAACATTTAGTATCTGGATCTAACACCCCAGATTATATTGACACAAACTGGGAAAGGAAGAAAGTATTAAAAGGAGGCAATTCTCTCAACTTACATAATTTATCAAAAACATCTTTTTCCTTCATGCTGGTAATTAGATAAATATAGTTTTAAGAAGTTTTATGTTAATATAAGGATATTTATTAGTGTTAAAAACAAATATATACCTTTTAAATAACTAAAGAGAAGAAGTGAAAGAGGGAGGGAGGGAGGAAGGAAGGAAGGAAGGAAGGAAGGAAGGAAGGAAGGAAGGAAGGAAGGAAACTATCCATAAAGCAGCAGAGCAACAACAAAAAAGAAACAGGAAATTAAAAAAATTTCAAACAAATGGGAGAAATAATACCAAGCATATCAATTCGATATAAAATATGACTAAGTAGAACTATTTTCAAAAGCAAACAAAAGATTTGGGATTGGGGCAAATCATTTCAGATGGTTGCTGCCACAAGAAACACAGCTAAAAGAGAAGGACAAAGGCAGATAAAAAAACAAAAGGATATTCTTCAATATCAAGCAATCACAATAAAAACTAAGCAGGGGTCGCAACTATAATGTTAGACATAAAAGACTTAGAATAAAAAAAATTAAGTGGAACAAAATGAGTCATAATATAATAGGCAAAATCTGCCATTTCATTATAATAATCATAAAAACAGTAACACTAACAATAAACTTTTATGCTCTGAATAATACAGTATTTAAATTGATAAAGGTAAAACTATTAATTGTAGTGGGAAACAGGTTAAATTGAATTAAAGAAGTAAATGACTTAAAGAACTTAAGTAAGTGTTAATAACAATATACTTTTTATTGAATGCTTACCATGTGCCAGGCATTGTGCTAAATTCTTTAACGCATAGCTCCTTATATCTTAACAACTTGATTAGGTAGGTTTTATTGTACTTCTCACACATTAAAAAAAACACCACCAAGACTTGCTCAGTTTCACACACTGATGAGTGCCAAAGCTGCACTTCAAAACTCAGTTTGTCTCTTAGAGGAATTAAAAAGAGAGTTCCATAAAATGGCCAAATATAAACTAAATGTACAAAAATGAATGGTTTTCTTCTGTATCTATGATCACAATTAGAATAGAAAAAAACAGATGTTTCTCAAAGTGCAACAAAAAAATAAAGCACCTGGGGAGAACTGGAATTCAAAAAAATACATAGGAACAAATTAAGAGTACTACAGATCTTCACTGAAAAGTCATGAAAGAAAACATAAATAGATATTTTGCGTTTCCAAACAAGAAGACTGAATTTTGTAAGAATGCTGATTCTTCTCTAATTATTTCATGGGTTTAGAGCTATTACAATTAAAATCACTGCATTTTTCTTAACTTACCAAAGTGATTTTAGAGTTCAATTTAAGAAGAAATATAAGAGCTTCTCAGGACTTACACCATGTGTCTGGTGGGGGAAGAGAACATATCTTTCTTACATAGCATCCCTTACCCAAAAGAACAACTCCATAAATATTTATGAATGAAGAATAGCTGAGAACATTTGAAAAACATTCTAACTAGTGTTTCTAACTAAATGAAACTAATGCTTCTAACATTCTAACCAATGAGTGAAAATTTGCCTCCATAATGATTAATATCTTTGATATAGAAAGAAATAATCCATTTGATAACAAGACGACAAAAAGTCTTTGATAGTTCCAAGGAAGTCATTGGAAATAAAGACAATTTGTGTATGGAAATAGTCATTCAATGATTATTAATAAGAGCAAAAATTTGAACCTACCTAATGATGACAGAGCAGTAAAATAAATTATATTATGTTCATATGAAGAACAATATTCAGCCTTTTAAAGTACTACTGACTATTTAATGACTTATTCAGTTTGTTCATTCAACAAATGCTCATAATGATTTTTAAAAATCAAGGCCTGATTTTTAAAAATATATCGATCTGAGAATCACTGAAAGAAATGATGGACAGTTTTATATTAAAAGATCAACAGTAGTTATCTATAAACTACAGAATCACTCATTATATTTTATTTTCTTATTTATACATTTCTAAATTTTCCGTATTTTCTATAATGAGTTTATTTAACCTTTAGTATGAGGAAAAAAATAATTCTCTCAAGACTAGCTTATTCAAAGTAATAGAACCAGATTACTAAAAGTGAAAATAAATCTGGCCTTCCTTTCTATTTTGATGTTTCCAAATTTCAGTGTATGTCAATTTCCATATGCTACAAAATCCCAGGAAATATCTCATTTTCAATCTGTGAAGTCAAAATAGGAGCTTTCCCAAAAGTAATGCTTTCTGTCTTCTCTCTTACACTCTTCACCTGAGATTCAAAACACCAATTGAAAATATTTAAGTTAAAAAATGTGAGCAATTTAAAATAATTTCTTACAAAACATTTTTTCCTCACAATGTTTGTATAGTTGATATAAGAAAGAAAAGTTCCATTGCAATGAAAAGGAGGAAAATTATCCATGGAGCACAGAGACATTAAGAGATATTAGAAACATAGTAACCAGAGCAAACAACTTCTCAACAACAGGAGTATCAAAATAATAATAACTACTAATTAGCAATATGATGCTGGGGAAAGATAATATAATTGTAAAGCCATTGATGGCCCTTAATAATAAGAAAACAAGAATTGTAGCAAAAGTTCCTCATGAGAGTTTATTAACTGGAACCCCATACTTGCCACTGAGAAGTGAATCAAAGATCATTTCACTGGATCAAATTGGAAAACATAGGTGTAACCGTTGGCCAATTTGATGTAATTATGAATTCCAAAAATATAACTGGATCGTGCTTGTAAACTGATCTGTTAATCTGGGCGTGATTAGGTTAGGATTAGGGCGTTGAGCCCCGCCCCTTGGTGGGTGGAGAATTGAATATAAAAGGTAAGGCAAGAACAGAGTTGAGAAGCCGTCTTTTGAGAAGCTGTTTTTGAGAAGCAGTTTTGACGTTGGAGAAAAGGCCCCAGGAGAAGAGAAGCAAGCCGTTCGCCTGATAGTCTACAGCTGACCTTGTGGAGGAAACAGAGGAGCTAAGCCTGGAGAGAACGCAGCCCCGGGAAGAGAGGAACACAAGAAGCCTCTTCCCTGGCAAAGTCGGCAGCTATCTTGCTACAACACGTGGCAATGAACTTCAGTGAGAGAAGAAACTTAATGCTTTATGGCCTGGTATCTGTAGACTTCTACCCCAAATAAATACCGTTTATGAAAACCAACCCATTTTTGGTATTTCACATTAGCACCCCTTTGGCTGACTAATACAATAGGTGTGTTTGAGAAGAGAAGCTAACAAAGTGTGTTTCTACTTGTTTCTGGAATTATTAGCAAGAGAATAAATAACTTGGATTATTTCTTCTAAATCCTTAGAAGAAAAGAGAAACATGCTTAAATAGTCCCACTCTAAGAGAGCGGTAACCTTTAATAAAGCTTTGCTAATCTATGTATAACTCTGTCCTCATTTCAACACTTCTAGACAAATCTTGGTGCCAATGAGTTCATTTTAGGAATATATAACCCAACAAGTTGTCAGGTCCAAAATAGAAACCTGTATCCCACTCACGAGTCTTTCATTTTTAAAGCGTGAGGACAGAGACATAGTGGTTTTGAAGCCTCCGAATAAGGGAGCCTGGACTGCTAGTTTAGTAACTGTCTCTCATTACACACTCACATGCACAGGAATTACCCTGGCAACCAACCCAATGGGATGGTCTACCATGAGAAGTCTACTTCTTATTCAGTAAACATATGGATTCAATGTGGGAGCCTTAAACACCTTGAACCCAATAACAACAATAATTTTTAAAGATAACATACTATATTATATGGTGCACTTAATATGATTTGATGTGATTCTCCCAACAGTTCTGAGACATAGGCAAAAAATGCATTATTCTCATTTTGCATTTAAGGTCACCAAAGCTCAAAGAAATCAGCAGATTGCAATATCACACAACTCAGGCCCCGACAGGACTAGAACCTGAGTCTTGTGTAGCCTATCCGAGTATTCTCCCCACTAAATCATGCGGGTTTTCAAGGAAACAAGCTTCCAAATAAGTCCCCTCCTACTCTCCCTTGGGTAACTTTAATAAACTCAGTGTAAAACAAACAACAAATTGGCTGTTCCCAAGCAGATGGTGCTGCTCAGCTGCGGTTAAGCAAGGAAGCTTCCAACATGCCAAACTTCCACAAACATTACTTACTTACTATTTGATCATGCTGGTAAAGGCAGACAATTCACATTGTGTCCTTATTACCACATCACAGGCCACAGTCCTGAAAACTGCCCTGCTGGCATGGCCCTAGCTTACATTTATAAGATGAGAGTGTGCGATGTGGCTAAGGAACAGAGCTGCCAGCAAGTCCTGCCTCAAAGGCAAAATCCCAAATCGGGACAGAATGGAAAGGCAATGAGAGGGAATGGGTACATTCCCAATGGTATGCAGTAAACAGGTTTCAGCCATGCCATAAGGCAATCATGGTTACATATACATATTTTTTTAAATACAAAATTTGTATTTGGAACTTTTATGCAAATTCAATATTGATTATTTTCCTCCAATACCTTGGTTTTATATTTTCTTACTATAATTATACAGAAACAGAAAATATCATTACTGTTTTTTCACCAAGCACCATCTAGATATCCCCAAATCTCCTCCAATACACCCTGATACCGAGCAAACGTTATTATATTTTCTCTGGCCTGATGTAAAGAAGTTTGTAAAGTACTGGTTTAAGAGGTGACCTTCAGTACCTTTGATGGTGGAACAAATCAGTGTAGAAAAGTGGATCTGCAACATTCATTCATTTATTAGATCATTAAATAAATATTTATTGAGCACCTACTATATGCCAGACATAGTTCTAGGTACTGGGGATAGATACATTGGAGACAAAACAAAAAGTGTTTAATCTCACAGTGTTTATATTCTAAATAGGGGAAACAGGGATGTGAAAACATATACAAGTGATGCAAGATGGCGGTAAGTGTCAAGAACGAAAATAAAGCAGGGTAAGAAGTGAGAGAGTGACGACTGGGAAGCTATTTGACAGGTCAATGAAGAGGGAGCCCTGAGCAGAGGGAGGGAGGGAGGGAGGGAGGGAGGGAGGGAGGGAGGGAGGGAAGGAAGGAAGGAAGGAAGGAAGGAAGGAAGGAAGGAAGGAAGGAGTGTGTTTAGGCAGAGGGAGCAGAAAATTCATAGGACCTAAGATAGGATTTTCTAGGTGGTTCAAGTAGCAGCAAGGAGGCTAGAGTAGCTAGAGCTGAGGGAACAAGGGAAAAGGTATAGGAGATCCAAGCAGAAAGACAGGGTCAGGGAAATTTGTAATAAGGCCCTCAGGAGTAGGTCAAGCCAGAGGCCCCTGGTACAACCCCAGGAGTTGAAGGAAGACCATGACCTTCCACTGCCTTGGACAGGCCCTTGTCTCTACCTGAAACTGTCTCCTAATTGGGCTCTTTGAGCCCCAGTAGTAATCCATACAACCACATTCATCTGGGTGACTGCCACAATACCAGTGGCTCCCCAGAGATCTGTACTGGAGAGTGAAATCCCTCCACCCAGAGGTCCATCACAATAAGGAGCCATTCTTGTGCTTGCAAAGCTCTAAAAATGCTAGGTTATTTGCAATTTCCAACCAAGCCATGTTCACTCAAGCTTTCAGACACACAGTTCTCTCTGCTTGTGAGACCCTCTCCTCACCTGCCCTGGTCCTGCTGTAGCTGCCAGCCAAATTCCTGCTCATTCTTCAACCCCCCTTACACACAACCTGCTCTGGGAAGCCTCCCCAACTGCTCTGGAAAAATTAGTCCCTCTTGCCATTGCACATACGTACTCACCTCTTTCCTGTTGTATTCTCTTTTGCCAACCCTTATAGATGGTCAAGTATATGCCTGAGTCCAAGAGACTCAGGGAGGAATAAATATGGTCGAATTCCAGAAGGATTCATACTCTAGTTAGAGACAATTAAATAAAAATAATTTTATATTGCATCTTATTTAAAATGCTCTAATGTGAAGAGGGTTTCTTCCCCTTTCTGCTAGGAAGGAGCAGTTAGGCAAAGCTGCAGAGGATGGATGTCCTGTAGTTGGAGCCTGAAGGATGACTGTAGACTCCCATGTGGACTGAAAGAGGGTAGAATGCCCAAGAAGGAAGCAATAACAGTAAAGGCATGGGGATGGGAAAGCATGTTCACATAAACAGGGCCGGGTGGCTGAGCTCTGCAGAGGCAGCCCAAGGCAGGATGGAAAAGGCAGGATGGCACCAGGTTCTGAAGGGCCAAGAGTTATTTAATAGGCAATGACAGTTGTCTGAGGTTAGAATCCAGGGAGTGACCCCATCAGATTAAGAATCAGAAAAAAAAAAAACACAAAACTTTGGGGGCGGTGTAGAGGATGAGGTGAAGGAAGAGGTGTGCTTTTGCAGCACTTACCCAAATTACACTGAAATTACACTTTTAAGGCTTTTTGTATTTTGCTTTGTTTTGTTTTCTTGATCTGGTAGAATCCTCAGAGCCATAATAGTGCTTCTGTGCACATAATAGTTATTTGATGTTTGTTAAATGAAGTGAATGAATGAATGAATGAATGGACTACAGATATTTCATAGTGAACTTTTTTTTTTTTGATTTGAGGAAAACAATCCAGGAGTCAAGTTTCTTGAAATTGTTTTATCAGGACTATTTTGAAACGCTTTTTCTTAGCTCCTTGTGGAATCAGGTGCTCTGTATAGATAATTTCTCAAATACCTGACGTGTTCATTTTGTAGTACAAAAATTAGACAGATGATAGATGATAGATAGGTAGATAGATAGATAGATAGATAGATGTATAAATATATTTCATTTTAATTAAATTCCTTCAAAGAATATTGTTTTTTTGAATCCTTAATTAGATGTCACAATCTAATTTATTGGTTTTTTTTTTAAGACTCAGCTAATGGACAGGCCACTGCAGCACAATAAGGAGTATGGTATAAAGAAGGACATCATCACATGGTTTTGGGTGTCAGACCAAGGAACAATTCTGGTACTGCCACTTACTAGCTGTGGCAGTTTGATAGTTATGTAACTTCTGAGCCTGAATTTACTCATCTTTAAAATGGTGACATTAGTACCTAAATTGTAATACAAAGTTAGATGAAGCATGAAAAAGCACCCCACACATAGTAGGTACCCCAGAGATTATATTTATCAATAACAATGCAGTTATGAATTTTTAAGTATTTTATATTTTCCCCAAATATCAAGCTGTCAGTTGTCATCTCTGATGTCATTTGCCTGCATCTAACGGATCCTTCTCTTCTCAATCCCCCTTTTAATAACCTATTTCTAATCTTCTTTTAGTTATTACCAGATAATATATTCTCCTTAATAAGCATGGATAAAGTAGCAAGTCTGAATAAACTGCAAGAAGCTTGCAGTTTGGGTGAAAGGGTTTTGTGAAAGCTAACCGGAAAGCTTGAAGTCTTGCTGACTTCCCAATTCCAAATTGTGTTCTAAATTGTTAATAACACCAGAATTCTGTCCTCGTAATACCTGGGGTATATGTAGAAAGTAGAAAGTATGTATATATGTATGTATGTATGTTTGGATGGATGGATGGATGGATGGATGGATGGATGGACATACATATGTATGTATGTATATATGGAAAAAACAGAAAGATACAAGGACAGATTGTTTTGAGCAAATTATCTGTTAATAAAGGTTCAAAGAGTTTGAGGCAAAAATATATTTCAATAACAATTTGAAATGAAAACTAAGATTTGAGGTAAAGGATAATGAGATATGAAGTTAAGAGATGAGTAAAGCCCCTAGACTAAAATAAAAAGACTTCAGATGCTGAGTACGTAAGGGAAAAATAGAGTTCATTGGAAGTAATTTAGGACTACTTATAGAATTACAATAAAGGTGACAAAATCCCAGAATTTGTAAGGCAAATGTAAATATAAATATAAATCAATTACTGGCTTATTATTTCATTAAATTGAAGATGGAAAGGACCAATTCTTCAGTCACAGTGTTTGCCTCCTGGGGTCCTAGATAGCTTTCCCTGTCAAATTAAAATAAAAAAGATAAATAACATGAGAAATTAAGAATGTCAAAGTGCATGAAGGGAAAAGGAAAGAAGGGAGAAAATGATGTTTCACAATTATTACCCAGGCTAAGAGAAACAAAATTACTTGATCATAAATTCAAGATAATCTGGTTTTCTTTATGAGTTCCCATTTTATTAATGAAAGGAAGGTAACACCTTATTGTACCCGGGTGAATTAAAATGCCTATTTGAAGAAACAATCCTCCATAGGGGTCTTTAATAGAATCTGTGAATGGTTCTAGAGCCAGATAATTTAGCTGTAAAAAGGCAATATTAATATTAACCTCTCCATGAGCACAGACCTAGCTTGAGGGGCATAGGGAAAGGAAAATGTTAACAGAATGAACCAGGCACATTATTTCTTTCTTTTAAAACATCTGAACAATTTCAGGGGCAAAAATTAGATAAAACTCTTCTAAAAATGTCTACAACATGCACTGTTATTCCTCTTTGCCTCTTGCTCCTAACAACATTGACCAGCAACTCAGCACTTTCACTACTGCTAATATTATTTTCTGACTTTGTATTCAAGGGGGTATGACTTGTAAGTGGTCCAAAAGCAAAGTGTTTAATTGAAATAACAGGATAGAAAATGAACTTCCAAATGTAGAGCAGTCTCAACAAGACCCGTGACAATACATTTCCAAATTAGACGCCTTTAGAAAGTAGGACTTAATAGAGTAGAGAAAGATAATCTGAGGTAAGAGGCAAATACACTTTATGTGAGCAAACTGGTCAGTTGGTGAGTAATATAGATGTAATAACAAATGGCTCTTCTCCCTACTTCAGACTTGCAGTTAGCTTTTTATGAAAATGCCAGCACATTTTACTCTCTCTTTACAACCCCAACACCATCTTCTGGGTTATCACAAACCCCCTAGCATTGCTGTCTTCAAACCCTTTCCACCCAAGGTGGCCCCACTGAATTCCTTTTCCTGATGCCCCTATCTGTCCATGTCTCTCTCCTACTTAAACACCTTCAACTGCTCACCCTTACTAACTAAACTGCTAGTTGAACTTCCATTAGCTAGCATGTGTGATCCTTCCTGATAAGGCCTCAACCTACATTTCCAGCCTTCTAACTCAATAATAATTTCCCCAACATGGATTCCTCTAAATTGTACAATTTGCTATTCCCTAAACATCTCCAGGCTCTTTCTACCCTGATTACATTGTTCTAAAATCAGATTACCCTCTTTATTCCCATCTCCACATAGTAAAATCCTACTAGTTCTTCAAGTCCTAATTTGAATGCCACTACTCCCATTATGTTTTCCCCTAATTGCTCTATAAAGAAGTAGGCTCTCCTAACTCCTGTGGTTTTTTATGATACTTAACAAATTTCACCTTATACTAAAATTATTTATAAATGTATCTATCTCACCTTTCCAACTACCACTAAGACTTCTTATGCTGAAAGAAGCACTGTAGCCTAGTTGGAAAAACACAGGCTTTTCAGTCCAACAAGGCAGAGTTTGATGACAAAGTCTTCTACTTACTAGCTGCACAAACTTAGGCAAGCAATCAGCTTTCCTAAATTATTTGTTCACTTGTAAAATGGGTAAAATATCTGCTTTAACTGATGCTAAAAAGATGAATAACATTGCATATAAAGTGCTAGCATAGTGCCAGGCATACCGTAAGTGCTCAGTAGAGGAGAGCATGATTAATATTGAATGTAGATACTACTTATTATTAATCTTTGTATTCCACATATCAAATAATAATTAGCATGTATTGAACATAGTAGTATTCAGCAAATATGTACTGATTAAAGGAAAGAATGAATGAGTGAATGACCCAAGAAAAGTTTCTAGTCCAACTGCCACCCTCAAGAGTTAGTGGATGGTTAGGAGCTTGGCTAGTGGTGGGATGCAATCACCACCTCCCTTTCCTTTGAAAGCACCATTACATCTGCCATCTTTAACCCTGGAGAACTTGAGGAAGGGATTCAACAATCACAATATCCAATCCAATGGCGAGATCCTGAGGTCTTGAGTAATCCAGAAGGGCAGTCAATCCAAAAAATATTTGAATTGGATTTTGCAGTATGCTTTTGGTATTTGTATTTGATTTAGAAATAATTTATTGTTTTAGATTTCTCAGGCCATCTAATTAAATTGTTACAGATGACTCTCTGGTTACAACTATTTCGTATTCCTCCATCCCATTCTCCCTTGTCCCTCCCCCTCCCCAAGAAAATACCCTCCCTCATAGTTAGAAGCAAGGGACCTGCTTAATATGAGGTACTTTTTGCTGTGGGAATTTACTTAGCTATCTATATTTTACAGTTTCTCCATGTTGAGGAGAAGGGAATCGTGAAAGATTGCATTTGCCAAAAATGGCCACAGCAGTATCTGCAGTCCCCCCGTGTCCTTTCAGACCCTTCTTCCTCCCCATGAAGAGGTAGAGGCTTTTTCCCCTCCCCTTGAAATGGGGAGGCTGATGACCTCTCTGACCAACAGTGAGTGGAAGTGTTATATGCCTTCCAAGGCTGTGTTTTCAAAAGGATAGTGTCTACCCAGCTCTTGCTCACCATGTTAGGAGGAAACCCAGACCATACAGAGCAGCCATACGTCTGTGTCTGGTGAACAGCCCCCACTAAGTGTAAGCCTGAGCAAACTTCAGATTATTCCAGTCCCTAGCGTTCCAGTCTTCCAACCGAGGTCTCAGGTATTGTGGAGCAGAGACAAGCCATATCTACTGTGTCCTGTCTGAGTTCCTGACCCACAGAATCAATGGGCCTAATAAATCATTGTTTTATGCTAGTGAGTTTGGGGATAATTTGTTATGCAGTCATAGCAACTGGAACAGTGATTAGAAGACTTGTTTTTTAAGTGTCCAGCTAGGTTGTAGGTTTCATGAGTAGGGGAAAAATGAAAGAAAACAACAGATGAGTTGAATAAGTTATTTTAACCCCTAGTATGATTGATGTGGATGTCCAAAATATGGCAGTCCATCCCACATACTATTTACCAGGAAGCCAAAAAGACAAACGGACAGTACAACTAATCCGGTAAACCAGTAACATGCAGCATAAATCTAGTACCTGCAATAACTTGGCAACTGTCTTAAAAAGCTCATTTTTGCCTTCCTGACCATTTTGAGAACTTTTTTAACAAAGTTGCATAACCATTAGGGGCTTCCTGCATTTTTCTTGTTTCAGTGTCTAGTATGAAGCCTCATTTTATTACACAGCACATGAGAAATGATTATTAGCTACAATCTGACAATATTAGCAGTATATGCTCATCACAAAACTATACACAAATCTGGGAGGAACCTCAAGGACTTATCTGTTCCCAGTTTCTATTTTCCAGTCTACAAAATACTATTCCCTTTACTTAGATCAGACCCATGAAGACCATAGGAATTCAGTATTTTGCCAGGTTATACGGTTACTAGGAGCAGAGGCCTAAAATTCAAGGCTACTGTCGTGTTGAAAGCTCTTTCTGCTAATGACACTACCTCTCAACAAGGGAGTGCCCGATGTAAACAACAGTGTGAACGTTCTTATCTTTCTAATGAGAAATCAAATAAAATCGGTCAATGTGACCTAGTTCATCTTCTCAAAGTATATGTAATGTCACTTCCACTGCACACATTGGCAGCCAGTAAGGTAAAAGGAGACCACTCTTGCCTAACAAAGTGGTCATGAGAAGTCAACCCTCTCCACTTCCCCCTCCCATGGGAGAATCCACAGAAAAGGTTACTTCTCTACATGGCTCATAGAGTAGGGTTAAAATAAGAGATTTAATTTTTCATTCATTTGTTGTTGTTGTTCTTGTTAACTGTCTACCTGTGTTAGTCTCCTGTTACCATCGTTAATTAAACTAGAAGCGTCCATGTGGGCTCTGACATGTCTAATATTTTTATCTACTTTCTTGCATTCAAAAAAAGAAAGAAATAGAAAAGAGGACAAAAGAAAAGGAAAGAAAGCTATCTGTGCTCTCTTGTTTTACCAAGTCTTCATGAAATTCATTAAGCCGCACCGACATTTTCATTTATTTTTTAGGCAATATTTCTCCATGCTTGGGAAGGGGAATAATTGCTGGCTTACTACAGGTTGAATATTTATATAAAACCTGTAAATCACAAAGGATCTAAATACTTGGTACAGTTTTTCAAAGCTTTAGACTTGAATGGAAAATAAGTTTTAATGGAAAGAAACCACCATTTCAGGCAAATTAAAACCAACCTCCAGGCAAAAGGACTATACCTGCAAAATAACTTTCTAGTATGAAATTTATAATAGAGGAACAGAAGGAGCCCGTTTCTAAAAGCAGCAGCTTCCAATCCATTCATTTGCCACTCACTAAAATTCAAAAGTCAGTTCATTGTCGATTCCAGTCATTACATGCATAATGGCGGGCTTCAACAAATTGAGATTTCTTTTATGAATTTGTTCCTCTGTGTCAGATAAAAATAGCATTGGGTGAAAAAGCCACTCAGAAACTTAAGGGTAGACAGAATTGCTCAGGAACTGAAGCTTAAATTCTGATGGTGCAAATGTATTTCAGGAAAGTTCATGTTCACACAAAATCTATTTAACAATTCCTTAACAATTGAGCAATTACTGAAGCCCCAATATACTCTTTGGATGTGCACCAAATGACTCAGAGTTGATTAAGCTGAAATTTGTGGCAGATCCTCTGGTATGAGGGGAGAAGGGAGAAGAACCCAATGTCCTTGTTAATTAGCCAACCTACTGTGGAAAGGGGTAGTATAGTGCTAAAGGTATGTGCTGAGTTCATGACTTTATCATTAACCCACTGCCCACGCCACAGGCCCAGATAACACAGAGAGAGGCTGAGCTACAGCTCCCTGCTCCTGAAACCTGTCACCTTGCCATCCAGCCTGAACGTCCATTCTGAAACCTCAAAAGCCTTCAGGGTTCTTCTGGGGCAGGGATGGTGGGTGGGGATGGAGCTAACAAGTACCTGTATAGCTGTGGTCTCTAAACAGTTCACCCTGGCCACAGCCTCTTGTGGATTTTGAAGGAAACCTTTTTAATAGTCCCCAATGTGTGCTTCAAGTTGTAAACTGAAGCAGTAAGATATATTCTTCCTGCTTCTTTAAAGTCGAAACCGCCCGAAAATGCTCAGGTGGTCGTTTCAAATGTGGCGTGAAAACCTTTTCTTGCCAGTAAGATAACCTGTCAGTGATAACAACAGCAGGGGCATTCTTTGCCAGCTGGAAGGCATTACTTTCTGGAAGGCATTGACCAATCTCTTAACCAAATAAATGAGTTAAGTGGTTTGAACACATTTGACCAGCAAATAATAAGACTATTTACTAATTTTGGTTAATGAATTCCATTCCCTAAATTTAGCAGCATTGCATTTATTCCCAGGAGAAAGAAGGAGCTGGGGGTGAAAAAAGAGAAGCTTCAAAGGATACACTTTCCAAGGGTATTTTCCCTGAAGTCTTGGACTAAAGGAATCTTCCCGTGGGAGAAAGGGTTGGCGTGGAGGTGCTCCTGTGATGATAGGTCCCACAGTGATGACAAGGATGCTCAGTGGGCAGGAAGCTCTCCAACAGAGGCCTCTACTTACTGCTGAGTACAAAGGGTGACGGGAAGTGTGTGGCCTTTTGCTTCTCTAAGGAGGGGAACGTGAATAGGTCCTCTTTGGGGCTACAAGATGCTTTTATTATGAAAATGACCTCCTCCATAAACCTGCTGTAATGAATTAATATCACTTCAGTTCAAAATGACATGGGGGGAGACAGATGTGGCTCAAATGGTTGGGCATCCATCTCCTATATGAAGGGACCCGGGTTCAATCCCCTGGACCTCCCGGTAAAAAAAAAAATGACATGGGAACTACTCAACACTTTTTTGCTAATAAATCTATTGATAATTGCAGTAGTATTCTCAGTATGTAGATGAGGAAACCAAGTAAGTAAAAGACCATTGCCTTGCTAGAGTTACCCAAGTAAGTGGCTGGGATAGAAACCTATTATCCTGTGGTTCCTGACACAATTTACGTTACTAAATAATTTGGTGTGTCTTCTGATTCCTGACTCTCCTCTCTCTCTCACTCTCTCTTTCTTTTATATAACACCTCCAACAGAAAAGAGACTCATAATGTTTTGCCTGGCATCAGACCTTGGTAGGAGAAGGGGTTGAAGTAAAAAGTAAAGCAGTGGTTAGTGGGTTCTGTCTGAATTTCATTTATCAGTATCCTTGATTAGCATATGCAATGGAGAGTTGTGGAAGGTTGGATGTACTAGTTCTCCATTGATTTGATCTAATTTGACTAACAAAGGGTCTGTGGGTCGCAAGGGCCTTATAGCTCAATAAAATATGAATATAACATCCTTAATACTTTATTCTAGAATAGATATTTTTGATAAGCAATTCAGGTATTTCAAAACAAATCAGCAAGCCTCCTGCTGGAAATTACAAGTGAACATTATTCATGTGGAAACCAAGAGAAATAAACACACACACACAAACAAACACACAAAACACCCCACAACAACACACAGATGATTTCATCCCTGTTTGTGCTGAGCATACAACCTAAACACCCCAATAAGCACCAACCAACATTGACGGTGACAGAAGGAAGTGGTTCAGCCTCTCCTAATAAATCCTGTACTTCTCGGGGCCCTATTCAAACACTACCAGCCCCTCAGAATTACCCTTGGCCACCCTGGTTAGAAGCAGGCTTTCCCTAGCTCTCACTTCTGAAGCAAGTATTGTCATTAGCACTCATGTAATAGTCATTTCACTTCATCTTGTGTGGAAGTTATGTGCCTGTTTTATCACCCAGTATGGCCTGGGGAAAAAAAAGAATACAGATCTCAGAATAAGGCACTCTGGCCCCAAAGTGCTTGTTGCCATTGCATGTCCTTAAGCAAGTTTCCTAACCTCCCCAGGACTCAGTTTCCTCATTTCAATAATAAGGGTATTATTCACTTCCTCCAGCGTTTGTGAAGATTCAACGAGGTATAAATGCTTCAAGTTCTGAGCAAGGCAACTGGCACATAGGAGACTGTCATGGAGTGTTGCTTTCTCTCTCTCATAACAAGATTATAAACTCCCAGACTGGGATCACATCTTACATGTCAGCACAGCCCTTGAAAGAGGCAGTCACTTCAAATATTTGTTGAATTCATATTTTGAATAATAATGACAGAAGTAAAAAGAGGTAAGTAGGCCAAAATAAGTGCAAAAGAAAGAAACTGATATTTGGACATCTGATTGAGTCTTGTTTATTTTTAAAAATATGAGTTGATGGCTTCCAGCGGCTGCTGGAGGAGAGGAGGGAAATGATGGCTTCAGGATGAATGAGGATTATAGTGCAACTATTTGATGTGGAAGCTGGATGAAGGGTTAGGAAGCAGCTAAAATGCAGGAGAACTGTGTATGGAGAAAGAACGGAAGAGGTGGCAATGAGTGATAGTGTTTGAACATGATAAAAGTTATTAAAAAATTCTTTGTTTTCCTTGGAAGAAAAGACTTCAAATTTTTTTTTTTTTTTTTTTTTAAACAGCATGAAGTGTCAAAAAATCATGATAGAAAATTTAATGATATCACCTTCATGACCAGATAATATCTTACTAACTAAAAACACAGAGCTTCATTCAACCTCAAATTTGGCTAAAGAAGGTCCTGAATCACTGAAATTTAAAATATACTAATCATACTACATTTTTCCTATCAGATTAATGATCCTGGATTAAGAATTGCTTCTAGCTCAGAAGCAAAGAAAACATAAAACTTGAAAGTTACATCCTTTTATAACTCTTTTTAAATCTGGAAAAGTGAAGAACTGAACATAATGGAGAGAATTAAGCTCATATAAAGTGCCAGCGACAAAACCAAATAAAAACTATTACCTCATATCTGTACCCCATCTTAGAAATGCACTTTTGAAATATTCTGGCATTTTCCAGACTCTTCCATAAGGACACCCTGTATATGCCATGCTTTGTCCCCATCACCTTCCTTTAAAAAAAAAAAACCAAACTGATAAGCACTCACTCAACTCACTCCTAACCATATGCATGTTAATTTCTCAATAACACCAATTTAATTTGTCTTAGCATTATTCTCCTGTGGTGCGTACCCCTCCATATAAACAAAATGGGGATGTATCGTCATGGTAACAGAGTGTGACTTTGATCAGTTCCAATGATCACTGGCAGTCACATGCCTTTGATAGATACGAAATTGTGAGTAAGGTTTGATTATCCAATTTTTCAATCTCTGATTCTACGAGAGTCTGCGAGAGGCTACTTCCATTTGCCAGAAGGGGTTGAAAAAGAAAAAAAAATAGCTATAGGATAGTTGCACTTTTGAGACAACTGAGTAAAGTGTTTGGTGAATGGAAAAATGGTAAGGTAGTGACTACCTTGAAAATGACTTTTGTTCCCCTTCTGTATAATTTAGTGTATATGCCCGGCCCAGCAACCAAGGAGAGGCTGTTTCCCTTTTCCTTTCATGGCAGATGTAGGTGATATTTAAGGTTGGTTGTGCAGGTGTTTTGGGGGTTGATTTGTGTGGGAAGAGGAGAGGTGGTAGCCTGTAGCTTGACAGAGAAGAGAAAAAAAATCTGAACAATGTGTTGAAAAAGACTACAGTCTGAGCTGCACAGGACCAGCTGTTTTTGCTAATTAGAATAACAAAAATAGCACATGCTAAAATGTTTTTCTTTTTTTTCTCAAAAGCAATGAATGCTCTAGGAACTATAAGGAATGAGCTTTAAAATCCATTTAAATGGAGGAACATTTCAGGAACCATATGGGGAAGAAACTGAAAGGGAGAAGGAGAGTAGGGAAATAACATTTGAGTTTAGGCTGAGTTTTTTGAAGGATGATACATTGGGGCTCTTTTTCTTTCTTCTTAACATTTAATAGGAAATGTTTTCATCGTATCGAGATTTCACAAAAATGCCACGGCTTCTGTGTTTTTTTCAGGAATGCAGTATACAAGCATCATGCCCATTCCAAGCCGAGGGAGGGCAGGCACTGACGAGAGCTGCATATGTTCTATCATACATATTGCATGTCTCATCTCCTTTCTCACGTTTTCTCTGAAGCAGTAAAGAGTAATTCAAAAACTTTGAATATAGGAATAACATTTGTGACAACGACAACATTCTGGACATCTGCACTGTTAGAGTACTTATAATAAAGTCACATGGCCATGGGGAAATTTCACAGAATTACAATCACAGTAATTTGCCAAGGTGTATAACTGGTTTGTTTTCAGCTGTTCTTCTCATGAATAATTATCAAGCAGGAATATCCTAAAGCTAGCACAAGCTGTCACTTAACCAAAATATTCAATATTTAACATCGAATTTAGAATTTCATAAATGAAAATAATTACTGTAAAAGCAAAATAATATACAGTGTGTAAATTTGCATGCCTAAATGTACACAGTTACATGTTAAAAATCAGATTCCAAAGCATCTTTATCAAATGAAAGCATGTCTTGAAAGTTGAATAGGAATATAAGAGCTCTAAGCACAAGTAAATCTCAACTATTTTCAAGTACAGCTTGGGCTTCAGTACTTTAAGAACTCCCTCTCAATGCAAGCGGAAAATGAAAACCAGCTTCTGCGTACTGATTGTAGCGATTACAATGGCATGAGAATCTCTATTAGAGGTTTTTTAAAAAAATATTTGGAAACAAATACTATATAACAATTATGTTTTTAAATTAATAAGCATGCATCACTAAACATTTTAACATTAACTTATAGAGTGAATATCACAGTTCAAATTGAAATATTTTCTGAAAATCTTTAACTCTCTACTGAGAATGTGAGAATGTCATTTCTTAAAACACACATCACCAGGTTATTAAACCTAGTAATATATATAGTTTTTATTTCCAAGTCCTCTCTAAAAATTATTTGATAGAGCAAATGGAGATTTCATTCTCAGTTTCAGAAACCTATAAATGTATCTTGAGTTTATAAGAATGGTACTTTAGGTTGTTTGAGCAATTCTAGTGTGTTTTAAGGCTTTTTTGTCTTATTGTTTACTCTCCCATTAGTAGGAGATTTCTCAGTAATACAGCTTAAAAAAATTTTTTTTTTCAGTTCAGTAAAAGATAAATGATATTGGGGAAGAAACTCAAACATGGAGAGCAATTCTATCTAACTGAATTGTGGGTAATAGGTAGAAATTCCTCTGTGGGATAAATAATATTTTCACTTGGATAATACCATTTGGTTCTCGGAATAGAATATTAGTTTCCCCAAAACTTTAGGGAAATACTTCTATTTTATCTCTCTTGTGATTTATTATAATCACACCTATTTGAACTAGATAAAAGAAATATATTCATTGAAGTCCTATTACTGCTAGTATAACAAAGGTAAAAAAAACATGGCTTCCATTTTAACCAGTAAATTATCATGAGCTTTTATTTTTATTTTATTTTATTTTTTTAAAGATTTTTATTTATTTATTCATTTATCCCCCCCTTGCTGCTTGTGCTCGCTGGGTCAGCTAACCACGCCGTGCGGGCGGGCTTGCCTTCACCAGGAGGCCCCGGGAACCGATCCCGGGGCCTCCCATATGGTAAACGGGAGCCCCACTGATTGAGCCACAGTCGCTTCCCATGAGCTTTTAAATAGTTACATGGTTTTCTTGAGCAAGAAATAGTTAAGTCTAGTGAGAAGAGTGTTTGATCAGAAATTTTAAAAAATATGATTATTTACCCAACCAGCTCTACAGGGATTCTTCAAAATTTATATCCCATCTGATTTATGCCTTAGTTTTCACATCACTAAAAATTCAACTCTTGCACGATAAGAAAGACATCAGTAGAACTAAAAATCGATATGTTAAAATGAGTAGATTTTCTTTTTACCACTACCCAAACACATGAATAACCACCTAATGCAGGCAACAGGTTGATCTGTAAATACTGAAAACAGAAATGGCTTATTTTTGCATATCAATTACTTTGACCATTGTATCACACATGTACCTATACATGACTGGCTGGTTGGAAGAACCAGACTTCAAACAGTGAATTCCTTCTTGTTATCTGTCTCCATGCCAAACCTGTAAACCTATCACTTCCTCACCATCTCTGCTGCTGCTGCCTTCATTCTGCCGTCTTTGTTTAGCTAGTTGGTTTTATCTGTTCTAGTATCTGATTTTCCTACCACCCATCTTTCCCCACTCCAGTCTACATGTGCACAAGTAGAGACCTCATAAACCGCTTCAACTTAATCGCCTGTACCCTATCACCACCTTGTGATCTCATGCCAAATCTTAGGTCATGGTGCTTTCCTTCTGCCCACATTGACCTGACCTCTCTACCCAGCCTCTGAATAACTATTTATACCCCAAGATTGCCCTTAAGTTTCATATGTTCTGCATTCCTTTCCAATTTTGCAGAGAGAAAAGCAGTCTCTGATGTACCATAGATCTTTCAACTGAACTCTGTTTTAGTCCTAATCACAATACTCCAAAGCAAAAGGCATTTATTATTATACTGAATATTGGGCATATTTTTAAAAAAATAAGTAGGTGTTGAATTCAGTTGGTCCCTAGGAAAATCATCCCAGGGTTTGTTGGAATCAGTAAGTGGAAGTACTCCCAGCAAATGCACTCATTATTTATAACCATTAAATGTAGATAATGGGAGACTTCTGGTATAAAATGGCATCTGGCTCTCATCCCCTGGCACTGCCTCTCCCTATCCTCAATAACATTCGTGTGAAAATGGAAAACTTTAACACTGAAAAGTAAGAGTGACAGGAAAGCAAGGGCCAGAAATCTAGGGCAAAGTTTGACTGATTATAAAGCTGATGAGTCAAGAATGAGAAAATAGCTGGTAGCCGATCCAAGCATCACCTCAAAAGCAAAAAAGTCCACCTCCGTGAAAAAGCAGGAGGCATATTTTCTGCTCCCATTGTCTGCTGCACAGCTCAGGTGAAAGATTTGCACTCTATCAAACAGGAAGCTGAGCAGCCATTCTGCTCAACAACATCAACAAAAATGTGTGCTGGTTCTTAGGCAGAATCCTTCCCACCCAGTCATTTTTCTATTTATATTCTGAGAGAGAAACTCCCAGAAAACAGGATAGGAGACAGGAGAATAATTGCAGCACATTGCATCCTGGGAGATTATATGAACTGTGGAAGAAAGGATCTGGGAGAGTTCTGCTCTCAGTCCTGAAGATTGTAGTTCAATTAGTTCCATCATTTCTAGTGGGTAGTGGATGGTGGTAGAAGATGCCACCTCCGTAGAGCAAGGCTATACCACATGAATTCCCAATAGTCATTGGAAATTAGGAAGGAAAATGAACACATCAGTCTATCCAATAATATATCAATAAAGGAGCAAGAAGAAAAATGGCAAACAATGAATCTGGGGGAAAAAAAAGTTCTCACTTGAGTTAATGTAAAAAAAAAAAGAAAAGACAAGATGGGACTTGTGATTAGACACGGTAAAAGAAGCAAAGAGAATAATATTGTGAAGGTTTTAGGGACCTCTAGTTCTTTTAGAAACCAGGAAAAATTTTTAGAAAACAGTTTGCCAACCTCAGTATGCCATAAAGGAAGGACAATCTCAGGTAAAAAGAATATAGGTTGGGAATGAAAAGACATCTAAAACTGGAATTAAAAGGTAACTTCATGAATGGGAAAGTTGGGATATAAAATCTGGTGATGAGCCCTAACAGAAACCAGCAAAAATGGGGGGGGGGAGGGGGGAAGGGGAGGGTAAAAATGGATAAAACTAACCAAATAAATAAATCCTTAGAAAAAATGTATAGGGGAGGAAGATACGGACTATAGTTGGTAGTAATACTTTGACGATGCTCTTTCATGGTTTGTTAACAAATGTTTCACAACAGTGTAAATTATTTGTGGTGGGGTGATGTGTGGGAGCCCTGTATGCATGTTTGTTTTGTAAGATCACGATGTTTACTGAACACTTATAGTTTATGTATGTTCATGTATGAATGATATACTTCAATAAATTGTTTTTTAAAAAAAGATGCCTATTGTCCTAATCACTAGAGAAGATGAAAACATAGTCTATTAAAGTAACAACAACAAAAATAGCAATAAGTAAAAGAAATACAAAAATAGAAGGAAATACAGGAACACATAGAAAGGGACATATCCATAAAAAAAGAGAGGCAATGTGAAATTTATGTTTTGAAAAAATTGGAAAGAGTTGGAACACTATGAGATTGAGTCACAAGACCAACAATAATAATGCACTGCTATGATCTCTCTGATTTGACAGTGCATACAAATGTTAAAAATAAAAGGATGAGTAGAGATTTCTAAAGCAAATACAAGTTAAATGAAAACAGGGGTGGAAATGTTAACTTTGGAGAATGGAGGCTTTATTATAAAAAGCATAAAATAGGATAAAAGAGAGCAATTTTAAACTGATAAAAGTTATGATAATGAATATATAGCAGCCATATACCTTCATGTGTCAAATAATTCAACATTCAAATATATTAAGCAAAAACTGACAGACATAAAATAAAAACTGGAGAGAAGCATAGTTGTCAGGGTAGAGTTTAACACACCTCTCCAAGTCTTGGACAGATCATGAAGAATTTGTGACATGGAGAACTAGAATACTATAATTAAAGTAATAGGAATATGGACAATTTGATATTATAGTTAATAAAATAAGATATTTTTTTAGAGTAGGCTTTGTACTGCCTACTCTAAAAACAGAATTTAGGGAAGCAGATGTGGCTCAAAAGATTGGGCTTCCGTCTACCATATAGGAGGTTCAGGGTTTGATTCCCAGAACCTCCTGGTGAAGGCAAGCTGGCCCGCGCAGAGAGTTGGCACAGCAAGATGATGCAGCAGAGAGAGACACAGAGGAGAGACAATAAGAGATGCAGCAGACCAAGGAGCTGAGGTGGTGCAAGAGATTGAGTACCTGTCTCCCACTCCAGAAGGACCCAGGATCAGTTCCCAGTGTTGCCTAAAGAGAAGACAAGCAGATTCAGAAGAACACACAGCAAAATGGACAGAGAGAGCAGACAATGACAGGGGGTGGGGAGAGAAATAAATAATAAAATCTTTTTTTTTTTTAAAGATTTTATTTATTTATTCATTTATCCCCCCCTTGCTGCTTATGCTCGCTGGGCCAGCCAACCACGCCGTGCAGGCGGGCTTTGCCTTCACCAGGAGGCCCCGGGAACCGAACCCAGGGCCTTCCATATGGCAAACGGGAGCCCCACTGATTGAGCCACAGCCGCCTCCCAATAATAAAATCTTAAAAAAAAAAAAAAAAAACAAACAAACAAAAAAACAGAGTTTACTTGGACTTCAAGAATTCATTAACAGGGTATTAGGTGTGGCTCAGTAGTTGAACACCTGTTTCCCATTACAAGGTCCTGGGTTCAATCCCCCAGTACCTCCTATTTAAAAAAAAAAAAAAAAAAAAGAATTCATATATGTTATTTTTAAAAACTGATAAATACTAACTCATGGGGGGAATTCAATAAAGAATCAGAAGTAGGAATAATACCGCCCAAACCATCTGACTACATGCTCAACAACTGTAAATAATTTAATCAATCCTAAAAGAGTCCTCAATCATTTGAAAATGTGTATGTGTCTGACAGTGTATATATATACACATATGCACATACATGTGCACACACACATATATACTTACATGTAAATACCCACATACATATATCATAAACATTTTTGTAATAAATGAAAATTCAGAATTAAAACTATAATTTATTATTACTGCATTTCATGATATCTAGGATTTGCTTTAAAATATTGCAGGAAAAAGTTCCCAACTTTTGCATAGGCAAAACAAGTACAGCAAAATGCTGATAATTGTTGAAGCTTGGTAATGGGCACATGCTTCTTGATTATACTATTCTTTTTATATGTGTATATGTGTAAAATTTCACATAACAATAATATTTTTAAAACAACTATATATAAAACTTCTGGGTTGCTTAAAATCTGTAACCTGGAGGCAAATTCATAATCCTAAATGCTATCAACAAAATAAAACTAAGAAAATAAGGAAGAATAAGATGTAAAAGATAAAAGTGGAAATGAACAAAAATTTTTCAAAGAAAGATACTCTTTAATAAATAATATCCAGAGTTAATTTTTTGTAATAGTTATTCAAGTAAGCTTTCAACAAATACACTCAAGAAAGAAGATGTAAGCATCCAAATTTAAATAAGTAATGCCAATAATGGGAAACAAGATTTATCACAAAAAAAGAAGAGAAAAGAAACTATTAAACTACTACTAATAATTAATGAAGAAAAAGAAAAAATCTAGAGGAAAATCTATATGCACAAAGCATTCATGGCAATTAGAAAATAAAAATAAGGATGGAGAGTAAAGAGATTCAGGGAACATTTCAAGTAGGAAAAAATGAGGGGAAAATCTTTATTATTATTTGGAGGAGGGTAGATAATGGTGTCACAGCTAAGAGAGTGAATACAGTGGTATAAGATAGCCTAATTTTAAGGTAAATTCAAATTCAGATTTCTTTACTCCAAAAGACATGTCAAGATCCAATTGACAGTCCATTGGATTTTTAAGGCTGTGCTCAGGGAAGAATTTTGGAACCAGCAAGTTAGTACTGGGAGTCATCAGCACAGGGGTGATAGCTGGAAACATGAAAGTCCATGGAATCACCAAGGAAGAGAGGGTAGAACAAGAAGATTAGAGAGTGGATGCTTTAAAATTGGATTAACTATCTTTAAGGTCAGATTTAAAGAAATGAAGCCCATGAAGGAGACCGAAAAAGGGAAATGAAAGGGGAACAAGAGGAAAGCAGAAAAGAGTATCACAGAAGCCAAGAGAGTTGAAGGATGAATGGAATGTCAGGAAGCTGACAGGGAAGAGATTTCCATCTGAGGGTCCCAGGTATTGGGACCTTGCTGAGTGTCAGATTCAGTACATCCTGGAATTGGCTGCCCAGAAAAATTTTACTGTAGTCCTAGTTTGGGACCAGAGATGAATGATGGTCCTGTGTTGGCCAATAGCATCAGACTCTTGGGGCAACTGGAAATGCTATCATTTTGGACCAGGAAAAGTTTATTGTGGGCACTCAGTGACTTCATATTAAACTGGCACAAATTTCTGAGCTTGCTCCCTGGCCTGAGGGTTGATTAAACAGGAATGGGGCATGGGTCTCACCTGCGTCAGACTGATACAATGGGAATGCAGGTTGCATAGGTGTCCAAGGAAATCCAGACAATGGCGGTGCAACGGGGTCCTCACTTCCATCCCAGGGACTGTATTCCCTCCATTCAGATACCTGTTTTCCTAAACCCAAGTACCTGTCCAAAGGAAGCAGCCTCTTACAAAGATGAGTTCCTAACAGGATAGGAATTATAGCAAATTCTTTCAATTTATTGTCCAAAAATGGGCAGGGGTTGACAGAGTAAAATAGGGTTTATCCGGTAGTTAGAAATAAGGCCATGCCAGGTAAATGTATGAATTAATGAGTTTCAAGCTTACAATTTAAACAGGGGGGAAGGCAATTCCATAAATTCCAAGATACATAATTCAATGATGACATGAAGTTTGAGACTCTTAAAGTTTGTAGTTGGACTCAATAAAATGGATTTAGTAGTGGGCTCTTTAACAAACACCTTCCTTACCATCATTATTCTTATTGCCTCATCTATGGAGGCTTATAATATATAATATAGATGCGGCAATAATATATAATATATAATATTATATTATAATAATATATAATATATATATATAGTTATATATATATACTTATATATGATTTATTATGTCCCAGGCACTATTCCCACCGGTAGGGTAAGGAGCCCAAATTCAAACCAGAAGCTCTGGCACTGGAACCAACATACTCAGCCCAGAGTTTCCACTGTCTCCCAATCACTCTTACAGTGAAGAGGATGAGGTTTTGACCTCAGTAACACAAAAATTAAATCTGGTCTCTGCCTTGTACAAACCACAAGACCTGGGCAATTTCCCCAAATTCCTCTGAGCCTTTGTTTATCATTTGCAAAGTGGAGACGATACCAACCAACAAAGTGGTGGTAAAAACTGGATGAGATTATATATGTAAAGCACATACAGTGTATTTAATAGACAGTAAGGCTTCCAGAAAAAGAAGCTATAATGTGATGATCAACATCACTGTCATTATCACCACTACCACCACCATTTTGAGTTTTCATTGTGTTTTGGTCAGGGCTGTATTAGTTTACTATCACTGCTGTGACAAATTACCACACACTTCGTTGCTTATAACAGTATGAATTTATTATCTTACAGTTCTGTAGGTCAGAAGGCAGAGTCAGTTCTCATTAGGTTAAAATCTAGTATATACAAGGTTGTGTTCCTTTCTGGAAGTTCTAAGGGTGAATCTGAATCTGTTTTCTTGCCTTTTCCAGCTGCTAGAAGCTGCCCACCTTCCATCTTCAAAGTCAACAAAGCAATGGTAAGTTGAGTCCTTCCTCTGACCAAGTCTTCAGTTTCAGTCTCCCTCTTCTACATTTCAGGATCCTCTTTGCCATGTAACATAACATTTTCACATCCAAGTTTCGGGGACATCTGTGGGGGAGCATTATTCTGCCTATCAAGGGATGTTCTTTAGCTTCCTGAGGGCCTGTTCGGGAGCATCTTGAGCTAACTGATCTCCTGCTGATACTACCAGTAGGGTGTATAAAGGATGGGGCATGTCATCTACCCACCAGATTAAGGCGCAACCATCTCCTGGCTTTTTTATTTCTTTAAGATACTTCTGCACATGGAAGGTAGCAGTAATCATATAGGGTGGTGCTTTTGAAAAGCTGACCTTTTGGAAAGGGAGTGTGAATTTACCATAACCCTATTTCTGGCTAATACAATAAACAAAGGAAAATCCTCCATAAAAATGACAGAAGTATTTTATTCTGCTATACTTGCAAATCAAAGTACACCTGAGAATGAAAAGATGCTCTGTTCAATTAAAGGGCATCAACACAGTTTCTGTATTATATTTGTCTCTAACATCACTTTGTTCATACCACTTTCTTAATCAAAAGCCACGAATGCTTTCTATTATACATAGATAAGAACTAAAATTTCTTAAGTCATCATTCAATGTCCGCAAAATTCTCACCCTTAAATAAGGCCCCTCATTCTAGGCAAATTTTCTGATCACTATGTCCCAAGTAGAAATAGTCTTTAGCCACATCATTTGTGCCTAGAATGCTCCCCCCATTCACCTCAATATCTAAATCATTCTTATTCCTGAAGACCCAATTTAAATATAAATCTACTGTGATACTTTTCCTGATAAACCCACTCAAGGCACCTTCTTGCTCTTTTAAAATTCAAAATAAAAAATTGCCAGTATCTTCATTTGTCATTTGCCATGGACAAATGTCTATGGACAAAATTTTATCTCTTTGGTGCACACACACATGTGCATACTCGTTAAAAATCTTTTAAATAATTGGCTGACTGGTGCATTTAAGCTTGGAATTTGAATATCCCACAAAAATGTTTCTGCAAATTTTTCTAAGCCAATCGTGATGTTTGAGTTTTTTCCCAATACATACTCTGAAAGTGTGTTTCTAAAAAGTATTATGCAATTCCATAGGCCCAAATGAACATTTAAAATGGGATAAATTACAGTAAAATAGTGCAGTACTTTCCTGCCATTAGATCGCAGGGATACTATTATACTAATAAATAAAAATGGATATGATAAACTGTTTTCAATTATGCACTATTTGGAACTGTATTAAGTATTCTAATAAGAGGAGAAAATGGCAGTATAAAAATGCTTATGAAGAAATGCAACAGAATAAACATTTAATGAAAGGTTCAGAGGGAAGAAATGTTTTTTGCTCTATTCTTTTCCTGAGACACAAAGCAATTCAAATCCAATATGGGGCAACAGAAGGAGCACAGGAAAAAGAAAGTCAACTACCAACTAACTGGGGGGTCCTGGACAAATCATTTAACCTCTCATGCCCCAATTTCCATACCTGTGAAACAGAGAATATTGCTTTCATGATTTCCAAGATGGACTCATTCTCAGAAATTCTAGGATAAATTGATATAAGGAAACCACTCATCATCTAGGTAACCATAATAGTTCATTTAGTCTCATCACCCATTTCAAGTAATCTTATCTTTGAAACAAACCATCATTTTAACATATAAAACGTTATACAGAGTTAAAATACTATCTTTAAGATCATTAAAATTAAATCATGATGAAATTTTGCTTTTTACTTAGAGGAAGAAAAGGTAGCAATCAGTTTTGAAAATGCAACACAAACTTAATTCTAAAATACATGTTCCAAGTTTATTATATTAAATTAAACATCTTTGAAATGTTCCATTTTAATTTCTATGTGGCTATTGTATATTGCTGAATAGACCCCTGCTTTCATAAAACACACTTCCATGTAATTTTTTCCATGCGATCTATTTGTGACATAGCTACTGAATTAATACACCTGAATCTGAGCATGAGCATTTTAGCTGCTTTTCTTATTTATTCAAATTGGTTTGTCAACCACATATTATTCAAAAGGTTTGTCAACCACGTAGTATACACATACTAAAGAATCTTTTTTTGTACCACAAGGTGGCATCTTCTTATTTTGGTATAAACCTCTGAATATTTACATAATTTGAATAACTCCATACACCTGGACTATTTTTTAAAATTTTAAGACACCATTTAACAGCTGCACAAATATATGGCAGTTCTCTTAGCTAATGCAAGTAGTGCTTGTGGATATTTATGTTCCTGGAATATTCAGAATATTGCATCTTCAACAGAGTGATGAGCTGTTCACACTGAAAAGTCAATAAACACTGCCCTCTAAATGTTAAACTCATAGAGATTAGAAATACAAAGCACACACTGTAAATGTATGTATTTCAATGGAAGCTCCCTAAGTACTAGCCACAAAATATGGAATGGACTAAGTACATGTCAGTTTACTAATAATTTCTTCTTTAATTCTCTGATAAAATAAGTAATGCACATTGATAAAATGCCTACTCTATGCCTGATACTTTTACATATCTTGTCACAATATTTCATGAGGAAATTCCCTGAAATATTCTAATACTAAACCTAAGTACAGTAGAGTCTAGTGCTTCTCAAACTTCAGTGGCTTTATGAATCATCTTTGGAGCTTGATAAAATACAAAATCCCAATCCTCATAAACTAGAGACTTCAAATCTAAGAACAATGAAATACACAAAATAAGCCTACAAATACTTGTAAGGAATTCCTCCACATTATAAACACACTGCACAATGACCCTGAAAAAAATAATCTCAGAAAGGGAGAATAACAATCTAAAATAAATTGGTGAATGTATGAAATATACTGATAAAATGCCAAGCATACTGATAAAAATACTTCTGGGAATTATGAAAATCATGACTTTTAATATGGCTCACTTGAAACTTCATACCACTGTTTCCTGTCCCAAATCAAATGATAAAATTTGATGATGAGAGTGAGAAGAGTCTTTAAGATGGGAAAGAAAGAGAAAATCTAGGATGAGATTTATCTGTCCCTATACTTTCTCTTGTAGACAGGTTACCCAATAATTTACCATTCTGTAAGGAATAAATGGAAGACATTTCCTTTGGGGGTTCAAAAAGTACAGTCACAACTACAATAGGGCCACAGAAAACTATATATTAGGAAGTGTGCCATGAGCTTTCTGCCTCAATTAAACCACTGGTTACAAAATTTGGTTATTGGCAGCCTCTTGTCCATGGGCATATTCTGCCCTGGCACGTAAATAGCCCTGCAGTTAAAACACTGTGCTTTAGTATTGTTTGATCAAGTGTGATCACTGATTAAAGGTGCAGGCAGTTGTTCGTGAAGAAAATGTCCCAAGTCTATAAAAGGTGCTGTGGCTAATAAGGTCATAGAGCCATGTTGGAAATGATTTCCAGAAATCATTGTCATCTCACAGGAATGTTCACTTGCACCCCTGTATACCCACACATGTACATACACATACATTCACACACATGTAAACCTCAGGCACTGGCTGTTCCATTTAACCCTGCTTTTTGACAGGAAACTGAATAATGCCACAGGGCCATTATGATCTTTGTAAAATTTTTACCAAACATGATATTTGTAAGTTGCTCCTTTTTAGCCTTTCCAATCATTTGCATGCCAATTCCTTCATGTTTAGAAGGAGATGGACAAGTTGCATTTTAAACAAAATTGTAAACTGAAAAATAATCCCTGCCTCACACCATACATCAAAATTAATTCCAGAATTTAAAAAACAAAAGAAACTATAATGGTGCTAGAAAATACACAACCTTGGGTTAGAAAAAGCTAGAACACATGATATCAAAAGCATGACATAAAAGAAGAGATTAAAGGATTTGATTACTCAAAAATAAAAATTAAAACTTCAGTATATCAAAAAGTTATAAGCAAAATTAAAAGGCAAATAATAAACTAAGGAAAACATTTTTCAAATATAAAATAAACAAGATGTTTATAAATTGCATGCAATTTTTTTTTACAAAAAAGAAAAAATATATTATGGGAAAGTGGACAAAGTGGGCAATTCAAAAGGAACTGCAAACATCACTAAGAAATGCATTCACCATCACTAGAAATCTAAGAAATGCAAATTAAAATAACAACGAATGGTCTTTTTTGATCTTTCAGTTTGGAATTTTTTTATTATAACACCTAAAACTGAAAAGGGGAAAGGAAACAGGCTTCTAAAATATTGCCATTAGGAGTGTAAACTGGCACAAATTTTCAGGAAGGCAATTTAGCAGTACATGCAAAAAGCTTTAAAATGTGCATATTTTTAACAAGCAAATGCACATGTAGTAATATATTCAAAGGATAAGTGTGAAATGATACAATGTCCATCTAAAATTAAAAACCTAAGTGTCCAACAATTCCCTCAATTATAGTGCAGCTATTAAATATGAGTTGCGGCAGAAATAATTTTAATGAATCGAGAAGACATTTACATTCTTAAATGAATAAAGAGTTATGAAAGAGAATAAACACCATATTCTTAACTTTGGAAGAAGGAAAAATGGATAAACATAAGAGGAAGATGCTAGGGATATACAATGAAATATTAGCAGAGCTCATTAGCAGGGGGTTAATTACAAGTGATCTTTTAATATTCATTTTCAGTTTCTTTTTATTTTCTAAAATTCCCTTAATGAGCATCTACTAGTTTTGATATTGAAATAAAAATGAGTAGGGATCTTTGAAAATTAAATGATAAATTAGGAATGAGAAACAAACAAACAAACAAACATCAAATTCCCCATAAAACAACATGGCTGAGCAACAGGATCCCGTTTTCTCTACTTATTGTTAAAGGATCACTGATTATCATACTCGGGGTGGCTAAAAAATGTGATGAAAAATGTTATATCAGGCCTGCATAATCCCATCTCTGCCATCTCTATTCTGTAGAATGACGAAATGTGTCACTTGTCTGCTATTTACAGGTGAAATTTTAATAATTTATACTGTGTAACCATTTGCTGATAGATAAACTGCAGCCCTGAGGTTATTTCACTTGAAAAATAAGAAACATTTTCCATTTTGTTGCCTTTTTATATAATATCTGCTAGTCTATCATGCTAATTAATAAATGTAGCAGGCAGTGTAAGTCCCAGGTTTTTTTTTTCTTCTAATTTTGTTTAATTTATCAAATGGAAAATAATCTAGCAAAGAGTCATTAATTTAATTTCTTCTGAGAGGGAATCATTACTAGATATGTTAAATTTTCAACAATGTAGCTCCAAAACAGCTGTAGCCATGGAAAATTTTTATAGTTTTAATTGAACATCTGTGCATTTTAATTGATTAATTTAAAGAAAATACAGGAAAAAGGAAAGAACAGTAGGTAATATGAATTTAACAAACCACTTTTTTGTTTTCTCTGCTTCTTAGTTAATGATTTTTCAGTATCAGCAAAACAGAGATTATCAACATTAAGTAATTCCCACGACTATAAATACACTCGTATTGATTTAGCAGAGTAGACAGGTATGTTACAAAAGCATTGATTTCAAGCAGAAACATGTACAGGGACACATGTGAGAACATATATGGTATTTATTAGAGTATGCTCTATATGGAAAAGATTGGGGCAAATCACTAGGACATTCCAAATGGTGTAAAACTACCCAACACCCCAAACACCAATCATGTAAGAATGCACAGAGCTAAAGATAGTTTAGTAGTGTTTTCAACACCCCACACACCATCCTTCCCAGGATCTCATGCCTCCTATAGTCATAGTGACCTGTGGTATCCTTACTGGCAACCTCCCCTATTTCTGTCCATGTGTCAATCTTCAGCCTTTAGTTTTCTGTTTTAAAAAAAAAAAAAATTATTTTATTTATTTCTCCCCCACCCCCACCCCACCCTCGTTGTTTACAGTCACTGTCTTTTCTCTGTGTGTGTTTGTCTTCTTTTTAGGAGGCACCAGGAACCAAATCCGGGACCATCCCATGTGGGAGGAAGGCACCTAAATGCTTGAGCCACCCCCACTTCTTGCTTCTTGTGTCTCTCATTGTGTTTCTTCCTTGTGTCTCTTCATTGCGTCTTCTTATTGTGTCACCTTATTGTGTCAATTTGCCGTGCCAGCCCTTCGCGTCAGCTCGCTGTCTTGCTCATCTTCTTTATGAGGCACTGAGAACTGAACCCAGGACACCCCATGTGTTAGGTGTGCGTCCAACTGCTTAAGCCACATCTGCTTCCCTCACCTTTAATTTAATCCTATGCCACATGCTTCTTTGAATATACCAGATCTCTCCATCACATGATGACCCCATTTCATTGGTGATTTTTCTTTTCTCTTTAAATGCAGCATTTTCTTATCATCTCATGTTTTCTTAATATCTCCCCCATCTAACTATCAAAACTTAAGTGTCATAGGCAAGGCAGAAACCTTGGATTTCTCATTTTTTGCCAATATTTGGAGAGAATGTAGCTCCAGGATATATATTAACTATAAAAAGAACAATGAAAAACCTGTCAAGGTACAGCAGTAAAATAGTCACATGATTCTCATAGATACTGAGTCCTAAGAAAAATTGGAAAAAGTTTGCTCTCAGTCATCATCGCTATTTACTGGAAAATACATTCTATGCTTAAGTCAGATCTAAAGATATTTTTATCAACAATATTCAAAAACCAAGGCAAAGAATGCATGGACAGAATGGATACACAGAGAGGTAAAAAGAACTGTCAAGAGATAAAACAAAAGTAAATGTCTCTGTTGGGAATTGAATCATGTCCCCCCAAAAAGCAATGCTCAAATCTTAATCTACCATGAATCTGTGCGCGTAAATCCACTTGTAAGCAGGACCTTTGGAAGATGTTATTATTAGTTAAGGTGGGTAGGTCTTAATCCCTATGACTGAAGTCCCATAAAGAGAAGATATGTGAGAGCAATCAGCCAACAGAAGACTGAGAGGAGGGGTGGGGTGGAGAGATAACCATGAGATTGAGGACCGCCATCACCACAACATACCAACCTGAAGAAAGCATGGCCTTGCTGACACCTTGATTTTGGACTTTCTAGCCTTCAAAACTGTGATACCATAAATGCTTGTTGTTTTAAGTCAACCCATTCATTATGTAGTACTTGACATCGGAGCTATGGCAAACAAAGTTTCTTTTAGTCTTAAAGGGATAATTTTTAATACATTTATATAGCCCTGAACAAAAAAAAAAATACCATAGTAGTAAAATTGATTAATGACTTATAATAATTCAGAAATTAATCACATTTAAACTTTAAGCAAGTAATCTTTGTTCTTTCTGGGCCAAAAGACTTGGCAGAGGAAAATGTGTCCATTTGAGAAACTTTTCTGTTTCTTAAGCACGTTTAAAACCACATGCACAGTCACGTTGGACAGCACAGTGGTTTACTTATATAGTAGTCACTCATTTAATATTTGAAAGCTTTCCATTCAGAAAGTGAATGTGCTAGTTACAGATCAGTCTTACATTTATATTAAGGAAAGTAATAAAGGACAGGTAGCTGGCACGTTTTCAATGACTAATTCTACAGCTATGTGAATATAATACTGGAGAATTTACTTTAAAACAGTGTATCACTCCCTAAGCTGCAGCAAGCTACTTCCTTCTTTCAAGCTGGCACCCCTGCTATGGGTATACCTATGAAAAGTCTCCCCAACTTGACTGACAATTCACATTCCCAGCATTTTTATCATTTAAATTTCTTACCAATTCAATAAATTGGTAAGACATTCAACTTAGCAAGGTGCCAATTTCAAATAGGTAGGCAATGAATAGTATATATAGGTATGTATTCAATGTATTTTTAAAGGTAATTATAATCTGTGATGAGAGGAAAAACTATTTATCTGGATTTCTTTCAAGGTGAGCACTACCTGTGTTGAAAATAAATCTGATAAAATTAGGGTAGAATTAGAGACATGGATGAGACTGAATTCACACTGGAAGTTTTCTTTTTTTCATATATATGACAGAAGTTATGAGCTTACCAAACAATCATGCATAATGTGCAGAAGTCCCATACAACACCCCTCCACCAACACTTTACATTGTTGTGGAACATTTGTTACAGATTATGAAAGAACATCATCAGACTATTACCACTAACTATGGTCCATGGTGTATATTTGGTATATTTTTCCATACCCCCTATTATTAACACTATGAATTAGTAGTGTATATTTGTTATAGTTCATGAGGAACACTCTTATATTTGTACAATTAACTATAGTCCATCAACCACATGGTTCACTCTGTTACAGTCTCTTGCATGTCCAATCTCTCCAAAGTGTATACTCAGTGGCTTTCACTTTCATTACCAAGTTGTGCAATCATCACCTCAGTAAATGTCTGAACATTCTCCCTTAGTCCAAAAGAAAAAAATCCCATAACCCCTATTATTGACCCTTAGAGCTGATATAGTACCTTTTTTGATGTTGATGCAAGAATATTATGATATTGCTATTAACTATAGTCCATAAATTACATTAATTGTATTCTTCCCATGCATCAACATATGCTTACCACCTTGTAATAGTGAGGTAAGTTTGTTCTAGTCCATAGAAGAACATTTTTGTGTTTGTACTATTAACCACAGCCCTCATCCACCTCTGAGTTCACTATGTTATTCAGTCCCTAGATTATTCTCTAGATTTCTTTCAATTGACATTTACATCCTTAGACTACCTCTTTCAGCCGAAATCCTATTTATAAACTAGCTGTGTTAGTTATTGTAGCAGTTTGGCATTATTTATGAATTCCAGAAATAGATACTGGATTATGCTTGTAAACTGGTCTGTTCCTACGGGCGTGATTAAATTAGGATTAGGGTTGATTGGGCCACGTCAGTAGGACGTGGTAACTACTGAAAAAACTACATATTAGAGCAGAGGAGTTAGTTGGAGTTTTACTGTTGGAGTTCTGATGCTGAGTTTTAATGCTGGAGCCCAGGGAAGTAAGCACACAGAGGAGCTTGGTCATGAGGAAGGAGAGAAGGCCCCGGGAAAAGAGACGAGCTTTTTGCCTGACAGTTCACAGTTGGCCTTGTGGAGAGAGGCAAAGCCTAGAGAGCCTCATAGTCTACAGCTGACCTTGTGGAGGAAACAGAGGAGCTGAGCCCAGAAAGAAACGGAGCCCAGGATGAGAGAAACCCAAGAAGCTTGAACCCTGGCAAACGTCGGCAGCTGCTTTGCTCCAATATGTGGCAATAGACTTTGGTGAGGGAAAAAACTTATGCTTTATGGCCTGGTAACTGTAAGCTTCTATCCCAAATAAGTACCCATTATAAAAGCCAAATGATTTCTGGTATTTTGCATCAGCACCCCTTTGGCTGACTAATACAGTTATACTCACTATAATGTTGTACTGTCAACTTTTTATCCATTTCCATACTTTTACAGTCAAGCTAATTAAAAATTCTACATACATTTATCATCAGTATCCCTTCTCAGCCCTCATCCTGTCTCCTAGTAGACCATACTCTAGGTTTTAACTCTATGTGTTTATTCTTTATATTTAGTTCATATTAGTGAGGCCATACAATATTTGTCCTTTTGTGTCGGGTTTATTTCACTCAGCATAATGTCCTCAAGGTTCATCCATGTTATCATATATGTCCTAATTTCATTGCTACATTGGAAGTTTTCTTAATGACACCTGTTCCACCTCACATGAATGGGATGGGCATTAGAGAAAAGGAAATGGCAAAAGGCCCTATAGGCAGCAGGATGGGACACCTTCCCCTGAGAAGCCCCCACCCTCTCCTCTCCCACAACACATGGACATAAACTTATGAAATGCTACAAGCTGGGGTATTTTTCCATGTGAAAACCACTCAGGAGTGAGCTTTGGTCCCAACTGTCCTGTGCTACCCAGGGTAGCCAATTTAGATTCAAGAGCATGATTGATTATTCACAGATACAAGGGAACCCAGCAAAGGTAGGGGGAGGTTATCAACTATCCCAGAAGGTGAAATTCAGAATTCCGATTAGTTTATCCTGATCTCCCAGAGTCAGGAGGGTTTACATGGCTGGGTTACATAGCTATAGAACAAGCACCAAATTCCAGATTTGAGGAGTACTTGGATGGAACACTGTGGAGGGGATTTAACCTTCAAAAAGTAGTTAGCCTTTAAGACCCTTTCCAAAGTGAAAAGCCTATGTTTCTATGATTATGTCTGCAGTTCAGCTGAAACAAATGATTAGCCTATGAGCCTTCTAATTATACTTCAGTTCTATAAACTAATTGCTAACTAAATCCACATACTTAGATCAAGGTTGATTGTATATTAAGGTACCCGATTAGTTTGGCTTCTGGTTCCAAAACAAAATCTTATAAAATAAAAATACTTTCTAATTGTTCCCCATAGGTATGACTATTACGATTTCAGCTATTATGCATGGCACAATAATATAATTACAAAATATTGATCACATTAAGTTCCCAAACTGAAGCAAAGAAGTCCAAATTCCCAAGAGATGTTGGCAATAAGGGTAAGTATTTCACATTAGACCCAGAAAGCCATAATGCAGTCAATCCAAATATTTATTTCACTTTTCCCAGTGGTTCCATGTGTATTTGCTTTATGTAAAATGCAGATATTTTGCACAAAAGATTATGGACAGAAAAATGGGAAAGAAACAAAAGATAATATTATAAATAAAGGGTTAATAATACGATAGAAGAAAATTATTAATTATTGGGGTGAATTACTAAAGAGAAAGTATGAGAAATTTAAAGAAATATTGAGAGGGATTATGTTAAATCTTCACTTTGAATACTGGGAATATCTGACTATTTCTTTTCTTTCTTTTTTTTTTTTTTTCCCTTGGAGAGAAAGAGTTTTATTACAAGGTGGCAGGAGCAAGCACAAATCTGTCTCCTCAACTTAGAGGAGTGAGAAATTTTTAAAGCTTGATTTGGGGTAGAGGTCTGCTGCATTGCCCATTCAGGTGGGGCATATCTGCTGCTGATCAGTTGCTGCTTTTTTTTTTTTAAGATACTTAGATTACATAAATGTTATATAAAAAATATAGGGGATTCCCACATGTCCCGCTCCTCACATCTCCCACACTTTCGCACATTAACAACACTAATAGTTGGTGTAACAAAAATGTCTCAATAGCCTCAGATGTCATCAAGAGCTGGAGTTTCTGATCAACATTATAAATCCATTGTTATCATACTGAGATAATATGATTTTAATGAAAAGCAAAGAGACATGACATGCTAGTTAGCTTTCACAGCATTTTTGCGTATTCATATAAAATAATTTACATCAGGTATTCTGAAATATTAAAAATAGCTCGTGGACTGCCATTAGAATCTTCATGTATCAGAAACCTCAACATTTCAATTACTGCCATATTTCATATCACTTTTTACATTTAATTTTAAAGAAATAAAAAGTTAAACTCAAAGATAAATAAAATTTTAAAAAGTAATTAAATAAGACAAGGCATAGTAAGACTTCCAAGTCCATTAGTATGGTAGAAAAGATAACCTGAAAGTTTCTTTTGCTAAAAATGTCTAGAAATGCTGACTAAAACATACCAAATATCCTTTTAGTGCATAAGTGGGCAAGCAAGAAAGTTAACTAAATCCCCAGGGTCATAACTGAAGAAAAACCTGACAACCAGGGCAGAAAGCTCATGCACTGCCCTGAGAAGGGTTGTATGGAGGCATGTGTGGTGGTTTTTCTTGGTAGTTCAGGGGATTTGTTTTAAGCATCCACCCAGAAATAGGGTAAAGATCACTAAGCTACAGAAGAAAGAGTTGGAACTGAGACATCCTCTTCCCATCATCATGAAATCAAGACCCTCATAGGACTGCATCCTCTGTGGAATACGTATAATCATCTACTGGCACAAGTAGATGACAAACAAGTTCCTCTATTTCTCAGATGGAATGGAAGAGGAAAAAATAAAAACAGCTTTTCTGGCATTTGATGAAAAAAAGCAATTTGATTTTAGTCCTATGATTTGGGAATTTCTGAACTAAGAAATTATAAAAATTGTCTTTAGGTCAGAATACACCTTGGGATAGCTTGTAGGAGATACTACAAAAATACTCTTTAGACATACACTTGTAATCCAATATGCAGAATTCCCAAGATAATGCCGTGCTATAAGATCAGAGTTCATAATTTATCGATACAAAACAAATAAGAAAACAAAGTCAGTAGACACAATTAAGAGTCAGTATATACAAGTAAGAGCATGATTAGGCTTTCCAAGAATTTCAGATGATTGAAGTAACTGATAGCTACCAAATCAGTGACTTTTACTTATGTTATAAGGAAAAATGTTTTCAGAATTCTATTTAAAAAAAAAGAAAACAGTGTTTAATTTTACAATTCGAGTGGCCTGATTTACTGAAATTTATTAACTAAGGTATCAAAATTGAATATATCAATATTTAGAAGTCTAAATGATAACATCATTAATAGATCATTTGAAAAAATGTCCATGAATATTTTAATAAATCTTTTCAGGTCAAAAAAATTGTTAGATATCTTTTTATAAATCAATATTAGAAAGGGATCAAATTCAAGATCATCTATCAAAAGACAAAATAGCAACATGAATTTTGTCATTTATTAATTCAACAAATGCTATTGTTGAATAGAAGTAAATATCTTCTATTCAGTGATATTATTTTAAGTGCTGAGAAAAATAGCTCAAAATTTTTAGTCCTGGACCCCATTATATATTTTATGCTCTAAAATAACCATGAATGAAAAAATAGAAAAAAATATACAACATCAAAGCTGACAGAGAAAAGGTAAAATGGGAAGTTAAAAACATTAAATTAACCCCAAAGAAAGAGAGGTGAACAAAAGAATTAAAAACCAATGGGACAAATAGAAAACAAATGGCAATATGGTAGACTTAAACTAACCATATTTATGATTACATGAAAAACTAAAAGAAATTGCCAGGCTAAATAATAAATAAGACACCCACACACGTATGAGATATACTTATGTATAACATACATATGATGAAATTTAAAAGTAAAAGGAAGAAAAGTTATACTTGTCATACCAGTGTTCATGAATACTATATGAAATTTTATATAGAGTACGTTTTCAAATAGTAAACATAAGATGCTGGTATAGTCATATCAGGCAAATTAAATTTCAAGTATAAGTTTTATCAGAAATAAAAAGGGATATTTCATAATAAACAAAGAATCAATTCATCAGGAAAACATAACAACCATAAATGTGAATGTGCCTAATAAGAGAGTTTCAAAATACCTGAAACAAATGCTGACAGAAATAGAGACAAATCCACAGCTTTAGTTGGATGTTGACAGTCCTCTTTCAGTAATTTATAGAACAGTAAACAAAATTCAATAAGGATAGGAAGACCCAAGATGGTGACAGGATAGGAAGCTCTAAGAATCAGCTTGTCCTACAGGGCAACTAATAATCAGCCAGGATCTGTCAGGATCAACTGTTGGAGGGACTCCAGAGACCAGAAGAACACAGTGCACCATCCAGGCAAGAACAGGAAGAGGAGATTGCCCATCCGCGGTGAAGATTCTTGAGTAGATTCCTCCACATTGCAGAGGCAGTTGCCCTACCCCAACTGGGGAGGCAGGCTACCTCTGGATCCACTTCATGGCTGGAAGCAGAAGCTCTTTTTCCCAAAAGCATGGGAAGGGACGTGGCCTGACACCAACTACAGCTGTTGATTGGCAAATTTGGCTACCCGGATTCCAATCTTGAACACAACTGAGGTTTAAACCTGCCCAAGCCACCAAGAAGCCAGCAGCATTGGTACTGTCTCCACCCCCGCAGGAGTGGAAACAGGGGTGACTGAAAAAGACACTGGTGCACTGGGGCATAGGGATCAGGTCCACCGTGCACAGTTTGGAAGCTACTGCTTAGGCCCCCACGTACATCAGGAGTGGAAACTGGGTGCAGTTTGAACACTTTGTCAGGGCAGAGCAGGCAGATTCACACTGGGCTCCAACGCCCCCTGGAAGGAGGGGGAAGTGCGTACTCTCCCTGCAGGCAGTGCAGGCAGATTCACCTCACCCACCTTGAACAGCTCTTGCACTCTCATCCCCAAAGTACCTGGGTCACCTTGCCCACCTGAGGGGGGTGGGGGCAGTGGCAGCACAGGGGGTGGCAGTTGATCAGAGAACTCAGATCTCAGGAGCTGGAGCTGTGCAACAGTTTCATCCCAGGTAGGCTGGCAATCCCAGCCTCAACCACACTTCCACCAGGAGCTAAACCAGCTGAGAATTAAAGGCACAGAATAACCTTAGGATAAAGGGTGCTACCTTCTGGGTACTTTTTAGCTTAGATTGGGGGATACATCAAAGAGAAGATTGGAGGCCTTTAGGGTCTCTTCTCCAGAGCACATTGGAATCAATCTACACTTCCTTTATAGGTTCCCTGAGCCTTTCCTGACTGGGAAACCAGAGCTGGGAAGGTTGTCTCCAGGGGGACACTTCTACCAAAATTAGCCCTCCAGGAAATAGCAGCAAGAGAAGACAGAAGGAGTATTAAAAATACACAGAGGCAAATGAAAAACAAGCACGATAGACTAACATTCACAGAAGAGGAAGAGGGGAAGCTTTAGCAAAAAGCATCCAATAAGAAAGCCATAGGCTAAAAAGAAAAACTAAGCACAGAATGAACACACACACACAAAAATCAGATGCCAAGACACCAGCAAAAAATTACAGGCCATACTAATAAACAGGAAAATATGGCCCAGCCAAAGGAACAAATTTAAACTTAAGATGAAACACATGATTTGAGACAAAAAAATCACAGTTATCCAAACAAATCTCCTTAATAAATTCAGTGAGATGGTTAAAGAGATTAATGATATTAAGAAGACACTGGTTGAACACAAAGAAGAATTTGCAAGTTTGCAAAGAAAAATAACAGATCTTTTGGGAATGAAAGGCACAATGGAAGAGATTTAAAATACAGTGGAGGAATATAATAGCAGATTTGAATTAGTTGAGAATAGAATAAGTGCACTGGAGGACAGAGCACCTGAATTTGCAAAGATAGAAGAACTGAGAGAGAAATGGAAAAAACGAGACAGGATCTCAGGGAAATGAATGGCAATCTGAAACACATAAATATATGTGTTATAGGTATCCCAGAAGGGGAAGAGAAATAGAAAAGGGACAGAAAAAATATTCAAGGAAATAATGACTAAAAATTTCCCAACCCTTATGAAAGACATAAATATCAATATCCAAGAAGGACAATGCAACGCAAACAGAATAAATCTGAATAGAACTACTCTAAGACACCTGCTATTCCAAAATGTCAAATTCCAGAGATAAAGAAAGAATTCTGAAAGCAGTAAGAGAAAACAATTCATCACATACAAGGGATGCTCAATAAGAATAAGTACTTATTTCTCATCAGAAACCAAATCATAGAGTAAGGAGGCAGTGGTATGATATATTAAAGGTTCTGAAAGAGAAAACTACCAGACAAGAATTCTTTATCTGGAAAAGCTGCCCTTCAAAATTGAGAGTGAGTTTAAAATCTTCACAGGTAAACTAAAACTAAAAGACTATGTCACCAAGATGAAACATCCAGGACAAGAGATACTAAAGGGAGTGCTGCAACCTGAAAGGAAAAGACAGGAGAGAGAAAAATAGATAGGAGTGTAGAAATGAAGATTATCAGTAAGAGTAAAAAGACAGATAATAGTAAGATACGTCAGTGGAAAATCAAAAGATATAATGGATGAAGTAAGTAATGCCTTTACAGTAATAACGTTAAATGTTAATGGATTAAACTCCCCAAGTAAAAGACACATAATGGCAGAATATATATTTTAAAAATCAGCCATCCATATGCTATCTACAAGAGACTCACCTTACATGCAAGGACACAAACAGAATGAATGTAAAAGGTTGTAAAAAGATATTCCACACAAACAGTAATCAAAAAAGAGCTGGAGTAGCAATACTAATATCGGGCAAAATAAACTTTGAATACAAAACTGCTATAAGAGATGAAGAAGTGCATTATATATTAATAAAAGGAGAAATTCACCAAGAAGAAATAACAATAATAATAATAATAAATATTTATGCACCTAACCAGGGTGCCCCCAAGTACATAAGGCACACACTTGCAAAACTGAAGAGAGAAATAGATGTCTCTATAATAATAGTTGGGGACTTCAATACAACACTCTCGTCTTTGGAGAGAACAACTGTACACAGGATCAATAAGGAAACAGAGAACTTGAATAATATGATAAATGAACTAGACCTTACGGACATATATAGAACATTTTACCCCAAAGCAGCAGAATATACATTCTTCTGAAGTACTCATGGATCTTTCTCCAAGATAGACCATATGTTAGGTCACAAAACAAGTCTCAATAAATTTAAGAAGACTGAAATTATACAAAGCACTATCTCTGATCATAATGAAATGAAGCTGGAAATCAACAACAGGTGGAGAAAGGGCAAACTCACAAATATATGGAAGTAAAACAACACACTCTTAAACAATCAATGGGTCAAAGAAGAAATTGCAAGAGAAATCAGTAGATATCACAAGATGAATAAAAACAAGAACACAACATATCAAAACCTATGGGAGGCAACAAAGACAGTGTTGAGAGGGAAATTTATAGCTCTCATTGCTTGCATTAAAAAAGAAGAAAGAGCTAAAATCAAAGACCTAACTGAACACCTGCAGGAACTAGAAAAAGAACAGCAAACTAATGCCAAAGTAAGCAGAAGGAAAGAAATTATAAAGATTAGAGCAGAAATAAATGAAATTGAGAACAACAACAAAAAATAAAAAACAGAATCAACAAAACCAAAAGTTGGTTCTTTGAAAAGATCAACAAAATTGGCAAACCCTTAGCTAGACTGACAAAGAAAAAGAGAAAAGATACAAATAAATAAAATCAGAAATGAGTAGGGGGACATTACTACTGACCTCATAGAAATAAAAGAAACCATAAGAGGATACTATGACAAATGTACACTAACAAACTAGGCAATTTAGACAAAATGGACAAATTCCTAGAACACATATACAACGTACACTGACCCTAGAAGAAATAGAAGACCTCAATAAAACAATCACAAGTACGGAGATTGAAACAGACATTAAAAACCTCCCAAGGATGAAACGTCCAGGACCAGATGGCTTCAAGTGTGAATTCTACCTAGCATCCAAAGAATTGTCACCAATCTTGCTCAAACTCTTCCAAAAAATGGAACAGGAGGGAACACTATCGAAATCATTCTATGAAACCAACATCACCCTAATACCAAAGCCAGATAAAGATAAAATGAAAGAAGAAAATTATAGACCAATTTCTCTAATGAATATAGATGCAAAATTCCTCAACAAAGTACTTGCTAATAGAACCCAACAGCGCATTAAAAGAATAATACATTATGATCAAATGGGTTTTATCTCAGGTATGCAAGGGTGGTTCAACACAAGAAAATCAATCAATATATCATATTACTAAATTGAGGAAGAAAAATCACATGAGCATCTCAACTGGTGCTAAAAGGCATTTGACAAAATCAAGCATCCTTTCTTGATGAAAACTCTCCAGAAGATAAGAATAGAAGGAAACTTTCTAAAATGATAAAGTGCATATATGAAAAACTCACAGTTAACATTGTACTCAATGGACAAAGACTGAAAGCTTTACTGCTTAGCTTGCTTGCAAGACAAGCATGCCCATTATCACTACTGTTTTTCAATATTGTGCTAGAAGTTCTAGCAAGACCAATTAGGTAAGAAAGAGAAATAAATGCATCCAAAGAGGAAAGGAAGAAGTAAAACTTTCACTGTTTGCTGATGCCATGATCCTAAATCTAGAAAATCCCTCAAAAAATCCACAACAAAGCTACTAGAACTAATAGACGAGTTCAGCAAAGTGGCATGATACAAGATTAATATACAAAAAGCATTAGTATACTACTAATGAGCAATCTGAGGAGGAAGTCAAGAAAGAAATCCCATTTACAATAGAGACTAAATGAATCAAATATTTAGGAATAAATTTAACCAAGGATATAAAGGACTTGTATTTGGAAAACTACAAAATATTGCTAAAAGAAACCAAAGAAGACTTGTATTTGGAAAACTACAAAATATTGCTAAAAGAAACCAAAGAAGACCTAAATAAATGGAAGGACATTCCATATTCATGGATTGGAAGACTATCTTGTCAATGACAACATGGATCAACCTTGAGGACATTATGTTGAGGGAAATGTCAGACACAAAAGGACAAGTATGGTCTCACTAATACGAACTAAAATGATGAGTAAACTCACAGAGGTAAGCACTAGAGTATAGGTTACTAGGAAATTGAATGTGGGTTGAGAATGGGAGCTGATGCTTAATAATGTATGTAGGATTTTTAATAAGGTTTTTTTGTAAATGTGTGGAAATGAATAGATTTTATGGCAAAACATTATAGTGAGTATAACTAACACTGCTGATTTATAAGTATCATTGTGGCTGAAAGGAGTAGTCTGTGGATGTAATATTTCAATCGAAAGGAAGCTAGAAAATAATGTAGAAACTGTATAACATAGTGTTTTGGTGGTGGATGAAGATCGTGGTTAATAGTTGTATAAGAATGTTCTTCCTTTACAAACATGGCAAAATCACAACTAATGTAACTTATGGATTATAAGTTAACAGTAATATTGTATAACTTTGCAGCAATGGCAAAGAAGATATTATATCAATTCTAAGGGACAACACTAGGAGGGTATAAGGGGGTATAGGATTTTTCCTTTTGGAGTAATGAAAATGATCTAAAATTGACTGAGGTGATGACAGCACAACTCAGTGATTAATATGAGAACCACTGACTATACACTTTGAATGGATTGTACAAAGCATGGGACTGTATAGCACAATGATCTTGTGGTGTAAAATGGACTGTGATTAACAGAATAAATAGGAGAGCATTCACTCATGAATGCACAGGGTATCATTAACCAGATGGGGTTGGGGAAAATACACTAAATGTAAGATTTTGGCTATTGTTAATAGTAATGTTTTGACAATGCTCTTTCATCATTTTTAGCAATTGTTTCACATCTTAACAATGAACAGTGTTGGTGGTGGGGTAATATATAGGAACCCTGTATGATGATAATGCTTGTTTGTTTTTTAAGTTCACAACTTATACTATACACTTACTGTGTAAAGATGTTCATATATGAATGATAAACTTCACTTTAAAAAGTTTTAAGAAATTCAATAAGGATATAAAATACTTTCACAGGTGACCTAACTGACGTTTATAGAACAGTACACACAACTGCAAAATATACATTCTTTTCCAGTGACATGGAATATTTACCAAGATAGTGGAACATAAATAAGTCTTAGTAAATTTAAAAGTATTTAAATCTTAGAGAACACATTTTCTGATGGTAATGGAATTGAAATGAGGAAGCAATAAAAACAAGGTATCTAAAAAATACCCAAATACTTGAAAATTAAATAACACACTTATTTGAGCCATAGATTAAAGGAAAAATCACAAAGAGAAATTAGAAATTATTTCAAACTGAGAAAGAATGAAAATCTCACATATCAATATGTATTGGATACAGCTAAAGCTGTGGTTAAAGGGGAATGTGTACTTTAAAAAACATAATTTACCAAGTGTGACAAAGAAGAAAGAGAAAAACTGAATAGCTCTATATCAATTAAATAAATTGAAATAATTATCAAAACCTTTCCACAAAGAAAACTCAAGAGCCAAGTAGTTTCACTGGTGAATTCTATCAAACATTTTAAAAAGAAACCATACCAATCTTATAAAAATTTTTCCCAAAACTAGGGGAGGAAGGATCATATTCCAACTCATTTTATGAGCCAGCATAACTCTGATACCAAAGCCCAACAAAGATATTCTCAGATAAAAAGAAAACAAAATAAAACAACCTAAAGATCAATATCCTTCATGAATATAGACACAAGAATCCTTAAAATATTAGTAAATTAATCCAAAAATATCTTAAAAGGACACTGCATCATAACCAAGTGTTTATGATAATATATCATAACTAATACACCCAAGGTTGTTTTCATATTTGAAAATAAATCAATGAATTCATATTAACAGAATTAAAAAGAAAAACAAAAAACCACAGTATCTTCCCAATAGATGCATGGGTGTTGGGGAATGACAAAATGTAACTTCCATCCATGATAAAAACTCTTAGAAAACAGGAGAGGGGAACTTCTCAATTTGAAAAATGACATCTGCTAAAAACCCACAGTTAACATTGTACGTAATAGTATGACTTTGAACATTTTTCCTCTATGACTGGGAACAAGGCAAGGGTGTTTGGTCTTACCACTTCATTTTACTGGAAGTCCTAGGAAGTACAATAAGAAATGAAAAAAGAAATAGTCATAAAACTGCAAAGGAATAAGTAAAATGGTCTTTATTTACTAATTGTGCACATAGAAAATTCTAAATATTCTACAAAAAAGCTCCTAGAACTTGACAAGTTCTCGGGATACAATTAGAAATATCCACTGTATTTCTATAGAAAGGTAGCAAACATTGAAAAAATCAATTTCGAAACAGCAGTGCAGTTTACAATAGCAATGCAAGTGATTTCTTTGGTATTACTTCCCAAATTATCTTCCACAAGCCTTTGTTTCTGGCTAAAACAGAAAGCTAATGCAGCTACACTAATATCAAACAAAAGAAACTTTGTAATATACAGAGACGTCTAGAAGTACAGGCATACATAAAAATTTCAGGAATTACAGATTATTTTTACTTTTGGGTGGTGGAAATATTTATTGAAATAGGATAGATTGAGGAATTAGATGGCCTGGGGTAAAAAGCTAAGTTTGAGATGCTTATTACACATTTAAGGTAAGATGTCAAATAGGCAGTTGGATATTTTAATCTGAATTACCATCAGAGGGGGCATATTAGCGACAAAAATTTGGCAACCATTAGTCTATATATGGCATTTGAAACCATGGAACTGTAAGTCACCAAGGGGCCAAAGCCAAGTCACTGGGCACCCTGACATAAAGAGACTGAGCAGGGAAAGGTGGCAAGCAGAGAAGATTGGAAAGGAAGAGCCAATGAAGCAGGAGGAAACCAGGTGAGGCACAAGAAAGAAAAGATTAGCAATAACACCACAAATCCATAAGTAGGGAGTGCACATGTGGGTGAGCTCTTTAAAGAAGATGGGTTACTTCATCTTACAGGCCAACAAAATGTTCTCACACATTCTGTATAAATTAAAGTTTTAGGGAAGCAGATGTGGCTCAATCAGTTGAGCGCCCGCCTACCCCATGGAAGGTCCTGGATTCGGGTCCTAGTGCCTCCTAAAATAAGATGAGCAGACACCACCTCCCACCACAATGAGCAGATACCACAAGCCAGCAGACACCACAGCCCATTGGGGAGTGGATGTGGCTCAGGCCATTGGGCACTTGCCTCTCAAGTGGGAAGTCCTGGGTTTGGTTCCCCGTGCCTCCTGGAGAAGGCGAGCAAACAATGAACAGACAGACAAGGGAACCATCTAGGGAAGGTGGGGATAAATAAAGTAAACAAATAAATCTTTTTAAAAAACACTTTTAATGATGCATTCTCACAGAAGAGCCTGATACCTCAATCAAATTAGTAAACCAAGATTCTCAAACATCATCTTAATTAAAGTAGGATTGAACTTGCAGCATACCAAGTCATGGGTAAGATTATCTTAATGTTTGAACTTAATTTCTGATGCCATCAGAAGTGGCCTTCAACCGTTTGATCTTACTGTGCTCTCTTTACGTTCTACAGCTCACGTAAAGATCATCATCATCATCATCATTGCTGTTAACATTTATGAAATGCTTTACATTCATTGACTAATTTAATCCTCATAAAAACCTTATGAATTAAATATTTTTATTGCGGCCTTTTTATTAGGTGAGGCACTGACCCTAAGAGAGGTTGAAATGACTTTTCCAGTGTCAGCTGGAATCCCACAATGGTGACAACTTGGGACATTTGGTCTTTATTCTGGTAATGCAGTTAAATAGCTCAGGGTTATGCCCTTAAAGCCTCATGCTAATGTTTGTTCCCTCCCTTCCTTCCTGTACTACCCATTTACCTTATTTAGCCATCCTGATAATATAAGAGAGACTAGAAAAGCAAAGCAAAGTAATAAGAACAGAATGAAAGTCAAGTGGAAGAAGAGACAATCACAGCTGAAAATCTCAGCTAAAAACGTGACCATAATTGAGTTACGAGTTTCCTGGCGGCACAGGCAAAAAGGAGTACATAATAAATCACAAAAGTTTCATTATCTAATGAAAGAGACCTTTTATCCCAATCCATAAGTCCAAACATGTTTTCTTAGGTGTGTTACTTTAGGGAGATTGATCTATATCACATCTCTCTCAGAGGCAGTAGTGTCTATGTAAAACAAAATCTTGGCAAAAAATTCAAACCACTGCTTGTCCCCCAGCTCCAAATTAGTTCCCTTCACAAGCAAATTGCCATGGGTTTTAACTAATGAAAAACTGGTTTGTTTTTAGAAAACATCCTCATTATTGGCTAATATAACAGAAATGACCAGGAAGAGTGTGTTTTAATATGGATTAAACGTGAATACAACTCAGAAGCTTTGTTCTTGTTGAATTAGATAATCAAAACTATTAAACACTATTTCAAAATGCTTTTCATAATCCTGGGACCATTAATGTCATGTTCAAATCACTGTGGATTTTTGTTGTTGCTGCTGCTTTTACTATTCATAGGGATACAATGACTCATTGGCACATTTCCAGCACAAGATGCATTTGAATAATACATGACATGCCCTTTAGCTAGCATCATGATGCCAGATTTAAAACAAGGTAAGAAGTTTCCTCCATGTACACTTGCAGTGTTCAGCTGTTCATAATCTATAGCGTTAACAATTTATCATCAAACCCAGCGACTTGCTGCCAACTTATCAAAGTGGCCACTGGATGCATATGATCAAGTCTGAGCATCTGGCTCTCCTCTGTTCCTGACATTAGCACAGACAACAGAATCAGTGGACTATTGAATGCAATTACAGTAAGCGAGACAGACAATAAAGATTGATAGCGCCTTCTCTTTTTATCACACACAAAACTAGTGGGGGTTAAAGCTTTGCCTTGAGCTGCCTTCATTTAACAATGATTGAAAATATGCAATTGTGGTGGTAAAACACTGTAGCCTGTACCACTTCATTTACTGGACACATTATCAAATTAAATGAAAAGTGAACTGCCAAAAGCAACAGTTATTATATATTAATGATGAATATTTACTTAGCATTGTTCACAAATCATACAGAGAACAGACTCCTTCTTGTTATCTTCTTTGCAGGTTACAGTTGAGTAGGTTTAACATTTCTGTGTTTACGTTGTCTTCTGTCTACAAATCTCTAAATACAGACTTGCACGATTGGTTTTGTGACTATCCATGTGATTACAATGTGTAATTAATAAAATGCTCAAGTTGTAGATGAATCCTAATTATTGATGTCCCCCCCTCCCCCCCCATGGCAATTCTCATTCTTGCAGCTACTCCTTTAACAAGAGAAACTTAACCAGGGTCAGGGTTGTGTGTTGTGACGGAAAGGTTAGGAACCCCACAGACCCCCGTCTCTCAGCTTCCAAAATGAGGAATGTGAAGAAGATCCCCCAAGACACAGACAAGTCACAAATTTAAGTTCTACTGAAGTTGCCATCAGGGGAAACCATCATTTGACCTCACCAAACAAAAAATCCTTAAGGGGCAGAGGGCAAATAGGGTCAGCACAGAACTATTAAGCAGATGGGAGAAAACAGATTATACTCCACGTTCATATATAAATAAGTTGCATTCTAAGTATGCATCAATTGATGTGGAGATACAAAAACAAGTGTCTTACTGTTAATTGTGCATACTGGCGTGTAAGAAAGACATGATGGCAATACTATTGTTTAAAGTTATGCAGATTAATCCAAGTTTCTTTTATAAATACACACACATCTGGCCCTTCCTTTCCAGTGATAGATAAGGAAAAGGAACTGCTCATATAAGAAATGTATTCATGTCTTTTCTCCAAGCGCTCAAAACCTCATATAGCTCTGTGGTGTGTCCCAAACAAAAAGAACAGTAGAAGAAGTAAAAGGAAAGAAAAGGCAGAGAATCAACCTTAGATTTTTAAAACTTCCCCAACTCCCCTACCAGTCTGTAAACAATTAAAAGTATATTCAGAAGTGTTGGAGTTTGGAAATTAGAAGATGGACCATATGTAGTTAATGTAAATAGCAGCATGAGGTATAGGATATTCAGTAAGTGTGGAAAACTTACCAAAGTAATAGCATCGCCATAGTACACTGAGAATCTGGAAGCCAAAGAAAAGGAGGAGTGCTGAATCAGTATTCATGAAATGCAAAGGAAACAATTACGTTCTATAAAATTTACCTCCAAGCAAAATCTAAATGAAATCACTGTTTCTCGGCACATTCACTTTCTAAGAGCCATGTGTCCTCTAAACCCTCTGGAGACATGTCACTTTTGCCAGGTATTCTCAGAGCTGGCCAACGGCCAGACTTAGCTTCTTACACTGCAGATCTATGGGTCCCAATCTTGGGGATTTTTTATTCAATGCATTTGTGGTGGAGCAATAGGTACTGAACTATAGAATATTTGGCACGTAAAATATTTTTTAAAAGCAAGAAGAAAACCTATCACCTATAAATCCACCATCAAAGGTCCATCTTTTTTCCTATGTTCATCTTGATATAAAATTTCCCAGGTCAATAATACTTTCAATAATGTTTTGAAGGTCACTTTAAAATTTTTAAATGAAAAACTAATGTATATTTATGGCTAAAAATGAACGCACTACATATCAATAGAAGTAAAAACATGAAAGAATGCTCTTGCCATCTCCTCATTTACTGTCTGTCACAGAGGTAATTACTGCTAAATGTTAATGTGTCCTTATGGTCCCCCTCTATATTCATTTTTAATTTATTTATGTATGTATTTATATGAAGGAAAATTGGACTACAATACTGTTCCGTGAATTGATTTGTTTCATGTCAGATTATACTGATCTATATCTAGAGCTATCTAAAGCTATATATCTTTCTGATTATTTTTAATGGCTACATAGTATTCATAGTATAAATGAATCATAATTATGTTAACCTTTACCTTGCTATTACTATTGTTCCTAATTTATAAGCTTAAAAAAAAAAGCTTCAATGAATATCCTTATACTCTATCTTCATTTACATGGAAGTTTATTTATGGTATAGATTCCTAGTAGAATTTCGGCATCAAAGTTCTGTACATTTAAGTTTTCAATAGATATTGAATTTTTTTTCCCTTCCAAAAGACTAAATCATTTTCTACTCCTGTCAACAACAATAAAAACAAGAAAGGGCCCATTTCTCCAAAACCTCAGCAAGGCTAAACATTTTTCATAATTAACAATCTAATGTATAAAAAATGGGTATCTCATTTTTCATTTTATCTTGAGCTTTATTTTCTATGATTATTAGTCATTCTCATTTCATCTATGACCTGGCTATTCATATCCTATATCCATTTTTCTGTTGTGTTATTTATCTTTTTCTCATTACTTTCTGAAAACTCTGCTTGACGTTTTAAACTTTGTACATAAGGTAAATATAGAAGGCTTTTCCCTTGTTCTTTAGGATAGCCTTTCCCAACTGATCATTATTTTTTTTTAAAAAATCATCTCTCATGTTATATTTTCCTACTTTTATGGCTTTCTAAATTTTAGTCTATCTGGCATTTATTTTTATGTATCTAAGTAAGCATGAATCAATGTGGAGATACAAGAATATGTGATCCAAAGAGCTCCTCCAGATGATTTTATTACCACCCACTATAGTAACCACTACTTATATAGCAATGAAGCCAAATACCCTGGTTTGAATCCTGACCATCCCATTTACTTAACTATTTATTCATCTGTAAACCTGAAATAACATAACTATCTCATAGGATTATGGAAATTATCGAATGATATAAGAAATAATACGGAGTTTAGTACAGTGTGTCCCACAGAGAAAATACTCTGTTTTGGTATTCAATTTGAAATATATTTGTACTTCCCCAACTTCTCGCAGAATTCAAGGGCAGTGTCTTGATGTGGAGTTTCATGGGACAATCTCCTTTATGGAACCAAAGGCTCCTTAAGGAAATACCACTTTAAAGTGATAGATTTCCTTGATCACTAGGTTATTTCTAAAGTAGTTAAGCCCTGAGGGTCTTCTGGCCAATGCAAGTTGATTACAATACAGCATTTGAGTGTGTAATCAAATTGCCATTGTTTCTGGCAACACTTTGTTTAATCAAAGTTACTGTTGGGCTCTCTGCTACACATTTTAAAGGGATGGAGAGTAACCTCAGTGGGGCAGCTGAGCCCTGAATGTCCTGTGGTCCCTGATGTGTGCCACTCTCTCTAGTGGGCAAAGGGAGGGCCTGGTGATTATCCCTCTGAGAGGCCACAGGACACATGCATGGCCTGTGCACTCCTGCTCTGCAGACTGAGGCTGCAGAGGAGAAAAACAACTTCCTGGGGGCCCTCAGGCCAGCTTTTCCATGTTCCTTCTGACTTTTTTCCTTCTCTTTGGCCAAGGATCCACACTGAATCTTTGGAAAGCAGGGGATGTGGTAGTTTGAAGCTGTGTGATCCCCAGAAAGGCATGTTCTTAAATTGAACCCATTCCTGTGGGTGTAAACCCATTGTAAGAAGGACCTTTTGAGGAGGCTACTTCAGTTAAGGTATGACCCACCTCATTCAGGATGGGTCTTAATCCTCTTACTGGAGCCCTCTATAAAAGGAATGAATACAGAGAGGGAGAAAGCCACAGAAGCAAGAAGCTGAAAGCGAGAAGAAACTGAAACCAGGGAGAGAAGGAAGAGGCCAGCAGACGCGGCCATGTGCCTTGCCATGTGGCAGAGAAGTCAAGGATCTCTGGCATCTGGTCTTTGGCAAGAAAGCATTATCTTGATTTGGACATTTTTCTCAGTCTCAAAACTGTAAAGTAACAAATTTCCATTGTTAAGCCAACCCATTTCAGGGAATCTGCTTTCAGCAGCCCAGCAAACTATAAGAGGGGGTGACATAAAAGCCTCCTTGGGCTCCATCCACACTTTGTGAGTTCAATGAGAGAAAAAAAAAAAAATAATAATAATAATAATAATAATAAAAGAACCAGCTTATCTAAATCCAGGAAGGGTATAGCACAAAATAACATCCTATAAGTATCTGTGGTTGTTATGGCTATTAGACAAATAATATTTATTGAGCCATGAGGCTAAGCACTTTACATGAGTTACCCTAGTTAGCCCTCCCAGCAACCCTTTGGAGAAGTCCCATCTATCATTCACAATATACAGAGGAAACATTGTAGCACAGTGTGGTTGAGCAACCTGTCCAAGGTCACAGAATTAGAAGGTGGTGGAGCTGCTTCCAAGACCTGCTCTCTTCACCACCATGATAAAATGTGTGCCAGACCACCACTCGCTTCTAGCAAGAAAGAGAGCTAACTACCTTTAAAAACATTCAGACAAAATTTGTTTATTTTCTTAAATAAGCTTTTATCTCCCTCCCCAACCTCCATTTCTTAAAACAACAAAACACAAGCACTTGCAACAATAGAAATAAATTACTTCAACCACCTATAATGCAAATGTAGAAGGGAGTAAAGTTTAGGGGCATAAATGTCAAAATAAACTAGGAAAAGTGAATGAACAGATTATCATTTTACCAAAGGTTTTGGAAGTCCAGCGGTTTCATTAAAGGAACAGAAGAGCTAAGGTATGGGATTCAGTGGGAATTTAACACTGACTCATGGCTTTTATATTGTCTACAGGTAATTTGTAAGCATTTGTTAAAATAAGGGATAAAAAGGAGCACCTACAGAGTGTAAAGATCATTTAAGCCTGGCAAAAAGAACTATTTTCACTTGAGTCTTACCCCAGTTTTCATACTCAGCCCTTTTTTTTTTTCTTTCCTGGTACATAGATATATAGATAGCTTTTCTCTGTGTGCCTCAGTCCCTATCTTCCTTTCTCTCCTTCTCTCTCTTCCCATCCACCTCTCCTTCTCTGTCCCTCTCCCTCTCTCTCTTCCTCTCTCTCCCTCCCTTCCTGTTAACATTTCATCCACCTTCCCTATTGTGATCGGGCTTGCCCTCTGCACAGGTGATGAGGTGTGCTAGTTAGGTTAAGAATATATCTGATGGTATAAAAATTAGTTAACTAGAGACATGGCACCACATTCTAACAGGAAAACTTCTCCTTAACCTTCAGTTCAGATCAGATATTAGTTGAGCAGCACAAGTAGCGAGAAATCAACTAATTTCAGCTACTTGTGGCTTACTCACTCACTTTACCTCATCAAAGCAATGTCTCCATCTTTTGTCATCAGTCAAGGGGCTGGGAGCAAAAATCAAACGCTGACCTGAGCTTTAACATTCTCCCTATCACAGCCACGCTCCACAGAGGAGCTGTGGGAAAACTGGCTTTATGCCAGAGGAAGTCAGCCTCGCCTCATTCCTGCTCACTAATAACCTTTCCTTGTTTTTGTTTGGATTTTAATGACCTCGCCCCTTCACCAGAGGTTTGTCTCTTTTTTCCTCAACATAAATACAAAATGGCAGATAATCCAAAGAAATAAATATAATTTAGATGTAAAATAAAATCTATCTACTAGTGTGTGTATGCAAGCATGTGTGTCTCATGGGCATGCACCAGATTGCACTAAATGGCAGGAATTTCCCAAGGGAAGATAACCTCCAGATATTGCTACGAAAGCTTTATTCCCCACACTCTGCAAATTATTTAATTTAAACACTGCTTGATATGACTCTCTGAGGAGAAGGGTGTTTTCTCAGATCCATTTTTAATTTGTTGGTGTGTGTATATATGCATGTGTGCATATAGAGCCAGCCTCACAAATGCATTCGATGCTGCCGAGAGTGTAAGCAAAAGCTCTGGTTGCACAACTAAGTGCTGCAAATAGAGAAATGGTGAAGTGCATGTGTAATTTCTTCTCTTCTTTTGGTAAGGAAAAACAGGCAGAGATTCATTTATCTATCTTCTACATTTCCCACCCTTGGATTCCTTGAGAGATATAACTAGATATTTTTTAAATCTTGTGTGTTGTGTTTTTAAAAAGTGTTCATTTCTCTCAGTAGAAAATGGTCACATTCTTTGATGCATTTTACTAATGCAGGAAAAGTAATGCAAAAATTAGAAAATGCATTTTCATCAGCACTGGGTAGTGCTGTATCATGTGCCAGGTAGAAAATTTATAGCATTCTTTGAATCCTTTCTGCTTCTTCCACTTTCTTAACCTCTACCTCTTTTATTCTACATATTAATCAGGAAGATACACCTGGTGAAACAATACCCTGAGTCTTCTGTATTTTGCCAAATTTCATCTTTAGAAACCTTGCCTTTTTAAAGAGTGTATAGGCTTTTTTCCGTCTCCGGCCGCCGCGGAGGGAGGAGCTGCCGCCATGTCCGCGCACCTGCAATGGATGGTCGTGCGAAACTGCTCCAGTTTCCTGATCAAGAGGAACAAGCAGACGTACAGCACCGAGCCCAATAACCTCAAGGCCCGCAACTCGTTCCGCTACAACGGGCTGATTCACCGCAAGACCGTGGGCGTCGAGCCGGCGGCCGACGGCAAAGGGGTCGTGGTGGTCCTGAAGCGGAGATCGGGCCAGCGCAAGCCGGCCACCTCCTACGTGCGGACCGCCATCAACAAGAACGCCAGGGCCACGCTCAGCAGCATCCGGCACATGATCCGCAAGAACAAGTACCGCCCGGACCTGCGCATGGCCGCCATCCGCAGAGCCAGCGCCATCCTGCGCAGCCAGAAGCCCGTGATGGTGAAGAGGAAGAAGGCCCGCCCCACCAAGAGCTCCTGAGCCTGCCCTGAATAAAGGCGTCGCTGCTTCAAAAAAAAAAGAGTGTATAGGTCCCATTAAAGGATTCAAATGAACTTCTCCCCTAAACAGGATTTCTTTACATAAACCTCCACCAAGGGCTAATCCCATCACAAATGCAACCTTGCCCCGACTGGAGATTGTCTTGTTATCTTAGCTAAATCAATTTAAAAGCAAATAGGCATTAGGCAATAATTTCAATATTAACTTACCCTCCTTGCTTTTTCATCAGAGAAAGCTAAAAGTGTATGAAGCCCCTTTCACCCTTCCCTAGTCCTCCTGTCTTCCGCTCACTATGTGGTACCCTCCGCACAGGTAAAGTGACCTCCTTGCTCCTACCAGCCTAGTTATTTATTAACAAAGCTTGCATTCTGAGACATTATCAGCTTAATGCATAATTCAAAATCTCTTGCATGTGGCCTGCACTTTTGCCTCATCCCCTGCATCGTGAATGAAAGATAAGAGTAAGAATTTCCAAAGTGGGCACACAAAAGAATCCCTGAACCTTACCTCCTAACTCCACCCCTTCCCCACTCTGCAAAAAAGCATGGGCCTTGCAGCTCACAGGGACCCTCATAAAGGCTGAGGACAAAGCAGTGGAGAGATTGGCTGCAAAGTTTATACTGTGTGGGGACCTGTGAACCTTTGGGATGAAGAGGTCTCTAAAAGTGGAAAAATCATCACAATTATTACCTTAAGAGTCCCATTCTAGAAAAGCAGCCAAATGTTTTCACAAAGCAATAGCATCAAATGTCTGTAATTCAAAAAGTGAAAAATCATCTTTAGAATTTGTATTTTCCAGTGGGGCAGGGTAAGGTGTCTATGGGAGTGTGTGAGTGAGTGTGTGTGTGTGTGGCAGAAGTGGGGACTCAGGAAAGTGAATGAGAAGAGAGGGACAGATGGAAAAGCCTTCTTAAAGTGTTGGAGGGAAGCAGAAAAGAAGGGAAGGTGAAAAGGAAGAAGTGGGCGAGGACAAAAGGAAAAAACATGAAGGGTTAGGAGTGCAAATAGATTGTGGACGAAGAAGGGAAGAGAAAGAAAGGAGTTTGAGAAGAGAGGATGATGAGATCAACTGTATTAGAAGGTTAACTCAGTCATAATCAACTCAGAAAAAACAACTGGACTGATTTTTCCCCTACTGAAATGGCTGCCTTCTGATTAAATTGGTTAAATCAACTAGGTGTTTTTTTCTTTTAATGATGTGTGAAAAGAGAGAAAATGAGTGGATAAACCCACCTGCAAATACACAGATCCAGGTAACCCATGCTGTGATATAAACACACAAACAACTTGATCAGCATATATATATACATATGCATGTATATATGGAAATACCAAATTTTGCCAAAATGTGCTATCACTCTTTCCAGAACATATACAAGCACATTATATACATATATGTGTGTGTGCGTATGATTATGTCATATGTAGTCTGAATTTTGCTCTTTCTATGGTCCAAAAATTAATCATCTTAGAAAGCAGTTTGTTCTCAATAGAGTAAATAAACTGCACCAGTATCATTTGTCAGTGCTGTTTTCGATAGTGACTTAACGTCCACCTGATACACTTTTATCAATAGCAGGTCCTGATGTTAAACATCACAAGGTCATCAAAGTCATTTGGACTTATTACTAAATATAGGATTCTAGTAGATGCTTTTTACATGCACTTTGAGTCCACCAAGCAATAATTCCTCCTTTTTTATAAACATAAAGGCATGAATTATTAAAAAATTAAAGACATTTAGAATAATGGCCCTCCATAGCAAAGTATTTATTTCAACTTTCATCATTCATAGTTTATTGCATTGATTTTTTTCATCAGTTTACTTAGTCTTAGGCTTCCACTGAACTCATCAATAAGAAATGAATTTTGGTAACTTTCAAATCCACTATATTACTTTTCCTTTTATTTGTAGTGAATTTTTCTTCTCTCGATGGTATTACTGCAATAAGTCAGTCATTATTTCTTTATGTTTTCCCTTCTTTCTTTAGTATTTCATTTCCCTTTGCAGCACTTCTCGTGATCACAAAGAAAACAGAGACGCTTATTTCCTTTAACAGTTGAAATTGCTGCAAGTGATTTAGCTGTCATTTAATTTGATTCCTCTCTTCTGTCTGTGGAGAAATATGTTTAATGTACTGGAAATTATGTTAATAAGAAAAAGCATTATCTCATTTAATGAAATAAATACACAAATATTTCAAAATAAAATAAAGAAGCAATCTTCACTGAGAAAAATGTCTCTTATGGTTTGCATAAAATAAACAAATGAGAAAAAAATCATGAATACATTGAAAGGCTGACAAAAAATTATACCTATATACAAAACAGAGAAAAAATCTTGGTAACGGAATTACACACAACTTAAATATTCTTTGTAAAAATATATGCACATATTAGGGATTAAATAATTAATTTCATATTTCCAATTACCACAAGCAAAATCATTTTATTTTTATGGGATGGACAGTAGGTTCTTTTGAAAAGTTTTCTTTATATTTTTTCACCTTTATTTCAATTGGTCTTTCAATGATTGCTATTGCTTGAATTAATAATTTTCAGCAATCTCATTGCAAACATGATCAGAAAACCATGTAACTACAGGAAAGGTTAGAATTCCTTTGATTTTGCTAATCAAAACACAGTCAATGAACTCATTCCAAAGCCTTTATATATTAAAATTTATATAGTGCACAAAAAGATTAAATAAATATTGTTAGTGATTTGAGCAAAACTTGAAGCAATTATGTAATAAAAGCATGACCACAGTAACAGAAACACATAATTAGCAATTTAATTACCAGCATCAAGACAAGCTAAAGATGTCAATAAAAAAAAATCTTTAGTGACAAGCTGGTTTTATTCTCTTTACTGCAATTTGAGAGAAATATTCACCACCTGATGAGCAAAACTATTTTTATACAAAACACCTACCCCTCCACAAATCTGAAATATCCAATTTAAAATATTTCTGATTTCATATCATCTCATAGTGAATCATTACATTTTCTCCCATTTAGATTAGTACTTTCTCTTCCCTGAAAATACAATATTTCCAGTCAGCAAGTAAAGAACATTATGTTTTTTTTAAATGAGTTAAAGTAGCAGGTGTTCTTTGTTTCAATTTCATTTTTTCCAGCTTCAGTAATGTGTTTGACAGAAATGCCTCCCTCTATATGACATTCCAAATCCGTTATCTTTTTTCATTCCCTAAATTTCAGTTGTTTCTCAACATAAACCATAAACCATGTATTGTTTTAAAAGGAGATAAACTACTATAGTGGAAATAGTGAGGCTAATTAGGCATTCCTCTAGGTCTTGCACAATTTCTGTCCATTCCCCCAGCTCTGTTGCTTCAGGTTAGAGGTGGAGGTAAAGAAAAGAGGTAGTGAGTTCAGTTTATTGTGAAGTGGTCCACTTGCATTTTTCATCACAATCTCCAATTTCAGCTTTTAAATGCTCCTGAACTACTTTAATCTTAACATGTTCAATGCCTTCTTACCAATTGAAATGTCACTGGTATTTAACCAGTAGCAGAAAACAGATACCTCAAGATAGAAATGTATTGAAAGAAGTTTTTCTCCTTGTGATAAAAACTGAATCATCTTGGCTGGTGTTCAACAGGCACTTGAATAAGCCCAGTGCATGGAGTGTAAGTACGAAAGCAAGACTTGCTAAGAAGTTTGGTCTATAAGTTCCACTGGGGCACTATGGAACACTTAAAAAATAAAAGCTACCACAGAGAGCATAATAAATAAAAACTCTTAATAACATTCCCTTTTATAATGAACCTAAAGATTCTAATCATTTTGATATATAGTTCCAATCAGATATTCCAAGGGAATATTCCAGTCTTGAAAGGATGGTATATACAATACAAATTCAAAGTCTCTAAGGAAATTAAAAATGTTTAAAAAGGTGTATTTTACTTGGCTATAAGATGATGAATGCTTTTTAAAAAGGCAAATAATTGGGAAATGACTTTTTTGAACCTCTTGGCTAATATATTGGTAACCATATATTTAGATTAGACCTCCCTTGCTTTCCTTAAAATAAAAATCCTTTTTCCAGGGAGCTTTTGATCACTGTTCATCATATATCACCATCAGCTTAAGTTCCTGCAAACTCACCTTACAGTTGGATTTTTCAACTGTAATCATTTGGTCTTGAAAATCACTTTCCTTCCATACTTTTATAGTCCGGATACCAAGAGTGGCCAAGTGCCTTGTTATATAAAAACAAGAGTTAATTTGCAAACCTCCATGGAAGACCTACATTAGCCATCATGGAGGGTGATTAAGAAGTAGTACCTGCCTTTGGGATGTTTACAATGTAGTTAAGAAGATGGCATATCCAAAGGTACTGTTGCCTCCCAGTTCAAGTATAGTTATGGTAAATTCCAAATGTCTGTTCCACAAGATAAATACAAGAAGGTTCTTAGGGAAAAGGGAGCACAGGAACCTGATGGGTAGCTCCCTTTGTAAGTGGGTAGTGTGGGGAGGATTTTGCAAAGCTTTAAAATACAACACCTCATTTGAACTCATGAGCTAAACAGCATGTCTATAGGTGAAGAAACAGAGTCCATCCAAGAGGTTAAATAATTTACCTAAGCACAAATGTTTTGGAATGGGGGTTCAGTCATGGTTTTGTTGACTCTGTTCAAGTCATGAAGAAGAAAGCATTAGTGATAGAGAAATGATCCCAGAACTAAGTCAAGTAGGGAGGGAAGGAAAGGGACTCAAGGCACATCATAGGACTAAGGTGTATTGCTAACGTAGGACGAGCAGCAAGAACAGGGATAAAAAGAGTGGAAACAAAGATGAGGCATTAGATAGTTGAGGATTTATTCTCTAGGCAGTGAGGAGTCACTGAAAGTTTCTGAACAGAATGGTGGCAAAATGAATACAGAGTGAGGCATGGATTGAAAAGGCAAAAGGTGAATCCTCAGAGTGCTTCACCAGACTCCTTTACCCAGTGGGTGCAGCCACCTGCCAGCTGTTGGGAATGTTGGCTGCTCAAGGCTCCCAGCTGCTCCCCCGCTTTTTTTTTTTTTTTTCCAGAATTGTCCCAAGCCTAGCAGCATCCACCTCCCAGGAGAGGTTCCAACTCCCTGGCCCAGCATCCCACAGCCAAGGACTTCCTGACATGGGACTATGAAAGCCAGCTCCTTTGCCTCAAGGGCCATCCACTTTGGGCGGGAACGGAAGCTCAACTCCAGCTCAGACCACACGCTCTGCCCTGCTTCCTCACTGCACTTCTCTTCTTTAGTGTGTCTCTGTCTCAAGCTCTGCTTCTAGAGAACCCGTCCTAAAAAAGTAGGCAGTCAGTGCCCTGCACTGTCTTCCTCTCCCTTTGGGGAAGAATGAATCATGTTAACAGGTGAGTGGCAGCGGCTTTCACAGAGTCACCTAGAAAATAATACATGTACAACAAAGGCAACCAGGGTGTGCATGGAGCCTGTCTAGACATAGTTTTGTTTTCCTGGGCTTCTTAGCTTTAATTGTCCAAAGGATGAATTTTGTGGCATAGCTGGGGGATGATTATAATCCAACTACTCTAGTCTGCATGGGAGAAACCCAAAGCCTCCACTTCATCCTTCTAATATGGAAAAAAGGAATACCCTGTCCTGTGACAGTAACCCACCAGAAATTCTGGCTTCTCCCGTAAATAACCCATTTGAGCTTCACAGCTTAGTAAATCAGTAATTTCCATTTCTCACCCAATGGGAAACATCCCTGCTATGTCTGAATAAAACACAAGCCTAAATTTACACCTGGATCTATGTGAACTGTGAAATGAAAATATTACAAAAGGAAAAATATTATGTGCATAATACTGAAAAACCAAAGAATGTAATAAGTTTTCTTTTCTAAATACAATAATCAGATTTCTTTTGCAACCCAATCTAAATACCACAGTGTCCTATATCCTTACACAATGCATTGATATTCCCCATTTCACCATTTAGGAACATTAAATATTATTTGTGCCAGGTCATATTTTCTGATTCTTCTCTCAAAAAAGAAGAAAAAAAAGTACAACTTAAGATGATGATTATTTGTCACAAAAAGAAAAATTTTGTTCAGTGAACTTCCAAGGCATAAATCCTAAGACACTATACAACAATTGTCTAATGAGGGAGGAAAGGAGGTGGGAGGTGGGTTATGGGGGGAGGGTGGCAGAATGGTTGAGTGGGTAGGATAGAGAGGCAACATATGGGAGAATGGGGTGATGCAGTGTCCCAAATCACAAACCATTACACGCTAATATGGCTGAAATTTTTTCTTTCTTCTTAATGAGAACCCTTTCATTTTCTTGAGAGACTTTTAAAAACAATTTGCATCGAATATTCATTCTTTCTCCCTCTTTCTATATTGACAGACATCTGATAGCCAATCTTAACCTCCTGCTGTGTAGTTTGGTAACAAATTTATGCTCAGAATGAATGCCTGCTTGTGCTTGGGATCGGATGGCTACGTGTAAAAATTAATAAAGATTTCAAAGAAAATGTTAAAACTCCACAGTAATGTTCTCAAACACAGGTAGGCTAAACTGAGGAGCCTGGCTAACACAGATTCCTAGGCCCCACCTTCAGCAACTTGGATTCAGTAAGTCCAATGAGGGGCCAGGAATCTCGGGGTTCAGCAAGCACAGTGGGTAACTCTCTTGCAGGCGACTGCAGACTATACCTTCAAGGCCACTGCTCCAGGCAATCTGTATTAACCTTTGAGGAGTCGGTGGTTCAGAATCTCCTTCCCACTATAACTCTTTTCTAGCATGGGTGACTGAGTTATGGTGATATTGCTTAGGAAGAGACAGAATCTAAAATGGGAAATCAGTTTGCTAAGTAGGGATGGGAGAACAGAGACCCTTAAATGAGACCATACTGTTTGGAGATCAGACTTGGTTCTCAGATTTCTTTCTTTTTTTTTTTTTTAAAGGAGGTACTGGGGATTGAACCCAGGACCTCGTACATGGGAAGCAGGTGCTCAACCACTGAGCTACATCCACTCCCCTCAGATTACTTTTGAGACTGGACTATCATCACTTACAGTGATACATTTAACAATTTGTGTAATCTGTATCTAAATGCACAATTAGCTAACTGAAATATACAAATTTGTTGCTGACTTATTTCAACAACAAATAAAGAAATACTCAGAAAAACCTACTTTCACTTCCATTTGGGATAAGGTAATCCCTCCTCAGCGTCATGTAGAATATGTAATTGTGCGACAATAGGGATGAACCAAAACTCTGTTTCTCTCATTTCTGGCAGTTTCAACCATTGGGGTCACTCATAGTAATGGCAAAGATGGCAATGGAAGAGGCAGGCCTTCACACATTTAACTGTAAAGTCACATCAATATATTAGTATTAAATGTTTCCAAGTATGCAGTCTAACTCTGACATATGCATAACTAAGTTGAAATATAAATGGCTTGTGTATTTGTGGATTGGTTGGAGAGAGGTGCCATGGAGAAAGGTGTTTTTTTTTTTTTTCTTTACATTGAATGTAATCCAACAAAGATTTGGCAGACTGCATACTTAAAAGGTTGGAAATGCTTGCAGAAATTGATTCATTCACACTATTGTGAATCATTTAGCACACACTTCAGGGAGAGTTTAGCATTTTAGTCTCTGCCTCCCACTTCCTGAGAAAGGCTGTTAATCAAAATGAAGACTCTTAATTGTGGACCTGGGATCCGGACCAAGGGATGCGGATGGAAGGACCACCATATGGAATGCTTTCCCTCCTCTAAGGGTCGTTTGGGGTTTTATTATTTTGAGGGGGGAAGGTTTAATGCAATAGTGTCACATAAAGTCATATACAGATTCTCAGACCAGGGTCATTATTATATTTACGTTAAAAAATGAAAGTCCCATGTTAGGAAATGCTTTTGAATGTGCCCGAGTCAAAAATTACACTACCCATGCCACTTTAGTGCAGCTCTGCACTGTAAGATTATAGAGTAAAAGAGACTATTACTATATGTTATCTAGGTTAAATGATTAAATGCATCTCTGCTTGTAAAAATCTTGTGATTATAAAAAAAGTCATTAGCTATCATTCTTTAATGGGAAAATAGTTTAGGTGACATACGAACACTGTATTTTTTAGGTAAGTCTACGAATTCAGTGGTGAACTTTAAACAAGGACATTAGAAATAAAGACGCAAAAACTGAAGTTGGCACACACATCCACAAACACATGCACACAATTAATAACGGATTAATGCCAACCAAATCTGCTAGATTTCTTTTATTTTTTAAAGTAAAAAAATTTTTACTTTATTTTTTAAAAATAAGACACAATCAATTTCCAGTTAAATGAAATAAAACAATTATTTTCAAATAATTAAAATAACAAAAAAAAATAGTGAAAGAAAAAATACATAGAGTAAACATGTCTTTCTTGTCTGGCAGATGGTCAAAAGCAAATATAGAGGTTTATACAACCAAAGTAAGATGAGTCAAGGCAGTGGATGCGATTGTTTGAAGGGCACTAACCATGCCGCATATGGAATCCCTATTCACCATGCCATCACTACAATCACAAAGTTAAGCTCTTGGCTCTGTGCCCTATCACCAAAAAGATCTTCTCCCACAATTATTGCAATATAGTAACCAGCTGTGTTAACATCATATGCATTTAAGAAAAGTAGTAATAGGGCGGAAAAGGTGAGAGAGGAATTCATTTTCCAAGTATCTGCAGTAACAGTGAACACACACAAATAATTCAAATAATAGATCATCCAGTGGTCACTTACACTTGGTTTTAAAAAGCATAATATACCAATTTATATCCACTTTATCCATTTTATAGATATAAACAAAATAATGAGACAAATTTATCCCTTTGCCACTTGGCCTAAAACGGAAACTGTGTTCCTTAAGTTTTTATCTTAAAAATTCTTATTTCATGCTTACAATGTGTCAGTTATTTTAAATCTCATAACCATCCTATTATTAGCCCCATTTTATAGATGATGTTGGGGGGCGAGAGTGAATAAGTAACTTGCCTGGGTTTGTGCTGCTCTAACCCTGTCTCACCAGTTCTTGTGCTAAACCTAAGTCAAGGGGAAGACATAAACTGCAGTCATCCTTTTCATATTCATAATCCTTGGTCAGAACTTCCCAAGCCTCGGTCAAGTGTCTTATTCTCTGAACAAGTAGGTTATTAAAAGGAATTTCAAATCATGTATTCACTTTCTCTTTCCTTCCACGTGTATAATTAATTTTCATTTGTGTAACAGTGCAATTTGTGAGGAGAGATGGGAATGCTGAAAAAGTGATGCTGTAGTCTGAAGATGAACTTGTACCTTGTTTAATTTAAAACAGTGGTTCTCAGCCCGGGCTGTACAATCAGAATCCCCTGAGGAGCTTTTAAAAAACCCTTGCCCAGGCCCCATCCCCCGAGATTCTGATTTAATGGCTGGGGGTGGAGCCCAGGCACTGGTATTTTTTCAAAAGCTCCCCAGGTGACTCTAATGTGCAGCCAGGGTTGAGACCTGCTGATTTTACTGCCTGGTTACTGCAGCCAAGGCATACTGCATGACAAGTTAGGGGAGCTGATTTCTAATCTACAATATACCATGAATGCAGGCTCTTAGGCAGGTGGATCTTAGTTTTCTAAGAGGTAGAATGGGAATAATAGTGTTTCACCTATCAAAGCTGAAGAAGTAAATCAGATGCTTTTCTCCTTGCCCCTACCAGATATGAACCACTGTGTGGATTGACATAAAGCTCAGGGCACTTACTTTGATATCTTGGAGGAGGTAAATGGAGACATGAGCTCAAAATTCAAAGGAGGTTATTTTTAGCACTAATTCTTTTAAAAAATCAATATTCTCCATTTAGACAGGGGGAACAAATATATTCAATAAATATATGCTAAAAGTGGGTTTAAAATAATTTTTAAATTGCATTTTCTCAACATCTCATTTCAAATTCACACTTACTTTTATATAATTTAAAGTCCTTGGAGGCAATGAGGTATTGTTATAAGATGGATGGATTCGTCTTCCACATGTTAGGATATGACACTGCGCACATTCAGCCTTCAACCTTGGGGAAATTTGTTAGAAAAAAACCCAACCCTGAGACACATGTGTCAAAACGGAATCATCTGATTTCTCAAGTAAAAAGTTACAGAGAAAGAGAGAAGACCAACATTTTCTTTAATTTTTAAAGAAAAGTTCTCTCAATAATAATGACATTCAAACATTTTAACTCCTCTGATTCTGTTCAAGTTCCCAGCCATAGAATGTGTTCATCATAGCACTGCAAATGCCTTAAAATAAAGACAGTAGGGCAGATATTTCATTAAAATCTTAGATTCCTTTTTAACTCCATGGTATGACTGTGTAGCATCATAATTATGCTATATAGAGATTTATTACATTTTGATATCAGGCAACATCCCTTCGCCTATATTTGTATCTGTGATGTCCCTGAGTTTTTCACAGAAAGCAAGACTGGTACAAGAGCAATGAGGAGCTCAAACACAATACTTGACCTAAATACATTATGTAGCACTAGATATCTGTTAAATAGGTTGGTCTGGGCTCTTAAAAGTTATGCAAAACTTATTTCTGCCACACAGAAGATATGTCACTAGTCCAGCTGTATAAAAATCAGTTTTCTAGGCAGGAAGAAAATTCTTCTCATCACTGGGAGGGAAAAAACTCTTTTGCCATACATAAAATGTCTTAAATACTAGACTACGCTTGTCATATGTCTTTAGGCCACAGAAAGTAATAAAAGCAATGAGGCTGATGAAATGCCTTACAATTCCAGGATTCATTTTAAGTGGATGGGAGTTCTTTGAACACTGCTTTAGAAATTCTTATTCTTCCAGCAAAAGCAAATGGGATTTTGAAGATGCTCAGGTCTCAGCTACCGAGTCAAAGCAAGACACATTTTCACAAGATGCAGACCTTACCAATTGCTTTTCACAGAGGAAACATGGAAAGTTGTAGCCCATCAATTTGTCCACTGCTACCTCGACCCCTCTGGACAAAGCTGGGTCATTCTTGTTCAGTGTGTCTATACTATGGGTCTTAAGTGTGCATACTGCCATTTAAAATAAATCAAATCAAAACCCTTTCGGTGCTCAGATCAATAATATTTGATTGAGCTAAGGTTTCTCCTTGACTCCTGGGCATGTTAAAACAAAGCCAATGGTTCTCAAACCAGCAGACCAGCAGTGTCTGGGAAATAGTGAAAAATGCAAATTCTAGAACCCCACCCCAAATTTATAGAATCAGATAATCTGGGGTTCAGACACAGCAATTTGTGTTTTAAGAGGCCCTCCACTTTGAGAAGCCCTGAAATAAGCTACCAATTACTTAGCTTGAGGATGGACTTAAAAGTTCGAACTTAAAACAATTTTAATTTTTTTTTAACATTTAGGGGAAAGAATCAAGGTATGTTAAAGAAAATCCCCAAACCTCTTATTAGCCAACATAGACCACTTCCTCCAAGTAAACTTTTTATAAATAAGGGAGAGAACAATATTTATAAGAGACCCATTACCCACTTGACTAGAGCAAAATCCCTACAAACTTGAAATTGGTCAGTATTTAAACTGTCACAGGACTTCACTGCATCTGGAAATTTTAATTAAAGCAGTGGACTTGATCAGAAAAAATTGGAAGTAAGGAAAATAAAAGCAAACTGCACGATCAACCCACTAATCATATGGTCTAACTCTTAGGAATTGAAAACAATATTATGAATTTAATAAGGAAGTTAATTCACGTAAGGTGTCATTTGTGGGTATGAGTGCATTTGTGGGCTTTTTTTTTTTTTTTTAAATACATTTTTATCACATTTTTGAAAAGCAAATCTTCATAGGTAGGCATTAGGAAATATGAATTCTCCAAATCCCCATGGATCTGTTTGGATTTTTGGTGCTGATCAGTAGCTCTTCCATGCCAAGATAAAATGAGATGCTTCAGACTTCTCACTGAAGGACTGAGTTTTTACCTCTCACCTCATTACCCTCTACATACTCTGAGTATGATTATTTTAATGTATTTGAGCTTCATTTCTGAGAGCACAAACTCTTATGATTTTTCATGATTGAAAGACATTCATTAAAGAGACAGGAAATGAAGTGTATGCAAATTTGAAGCAAGCTAATAAAATTAATTTATTTTAAGAAAAAAAAAACCTATCTGTTCCTGATAACACAGGAAAAACAAAACTCAGAGCTAGACAGATTCCAGCTGCTCAACTAAACTGTCATACGCTCTGGGACATGGCACCCACCTTATCCCATACACCTGTTTGTCAACAGTGAGGCAGCAGGAAAATCTGCATGAGGAAATTCAAAGGCGAAAAGTAAACACGTTTCTTCATTTTGCATTATCATGCTAGATTCTCAAAGAGGTTTTTAAACTAGCTTCTGGCCGATATACTGAACTTCACAGAGGTTAGTCACATACTGTACGTAGCTTTTGAGTCAAATTCAGTTCCTCTGGACAAGTGATTCTTTTCTTCTTCCTCTGACCCAGTGAATGCAGCAGCGCTTCACATACACAGTATTTCTGCCCTAAAGGCATTTCTGCCCCACCACCTTACCCCCTAATGCTCATAATAATGCTAGGCAAAGTGACAAAAAATAAGTCTGCCTTTAGTTTGCATATCGAAAACAAAATGCATATAACACTGCTGCTGCTTTTATTGCTTTGTTATTTCATCATTATTCACCACAGTTCTTGCCTTCATTTGCAGAGTTTGGGTTTTAATGTAATGGCCATTCAATAAAAATGTTGCTTTTAAGAGTTTGCATATCATCCCATTTTCTCTTCAACCCTTCAGCAACCATATGGCAAGCAATCGGGTCTGCAATCACTAGGTCCATATTATGTAGAGCATGATTTCGGCATTATGCTATTACCCATCTGTTTCTGTAGAAAAGACATGAACCCGTGTATAAGAGGTCAGTGGTTTCATTGCACACCGTATTCCAGAAATCTATCTCTGTTCACTTGAGATCACTTTTGTGATTTACTCTAGTCTCCAGGCCAGACTTCCTCTCTCTCTCTTCCTCCCCACCCCTCCTGCCTTTTTTTAAAGAAATACAATCAGCACAATTTGTCTGACTGTAGTACAAAATTATTTCTATCAGAGTAGGCACTTAGACTTTCTTACTTAAGGATATTTATCCAGAGATTCTGCATTTTTCAAAAATGTGGGCTGTTGGGAAAGGACAAGTCAGTCTCACCTGATTTTACATTTTTAACTGTCTACACAATAACGCTGGCAGAATTTTCATACAGAAACAGACATAGAAGAAAGGAGAGAGTTCAGGCTCCTGCCTCCAATTTGAGGGCTCCTGGCACCAAGCTAGACTAACCAATTCATCTGTGTTCAAGGAAAGATAGTGCTCACACACTTAATTTTGAATAGCAGATGCAATTTGAGAGTTAGGAGTTATTTCTGTGATATGCTTACTCGGGTATTTCTTATAATGAACTTGTAATGATGTTACCATTACAAAAAGAATCAAAGCTGGGAACTCAATGTCTTGCGATAAGCAGGTGACTTTACTTAGGTAAAAACTTGTTACAAAATATTTCCACTATTTTCTCTACTGTTTCAAGCTCTTATTGGCATGAAACTGATTGAGGAAGCAGGACAGGAACATACCAAAGGAGACTGGCTCAGAGCAGCAGTATTTTACCTCCCCACCCAGTGGTTCTTAAACCTGGCTGCATGTTGGAATCAGCTGAGGGGGTTTTAAAAATTCTGATGCCAGGGTCCCACCCCCAGAGATTCTGATTCAATTAATCCCCGGTGTGGTCTGGTCAGTGGAAGTTTTAAAATCTCCCCAGGAAGGAAGCAGATGTGGTTCAAGCGATTGAGCTACTGCCTACCACATGGCAGATCCCGGGTTTGGTTCCCAGTGCCTCCTAAAGAAGACGAGCAAGACAGCGAGCTGGCATGATGGGCTGGCATGGGGAGCTGAAGCAACAAGATGATGCAACATGACGCAAGGAGGAAAACATAATGAGAGACACAACAAAGCAGGGAACGGAGGTGGCTCAAGCAAGTAGGCACCTCCTTCCCACATGGGAGGTCCTGGGCTCCGTTCCTGGTACCTCCTAAAGAGAAGAGGAGCACACAACAAACAAGTATAAGTGATGAGGGGGTGGGGAGAAATAAATAAATAAATCTTAAAAAAAAAAAAAAAAGCTCCCAGGTGATTCTACTGTGCAGCCCAAATTGTGGATCCTTGGTTCAGTAAGACGTAATTAAATAAAGACCATCTTACTTCAACTCACCATTTTAAAAAATGCAGTGTCAGGGTAGGATGTAAATACTACAAAAATTAATGGAAATCATAAAATATTCAAGGTATAATGAGGTAAAAAAAAAAAAAAAAGTACAGGCTGACAGCCATCAATTACAAAACAAATGCTATTCCACCACTGAACTAATAATAGCAGTGAGACATATATAGATTTTGCCTACAGTTTTATTTACAAGAATGTCATAATGTTAATGCTTGAACTTTAGTAAAATACCTAAAAACTTAATTAAAATTCTATAATTAAGAAAGATCTTTACAATGTAATAGTTGGAAAAAATAAAGCCAAATTTCTCAGTATTTACTATATACATGCTAATAATTATTCACAGAAAAAAATTACACTAAAAGGAGCAAGTGTAGCTCAATGGTTGAGCTCCTGCCTCCCACATACAAGGCTTTGGGTTCAATCCCCTGCACCTCCTAAAAAAAAAAAATTACACTAGAAAAGACTACATGTCCATCTCATGAATCACATATGTGACCATAAAGTCTTAAAGCTTTGATATTTGTATTTTCAAATCATTATTTTCAAGGGCAAGGACAAAACGAAATTACTCATAGATTGAAAAACAATAAAAGTATTAAATCTTTGATGACAAGCAAGAAAATCCAAAATTCAGGCTGACACCCAGACCCTAACTCACACAGCTGAGCAGGATGATAGATAGCAGATAAGTTGGCAAAGTCTTTGTATTGAAGCGATTGGGATTCCTTTTTAGAAAAATACCATGCCCACCCCTGTGACCAACCTACTTCAAAAATATAAAAATGAGTATATAATAATAATAACAACCTACTAACATCCTCCTGACCTGAAGGGACAGAAAGCATCCAATGGGGTAACTGTTGCTTCCCCTCCTCCTCCTTCCCATCCCCTCTTTCAACACCCCTCCTCCAACCCCTTTCCCTCTTTTTCCTCCAAAGCCTTCCTGCTTTCTCAGCCTTTATCCTCTCTTCCCACATGGAAACCTGCCAAAACCTTCCATTCGTCCAAAGGACAAATACAGGCTAATAGTTAAAATATGATGCTGGTCAGATGATGTTTTTAGTCAAGACCCAAAGGCTTAAATGAAGGAAACTTCAATGGCAATGTTTACGTCTTAATATGGTTAGAAATGAATATGTGGCACAGGATAATTGAGCCTCAAAAAACACAAAAATAAATAGCCTAACTCCCATCTTCCCACTCCCATGACCACCCAGGAGAGCACATCTGTATGCAGGAGAAGAAAGTTTGTAGGACTGTGATCTTGCTCCTGGATGTGCCTCTATCTACACTGAATATGGAGGACTCAGCCATCTCACCTCCATGGACTGGACATCAGCACATTATGGAAATTGGTCCATCGAGCTTGATTCTAACGAAGCATGTATACAATCATATATGTCCCTTTGAATTTATTCTACTACATAGTCACTCCTCTCTTTCCTTTGGATATGGTTTTCAACATTATCATCTTTATTCATTTAATCTTCTTCAGAATTCACCCTCTACTGGACATGCCCCAAATGCTCACACCAGCTAAATCGGTTTGGTTAAGAGAAAATGAGCAACCCATTTCTCATAGTATTGCCTATCATCCTTTTCAACACACTCAGAATGGAAAGAAAATGGGTTGATTGAGTGTACGTTGATATAATAGTGTTTACTCATTTAAAAATAATCCTCTCCAAAAGTGATTTGAACTGGCTCACAATATAGAACATATATGCACAATAACATCAAATCATTTTAAGTCATTCAAAGAAAAGAGAAGGAAATATTCCAGTTACAAAGGTTAAAATCATTTCCATGATTGTCATAGAAATTTGACTATGTGCTTCCTAGCAGTGAAGGAAAAGAGAGAAGCCTGGTATTTTATACAGGCTTTGTTATCAGAAAAAAAGGAGCATAGCAGTTCTTCAAATTAGACCAAGATTTCGCACACAAAATATTGAAGGCTTTTTCATAGAGGATATTGTAGAGGAGGTATTGACTAGCATAGTGGGTGTTGTCCTCCCCAATCTTTTTATGCAAAAGACACAGGTATTTGGTCTCTCTGCATTATTGGTTACTTTCCTTATACATATCTACCAGTCTTACCAATTGAGTCAGGTTGAATTTGAGAATATTATATACTTAATATCTTTAAAATAAACCTGCATTGCATTGACTATGAGGTCTATTTGTTGGTGGAGGTCTGGTAACAATTGTTAGGTTTATTTTTCTATTTCTTAAAAAACCCTTTTTTATATGAGTCAAAATTTAATTCTTTGGCAAAAATGTGTATTTCTACACTAACTGTTCACTATTTCCCAGCTCTGTATTAAATGCAATAGGGGACATTTTAACTTCTATTTGTTATACCAATCAAATTTTATAATCCATTTCATTTGGTTGCCTGCATTGCCATTCTGTGGCCAGCCATGAATCAGCTCCCTGAGTATAGATATAACTGCCCAGTTTGATATTCAAAAGAATTTGGATGAGCACATTTTCAGGTCCCTTGGATTGTCCATTCTCATGCCCAAGGAGGTACAAGGCAGGTTAGGAGGGCACTGTCAGAGCTAAACTGTTTGATCCCTGCTGCTGCTTCCCAAAGATAGAGAAATAAAAGATGCCTGTGGGTCCTCGATTATTCCATTTTGTCTTGTTTTAAATGTGATGGCCTAACCTTTCACACAAGCAGCAGGGAACTCTGAACTTTCCAGAATTCATTTTAAAATATTCAGCTCTGTATTTGTTAGTGATATAAAACTACATCACCACAGAATTTACCACGGACCTAAGAAATATGGAATCATTTACAAGACTAAAAGAAATTCTTTCCTGCCAAATCTGAGAATAAAGTTTCAGGAGGAAAATCCCTCAGATAAGATTTCAAGATATTACAGTCAGGACCAGAAAAAGCTTATGTCAAAACCCAGTTCTTATGGGAAGAGGTCAAACTGGAGAGTAAGGAGAAATCTGACATGTTTTTCTCTGATTAGGTCATGTGAGAATGCTGGGGTGAGGAAGGCAGAGAAGTTACATGGAGTCTTACATCTTGGCTAATAATGAATGTTTGCTACATTTTTATATACATTTTCTTCATACCAATTGCACTGGAATGAGTTCCTTTCCAGCATCCTGTGCTCATCATAATTAAACATTCCAGAAACTAGACTGAAGAGCCACAATGTTAGCAACAAGATTATAAAGTCTTCCTATTCCAAAACACCAAATTGTATATAGGGCTATCAAAATAATGGAAGAAAGAAAGAAACAAGCAAAAGAAGATAATACTTAGGTTAACAATCCCAAAATGGATTATTGTTTCTTGGGAGAGAGGTTCACATATAATTAGCATCCCTACATTTTTATAACTCATACCAAAACAAAACCAAAAAATAACAACAAAAATTTAACCTAAAGAGATTCTCAACTAGTAATTAATGTGATTGCAATCTAATTTGTTATAATGCATTTTATTTGTTCCATCTCACCTAAAATTACCACATTAGAGTTATGCGCAAAAGGTAAGATGTCATATTTGTTTAAGGGGTCTTTACATTACAACCATAAAATTCCATGAAATTCAAACTTTTAAAAATAATTCACTCCCATGGATTTTTTAAAAATTGACATGGAATGATTAAGTAATAATAATAACTATACAACAATAGCAACAAAATATTATCCCTCTTGGGGACAATCGTTCCTGAACTTCTGATGACCTACATATGAAGGGATGACAAATATATGGCATGCCTGTTGTCACTCCACTCTCCTCCCACCATGACATACATTGATAATCAATAGGGAGACTCTTGCAGCTAATCTCAGACTCATCTCAGAAGCCTCGTCATAGCTCCAGAAGCAGCCACTACCAATCAATAGGATTTGGCAGGTGATTAGAAACCTATTTGCCTTTGCTGACTTAAAGCATGTATTCTCTGGAACACTCAATTTAGTGCTTGTTTATATACCTCTTGGTATAATTCTGTACATATCAGTGTGTCTGTGCATGTGTGTGTGTGCGTGTGTGTATGATAGGAAGATAGAGAGACAGAGAAAGTCTCATATGCCTAATTTCATTATAATTCCTATGAGAGCAGCACAATCCTGGATACCTAACAAAGTGCTTGGCTCATATTTATTCATCGATAAATATTATTTGCTGTTTTTACTGTAAAATGCACTGGGTCTACCAGGAAGGGTTTCACTATACTTATCCCTATTTACTCGTTTACTTACAGCAATTCATTATGATCTGATGAAAATAAAAATTAAAACCTTGACACCCAAAAGTAACAGGAGTGGTGGAATGAGTATAGAAATACAGGTCGGTAATCTTCCATCTGCAACTTTGAAAACATAAAAGCTGTAAATGGTTTTTCATATCTCATGTGGCAGCAAGGCCAGACCTGAATTAATTTCAAGGAGATTATTTGGAATCTTTATTTATCTCATCCAGCGTGAATATTCATACATTGTGATGCAGAAATATGAATAGTTTTGATTATAGGGTACTGTCCCAGACCCAGCTGTAGGTATTGCATAATCTGTGGTATATGCTCTATATGACCTTTCTAAAACAGAAGGTTTCTGAATGCAAAAATACATCTACCCCAGGGGTTTTAGGTAAGAGATTGTGGACCTGCATGTGTGGACTTCCTACAACTCAATCCCTAAACTATTGCACAAATGAACTACATCACTTAGTATGCTTGGTTTTTGTTTTTTTAAAAGAGATGTTTGGAAGAGGCAATGGTAGAGAAATTAAATCTTACTCCATATCAGGTCTTTTCCCATTTGAAGTATTGAGGAGATGATGAACCTGGGCTGATGATCCCTTTATACTGGGAGCATATTGCCCATCTTGTCTTTTCTGGTCAAAGGCATCTTCAATCCATGTACAGCCACTGGGAATTTCACACTCCCTCTACTAGATTTTTGGAACAAATTCCACGTTAAGGGCTGATCGCGTTACATTGGGATTTCACTAGGACCGACAGTATGTCTAAACATACATGACTGCACTGCATTGCAATAGGTTTTCCTCTAACAGTGTTCCCTTGCTGATTTCATTGAAAATATTAACAGGTACATATAAGAGAAGTGCATTTTGATGAGATATTTTTAATGGCATAAATTTTAGAGGAAACTTATTTGAGCCCTGCAAAATGTGGGAAAGAAAAAGAATAAAAACCATGATTTTCAGTTTTTAAGAACCAGCAACACACAAAGGCATTTAACAGGGTCCCTTTAAGCTTGCAATATTAGCTCCTCAGGCTTTGCCAACTGCCTTCCTTTTGGGTAAGTTTGCCACCTCAGGGCAACACATCTCACTGTCGTGCCTCTTATAGGCGCAGACCTATTTGTGCTGTCACAACGGTCAATAAAACCCTGGAGACACTTCATTTTTAAATATCTAAAATAAATAACTAGAATTCATTTAAACCTCCCTGTATGAAGCATGGCAATCTTCCCACCCTCTTAACTTAAGCTGCTTTTAATGCCCAACTACTTAGGAATCACAAGAGTGTTGGAGAGTTTAGTGACTCTGATCCCCTCAACAGTAAACTGCTCCGGTGATAAAATGTAAAGGGCCTTGTACTATTTGCATTTTTACTCAGTTTGGTCACAGATCACAAAATAAATTAGTAAATTGAGCAACAAGGCTTCCCATTTGCAAAGCCCTAACATTCTAAGTTATCATCTATGCTTAAATTCAGAGATCTCTAAAAACGTAGTTATTTCCCCATCAACTAACAAAAAATAAAAGTGCTACACCTTCCATTTAGAACACCCCCACACCAAAGGCCCTCGGTTATGTTTAAATTTGTCATTTTAAAAGAAAATTACAAGCGGATATGTTGTGGAAGTGAATTTTCCTGACCCCATCAACCACACCCCTCTTTAAATATTTAGGACACATCATAAAAATAGAGGAGAAATGGAGAAGGGAAATTAATGGTCAACTAGACTCAAAGTTAAATGGCCACTGATACCACATTTAAAGTCTCTCAAGCCATGAAAGAATCAGGCTTAGCATCTTTGGTCAATTTCACAGCTCAGACAGGTTTGTTCCCTAACACCAAAGACAAAAAACCCCATAGCGTGGAGAGAGTAAGCTCATGCCAAACATTACAGAAATTTCAAACTCAAAGTATTACTTATCTCTAATAGAAGCTGCACTGAGTCGCAAGACACTGACTCACATTCTCAGTTCAAAGTAGAAAACTTGGTCAAGAACTTTGGAGGAAATAATATATTATTAAGAAATACGCAAGATTTTTTATCCACACAGAGCTCCAAGCAAGGTTTCATCTCAGAATGGCCTCCTCCCATGAAATGTTTAGCTTCTCTATCTTAAGGAGAAATAAAGAAGACAACTCACTACCAATGAGGTATTACATAGCACTTTGGGAAATCCAAGTTGCAAACCTTGAAATCAGAATCCCAGAACTTTGAATCTTCCTAAAAGAGGATTTTTAAGTGGATTAAATCCAGACTTCTATTATAAGAAAGCCCATACCAAGCCTGTGGACCTCCTAAGATGAGTTCATTATAATATAAAGTCTAAAACCTCTTGGTTTGCCTCCAGGTTATGCAATAACTTTATCAACATCATTGCACCTTGAAATGTCCTGGTTAGAGATTTGGTAATGATATCAGGTAATAATTAAAGGTATTGGGAAAATGATGGCTTGTAAAAGGGAGGGAAAGGGGAAGGCCGATACCCAATTTAAATGTCCAGGTTATTCTGTTTCAGCCAAAATCACTGAACACTAGAAGAAAGGTCAGCAATGAACTGGATCAATTGAAATCCAAACAGGTTGGAGTAGGTTCTTATTGTCTTTAATTTCTACCAATGGATGTGAATGATCAAACATTCACAGGGAGCAAAGTACACTCGGTTCCAAAATAATACAAAGGCTGCCATAAGCACAAGTGAGACTAAATAGATCATGGTTTTACCAGTAACTACTTTTTATTTCATAACCACAGGTTTGAAATATAATTTACTGTTGATGATTTTTTTTTTTAAACAACCTCCCAGAGTTCAAAAACAAATTAAAAAATCAAAGCAGCAATGTAACTCTAGGAATATATACTTGTCTGGTGAGATATTTTCTTTATGTATCCTAAAAATAAAGATAAGATGTTACTGTTATTTTAGTTTGAAAGACATTGTTTCTGAAAATGTGATATGACTTCATATTGCCTCTGCCAGAGGATGCAGAACAAACAAAACATAGGACAGAAATTAAAATTCCTATCTGATTCATCAAACAGGTTCCTTCCTGATGCTAATCTCATTTCTCCACTATGATACTCCTCAACAATAGTGGTCATCCAAGTACTGTTAATCCTTTTAGCAAGCACTAATAATTATGCATTAGTACAAATAACATTAAAGCCTTTTTCAAATAATTACATATATAATGGATGTGTCTTTTAAAAGTTGTTTACAGCTAATTAACCAATGAATAATTGTTTTCTCTTCCTGAAACAGGGAAAGCTTATCTTAGAGTCACAGTTAAAAATGCTTTTTTCCAGTTTTACAGATGTTGTTAGCAATTAAAACTGTTAAAACACTATTAAAAAGGAATTCTTGTATTAAAGGGCTTACTCATCCCAGTTGTTGCGATTTCTCAACTACAGCTTCTTTTAAAAATCATTTCCAGTTTGAAGGGCACTGGTCGCTCAAACATAGCAGACCCCTTTCTAAATAGTTCAGATCTGTTAGTATCACAAGGCAGTTTGCTTGTTGCTATATGACTAGTTTAATTGTGGGCTGTAATAAAGGTCATAATTAATATCCCAACACAGACACTAACAAACAATTTTAAATTGCCAGCATAATCAAATGATGCAAACATCTATGAGCTACAAAAGTTCATTGCCGCAACTGACAATTTCTTAATTGTATTCAGTCATTCATGGAAATTTTATTAACATCGAACTGATGTATCCTGCCCTTACTCTGTCACAACACCAGGGATCTAATTTCATTATTTTCCACAAGATTTGCTTGACTACTGCCATGATTCTAATATTGCTTTAGTCCAG
>JAKSZT010054030.1:28942542-29001217 GCA_026826555.1 Tolypeutes matacus
ATAGCATCCTAAACTTGAAGGATGTTTTCAGGAAAAATTGACTCCTCCATTCAAAATTGTGTATTGAGTTCCTGCTTCACAGTGGACATTTCAGTCTCAGAAACCCATAATTTCTGGTTTCTGCTGCCTGATGATATTCTGGAACCTCCTACTTTCTATCATGGCCTAACATAGGGGGAATTTGGCAAGGGAGGCTGCAGGTCATTTGATCTTGACCTCAGATTCACGAGGGGCCTCAAATTTAAGCCAATGTTATACACGCAGATGGGAAAAAAACACCAGTAGGATTGAAAAATGATGTGTATCATAGAACTTTAAACAACTGTCCCATTATTGGACTAAGGTAGAGATAGTTCTCATCATATTCTCTCCTCCTTCCAAGAACTCAGAAGATTCACTTAGCTCCCCAGCAGTTAAGCAAGGCCATATGACTAGATCACGGGGATGAAATGTGAGCTAACATGATACACATCACTTCCAAGCTAAAGTGGAAAAAAAACCCAGTCTGGATTCTAGAGTTGACTGAAGAGGCCATGTGCTCCTGGCAGTTTTAGGAAGGTGGATCCTCAGACAGATTACCTGGTCTTTCACTATACCTCCCTGGAGAATTATCCAGATCTGCAGTGGACATTGAACGAGAAAAAAATAAACTTGAATTGCATTAAAACACTGACATGTGGGGGTTGTTTCTTGCTGCAGCATAGCTTAGCCTATCCTAATATCCTTGACCTTACTTCTTAGAGTTTTTAATAAATGTTGTAATTGTGATTAGCACAATAATGTTGCCTTGTGGGTATTTGAGGGTGTGTGGGTATGTTGTGGACGGGCAGGTGGCTGTAAAAAGTTAATGCTTACCTGTAAATATTTGAAATGTACATTTTCAAATGTTACATATGAAAAATTACAATTTTTGGGCCATGCTTTGGAATGGCTTTTTCTTTAGATAATTTTTTCTCAACAAACGGAATAGTTCTAGCCTTCCTTTACCCCTGAGAAGCTCTGCCTCTGACTGAAAAACGTGTAAAAATAAGAAAAAGATGCACTAGAGAAACAATGACTAAATTACTGTATTGGATATCACAGATCACAGTATATAGCTTAATTTTGAATTGAGATTGTTAGTTTCTTTGGCTTCAGATTCATTATTCTTATGCTGGAGAGAAGTATTCTCTGTCTGTCCCATCAGGACCACTGTGGTCAGAGGTTCATTGAGGTCGGTGGGCCACACTGTGGGAGATGTTTGTGTGGGATGTGGTGGGAGGTGTGGGAGGTGGGCAACATGGGAATCCCAGTGGGTTCCGTGTAATATTTTAGGTAATCTAAGCACCTCTTAAAATATATGTATATATATATATATAAATAACATTTTTGTAAGCAAATACACATATATGCATATATATTTATATATCATTTTACAAATGTTTGTATGTATTGTGAGAATTTTGATTTTTACACATAATAAAAAAAATCATGGATTTGAGACATAGAAAAGAATACTCCTAAGCAAGTTCCAAATCCTGGAAACCATAATTTAAGAGAATGACTTTCAATCTTTCAAATCCATGAATAAGGCTATGAAAATATGCCATAATTCAACAGGTCAGTTTTCAGAATTAAAGCCAGAGTAGAGATCCGGCACATGTAACAGGAAATACCTTTTTTTCCCCAAAATTTTCCACTGATCTTCCTTTTGTTAAAAGCAGTTTTACTGAAATATATTCACATACCATACAATCTATCCAAAGTGCACAATCTATGGCTTTTAGTATAATCACAGTGTTTTGCATTTATCACCACAAAAAATTTCATTATTCCAAAAAGAAAAATTCCACACCCTCTAGTAGTAACCACTCAAGCCTTCTATCCTTCCCCAGCCTTACATAACCACTAATCTAATTCTGTCTTTATAAATTGATTAATATTTACATTTTATATAAATGTAATCATACAGTATGTAGGACTTTGTGTCTGGTTTCTTTCACTTAGCATAATGGGGTTCTTTGCCTGATATTCACATCTGTAACATTCATATACATTTGTTCAGTTTCAAAGAAAAATGGTTTTATATATGCAATATTACCCATATTCATATTTCACATGAGGTTTTACTATGCTATACAGTCCCATGTTACATTTTTTAGCTTTCCTTCTAGTAAATACATGACCTTAAACTTTCCCTTTTAGCCACTGCCATACTCATATAATAGTTCTGATAGTTACAAACACAATGATGTGCTTTCACCTTTTCTATTCATTTCCAAAGATTAACAAATAACCAGACCGTGTGTTTCCAAAATGGCGGCAGCGATGGATGTGGCTACCCCCAGCGGCACTAACAGCGGTGCGGGCAAGAAGCGCTTTGAAGTGAAAAAGTGGAATGCAGTTGCCCTCTGGGCCTGGGATATTGTGGTTGGTAACTGTGCCATCTGCAGGAACCACATTATGGATCTTTGCATAGAGTGTCAAGCTAACCAGGCCTCAGCTACTTCTGAGGAGTGCACCGTGGCGTGGGGAGTCTAATCATGCTTTTCACTTCCACTGCATCTCTCGCTGGCTCAAAACACGGCAGGTGTGTCCGTTGGACAACAGAGAGTGGGAATTCCAAAAGTATGGGCACTAGAAAAAGGATTCTTCCATCAAACTCAACTGTTTCATTAGTCATTTAATGACTTGCCCTCCTGTTACTTAATTATAAATTAGATAGAACCGTGTCTTTTCTGCTTTGTCTTTTCAGTTTGCTGTTCATACAGCCATATTGTATTCTGTGTCAAATAAAGTCCAGTTCGATTCTAAAAAAAAAAAAAACCTTTTTACCAAATCTGCACAGGTTAACCTTCAGATTTCCATTCTCTAACCTCATTCTATTTTCTGATGACCTATATCTTAGTTAATAACTCCATGAGTTTACACAATATAATTAGTTTATAATAGTGCAATCACACAGTATGTGAACTTTTGTGTCTGGCTTGCTTCACTCAACATAATGTCCTCCAGGTTCATCCATAATGTTATATGCTTCACAACTTCATTTTTACTTACCGCTGTATAATATTCCATTGTGTGTACACCACAATTGTTTTAGCAATTCATGGACACCTGGGTTGGTTCCATCTTTTGGCAATTGTGAATAATGCTCCTATGAACATCAGAGTGCAAATGTCCATTCATGTCACTACTCTGTTTTTCTGGTAATACAACTGGTATAACCAGTGGTACTGCCGGGTCACATGGTAAATCTATATTCAACTTCTTTAGGAACTACCAAACAGTCCTCCACAGTGGCTGTACCACTCTACATTCCTGCCAACAGTGAATAAGTGTTTATATCTCTCCACATCCTCTCCAATACTTGTAGTTTTCTGTCTTTTTAATAGTGGCCATTTTAAAAGGTATGAAATGATATCTCATTGTAGCTTTAATTTTTATGTCCCTAATCACTAGTGATGTTTAACATTTTTTCATGTGTTTTTGCCATTTGTATTTCTTCTTTGGACAAATGTCTAAGTCTTTTGCCTATTTTATAATTGGACCATTTGTCTTTTTATTGTTGAGTTGTAGAATCTCTTTATATATCATAGGTATTAAACCCTTATCAGATCTGTGATTGACAAGTATTCTCTCCCATTGAGTCAGCAGCCATTTCACCCTTTTGACAAAGTCCTCCGAGGTACAAAAGTATTTAACTTTGAGGAGGTCCCACTTACCTTCCTGACCTTGAAACATATTACAAAGCCACAGTGGTCAAAATAGCATTGTACTGGCATAAAGGAAGACACATTGATCAGTGGAATAGAATTGAGAGTCCACAAATAAACTCTCACCTCTAAGGCCAGCTGGTTTTTGACAAATCTCCAAGACCACGTTACAGTGACAAAACAGTCTCTTCAACAAATGGTGCTGGGAGAACTGGATATCCATAACCAAAACCATGAAAGAAGACCCCTATCGGATGCCCTATGCAAGAATCAACTCAAAATGGTCAAAGACCAAAATATAAAAGCCAGGACCGTAAAACTACTAGAAAAAAATGTAGGGAAACATCTTCCAATCCATGAAAACAGAATATTTTTCCATTTGTTTAGGTCTTCTTTGATATCTTTTAGCATTATTTTGTAGTTTTCTGAATATAGGTCCTATACATCTTTGGTTGAATTGATTCCTAGATATTTAAGTCTTTTTCTTGCTATTTTAAATGGAATTTTTTTTCTGATTTCCTCCTCAAATTGTTCTACTATACAGAAACATCACTGATTTTTGCGTGTTGATTTTGTATCCTGCCACTTTGCTGAACTCGTTTACTAGTCATGTAGCTTTGTCACAGATATTTTGGAATTTTCTAAATATAGGATGACGTGATCCATGAATAATAAGAGTTCTACTTCCTCTTTTCCTATTTGGATGCCTTTTATTTATTTTTTTCTTGTCTAATTGCTCTAGCTAGAAATTCTAGAACTATATTGAATAACAGTGGTGACAATGGGCATCCTTGTCTTGATCCCAACCTCAGAGGGAAAGGTTTCAAACTTCTCCCATTGAGTATGATGTTTGATGTGGGTTTTTAAAATATATGCCCTTTATCATAATGAGGAATTTTCCTTCTATTCCTTTTTTTGAAGTGTTTTTATCAAGTAAGAATGCTGGATTTTGTTGAATGCCTTTTCTGCATCGATCTGAGATGATCATGTGGCTTTTTCCCTTCAATTTGTTAATGTGGTGAATTACGTTAATTGATTTTCTTATGTTGAACCACCCTTGCATACCAGGAATAAATCCCACTTGGTCATGGTGTATAATTCTTTTGATATGCTGTTAGATTCTATTTGTAAGTATTTCGCTGAGAATTTTTGCATCTATGTTCATTAGAGAGATGGGTCTGTAATTTTCTTTTCTTGTAGTATCTTTATCTGGCTTTGGTATTAGGGTGATGTTGGCTTCATAAAATGTGTTGGGTAACTTTCTGTCCTCTTCAATATTTTGGAAGAGTTTAAACAGGATTGGTGTTAATTCTTCTCAAAATACTTGATGGAATTCACTTGTGAAGACATCTGGTCCTGGACTTTTCTTTGTTGGGAGATTTTTGATAACTGATTCAATCTCTTTAAATGTGATTGGTTTGTTGAGTTCTTATATTTCTTGTAGAGTCAATGTAGGTTGTTTGTGCATTTCCAAGAATTTATCCATTTCTTCTAGGTTATCTAATTTTTTGGCATACAATTTCTCATAATATCCTCTTATGATTCCTTTTATTTCTGTAGGGTCAGTGGTAAATTCCATCCCTTTCATTTCTGATTTTTTTATTTGCATCTTCTCTCTCTTTTTCCTTCAGTCTAGCTAAGGGTTTGTCAATTTTATTGATCTTGTCAAAGAACCAGCTTTTAGTTTTGTTGATTTTCTCTTTTCTTTTGTTCTCAAATTCATTTATTTCTGCTCTAATCTTTAATAATTCTTTCCTTCTGCTTGCTTTGGGAGTGATTTGCTGTTCTTTTTCTAGTTTCATGAGTTATTCAGTAAGATCTTTGATTTTAGTTCTTTTTTCTTTTGTAAGTTAGGCATTTATGGCTATAAATTTCCCTCTCAGCACTGTCTATATTGTATTTCATATGTTTTGATAAGTTGTGATCTCATTTTCATTCATCTCAATAGATTTACTAATTTCACTTACAATTACTTCTTTGACTCACTGATTGCTTAGGAGTGTGTTGTTTAGCCTCCACATATTAGCAAATTATCCAACCTTCAATTTTCAGTCAGTTTGTAAACTTGGGTCTAAGGTGTGTCTCTTGTAGACAGCATATGGATGGCTCATGGTTTTTTATCCATTCTGTAAGTCTATACCTTTTGATTGGGGAGTTTAATCCATTCACATTCAATGTTATTACTGTAAATGCATTATTTACTTTCACAAATTTATTCTTTGCCTTTCATATGTCATATCTTATTTTTATCTGTCTTTTTACTCTTTTGGTTATCCTTTCTGCTATTCTTGCCTTCTATACACTCTCCTCCAAGCCTCTCTCTCTTGTCTTTTTCTTTCAGACCCTAGGCTCCTTTAACACTTCCTGTAAAGGCAGATTCTTTTTTACAAAGTCTCTTAGTTTCTGTTTATTTGTGAATATTATAAACTCATCTTCATATTTTAAGGACAATTTTGCCAGATAAAAAATTCTCAGCTGGCAATTTTTCTCTTTCAGTATCCTAATTATATCATACCACTGTTTTCTTGCATCTATGATTTCTGATGAGAAATCTGCACTAAGTCTTACTGAGCATCCCTTCTATTAATGGTTTGCTTCTCCCTTGTTGCTCTCAGAATTTTCTCTTTACCTTTGACATTTGACATTCTGAATGTATGTGTCTTGGAGTAGGATTATTTGGATTTATTCTGATTGGGGTATGCTGTACTTCTTGGACATGTATATGCAATCCTTTCATGAGAATTCAGAAATTTTCAGCCAGTATTTCCTCAAATACTCTTTTGGCCCCTTTTCCTTTTTCTTCTCCCTCTGGAACTCCCATGACACATATGTTGTTGCACTTCATGTTATCATTCAACTTCCTGAGCCCTTGATCAATTTTTTCCATTCTTTTCTCTGTGTTCTTCTCTCTCTTCAATTTCAGCTGTTGTGTCTTCTGCATCATTTATTCTTTCTTCTATCACTTCAAGACTGCTGTTGCATGCCTCTAATGTGTTTTTGATCTCTCCTTCTGTGTCTTTCATTACCATAAGCTCTATATTTTTTCTATTCATGTTTTCAAATTCTTCTTTGTGCTTACTCAGTGTCTTCTTGATGTCTTATTTCTTTCTTCATATTATCTTTCAACTAATTAATTTGATTTTGGAAATTTGTATGAATCTCACTGATTAGCTGTTTCAAATCCTGTGTTTCAACCAGGGCTTTAATATAATCCTGTGCTTGGGCCAATTCTTCCATTTTCTTAGTATGGTTTCTAATTTTTTGCTGATTTCTAGGCCTTTGATTATGATGGTAAGTTTACTCTGATGCTCAATTTATCTCTCTTTCATAGAGATTTAGTGGTGGGAGTGTGTGTTACTGCTGTTTTTTTATTCTTGGTTCGACCTGTTCTAGTTCTTTAGGATTGTCCCTGTTAGTTGCTCAAATTTGGGCCATGGACCCAGTAATGAGTTGCAGACCCACTTCCAAGGGATTTGGGGAGGGAGGCTGTAAAGGCCAGAAAAAGCCTCTCTTAATTATTTATTTTAGTTTCCTCTCATGCACTTCCTTGGTCCACCAGCAGATGATGGTCTTTAACAGACCTCTCAATTCAAAGACTGGTTAGAGTGTGTTCACTGCAACACCGACTTGATCGATGTGATAGAGGATTCTGCCTGGAGGCTTTTCAGAGTCTTTGCTGGCAGACCCCTCCCTTTCCATGGGTAAGAAATAATTCCATTCCCCTCTACATCTTCAACAACAAGTCCTGGTCATTAAGGAGGGTGATTGAGAGAGTCAGATCTCTTTAGTCCTGTGCTGGCTCCCAAGGCAAACAATGGTGTGGCTCCTCGCAGCCAGGAAGTGCTTGTGGGACACAGTAACCAAATTTGTTGGCCAAAAGCTGAATCAGCCTTAGACTGGGTCCCTCTTTCTCCCATTTCCTGGGGAGGTGGATCCCTGTGGCTCTCTCTCTCTGTAGCCACCAGCCTGAGGCTGAAAAATTCAAAATTGTCTACTTGTAGGGTTGGGGAAGGGCAGCTGCAGCTTCTACTCACAGTCTTCCTGTCAAGAATTTTTTCCTGTGACCCTCATTTTTCTGGGTAGTGTCCAGCCTTCTCCTGGTGTCCTAAACCCTAGGACATTTTTTTCCAGGCCATTTCTGCCTATCCTCTAGCTATTTTTCTGGAAGAGAAGAGAGCCCTGTGTCTCTCTAATCTTCCATCTTCATGGAAGTCCCCAGGGGATACCTTTTGAATCCAAAAATAAGCTGGGTCATACTTAGGGTAGGAAGATGCAGCAAAGAGGATAAATTGCCCTCCTAATATCTACTCTCCCTGCTTCCATTGTAATAATCTTGCATTTATTCAAGGAGCCAATGTGCACAACTAAAATACTATACTTCCCAGCCTCCTTTGCATCTAGATGTAACCATGTGACTATGTTTTTGGGCAATAAGAAGTTAGAGTATGCTCTTTAATGAGTTGACATACAGCTGGGGACCCTTTTTGCTTCCCTCTTTATTTCTTCCTGTCTGGATATGACAGCTGAGGATTCAATCACCAACTTGTTGTTGACTGCTGTTAAAGATGGTGGAACATAGACATAAAGGCAACCCAGATTCCTGATTACCCCAGGAAATCTGCCTTTCTGCCTTGAACTGCCCTTTTATAAGCTTCTTTCACATGACAGGAAAACTATAATTTATTAGGCCACAGAATTTCCTGTCTCAGTTGCTATCAGCTGAACAAAATCATAACTGATATAGCAGGTGTCACAGGGCAGGCCCAAGGAGCGGGTTTTGAGAGCTGGGAGTGGAGATGACTACCTGAAGCTGTCAAGGACCCACAAGCCCTTCCAAGAGGGCTCCAAATCTTTGCTCGTACTGTGGGTTTTGAAACCTCAGAGGACAATATCACATAGTCTTTGGAGTGTGACCATACCTGGGTTGAATCCCAGCTTTGCTGATGATCAGCTATGCTATGGTCTTGGCAAGTTATAGAACAACTCTGAGCTGCAGTTTCCTTGTGAATAAAATGAGAAGAAGAATAGTTCCTCCTTCATCCATATGCTCTGAGAATTCAATGAAATAATGTGAGAAATGGGATGAGGACATTTCCTGGCACATATTAAAGTTAGCTTTAATAATAAGAGCCACAAAGGACTTTTCCATTATTACTCTCCTCTAGGTAAAATTCCAATTATTCAATTGACCTTACAGATTTATTTTCAATTCCTTCAAGAGTGTCATGGATGTGTCATGTCTTATAACCCAGTACCACTCTCCAAAAAGTGGGCTAACTATGTCTACCAGGGAAGTGGACATTCATCTGGGATCCCTGCCACCTGGACCAGGAAACAGGGTAAGGCCCAAGGTAAGGCATTTGCATTAACAGAACTATAGGGTACAATGACTGAGATGGAAAATGCTATGTGTATCTCAGACAAAAAGTCATCTCATCCCTGAGATTTCAGATTCTGAATAGTTCATGGTATGGAATTACTCAAGAATCCAAAATAGTTATCATCTTTATCTCCATCATTATAGAAATAAAAATATAATGGAAACATAAATATAAGTGTAAGTATCTGAAAGTTTATACATGTCTATGTGATGCTCTACAATGAAATTAAATCAAAATTAAAAATTACAAGGAGGAAAAGGCTCAGCCTTAGTCATCTCCTACATATCATTCTAGATCTGTTTTAGTTTCCTAGGCTGCTCAAGCAAATACCATGAAATGAGTTCGGTTAAACAATGGGGATTTATTATCTCATGATTAGAGGCTAAAGGAAAGTCCAAATCAAGGTGTCATCAAAGCCACGCTTTCTTTCCTGGGGCTGGTTGCCAGTGATCCCTGATCCTTGGCTTCTCTGTCACATGGCAATGCACATGGCACCTTCTCCAATCTTCTCCTTCTCTTCTGGGTTCTGTTGACTTTCCACTTCTGTCTGTTCCTCTGTGGCTTTCTCTCTGTGTCTGAATTTCATTCCACTGATAAAGGACTCCAGTAACAAGATTAAGACCCATCCTGATTGGGGTGGGATACATCTTAACTGAAGTAACATCATCAAAATTTTACTTGCAATGGGTTCATACCCACAGGAATGGCTTAGATTAATAACATGTTTTCCTGGGGTACATAAAGCTTCAAACCAGTACACCCTGTTTCTGCAATAAAACTGTCATATCTAAAACTTTCTCTGTCCTTCCAGACTTTCATGGTTCTGAAACTTGCTCCCCTTACCTTTCACAGCATCTTGCACATGGTCAGTGTGTAATAAATACATTTTAAAAGAGTGAACATATAAATACAAGAGCTGGCTACAAGTCTTCCTACTTCCTATCCATTCTCTGTGCGACCTCTAGAATGATCATGTTGCCCCTCTATTCAAAATCTATCAAGATTTCCTCTTTGATTATTACAGTGGTCTCTGTTTTTACAGAAAAGGTTTCAGAACAATTCTTTTTTTAAAAAAGTTTACTCAAAAGCCCAATCTACAAAACAAATAAAAGAGGAGCCATCCTGGTTTAATGGGACAAGAGGCCCAAAGCCTGCAGCTCAGATTTGTTTTGTCCCAAAGTCCCCATTCCATTGTCCTTAAGGGGTTCCAGAGTACACAACTAGAAAATCACTGATTTAAACACTAAATTTTAAATTCTACCTTTCATCACTCACCTCCAGCCCTTGCCCCCAAATATATAAAGCAAACACTCCAGCCATGTAGAGTTGCCCACAGTCCCCAATCACCGTTAGCCTGTTTTGTTCACTTTATTTAGAATCCACTTTACCTTTACCACTTTGCTGCCTGGTAAAAGCCAATCCATGAAAGCAACTTCTGCCCTTCCTCTGTAAAGAATTATCTGAGGGGTCGAGACATACAAACAACACTGGGCTCCTTTTTACTTGAGTTCCTATAGCCTCTTGTGTGTGAATGTCTCTTTGCTTTCACTCTACTTTTTAAAATCATATACATTCCCCACCCACCCCACCTCCCACATTAGGCTGGTATTCCTTCAAGACATGCCCTGAACCTTCTCCATCTTTGTGTCTCAGGTGCCTGGTGAAGAATCCATTATGTAGTAGGTGCTCAGTAAATCCTTGTTAAATGAATTCTGAAACAAATGGATACATTTTTACACTAGCTCATATTACTTGATATTTGTTTTATTACTCTGCTTTTTTTCCAGACCTATAACAAATCATCTGGAACCAGGGAACAAGTCACATCCCTTCTTAGGTTTCCCTTAATACAATGCTAGGTACCTGGACACACTAAGCAAATACTTTTTATTTGAAATAAATTCTATTTGAAAGAGTTGGCATTGTATCAAGAAATATCTTATAGGGAATTCAGCACACAGCAAGTTTTACTAACATTGAGCATGCAATGAAAATGAAATATTTGCATTCTATCCCAGAAACAAGATATATCTATATTTGGTGGCAAGAAACCGACTTTGAAAATAAATGTGCTATTTGATTGTCATAAAAATGTAAGGACTTAAGAGTTTGGGACACTAGATGTTTTTAAAGTGACTGCATTATTTCAGAGTTCAAGAAGCCAAAATAAGAAAGAACTCAACAAAGTCACATTAGTGCCACAGAACTTCAGAAAGCGTGATTTCAAAGTATTCCATGGAAACACAAAACAAGATCCTAGACCAGAAATGCCTAAAAGCATAACTATTCAAAACAATAGGGAGACTTTCAAAACTGAAATTCTAACAATACAGAAGGGAGTGGTATGGATACAGGTCATGTGGCAGCCCAGGGAGCAGTCCGGCAATGGCAGATTCTGCAAAGGCACATACAAAAGATGAAAGGAAGGGCGGATCTCCAAGGGTGATGATAGCACCCTGGAAGGGGGAAACCGTCTCATTTGCATAGGAAGTCCAAAATGAGGGGCACTTATAAGAAAGCCTAATGGCAACAGAAGGTCTCTAAAGGTATATCTGGAGCAAGAGGAAGATGAAAGTGTCAGGTCTACTTGGGGCACAGGTATAAAATAACTGACAGAGAAAGTAAAGCCATTCAACTCCTATCTGCTTTCTCTGTCAAAGAGAGTAATTTTCTGATATGAAAGGGCAAACATGGTTAAGTGGGACCTGAAAGTCCAGGGTTGGTGGAAAGATGGACGATAGGAAAGTAAGTAGCACCCAGAGGCTGCCATCAATGGTCATCACTGATTTTGCTCAGGACACAGAGAAACTCACAAGTGATATCTTGACCACCACTTAGAAAGTACTGATGGGTCTAAAGAGAGAAAGTATCTTCACCATGAAAGTAGTTCTACAGCAATGGGCCATAGAATTCTACCCTTAGCTGAATCTACCATCAATTATTTGATTCAGCATGTAAATGCCAAGTTAATTGAATACTTAGATGCCTCAAAACCGACTAACTAATATATCAGATGGCACAATGGGGGCCTGGATGTTCAGTATGTTGCAATAATAGAATCAAACAAAAAAAAGAATCAAACAAGATTCAATTTAATAGGGAATAAAATCTTCCTTTGAATTAAAGGAATTACTACAAAAAGTAAATGATATAGAAAATGTGACTTAGAAATGGTGGCTTGATTGAAAAGCAATTAGGAGTTTCAATGCTTTACACTCCATGTGTGTCATATGCTGTTGCCAAAAAAAAGTTAATTCAATCTTAAGCAGAATGAATAGAAGCAAAATTTTGATAATAAAGATAATAGATCCACTCTACTATTAAAAGTATGACCTTTCATTATTTTGCTTATTTCTGAGTGCTATATTTAAGATCACTCACTGAAACATGTTCAAAGGAGGACTATCAAATAGTGTGGAAATTCTAAATCATCACCTATGTGTAATGACTGAAGGAACTGATGTTCCTTAATCTGAAGAAGGACTTAGGCAGTTTTTTGCACTGTTTTCAGGGATTTGCAAGGCTCACGGCTGAAAATTGTAGTGAACATATTCTAAATAGATCTAGGACCTGTGAGCCAAAGTTAGAGGCAAACAGTCTCTGACCTGATAGAGCTGTTAGCAAACTTTCTGAACTCAGGAACCCTTTACACTCAATAGATATTGAGGATGCCAATGAGCTTTTGTTTCTGTGTATTATGTCTATTGATATTTACTATATTCAAAATTAAAGCAATCTAAAAATAGCTATGAATTCATTTAAAAATAATAACAATCCCATTACATGTAAATATAAATAGTAATTTTAATGAACATAACAATTTCTCAAAGTAAAAAATATAATTTAATAGAAAGGTAGCATTGCTTTTTATTTTTGTAAATTAATTAATTGTTTGGTTAAATAAAACTCAGCTGGGATCTCGTATCTGCTTCTGCATTCAGTCTGTTATGTCACATGTCAGAGAACCACTGGAAACTTTTACTCTACTCTTGTGGAAGGATGAAATAAAAGAAATGCAAATAATGTCTTATTATTATTATGAAAATAGTCTTGCTCTTGCAGAATGTGAAGAACCGCTGGCCTACCCTAAGGAAAAATTTTCAATAATTAGAATTATACAAAATTGGAATGGATTGCTTCATGAGACAATAAGTTCAAAGTTCTTGGAGCTATTGAAAGAAAGGCTGACCTGTCAAGAATTTCATGTTTTAGGCAGGGACTATATCATTCTATAGCAGAGTTAAAAATCACTTTTCTACAAATAACTGTTTCTAAAGACAGTATTATTTTTAAAATACCCATGTCTATCAAGAAGGTATAGTCTTGGTGGAAAGTTGTTATAGAGCTCCTTAGGAATGTAGAGGTCTGTGGTTCAATTTCTTTTGCAATATTTCTGAAAGAGGTCATCTAACTTCAGAGACTTGAACTTTGGTGATGGACATTTAGTTTAGGAGACTCAACTACTTCCATTCTCTGTTACAAATTATTTCATTTCCCTGGAAATCTGCCTCTCTTACTTCTACCTAGTGGAAGGTCTTCCCACTGGAACAATCTAGAATCTGTCTACTGGAGCAATCTAGAAAAATGCTTCTCTCTCTTCTACATAATAGGCCTTCAAATTGTTAAAAGATAGCAATTTTATGTTTAGATACATTTCTAATAAACAAGTGAGACTTCTTTTGTTTTGTAAATGTGATTTTGTTAGTAGTTTACGCTGTAATCGTGTAAGAAGTGAGCCAAAAGATATTCCAAAGAATCGTTTTTAATGAAAAAGTGACATATTACCAGGAAGCTATTAAACCTTTCTCTCTGTGAAAGTTTTTTTTAAAATAGTTGCTTTAGAATACTGTGCTGAGTTTCAGGGAACTCTATAAATCACCCAGCTTCCCACCCCCTTACATGAACAATTAATTTGCTAGTCTGAAGTTGACTTCTTGAAGGTATTTTTTAATCTAAATCAAAGTGGAGTTTTCAGTCTGATTTATGGTAGATTAATCAAGATAGAATACAAAATGATTCTGTGTTTTGTGAAGTTACATTATATGAAGCCTGATTCAGGTTCCTGAACTGATTATTAATGAAAGAAATACATGATATATATCATAACCTAGAGTTAAAATCTGTTTATGTTTGAACTGACCCATCAGTTACAAATGAATTTCCCCACCTACTTCCCACCCTAATAATAATGGAAAGTACTGATCAGAACACACGCATCTAGCAGATCTCTACCGATCAGCATTTACTTCCGTTGATACTCAACTCACACAGTTAAAACTCAGAGCTCTACATCTACTCTCACAAATGGACGAGGAATTTTGTGAGTGATAAATCCCTGTGGTTGCCTGGTTTTGGAACCACATCCCAATTATTAGCAGCTATCTAGTCTGCAAACGTCCATCCTCTTTTTTTTTTTTTTTTTAATCTAATAAACTCCTCATGTTCTTCCTTAGTCTTAAGTGTAAAAACTGAATTTGAGTACCATTTGGGGGTCTTTATAACCCAAAGGAACAAACCCAGTCTTTCAGAATAGGAAATGTTTATTTTCCAGACTCGAGGAGGTGCTTGCATTATTTGAAGTTCTGAAATCACAAAGAATAATATGAGGAAGGAGATTTGTTTTCCTTTGTGTATGTGTATTTTCTTTGCTTGTTTTCTATCAACATGAAGGGCAGAGTGAAATAACTACAGACTGCTGCTTTGTCTAAACTTAGAACACTCTCCATTCACTTAGAGGACTAAGTGAATTCATCTCCTCCAATCATTGCTGTAAATAATATCTACTTTCCTGCCCATAAACCACTAATATCCTACTGTTTTCTGTAAGGTAGGTCTGTAATCCTGCCAGTTATCAACTTTTCCACTTACCATAAAAGTCATCCCTCCCTTCTTTTTTATTCTGAGATAAACTTTACATCTGACTAAATTCACAGATCTTAAGGGTACAATTTGATTTGTTTTGATAAATGTATACATCTATATAACCACCACCCCATTCAAGATATAGTTTGTTTCCCTCACCAAAGAATGTTCTATCATGCCCCTCTCCAGTCAATCTTCACTCTCCAATAAGGAACATTGTTGCATCATGTCAGTTTTTTTGTTTGTTTGTTTGTTTTTTTTCCTAATTAGAAATCTAATTTCTATCACTATAGATTTGTTTTGTCTCCTCTTCCACTCCATATAATGGAACCATATGCTATTATGCTGGGCTTCTTTCACTCAACACATGTTTTTGGGTATCATCCAAGTTGTTGCATATATCAGTATTTCTTTCCTTTATATTGTTGTCTAGTATTCCTCTGTCTAACTAGACCATAATTACGCCTGTTGGTGAACATTTGGATTGCTTCCAGTTTGGGGCTATTATGAATAAATCTGCTAAAAATGTCCCTATACAAGCCTTTTATTATGGATGGAAGTTTTCATTTCTCTTGGATAAATATCTAGCAGTGGAGTTGTTTGGTCAGAGGGTATGCTTAACTTGACAAGAAACTCTAAACAGTTTGTATGATAGGTTCAGTTGCTCCACATCATTGCCAAGATTTGGTGTTGCTAAGCTCCTAACGACACCCTTTTTTTCCTAAAGAAGCTTTAGATTACATAAATGTTACATTAAAAATATAGGGGATCCGCATATGCCCCATCCTTTCTCCTCCCACACTTTCCCACATTAACATTTCATTAGTGTGGTACATTTGTTACAATTGATGACACATATTGAAGCATTTCTATTAACCATGAACTATAGTCTACATTATAGTTTACACTCTGGCCCACACAATTTTATAGGTTATGACAGAATGTATAATGGCCTGTATCCATCATTGCAACGTCATGCAGGACAATTCCAATGTCCCGAAAATCCCCCCATGTTATACCTTTTCTTCCCTCTCCCTCCCCTCAGAACCTCTGGTGGCCACTGCCTTTTATCTTTGATAAAAGTTCTTCCATTGCTAGAACAATAATAATTCTATAGTAGAATAATAATGTCTACTTTAGTCTATTGCTCATTCCCCAATCTTGAGGATTTGGGGCTGGTGATGCCCACTGTTTTTAATGGAGAGGGGGCTTAGATCCCATGGAACAGAATGATGGGACTATCTTGCTTGCAGTTGCAGACACTCTCTGTTTTTTGGGATGGGCTTGTCCATCCTCATCTCCTTGTTAGTTGTCCTGGGTGACTCCAGTGAACTAGAGAGTAGGTGTTGCAACTCTATTGAGATTCAGGGCTCAACTGGCACATGAACAGACCAGTTTCTTACAGTAGATCACTCTCACATTTTTAATCATCAGAGTTTATCTAAAGAAATATATTGACATCCCCACCAGTTTTCCTAAGTGTTTTTTACATTTCCCATATGAGAGTTTTAGATGCTCTATATATCCATGTTATCAACCTTCCAACCCTACACACACACATTTTAAGACCAGTTCTCATTTAGATTGTTTATTGCATTGTTTCCATAAATTTTTTTTTTAAGATTTATTTATTTTTATTTATTTCTCACCCCCCCACACCCCCCATTGTTTTTGCACTTACTGTCTGCTCACTGGGAACTGATCCTGGGACCTTCTGGAGTGAAGAGAGGCTGCCCAATCTTTTTGTGCCCCTCAGCTCCCTGATCTACTGCGTCTCTCATTGTCTCTCTTTTGTATCTCTTTTCATTGCATGATCTTGCTGGGCCAGCTCTCTGCACACGTGGGCCAGCTCTCCCCATGGACCAACACTCCTGTGTGGGCCAGCACTCTGCATGGGCCAGCAGTCTGTGTGGGCCAGCTTTCCACTCAGGCCAGCTCACCATGTGGGCCAGCTTGCTTTACACCAGGAGGCCCCGGGAATCGAACCCTGGACCTCCTATAGGGTAGACAGGAGACCAATCACTTGAGCCACATCCGCTTCCCCGTCCCTTTAAATTTTTAATCATATGTTGTGATCTAAAGAAATGTCAAATAAAATATTACCAAAGGGGAGCAAATTATGATTCATGCTATGGAGAGAATTTTACAACTCGGTCATGGATGTAACCTGCCCAGATTTGCCCAAACAGGAATTGAGACACAAGGAGTTTAAAAACCTATCTGAAAGGTACACATCTCACAGCGGACAAAGGCAAAATTAGAACCCCAGTCTCTTCAATCCCAGTCTGATACTCCACGATGACTTTTATTTTTGGTTCAGACAAAGGATGAAATTCTTAAGGACCAAATTAAAGTCCAAATAAGCTCTATATGATTTTCTTCTCTGAAAGTTAATATCAAGTAGCTTATATTAACTCTTTATACTCACACTATTAACAATATCTTCTGTTATTTAATAGCATTTTTAAACATTTTAAAAACATTTTCTGAGAGAGTAGGGCATCCACGATCAACCTGAGAAGCAGGGAATGATACTTTCCCCATATTTTTATGAAGCGGGAATGAAGTACAAAATATTAGGTAATGCCCAAGATTGTTGAGGCTTCCTAATTCAAAAGTCTACCACCAAGGCAGATCGTTCCTTTTGTGCAGGGTCCACTAAATGTGCAATACATGTACCTGTACATACACATATACTTACATACACATACACATATACCTATACCTATACATATATATAGTTTTGTTTGTTTGTTTTTTAACTGTAAAACTGACCCGACTTTTTTACCATAGCACATTTAGCCTTGGTGAGCTTTTACATGGAATGGTTATTAGTGTGAGGAAGACATGGAGTAAATTGCTTTTTAATCACATGCTCTGAGTCCCCAACCATAGCATGCCTGCTCTGAGCACTCCTTTCTCCGGAACTCTGTGAGAATGACCTCACCTTGGGTTTTTTGCATGCTGTTTGTGTGGTGTTGCAAAACAAGCAAGCAAAAGGAAGGATTCTTTATAGATTTATGTCAGAATCAATACCTTTAAAAGTTGAAAAATCAGTTTTAAAAATCTACTGCAACATGAAGAGCACTAAATTTACTACAGCTCAAAGGGCTTAACACATTTCAGATGTATTGAATCTATAGAAAAAATGGAAGAAATACAGAAAGTTAACATTTTCTGAGGATAAATCCTGAAAGGCATTTCAGAGTGAGTAGACAGGATTTATTTATATGTTATAGATAATTAGGGGGGTTGAAAACCTACTTTGTTGCATCATGTCATTTTTCTAACATTGTCTTTTCATATGTATTTCTTTTAACATCAAACATCTTTTAATGCCGTGAATTGAGGCAAGATTTTTAAACAATCACATTTACCTTGGAATAACATGAATGGCTTTTATCACAGGTATTCAAGCTACTTTGCAAAACTTCTATCAACAGAAGCTAAACATCTATCATTTGGTTTAGTTAATATTTGAGTTCACAGGAGGAAAATCATCAGCCAGCAGTAGCTGTGTGCTGTGTGTTAAATCTCAAGCTGGCATTAGTCTATCAGATATGCAAATATTTATATCCTCATTGGCTAAGTAAACTGTTAAGCTCGGCAGAAATGATAGGTTTGTTTTGGAATACTGTAAGTGACTCCCTTTTCTTGTGCTGAAATCCATACTTCTGAAAGTTGGTATCTACCTAAAATGTCCAAAAAAAATTAGCAGAAATCCTTATATATCTCAGAAAAAGGAAATCAAATGAGTAGATACCCAAGGACATAGAACTGACTGGATAGACCAGATACAGGGAAAAAAATATTGCAATTTTGACTTTTTGTTCTCAAATATACAAATGAAAGGATAGTTTAAAAAAACACAATAGTTGTTTATTTTTAAAAAATCAAACCTATCAGGATGGATTGGTAGCATTAATAAAAAAGCATTCAAGTTTTTACTTTTACAAATGTATCACACAATATCAAGTTTAATTAATCTCCTCTTTCCAGAAATTTGGGTGCTTTTTCCCCTAATTTCACATAATTATAAAGAAGCCAGTGGTAAATATCCAAATACTCACATTTCCATGTGCACCTCTGATTTTACTTCTTTAGGATGGAGTCCCATGAGTGGTATTGTTGAGTCAAAGAATATCAATATTTCGAAGATCTTGATACTTATTGAAAAGTTAGACAGCATTTTTAATCTCTCTGAATACCCATTTCTTGAATTATGAAATGATGTTAAGACTTACCTGGCAAGATCATTACAAAGGACCTCTAAAATGATTATGTACTAAAACAATTTTCCAATTTTTGCAAAAGCACAGATTTTTTCCTAGAGAAATTATTTTCTCTCTGGCTTTCAATTTCCTGGATTAATTCTATTTTTCTCATTTCTCAATTTTATTTTCCCATTTCTGTCAAAGATGAAAATCATCTATGATTTGCACACTATGTCAGGGCAAAAACATTTACAACCACCCACAATGCCAGGCCATTTACACGTGCTTTCTCCCGTTTCTCCACCTATAATGGTTCATGTAGCCTTGTGAGTCAGTTATTAATATCACAACTTATAGGGGAAGAAATCTAGACTCAAAGAAGTGGAGTAATCCACCTGAAGTCTCCCAGCTAATAAGTGGCAGCTCTGCCCCAGTCCAAGCCCATGCTTCTCCCACTGCTACAACACTGGCCAGGTGCTATATACCTATGCCATTACTAAGATGACATTTGAACTGAGTCAAGTCAATATGAAAAGGAAGAAAATTCTAAGGAAAATGAACAGCAATAACCAAAACCATGCAGTAGAAATTATGTTGATCGACTAAGTATCTACCTTTTGCCAGCCACTGTCCCAGGAGACAGGAAGATGCAGAAGAAAAGTCATGATCAACAAGACGTTCAGGAACAGATAGGATACACACGCAAGCAAAGTATTTGCATCCAAGCATTAACTCTTTTTTTTTTTTTTTTTGATAACAAAAAAAGAGAAGGATTTTAATGATTTGATTTCACAAGGAAATAGCCTCATTTAAAAAATGATGTCTAAGATGTATTCATCATTTTGCATGACAATTCCCATTAACTCTTGTGATACAGCTATGTCCGGAACTCACTATGGCATGGAGAACAGACATCTAGCCAAGACCAGAGAGGAGGCCACCTGGGTTGAAGACAGAAGGATCAGTAATTACAAGCTAAGCAGAAAAGCATTTGGGTGAGAGCATTTTATGCAGAGGAAACAATATGCAAAATAGTGAAGGTGAAAGAAACCATGACACCACCACTGAGTTGCTAGAGGTTCAGAATTCCTGGAGCCCAAGTGAGTTTATAGAGCTAACAAGAGATGATGTTGGAGTGCTGGTAGAGCCAGACCATGATGGTTCTGGTATGCTGTGCTATGGTCCTGAGCTTCACCCTTAAAATGTCTCATTCTTTCCAGATATTATTGAATCCTTTTGTTATAATTACTACTATGACTCCAACGATGGCATAAAAATAGACATAGACCAATGAGATAGAATTGAGAGTTCAGAATTAATACCATTCACTTTTGGTGAATTGATTTTCAAAATGGGTGCCAACTACATTAATTGTGGGGAAAATGGTCTCTTCAACAAATAGTGCTGGGAAAACTGTATATCCATTTGTGAAAGAATGAAATTGGGCCCCTACCTCACACTATGCACAAAAAATAACTCTAAATGGATTAGGAACTAAACACAAGAGCATAAAACCCTTATGAGAAAACATGGAGGAAAACTTTCATAACCTTGGATTTGGTAGTGATATCTTATACATGACACCAAAAGCATAAGCAATGAAATTTTTAAAAAATAGACAAGATGGACTTCATCAAAATTAAAAACTTTTGTATGTCAAAGGATACTATCAAGAAAGTAAAAAGACTATAGAACGGAAGAAAATAATTGCTACCCATATAGCTGATAAAGGTTTAATATCTCAAATATATAAATAACTGCTAAAATCCAACAACAATAAAAGATAAATAACCCAATTAAAAATGGGCAAAGGACTTAAATAGACATTTCTCCAAAGAAGATTTACAAATGGCCAATAAAGATGTGAAAAGATTCTCATCATCATTGGTCATCAGGAAAATGCAAATCAAAACCACAGTGAGATACTACTTTATACCCACTAGAATGACTATCATTAAAAAAAAAACAAAAAAAAAAAACAGAAAATAACAAGTGTTGATCATGATGCAGAAATTAGAATCCTTATATATTGTTGGTGGCATTGTAAAATGATGCATCCACTGTGGAAATCACCCTAAAACATTGAACACAGAATTACTATACAACCCAGCAATCCCACTTCTTGGTATATACCAAAAAGAATTGAAAGCAAAGATTTGAACAGATATTGTACACCAATGTTTTTAATAGTGGCATTATTCACAATAGCCAAAAGGCGGAAACAACCCAAGTAACCATCAACAGATGACTGGATAAACAAAATGTGGTATATGTACACAATAGAATATTATGCCACCATAAAAAGGAATAAAGTTCTGATACATGCTACAACATGGATGAACTTTGAACACATCACTTTGAGTGAAATAAGCCAGACACAAAGACAAATATTGTATGATCTGGCTTAGATGAAACAAGGAAATTTCATGAAGACAAATAGATCACAGGTTACCAGGGGCTGGGGGTGGAAGAGTTATTGCTCATCAGGTGAGTTTCTGCCAGAGGTGATGAAAAAGCTAGGGTATGGATGTTGGTGATAGTAGCAGCACACTATTGCGAATATAATTAATACCACTGAACTGTACACTTGAAAGTGGCTAAAACAGGAAATGTTGAGTTCTATATTGTAACAGTTGGCCATTTTGATGTAATTATGAATTCCAAAAATATAATTAAATCATGCTTGTAAACTGATCTGTTAATCTGGGCATGATTAGGTTATGATTAGGGCGTTGAGCCCCACCCCTTGGTGGGTGGGGAATCGAATATAAAAGGCAAGGCAAAGGACAGAGTTGAATCAGTCTTTTGAAAAGCCACTTTGATGTTGGAAAGAAAGCCCCAGAAGAGAAGCAAGCCGTTCGCCTGATTGTCTACAGCTGAACTTGTGGAGGAAACAAGAGCTAAGCACGGAGAGAAACGCAGCCCTGGGAAGAGAGGAACCCAAAAGCCTGAACCCTGGCAAACGCCAGCAGCTGTCTTGCTCTAACACGTGGCAATGGACTGTGGTGAGAGAAGAAACTTAATGCTTTATGGCCTGGTAACTGTGGACTTCTATCCCAAATAAATACCCTTTATAAAGACCAACCCATTTTTGGTATTTCACATTAGCACCCCTTTGGCTGACTAATACATATGTATATAGATATATCATGTGATATATCTATAGCTATATCTATATATATTACTACACTTAAAAGTTTAAAAAGAAATCATAAGCTGGGAATTTTGTCCATGCTTTTTGGTCATCAAACATTTCCTAGTTATCCACCAATTTCCTGGCATTCATTCATTTACTCATGTACTCATTCATTCAATAAGAATTTACTGTTTCTCTTTTATATTTTTAATTTTTATTAATTTTTATTGACACTCTATACCCACCAAGCAAAACTTCCCCTTGCCCCTTCCTTCCTCCATCCCCTGATAACTTCAAATATATTTTCTTTTTTTTTTAATATTTATTTATTTATCCCTCCCCCCATTGTTTTGCACTCACTGTCTGCTCTCTGTGTGTTCTTCTATGTCTGCTTTTCTTCTCTTTAGGTGGCACTGGGAACTGATCCTGGGATCTTCCGGAGTGGAGAGAGGCTGCTCAATCTCTTGTGCTACCTCAGCTCCCTGATCTGCCGTATCTCTCATTGTCTCTCTTCTGTGTCTCTTTTTGTTGCATGATCTTGTTGCGCCAGCTTTCTGCGTGGGCCAGCACTCATGTACGGGCCAGCACTCCAGGGGGCCAGCACTCCTGCATGGGCCAGCTCACCGCTCAGGCCAGCTCACCATGCCGGCCAGCTTGCTTTTCACCAGGAGGCCTCGGTATCGAACCCTGGACCTCCCATATGGTAGACGGGAGCCCAATCACTTGAGCCACATCTGCTTCCGTCTTATGTATTTTGTGTCTCTGTGAATTTGCTATTTATAGATATCTCATGTAAGTGACATCAAACAAAACTTGTCTGTATGTGTCTTGCTTATTGTACTTATTAGAATGATTTCAATGCATGTCTTGAATATAATAAAGAAGGGACATATTCAGATTTGCATTTGTAATGATCACTTTAGCAGGGATTTGGAGGATAGCATTGAGAGGGCAATCCAGCAAGATGAAATTAGCTATGAAATATCTACCATAATCGGGGAAAAAATATAATGAGGGCTGGATTTAAGGTAGAAATGGTAAAGCCTGGGAGGAGGGACTAGGATTTGAGAGCTACTTCAAAGCAGGACAGGTTACCAGTCAGATATGGAGGCTCAGGTAAAGAGAGGAATCTAGGACATCAACCAGGGCATGACTTAGGCATCTGGGTGGAGGTAGTCCTATTCTCTGAGACAGATAAAACAAGAGGAGGAGCAGATTTTGAGCTGGAAGGCAATGAGTTCAGTTGAGTGTGAAGTACCATAAGATATCTAGGAGGTGTCTGATAAGTAGTGAATATGTGGGCAAGCTCCTCAAGACTAGACATGCAGATTTTGATTCATAGTTTTTGTTTGTTTGTTTAAATTTTTTTTTAATTAGGTACTGGGGCCGGGGATTGAACTTCAAACCTCATATGTGGGAAGCCAGCATTCAACCACTGAGCCACAATGGCTCCCTGATTCATAGTTTAGAGACAGTATATCCACAGTCCTGAGTATGTATAAAGTCCTGAGTGTGGGAGAAGCAGAGGGAAAGAGGGATGGTAATGAACTCTAACAATCATTTAAGAAGCATTGCTCAGTTGTTGAGGTGCTGGTGTGGATATGGCTCGAGATTTAAAGCTGAGGCACAACAATGTGTATTTGGAGTCATACACATGTAAGTTCCATACATGCAATTGGAACCGATAAGTGGAAATCAGCTTTCCAAAAGAATACGAAGCAAGCGGAGGGCTGAAGATGGAATTCTGGAGAGTACCTACATATGCTGTATAAATGACAATCATTCTAATGAAGATATTATAAAGAGTCTCCCAAAATGTGAAAGATAAAAAGAACGCTTCAAAGAGCAGAACCTGCCTTTTGTTGCCATACTCCTGGCCTCTCCCTCTCAGATCACAGCACCCAAAAACAAGGGAGTAGACTATAGCCAAGCATCATAACTTTGATATTGGAACAGAGTGAAAATATTGATTTGCATGAAGAATTAAACTCCTGTTCTTCTAGCCAAATTTAGATCTATTTTCTAGACTAAACCCAAATTTCTAGTCTAAATTCTCATGTCTTTCAATTCCTCTTGATATGCAAAACAACCAGTTAAAGATTTTAATTGACAATTTCAAGAACAAGTCATTGAATCTCACTTGAAGTCTTCAGATTGAATTGATATGTTGAAAATTAATCCTGTGGAAACTAGAAAAGCCATTTTACATGTGACATGGAGAAAAGGCAACCTCAGCTTTACTCAGTCTGTAGGAAAAAAAAAAAAAACTATCCTATCGTAAGTTTCTGCTTTTTAAGGAGAGATAATGGGTTGGAGAACATTTCTACAACTGCTTCTAATGCTATTACTGCCTGAGAAATAATACACCATGACACTTCTGGCTGATCTTTTAACCAGGCTTTCTTAATATACTATTCTGCCAAAGTGAACATGTTTAGGGCTCTTCAATTCATAAAGAAATAAACTTCTAACTTGTTGAAAGCAAAACCAAATATATATATATATATATATATATACACATATATATCTATAAAACAATACTTATGATGCTATATAAACAATCTTTTTTTTTCTGCTTCAGAGCAGAAGTACTGTATAGAGATAGTAATCAGCTGTAATTATTGCTTTTGAAAACTCAAGCTTTAAAACCCACAAAATACTTTAAAAATAAATGCAGGAAGCTTCGTAAAATACATTTTCTCAATTCAACAAAGAAAAAAAAAATCAAACCAGTTAGGACACTCAAGTGTTATTTGCAGCAATCATGATAAGTCAATTTTGGCTTAAACTATGATTGTTATAAACACTCACAAAACATATTATTTACCAGATGGCAATCTTCCTCAAGCAAACACATAAAACTTATGTTTCATTATTATCAAATAAGGATGAACTTGCCACTGGGATAACCTCCAGTAGTTAAACAAACTTATCTCTACAAAACGAGTGCTGTGGTGTGTATCACTAGATAAGTACACAGAGAACTATCTTACTACTCAGCAGCACTACCTTATATTCAAGAACCAAACTTACAAGAGAATACACATACAAAATGGCAAATTCTTGTCTGCACTTGGGCTTATACTTTCACTTTCTTAGTTTAAAAAAAAGCTGTTGCATTTTAGTGTTCAAGGAGGGAATAGTCTGAAACTATTATCAGTTCATATTATGAAATTTATAAAGAGATCCTAAGACTTTCTTGATACCACTGCCTCCACAAAACACAATGTCAGAATCCATCAGAAGCTGTCATTTACAGAATGCACAATCTGAGAGTATGTCCGTAAGTCATAATGCCACAGACTAATATGACAAGATACTGAAAGTCTGTTCATAATAAACACCAGATAATCACTTCAGTATGTATGTATGTATAAATATATATGTATATTTTAGTCTGCTTGAAAGTGACTCTTTTTGTATCAGGAAATGTTTTTTAAAAGATCACAGAGACTAAAAAAATAGTTTCAAAATTAGTTTTCTAATTTGTTACAACAATTAAAATGGAAGGAGTATTGAGAGCCTCTTTTGCTTATTTTTTGGTTCTTGGCTATAGGAAATACTTTCAAGCGAGCTGTGATTCAGAAGCTCCACTGTAAAATGAGGCAGGCACTCCTTGAAATTGTACAAAACATGACATGGGATCCAAGGTATTATGGCACTGGGAGCCATAAAAATAATCCGAAAGTGGCCCAGGGACAACAGCATCAGGGCTCTATGAGAGACAAAAAAACAGGAGATCTTATTCCTTCACTTTGCCAGGTCCTGTAAGGCCAGAACTCAAGCACTATGCAATTAAATACAACAGAGCATTTACGTTCAACAGGACAAGAAAAAGTCCATTTTGCCATTCTCTAGGATGCCTCGCCCATTGCAATATCTTGAATTGCAAATTCCTGGTTTTCTCTTTATCCCTCAGTTGGAAAACCATCTGATCGCAGTGACTGCAGAAAAAGTTGATAATTGTTATCTTTCTGAATGCAAACACAGCTCCTCCACATGAAGACAATAGAAGTAAAGAAACAAATTCTGGTCTTTGATAACTTAAATGGATATATTGAATTAGAAAAGTATTCTGAAGATTTTCCTCTTCCACAAATTGTTCTCTAAAGATAATAGTTGAGGGCAGGGACTCCTCATTGGATAGCACCAAAATGAAAGGCAATCTCTCTCCACAGAGGCATAGGCAGGCACTTCACCTCTTCAGAACATTCTGCCATTGAAGGACAGATTGCCTTTAGATTGCAACTTCCTTGAGGGTTGAATCTCTCTTTCTCTATTACATCCTGAATTGCACCTAAAACACCAAAGACTTTCAAAGAATATTGGTTTGTGACAAACAAAATGGATCACTTATACTGTACATCAGCACCAAAAACTTTAATGGACTCAGGCAAGGTCATTTCATTGCTTCCAAGGAGTAGAGAAGAGACAACTCTATATAAGAGAACCTTTTTGACAATTGTTCCTTTACAAGTGCCCTCCTAACGTGGACCATTATTGAACTGTGATTCCAGAAACAGAAAAAGTATGTGATGTGTTCACAACCTCTAATACACCAATAAGTTTATTGGGTATATTTTTCTTTATAAGGTCTATTTTACTCATTTCTTGCTGCTTAAAAAAAAGTAAATGGCACAGGGCATATGCAAACACATGCAATTTTTATGTGACCATTTTATGCAAATAATTGAAATGTATATGTTTAGTAAATATTTCTTGTTTCCATCCAAATTAAATGCTGCTAGAAATACTTATAAAACTGATAACACAATTGCAGCATCTAATAAAGTTTTTTATTATGTATGTGTATTATAAACATACATTTACTTTATATAATTAGTGTAGCTACATTACAAAATAATTTGGAACATAGACATAAGGAAAAATCATCTCCCACAATTTCTCCACCCTAATACAGCCCCTCTTTGTAATTTTACTGTTCTTTCTGCAAGTGATGAGCACGTAATTTAAGGCAGAAGTGTTTAGCCCTCACTTACCAGCCTACTACCAGGCACAGAGCCACCCTCCTCTTAGTGAAAGAGTAATAGAAAATTCTTTTTGAAATAAAGACCAGAAGAACTGTTTTTAAACAAGCCATCTCTCTATAATCGTCCAAGTACAGTCATTTCAATAATTCTAACTGAATTTTCTCAATTTTGAAGACTCATATTCCTTATCACAGTGGATCATTTTAAGGCTACAGAGAAAGAGAAATTGAACTTCCTTCCCTACACACTTTTCTCTCTTATGGACTAAAGGGATACAGAGAACAGTGTTTCTCCTGCTAATGTGGTTTGAAATTCAGCAATACAGTGGAATAGGCTGTCTCCAGCAGACCACTGGGAAATATCATCTATATACATTCGAGCTACTAGTTCTCATATACATCCCTCAGTGCCCCTGGTTAATAATGTGATATTTCCCTAGATAATGAAGGGCACCGAAGCCATGACCCTCTTAAGCAGGATAGCATGACAATATCTGTTCTGATCTGCGATGAAGGCAGGCACAATAGTTCTTCCTCTGCAGCAAATTCAAGTGTATAGGTGGTCAGAACCCAGGACCATCTCTGAACCTTTGTCAGGAGCTTCTCCATTGGTGTCATAAAAGGTCAGTGCTCCAAACATGTGAGAGTTTCCTTGCTTTTTCCTCTTTTTCTATCAGTGATAGAATGGACAATACATGGAAATTAGAGTAAAAGGCTCTAGATTCTAATCCCACCCCTGCAACTTCTCAGAGAGGCTACTTTCTCTCTCCAAACCTCAACTTCCTCAGGTGAGAAATGGGGGCAATAATAATGCTCCCTTCATGGGTTGCTGTAGAAATCTAAGGAGATCATATATCTTTAAGTGCTGTATAAATGCTTGATGATGTTGTACACTTTTATTATTGTAAATATAATTATGATTTATTAATGTTGGCATGCCAGGTTGGGACAATGGTTTTCTTGGCATGTTTGGAAGTAGAAAAATCAGAAAATAATTCCTATTGATCTCATAATAAGCACAGGAATATAAAGCTGAAAAACTAGCCATTTGTAATTAAATGGCTCTGTTCTCACTAATTTTTAGACTGCAATACAATATTGTAACTCTCTACTTATATTAACTGTCAAAATCAATCTCAGAACCCATTTTCCCAATACTCTGAAATAAAAAGGAAAGGATTTTTTTCCTTAGATGCATAGATACAGTTTCATCTGCATGCAAGCATTTCAGAGGCATTATTTAAGCTATCGTGCATATAATGAACAAACTGTAATCATATCTTTGTCCCAATTCAATTACAAAATGAACTCATAACTTAGAGCCCACAATAAATATCTATTTCCAATTTTAGGCTGATCATTAAATATAGTTCACACTAGGAATCTGTAAAATGAAAGAATGTTAAAATTCACTTATATCACTTGGAGCATATTGATTCTGATGACTATTAATCCACATAAAATAAGTGGTACATCTACAGAGAAAACAGCATTCCAGAAAAATTCCACTCAACTCCCATGAGTTGTTGGCTGATTTCCCTCTGGTTTTCCTCTTCTGAATACCTCTTTACATGACTTCTGCAGATGTGAGAATTGACGTTTATTCTTGCACATCCTTTGTGTGTATGTGTGTGGGGGGTGTGTGTGAGTGTGCGCATGCACTCTTATCCTTTCCTCAATGGTATCTCTTCTTTTCCTCTCATAAATGCATGTTCGCTTTATTTCATCATCATCTCTACCTATCAAATCCTACTCTTGGGAAAGAACTGGAATAAATTATTGACATATGCTTAGTGAAAAGTCTTCAGAAATTACAAATCCCGAGAGTAATTGCATTTTATTGGGCAATGTTTGTCAATCTAATAAAATTATCCTTTACCTAGAAATCCCTGAAAAATATACCTGTTTTGAGGTATTAGTAGCCCTGTTATTTTGGACAAGTAAGTCATTCTCTAGACCTCGACTTCTTTATCTGTGAAATCAGAGGCTTGAACTATATATCATTTCTAATATTTGCCCATTAAAAAAAAATCAAAAGTAACTTGGAAATATCACATGGTTTAACTTAACAGATTATGAACATAAATATTTTCATAAACCAGGTAGGTAGTATAAATGTGTCAAGTGAGGAGTTGTGAGAAAATAGAGTATTGGAGTCTATAGCAACCTGAAGAACCCTTGCCTTAACTGAAGAGATACAAACTAAAAATAAACAAAGGGACAAACTAACAAGGAAAGGTGACTAGGACAGTCAACTATGCCAGTAAAACTAAACAATGTTGAGGTGAAGGCTGGTGGATCACCAGTTTGTGAATGCTCAATGAGCAGATAATGGAGATTCCTTCTAGCTTTTCTATAAAGTACCTCAGACTAGAGCTGGGTAGTTCCTAAAAATATTAAATGTGCTCTTATACAATCTATAGGAGAAATTATTGAGGAATTATGTAAAAATGTAATAACTACAACAAGCAATATTCTGCTACTGCCCCAGTAAAGACAAGCCCTAAAACAAGAGTTACCATGATTAAGAAACTAGAAAGCAAGAAAGATGACAAGTCAACATGAATGAAAAAGAAAAGTCAATAAACTGCCAAATTTTCACCATGACAAATATGGAGGTCACTGAACTCTACTTTACCTTTTCCATTTGAGAAAATGACACCCTTCTCCTCAGTAGTCATAAAAAAAAAGTGGGAAACTTTGAAATGTATTACATACACTACTTACAAAGACATCAACAAGTTAGTCTGAATTTTAAAAAATAGAAAGAGAAGAAACCAAAGGGTTTCTTCCACTATTTAAAAGTATCTTTATGAATCTCATACACACTCTAGAGGAACTGCACTTCCCCATTCCTAGGATTTGCGTGACAATAAATAAGAATCCAAGCCACACAAGAAAGCATATGCCATCATGTGAGTTTGGTTAGGTTAAATGCGTACTCATAATGGGCTATAGGTTTAAAAAATCAATTTTACCCACTTGAAACAATTGCGGAAGTCTTAATATTGACCACGTTTACTTAACTGTCTGCCACATATATCTTATGGCTATTTCAGGGCTTATTCATAAAATATATGTATAGAACACACTTTCTTTTTTTAAAAAATTAGCTCTAAAAAATCTTTGCTTTTCTCTTCTTTTTACTGGGGAAATGTCACCAGATCAAAATGTCTATATTCCTTATGTAGATCTTTTACAAGAACATTTACTGACTACCAACTACAAATAAAGCAACTACTAGAAGCACGGCAGAGGAGTTTTAAAGGTGTGTTTCTTACAATAAAAAGGTAATATACTTCAAAGTTTGACAAAGGAAAAGAGAAGCACATGTCTTTTTCTTTTCTCTCGTGCTTACCTAGGACTTTTCACATGAACAGATCTGGGATTTGATTCCATTATATAAGTCTGGTAATTTTATTTCTAAGGAATAGAGCACTAGAGTTATACGGCACTGATAAAGTATGATAAACATGAACATGTTTTTGCCAATGAGACAGACAAAAAAGGTGCTATTGAGGTATATGGTAAAATTTAAAAAGACTTGAAGTTTCTGATTCCTCGACTACATTTTCAAGCATTATAGGACATCAAATTCCCAAGCAGAACATATTTGTTTCAACTTTCTTTCTCTTAAACATAGGTGCTTATAAAATATGGATTTCTAGAATCTATATGCATTCTAAAAAAAATCACTGCAATCTGGTTGAAAACATTCCTGGAAGATTTATAATAAGATTTATGATAGTGTTTCATAAACACTATTTTACAATTTCAGGCATCATGCCTTATGACAAAAAGCATATATCTAATCATATAAAGATATAACTGTATTTTTAAAAATAGCCATTTTTATAAGTAATACATCTGATTAATCCAATCAAATATGTGGTTATCAATATGGAATGTCTTTGGCACGACTAACTTAAAATTGTTAAAGAACTTTAATGGTTTCCATTCAATATAAACCCACTCAGTATAAACCCCTTGGATCTTCTCACTACAATTGAACAGCTTAACCACCGATTACCAACTAATCATACCCACATTCAAAATACACAATATCTAAAATGAGAAAAATATGTATATTTGGGGGGAAAAAACTCAGGATTGGAGAGAACCTATAGGACAAGTGAAAATCCCAATGCTTAGAGAGGTGAGGGAAGTAACAAGACTGTGTGATGAGAATATTCTCGCTGTCTGATTTTGTGATAATCAGGGTAGGCTAAACATTCGCTATATTAGAAACCATGCATGTGTCCCCAGACCTAGTTTTTCTCCCTAGGTCTGGCTTTTGGAATGCTGGTGATAAACTAACCTTGATTTATTATATGACCATATTGTATGGGAAAAGACTGTCACTTTGGGTATTTTTGGTCAACATTAATAGATATAACAGGGGGGTGGGTGTGGCTTGGGTGCTTGGGCATCTGTCTCCCACATGGAGGGACCTGGGTTCGATCCCCGGGACCTCCTGGTAAAAACTAAAAAAAGAAAATTATAGAAGGCACATGGGCCACCAGTCTCCGTGCACGGGTGTGCCGCCAGGCCCCATGTGCAGGTGCACCACCAGGCCCCATGAGCCACACAGCAAGATGATGACATAACAGGTGAGTGGCACAAGGGAGAGCCAAGACAAGATGCACCGAAAAACCAGGAACTAAGGTGGCACAGGCAGTAGGATGCCTCTCTCCCATATCAGAGGTTCCGAGGATCGAATCCCAGTGAAGACAGGAGAAGAAGGATGAGAAGAGAGAGCAGGAAACGGACACAGAGTTGCCCAGCGAATGGACACAGAAACAGCAAATATGGGGGGGGGGGGTCAAGGGGGAGGATAAAAATGGATAAAAGTAAATAAACAAATCCTTAAGAAAAATGTATAGGGGAGGAAGATAGGGACTATAGTTGGTAGTAATACTTTGACGATGTTCTTTCATGATTTGTTAACAAATGTTTCACAACAATGCAGGGTGTTTGTGGGGGGTGATGTGTGGGAGCCCTGTATGATGTTATGCATGTTTGTTTTATAAGTTCACTATGTTTACTGAACACTTATAGTTTATGTATGTTCACATACGAATTTGTTTTTTTAAAAAAAAAGAAAGTCATAAGATAGTTTCTCAAGAAAGCATTTCAAGAGCTAAGAATAAAACACAGTGCTTAAAAAAAAAAAAAAAATACCATGTGGGGTGGACTGAATTGACCTGTGACAAACAGGAGAGCCTATGCTCCATCTCAAGGGACAGCAGCTACTTCCTCCTGGTAAGCTTGTCATTTACAGAGGCTAGTCCACCAATGTCTAGTTTCATGTTCTTCTAGTTTTTCAAGAGAAGTGAAGTCTCATGAAATCTCCCAACTTTTAAATGTTGGCAACAAATTTAAAAACTAAGAAACCCAAACGGGACAAACCAAGCATATCTGGAGATCACGGGTGGCCTCTGAGCCACAGTTTAACAAGCTGAGCATAAACTACTTAGTCCTGGCTTTCCAACTTGCATCTCTTATTGCCACCTTCCTACCAAGCTGCTGTCTCACCTATATGTAAACACTTCTAACTATGAAGAATTCAGCACTTCTCAAGTTATAGTCCATATTTCGGGTAGTTCTTCCATATTTTGAGTTAAATTTTACCTGTCATCTTTGTTTCTAGAGCCACCCCTCAGCATTAGGAGAAACCTTCTTTAACATGAAAAGCTTTCCAGTACTTGAAGGCATAGGAGTACAACATATGTTTGAAAGAATAAATAAATTTAGAATTTCCTAATTCATATAGATGTGTACATATATACGTGATTCACACAATCTAGGGATAGCTTTTTAGTCATCAAGCCAATTTTCCTTCATATTAGTTAAATTTTTAAAAAATACAGGAATAGAACAATGAAGCATGTTATTAAAAACAATGGACAAGAGGAGAAGGACCACTTTGGGAGGCTGATGCAATACTCCATGCCTTCCCGATACCATAATATCATGAGCTCATTCCTTTATTCAGGTCAGTGCATCGATGCTTGTGGACAATGGCCTGTCCATTTCCTTACATTTATAATTCTGAAATGCTATATCCCACTCCCTTATCCTCAATCAATTCCTCTTACATGTACATCCAATTCAAAATTCCACTTCTGGTTTTCAATTCTCCATGGACTTCCAGCAGTCTACCCCACATCCTTTTGCTTGCTCTAATCTCTTCAAACCACCTTCCTCTTCTGCTTTTCCACAGAAGCTTCTTCTTTTCCTTTCTTACCTTGTTAACAGTCTTCCAACAACTTTCCATCCTGGGCAAGTTGTCATTTTGAACCATTTTTTAGTTGCTCCTCCCCCAAATTTTGTTCTACACAAAAGATTTTCAGTGATAATTACTGGAGATGTTTGATAAAAATAGTTAGGTAATATTATTCATTTGTCACCTGCATTTAGCTGTTGAAAAATTCAAGTCAGAAATGAATAGCATTGTCCTTTTTTTCCTCTCAGACATGTGAAAATGTGATTTTGTGACAGTTTTCTTAGGGGTGAGAATTTTGCCTTTTCCTCCCCTCCATGCAATGGTCTCCAGTGTCAACATTGCTTATGAAGTGAGTAATGGCCGTTGAGTTACAACAGCCATATCACTTCTTTTTTAATCAAGTAAAGAAGGATCAGATGAAATCTCCCTCAAGTGCTAAAAAGATAGCAGTTTATTTTTCAAAAAGTATTTACACTCCTCTCTAATTACTTAGGTATGCTCACATTGATACCAACACAGAAATTTATACCCTTCAACCAACTTTAATATATCATTAAATTAAATGTATAAGGAGATGTGGGTTTAAATCAGAACCATGCTTCAGCAATCTGGATATAATATATAGTATTTTTCAACTTTCTCACTTTTTTTAACAGAAGGGAAAAAAACTAATAACATCTTCCTTAGAGGCAAAGAACATTTATAAAACTGGGCCTATATTCTCAGCATAAATATAACGTAACTGTCTTCATTTGATTGAAGTTTTGTAGCAGAGAATATATCTCATCATCCCACCAATTTTACTAGTTGGGAAAGAATTTGGCTTAAAGAAAACTATAAACTGGTGAGTTTAGAGAAAGAACTTTAAACTATTCTTCCCAGATTTAGTAATAGTAGATTTCTTGTCCAGATTCTTTCCTGAATTTTCTACCTGCCCAAAGGAACTCCTTCTTCCTTTTCTCTTTCTTTCTTTCAACCAATCTTTACTGAGTGCCTTCTGGGTGTAAGGAACAGACACTGGGATGAAGCACAGAACAAGAGAAATGGGACCTCTACCTTCATGAATGTCCCTATCCCATTGGGATGATAAATATGTTATACAACTATTTCCCCAGTTCATTATTTAGCTACAATTTCTGACAAGTATTGGATGAAGGAAGATGGTAGGGTATAATAGCAAATAACAGAAGGTCAGCAAATGTTTCCTTTAGGAAGTGAAATATCAATTAATTACCATTCCTGTGGAGGGGTTAGGGCTTACCAGGGAAAAAGAACAGAGTATGTGAAGGCTCTCAGCCAGAAAGGAGCATGAGGCACAACAAGTCTGTTCAGACAGTGACCAGGATAAAGGCTCAGACTGGTAGGAGAGGCATTCCCCATCATTCAGAGCTTGAGATTGTGTTAAGGGTTTTGATTTTTGGTCTGAGCATAGAGGAACTAGAGAAAAAAATATGGAGACTAGATTAGAAGAGATACATGAGAATCAGTTAAGAGGTCAAGTGGTCAGGGATTTAAGTTGTTAGCTTGGTCTAGAACCCTGACATTGCAGATGGAGAGAAGTGGATAGAGCCAAGAGAAATTCAGTGGTAAGACTGGTAGGTGGTGGTAAATGTTTGGAGATGGGAAGTGAGAGAAAGGATGCAAGATTGCCATCGGGGAAATTGGAAGAAGATTGTATTTGGAGTGGGAGAGATGATATATTCAGTTTTCAAAAGGGTGGGCTTGAGGTGCTTGTGAAACAGGCAAGGAGGAGGTCTCACATATGAATCTGAAGGGAAGTCATGCTAGAAATATATAATTACAAGTCATCAATGTAGTGATTCTGTGATGCAGAAGGTATTTTAAGCCATGGGCATGAATAAAATTGCCTGGGAGGAGAATCATGGCATACAAAGAGAAGATGGACCAGAAGAAAGCTTTGAAACACTCAAACGTCTAAACACTGGAGAGAAAAGAGGGAACTGATAAAGGCTATTGAGTAGGAGTAGCAAAATTCATAGAAGGAAACCCAGAAGCTGTGGTATCACAAACCAAGGGAAGAATGTGTTTTGGTCACAAAAGATGAACGAAAGTGTAGTTATTGTTGGCCCTACTATGAGCTGTTCTGGTTCAAAGATGGAAGCCCCAGAGTGTGTTGAGTGGTACATTGGAGGTAAGGAAATAGAGACAGCGTAGAAAAAAATTTAGAGAAGTTTTACTAGATTTTATGTAGTATTTTGGCCAAGTCTAGGGATGTTCTAAGCTCTGAATCCCCAGGGTAAAAAATATCTTCCATTCCATACATTGTCACAGCCACACGATCTCCCACTTCTTTCCCCACTGTCTTTCCAACCCAAGCAGCAAATTTCTATTCCAAACACCCTTCCAGCTCTGTGCCCACTCACTTCTCCCTCATGCCCACCCCCCCACCCCCCCCGAGACTTTGAGCATCCTGGGCAAGAGTAGACTCAGTTGGCAACCTTGTAGGCAGGAGACACTTGATAATGTTCAGACAAATTCTGGAGACACATTTAACTCATGAGCCTCATAGTTCAAAAGACTGATGGCTGATAATTTCTTAAGAAAAGGCATAAGGAATTGATTTTTTAATGTAATAGGGAGTTAAATAAAATGTCACCGTTCACTTGTGCTACCTCAACCATAACTGTACTGCATTGAAATTGTCCTTATCTATTCAATAACTAACTGTATCTTGTCATGTAAAAGCTCTGACATGACAATTAACATCTCTGTTATTCTGCAAGTAAAATTAAATCACTCACTAACAAAATAGAATAAAGACAACTGGAATAGGCAGATATGCCACCTATCTTCTTACCCCCATTCCATTCCTGTGAACTGTCTCTATAATTTATGGGGTGATGGGGAATGGGGCGGAGACATGTGACATTTTTTCCATGACATAATAGTGAATTCATCCCCAGAATTATGTGTGCAAATAGATTCAGATCCATAAAGTTACCCAGCTTATTGGAAGGAGACAAACATAAGCAAAACATTACACACTGAGCTCAGCACCATTCACCTTTCCAAAAGTCCCTTCCCAGTATATCTGTGAGGATCAAGTGAGATGATGATGACACTAATAGCTATCATTAATTCAGGACCTACATGTGCCAGGCACTGTAAGAGACATTTAATGTACATTCTCCACAGAGTTGATCAGCTGGTATTCCTGTTCCCATTATTCAGATAGGTTAAACCTTTTGCTCATGGTCAGATGACCATTAAGTAGATAATGGCTAAATGTCTCCAAAAGTGCCAGTCTTTCGAGACACCATGCTGTCTTCCCAGGTGAAAGTTGCTATCAAACTGAAGAACTAAATCAATGTGAGTTATTAAATAAACTATAAAATCTCCCATTGTGTAGGACTCTATAGTGTCAGGGTTAGAAGAATGGACTCTGGAACCATATTTCTTGGGTTTAAATTTCAACTTTGTTTCTTACAAGCTGTGTGACCTTGTGACCTTGACTTTTGGTGAGTTACTTAACCTCTTTGTATCTCAATTTTTCATCTGTAAAATGGCAATAACAATCTACCCACCTTACAAGGTTCTTGCAAGGAAGATTTATATCATTAGATATAAATAGATAGGTATAGCTATAGATCTTGAAATACAGTAAGTACCTAGTAAGAACTTTATAAGTGCTCGTTCATTTCATTATATTTATGAACAAATATTAGTGATCGGAACATTTCATTTCATTCATCATAGGTTAAAACTTCTATAGAGGTCTGTTATCATCATAGGTTAAGACTCCTATAAAAGTCTCTTAGCTAGGAAGGAAGAAAGGAGGAAGGGAGGAAGAGGGAGGGAGGGAGGGAGGAAAAGAAAGAGAAAGAGAAAGGAAAAGAAAAAGAAAATGAAAAAGAAGAAGGAATGGAGGAAGGAAGGAAAGAAACTGTTTCCATTCTATGTATCCACTGAAACAACAATGTAGATCAGAGATTCCTAACTACTACTGTGTATCCAAGCCACCCAGAAAGCCAGGACTAGTGGCCCTAGCTCTGAAATACCTGATTGAATTGGTCTGGGGTAGGGCTCCAGAATGTGGATTTCAGCACACTCCAACTGTTGCACCACCACAGCTGAGAACACCCAATGATATGTACATTTACTTTATTGAGAAAAAAAATTCAGTTTAAAAACAGCATGCTCCCTTTCATCTTTAAAAAATGCAAGGACGTTATATACTAAAAAGTTTACAGCATTTATCTTTGGGTGGGTGGAAGAACAGATAATATTTACCTTCTATTTTTTCTTTTATGAAGTCTTTACATTTTTACAATTCATTTATTTGTTCATTCCACATATCTGTTTTGGTGCCTTGTCCTTGACACTGTTTTAGGCACTGAGATTGTGACGGTGAACAAAACAAAGTCCATGCCCTCATGAGCTTACACTGTTGTGAGAGGTAAGGAATAAACAAATAAAAATAGAATATAAGGTCAGCAGGTGGTATGTGCAATAAAGGAATTTAAAGCAGTGGAAGGAGATTGAGAGCAACTACTGGATTATTACTTTAGGGTGGTCAAAGAAAAGCTCGCACCAGGGGTGATATTCAAGGAGAGACACACAGGAAACAAGAAGGCAGCCACGGCTTCAGGGAGAAGAGCATTCTAAGCATGAGAATAGCAACACCAAGGCCCTGAGTGCTATAAGCATACATTTCCTTATAATAGGATAGAAAACCAGAAGATTCTTTTCATTTGGATGAAAATGAAAAGAAAATTTTTCAAGGCCACAGAATGTTCCCTGACCCTGGACATCCATCATTGAATTGGCCTCCTTCAGGCCTCCTCTGAGACTCAACTACAAAATGAAGGTGTAGAACTAAGCTTCCACCCTCGATTTTATGGTTCTAGTACTTGTTGTTGTTGTTGCTTTCATATGACAAACTTTATTTTTAAAGAAGTTTTAGATTACAGAAAAGTTAGATCAAAAGTACAGGTGATTCCCATATACCCCATCCCCTTCCTTTCCCACATTTCCCCCTATTAATAACATCTTACATTCATGTGGTACATTTGTTACAATTGATGAAAACATATTGAACCATTGCTACTACCCATAGTCTATAGTTTACATTATGGTTTACACTTTGCACCGCACAATTTTATAGGTTTTGACAAAGTGTATAATGGCCTGTATCCACCATCGCAGTATCATGCAGAACAAGCCCAATGCCCTAAAAATGCCCTATGTTCCACCTATTCTTCCCTCCCTCTCCCCTCAGAACCTCTGATAATCACTATATTTATATTATTGTTACATTCTTCCATTACTACAATAATAATGCCTACTTTGGTCCATGGTTGCATTCCCCCCTTATATTTGTTTATTTCTCAATCTTGAGGATTTGGGGACGATGTTGTCCACTCTGATTCAGATGGGAGGGGGCTAGATCTTATGGGTCAGATGGAAGGAACTGTTTTGCTTGCAGTTGTAAATACCCTTTTTTTGGGGGGATGGTCATCATCCATCATCATCATTTTGTTAGTTGTTCTGGGCAAGTCCAATGAACTGAAGAATAGGTTGGCTGCAACTCTGCTGAGATTCAGGTCTCAACTGGCATGTGAACAATCTGAAAATTTAAGTCTCTGGGACACATATTTAATGGGTATAGTGCTAATTACAGGTTCAAATAAAAGGAGTAGGGGAAGCGGCTGTGGCTCAATCAGTAGGGCTCCCGTTTACCATGTGGGAGGCCCCGGGTTCGGTTCCCGGGACCTCCTGGTGAGGGCAAGCCCGCCTGCACGGCGTGGTTGGCTGACCCAGCGAGCACAAGCAGCAGGGGGGGGATAGATGAATAAATAAATAAAATCTTTAAAAAACAAAACAAAAAAAAAAAAACAAATAAAAGGAGTAGAAGGATCATGTGTAGGGAAATTACAAGAGTCTAATTCTGTTACATAGGGGAAATAGGTTATCATATATTCCAAGGTAAGGCTCACTGACAGGGTGCTGATTTCATGGGGTTGTGTGCCTTGCCTATAGTGTCTGGTTGTCTCTAGAGCATGTGGTGCTAGCTTTAAAAAAATTATACAAGGGAATGGGGTGGTTTCCCTCACTCATCACTATCTAAGAGGAAGACATGACACAGCATCGTTACCCTTCCATGCTGAGGACTAGCTGCTGGATGCGATGCATGCGCTATGCCTAAAAACTAAGTGACATGGGTGTGGAGAGTATAAGAGAAGCACAAAACATATTGCTATCCATTGTTTCAGTTACAATTTTAACAAGAATGCTACATGTCTGGAATGATTAGAAAGTGCTGCCAAGGCAGAATGCCATTAAAGCCCTAACTGTATGCTGCAGATAACCGAGAAAAAAACGTGATCTAAGATAAAGTATTGGGTTCCAGAGGCCACAAACTATGGTAGTTATTAAGAAGGTCAGAACAATCATTGATCAGTTCCTTTTAGCCCCCTTGCATCTAAATATATCATTTTTGTTTAACCCAGAAAAAGCAATTATATATGCCACATTCTTGCAAAGCCTGACAGGAACCAGCTTGGGGCAGCTTCCATTGCTAAGAACAGAGACCTTCTCAAGCTAATGTATGGAGAGTTATAGGATACAATAATGCCATGGACATCTGGGTATCTAAGAACCAAAACCACAGCAGAGTTGGGCATAATGGACCCTGGACTTGGAAACCAGGATGCAGTAACTGAGACCACTCCCTCTATCTTTAATAACCCATAGGGTTCACCTTCACTTCTTTCTGCAAGTCTGGCCCATTGCCTTCTTCCGGCTGCTTTCTCAGGTCTTCACTGCCATCCCTTCCTGACTTCAGTGAGCATGTGGTATGAAGAAAGCAGTCCCAGCCCTAATTCTAAAGAACCTTGGCCTTTTATCTCATAGATCCATTAAAGACTGCAACTCCCCTCTGCCTTCCCCACCCCCTGCTTCGGTTTCTCTAGAGAAAAAATCTGCTTGACTCAGCCAGACCTTTTTGTGGGCCACTGGCTGCTCCACGATCAGGCGTCCACCTCTGCACCAATCAGCAGTGGCAAAAGGTAAGCCCTCAGAAGGGGCATATCAGCATGGCAGTCAAGGAACTATGCCTCGTTCAGATTAAAAGAGGGTCATGTTTTGATATTGCATGAAAAGATACAGTGGGCCTATCAGGTATTTCTAAGAAAGCTAATAAGGGCCTAGTGCATGCTGCCAGCCACCCCCTGCTCCAGCACAGAGGGGTACAGATTTGCCGATAAGGAGCACGAGGGACAGATTTGAGGGGTTTGAGGGACTTTTTTGAGAAGCTGAAAAGAAAAACTCTCAGAGTTCTCAAAAGTTCCCTTACCAGAGTTTAAACCAAATTTCCCCTATCCAGATGGTTTCCAAGGCCAAGAGGGAGAGAAGTCCTGCTGCCTTTTTATGTTGGTCTTGATTGCTGCTAATGATCCCCAGCTGTAAGGCTCCCACATCGCTTTAACCTCTCTCTGGTTGGCCCCACATCTCCGCATCTCTTGCAGGGAAAATGGAGCACTGAACACAGCACCCATTCCCCAGCAGAGCGTGTGTGCATAGCACATGGAGGTCAGCCTCCTAATGGGGCCCCAGGCTTGCTCATTTAGGATTGCCAGGCCCCTTCCTTCATCCCGGAAGAAGCTGGAATCAGCACCATCTCTCCTGGAGGTGCCGGGCAGCCACAGCAGCTGCCAGGGCACACGGTCACCTTGCCAATGCTAAGAGGTCTCCTCTTCCGGTGCTTAGGAGTCACTGCCGGGCAAGGCCATATTTTTCAAGGATGAGTAATATGTTAGGGGTTCTGATTCTGAACTGGAACTTCACCATAGAAACTGTCTTCCCAGGAACTGGCAGCTAAAGCAACAATGGGATGTACACGACTGTTACTCTGGCATTCTCATATTCGCTCATGCAAAAAACTCTTCCTGAGTTGACTATGGATTGACTACACTGCAGTTACAGGAGATACAGAGCCAAAACTGTGCTGAAGAAGCTCAGTCTGGCCGGAGACACAGCATTTGTCCTCAGGGCATTTTATGTAGGGTTGGTTTGCACGGGTGCTAATGTAGCATGGAGAAGGAACACCCTGCTTGGGCTAGTGGCAATTGTGCGTGGGGACAACTTTCCAGGAAGGCTTACTAGAAGAGGAGTGACACATACAATGAATTTGGGGAGATAAACAGGTTTGGATCAGGGTATGTATGAATAAACAATCAAAGAAACAAATGAAAAGGCAAGAGTCTTTGTAGGCAGATGGCGTACATACGTGCAGACATGGTGGCGTGAGGGAATACGGCACCTGAGGAGTACTGCCACTCTTCCTTAGGGCGTGTGGGAGGACCAGATGGGCATGGGTCAGGAAATCCATCGTCTGTGCCATGCGAGGGAGTCCAGGCATGAAAGCTACTCCATGAGCCTCTCTCCCACAGCGCTCCCCAGCTCCGGTCCCTGACCTTTCTGACCACCCCCATACCACAGACTATTTACTGAAACTTGGGGCCATTAATTATGGCCAATTGAGTGTTTGACTTCTATCTGCTTCTCTGTTTCCTGTGTGAGTTGGCCCTGCCTAAATATAATACCACACGGTGGACAGCAGGGAACCCTTGGCTGTCATTGTTGGGATAATAGGAGGCAAAGGACAAATAGTTTACTGAAATGAATAAAACTATCCCTGAGTGGAGTTTGTTGCATCACTAGCAATGAGTAAGAGACATTTTAACTTTCCTTATTGAAACCACTTCCTCAGCCCACCCCACCCCCGCCACTTTAGAACACATCCACACACCACAAGCTAGCATGCCAAATGTCTGTCCTAGGGTCATGTGTCAAGTCCAAATGAAATGCCCCCAAGTCCAGGTGAATCTCCTACTCCAGGAGTTTAAAAATGGACCCAATAAAGAAAATTCAATTTCCAGGTGTGGAATCAAGTTTCCTTTGTTCTTTCATCTTATTCTGGGCCAGAGGGAGCAAGACCTCCTGGTGCCTTTATTACAGATCTAAAGAGAAGAGAAGGAGAGATTTGCATCTTAACCCCAAAAACCCCAGCCAGGAGACCAAGCCCAGCCATGGAAGGAGGCGGACTTGTGAGCAGGCAGAAAGGTTTTGTTCTACCCAGGACAACAAAGGGTCTGTACTGGGTGTTCAAGCTTCACTCACCTCCCTGCTTGCTATTCTCTTCCCTGACCAACACCCTGGTCCTCCTTTCCCTACTTTCCTTTTTCCTTTCCCCCAATATTCTACTTAACAAGGCTCTTCTCTCCATCTTTTGACAACCACAAAATTTATCTTTAAGTGGAAATATAATAGAAAACAGGAAATCGTTGGTTTTAGCTATAGGGGCGGGGGTGGGTGGGTGGGTTATGTTACCAAAAAATCTGACTTCGGGCAGTGCCTGTGCCAAGACTCTTACTCTCTATAAAAAGGAGAATGGGTTTTATTTCTGTCTAATTCCAATGCCCTTTTTCTTTCTTCTTCACCAAGGAAAATTCAAAAGAAAGGCCATAAGATTTAATGTAAAAGTTGCAGTGAGCTTGCTCTATCTTTCCAGCACATCCGGCATTTATACCAAAATAGGAAAGGGAATTAACCTATTTCAAGAACTTATTACATGCCAGCATTTTACACATATGATAATTCATTCATTTCTAACGTCTCTAGGGGGTGTATCTTCTTATACCTATGATAAAAACGAGGACATTGAGGTTAAATTAGTAAGTAACATTGCCAAATTGAAACCTAGACCTACCTGACTCCCAAATCTTGCTCCTTTTGTATATCACCTGACAAATAAAAGGCAGCTCCCACCTCTGTGTAAACACTAAGTTACCTGCAGAAGGCAATTATCGCATGCCCATTGTGCCACCACTGTGTTGGAGGCCACAGATGCAAAGGAAGGAAAGACAAGGAAGAAACAGTGAAAACTCCACATTTGCAGGCCTCAGGAAATGAGACCATTTGCATACAAAAGCCAGAGCATATAAAATAAAACATAAAATAAAAAATAGAGGACTATTATTTCAAGAAACACATCAGCCCTGCGGAGTGGACAGTGATGAAAATTCTGTCCACAGAATTGTTGAGATTTTCCTCAAGTGCTAAAAGTCAGTCTGTTAAAAAATCACACCCCAGGGATAGATCTACAATCCCTCCCTGACTCCATGTCATGTTTCCTCAGTTTACTTCCAGTCAAAATGCATATTTGTCTCACTGCTCCCAGTGCTGGGGTCAATCCAGCTAATGAAAATCAAGCTGTCTTTTTTTCCCTCCCATCAAGAATGGTCAGATAACAAAATGCAGGTTCTGATCCTGGCATGTTTATTGTTGGTGATGATGTAGAAACTGATGGCCGACAGCTTCATTTTCTCTAAGCTGGGAAGGCCCTGCTGGGAGAATTGGGGAGGAAAAAAACTTTTGATTTTGACTAGTAGTAAAACAGTTGGATAAACATGACATGACACGGATGTCAGAGTGCATAATGCAACTGCATGCACCCCAGATGGGACTAGAGAATGCACAGACACAGGCAGAACACATGGAGCTGAGAGTCAGGCAAGGATTCAGAACTGTCTGTATTTTTGCAATATAGTGAAATATTAACATGGAATTTTGTCTATAAGGCAAAAGTGGGAAAGGCTTTGAACATATAGAAGAGTCCTTTTAACTTTACTGTGTTTTTGTAAAGTAAAGCAAGGAAAAAACTTTTTAAAAATATATTTTTATTTTTTTTTAAAGATAATTTACATTACATAAATCTGTTATAGAAAAAACTTTTTTAAAACATCACTAAGTAATTTTGGTTCTAAGGGTATATGCCAAGGATTTGTAGCACTCAGGGTCATTAGGGAAGCTTTGGAGTTGAAATGCAAAACTGAGCTAGATCACGTTTTAAAGAGAGTGATGGCTGAATTAGAATATTAGGTGAAGTACAAAAGTGCATTAGTTAAGAGAAAAGAGAGTCAGGTTTTCATTCTAGCTCTACCAGGGTCTACTGGATGAGCAATTTAAATGTTCTAGAATTAACTTTCCCTTAGATCTAAAATGAGAAATTGCATTTAGTGATCTCAGAGGGCCCCTCCAGCTCTCAAAAATCTTGGTTCTGAAGCTGTGTGCATAGTGAAATAGAAAATGTTTAATTAGGCAATAATGTAACTGAAATCCATTTACTCTTCTCTATTCTCACTGCTGCCATTAAGCCTCCATCATCCCTTGCGTGGATCCACAGTGGCCTTCTAACCAGGGCTCTCTGCTTTCATTCTGGCCACCCACCCATTTCTAGTTACAAGCATTCCACTCCCAATCTCCTCTCCATTCACCAGCCAGAGTGATCTTTTAAATTGTAAATCAGATTATGTTAAATTCCACCCAGGACATTTCCTGTCACGGAGTAGCCACTTGTGAGTGGCTACTATGTAAATCACCCCCACCTACTCTCCTACCTCCAAAGCAGACAGAAACCAAAAGGTCTCAACTCTGGGAACAGAATTTCTCTACAATCTCTGCCCTGTCTATACTGGGGATTGTTAACTAACATAAAAGTGCTTTGAAAATCAGGTTATAGTCTGGTTAGCAGAAGTAAAATATATAAACATAACATACTGGAAAAACATTATATTAAAATATCTCAAATGCAAAATAAGGCACCGCATCACTGAAGACTTGAGTGTTCAAGGAAAATAAAGAGAGAGGGGACACAGGGAAAGAGATTAATCCAGGAAACTTTCCTGCAAGAGGTGAATTTTGGTCAGCTGTCAGAAGGGTAAAGGAAAACAATGAAGAAGTATTTTTTTTACATGGAGCAAAGGCCAGAGGTGAATGTGGGCACGTCAGGAGTGTAATGCAGGTAGCCCATTGGCTGCTTGAGAGGAGAAGGGCTGGCTGGACAACTTGGAATCATTTCTACTAGGGTCTCCCTTAAGCCTTTGATCAACCATCTTCAAGTCTGTGACAACAACGATATTAGCAACAGCTCTTATTTATTGATTCTGTGCCAGGGGCTACGCTAACCCCTTTAAATGCATTGTTTCCTTGCAATCCTAGGAGTGGGTATCATGGGTCCTCCCATTTTACAGACAGGCTTTAAGGGAAATTAGGGGACTCACTGAAAACCCCAAAGTCATTAAGTGTTGAGATTTAGACTTAGGTGTATCTAACTCCTGGGTCTGAATGTTTTATGTCTTTACCTCATTTGTTCTCCAGGATGATGCCTCTAACCATGGCCCTCTGTGACCTTTTTTCACATATTTACTCTAGTAGTGATAAGGAAGAGTCACAGCAATCCCACCCTTCCCCCTATTCCTGACAAGAATCTCCCGCCTTAGAACTGGAACCTGCACTTCTGGCTCTGTAACCCTGCCCACTTGATTTCGTAACCTGCAAATTCTGCTTCTGTAACCATGCTTGCTTAGTTGTCTAAGGTAATGGAAAATTCCACCCGCCAACTCACTAGCCAATGAACGGGAGCCTGCAGACCCCAATAAAAACTCCAGAGAACTGGGGCTGGGGGCCCAGAATTTGGAAACTGAACTTTCCTCTGGGCCCGCGTGCGTAATAAAGCCTGATTCCTCCGCTGTCTCCGAGTGCCGGTTTGGGTTTCTCATCGTGACAGTTGCAACATTTGGTTCCCTGATAGGGAAACCCAACGGAGCAGGCCCATTGTGCCTCCGGCTTGGGACCAAGGGGCACAGCCAAAGGCGATCTCCGAGCGAATGAGGTAGGCACCTCCTGTCGTCTTGATGGGACCTCCTTCCAAGGCAGACCCCCGTGGGCCGCGTCCCCACGTCCCAGTTGGACTCAAGGGAGAGAGACGGACTGAACAATATCAGAAGACTTCGGAAAGGTAAGCATCCGGGTGCCAATCCCCAGTCAGGCCCGTCTCCGGATGGAAGAGGAGACTGATTACCTTCTAAGGTCTCACGTGATGAGACTCCAGTATAGGGCAATTCCTGTGGGAGGGATTGTTTAACCTCTGGGTGATTGTATGCGTGAATGTGGATGGTAGGGGCTTGCGCCTATCGTACCAGTTTGTGGCCCCATGGCCTGTGCCATGGGGTCACAGTGGGCCCCAACCTGTTGCCGCGGCTACGTCATCTGGCATAACAGGGCACCCGGAAAATTGTCCGGACGCCTTAGCTAAGATGAGCCTAAGTTCCCGTGAGGGGCGCAGACAGACGGGCATCTGAGTGGCCTTGAAAGAGGCACCCCACCTTTGTCTTGCACCACTGACACAGGGTATGGGCTCATCACAGTCAAAACCCACCGTCTTGAACTGCATGCTTAAGAACTTCAGGAAAGGATTTTCCGGAGATTATGGTATCCAGATGAACCCCAGCACCCTCGGAACTCTATGTGAGTTGGAGTGGCCCACTTTTAACATCGACTGGCCCTCGGAAGGGACCCTAGACGTAGCCAAGGTCCGTGCGGGGTGGCTAGTAGTCCCCGGAAACCCTGGCCACCCAGATCAGTTCCCCTATATTGACTCCTGGTTAGAAATAGCCCAGACTCTGCCCCCTTGAGTTCGCTTGTGCATTAGAAAGAAGGGACATAGCAGGGTCTTAGTTGCATAAGAAGCGAGGCACCAGAAACCAGTCATTTATCAGGGTCCTTGGAAGAAGACCCACCACTGCTCCCACCGCCATATGTGCCAACCGCCCCAGCCCTTCCTCCTGGCTTAAGAGCACTGGCAGGTTTCCCAGAGATGCCTCCTCCTTCAGTCTCCCCTCCCGGCCCGGAGGTACAGGCAAGTCACGCGGTGACACCACCCTCGGCCCTTGCAGAACTGACGACCCCACCAGAGGGGAGTCCTGCAACCCCACTGGCAAGGAGACTCCGATCAGCACAGCCCACATTGCAGATGCCCCTCCATGAGACGCAGAGTCCACCCTGGCCTCAGGACAAGAGCAGGCTCCTACTGATGTCCTAGACCCTGAGGATTGGGCAAAGGTGGCGGCGCCGGAAATTAAGCCTAACTGGGACTTTAACACTAAACAGGGACTGGCTGTGCTTCAAGTATATTGGGAAGTGCTCCTCTGAGGGATCCAAGAAGGGGCTAAACAACCCATGGACATTACACACAAGAAGCTCCAGAAAACCAGAAGATGGTGAACGCCGCTTTTGTGGCACAAGCGGCGGCAGACATTAAAAAAAGAAAGAAAAAAAAAAAACTTCAAAAGTTGGAAGGATTCGAGGGCATGAACATCTCTCAACTGCTAGAGGTCGCCAACAAAGTGTTCGTCAATTGGGATGAAGTTGCCGAGTGGGAAGCACCAGGAGAACGCCGCTAGCCAGAGACCAATGCGCTTACTGCAAAGAGAGTGGGCACTGGACAAATGAGTGCCCCCAGAAGTCTCAGACACCAAAAGGAGGCACCCCTAAAGGAAAATATTGACCAGAGCCCCAAGACCACCTGATCAGGCTGGCAGGACTCAACCCTGAATAGGGGTGAGTGGAGACCAGTCAAACTGACAGCCTTTTTGCCAGTCAAGAACTTGCCAGCTTGGTGGCCATGAAGTAACTCATGAATTTCTGTACCTGCCTGAGTGCCCGGTTCCCCTGCTTGGCAGAGACCTCCTAACCAAACTCGGGGCCCAGATTACCTTCAAACCTGAAGGCCCAGCAAGCTTAAGCCTCGGAACCAGTCTCACTCTCCTCGTCACCATGCCCCGAAGAAGTGAAGAATGGAAACTTCACGCGGAAGAAAGTTGCTGGAAGGGAACCCAAACCCTCCTCCAACTTTTAACACGGACTGGGTGGAGAAAGGTTCAGATCTGTAAACAGCGGGTCAAATACCTAAAGTACAACATCTCATGAAGGCTCCAGACGCTAGGACCCAAGCGGAAAAGGGTGATCTGTTCCATCACCACACCCACCACGAAAAAACAGCTCCGTTTCTTGGAGCAGGAGGGTTCTGCCGCATCTGGATCCCTGGGTTTGCAGCAATGGCCAGACCCCTTTATGAAACTTTGGCAGGGCCAGAAAGGGAATCTCTTGCCTGGGGAAAAGTCCAACAGGGGGCTTTTCAAAACATCAAGAAACAACTCAGCCAAGCCCCCACCTTGGGGCTTCCAAATGTGACTCGAGACTTTAAACTGTTTGAAAAAACAAAGTAGCACAGGCCTCAAAGTTCAGGGAAAGTTGAGCGCATGAATGGAACCCTCAAAGCCACCCTAGCAAAGTTCTGCCAGAAAACTGGACCGCCCCCCCCCCAGGTAAATTTACTCCCTTTGGCCCTTCTCCGAGTTAGGTGCACCCCAGGACCCACAGGCTACTCTCCCTGTGAAATTCTGTTTGGGCGGCCACCCCCAATCATCCGGGCGTTCAGAGGAAGTCTCAGGCTTCCAGGGGAGGGCAACCTAAATTCCATTCTCCAGCAGCTTGGACGAACTCTAGCTGAAATACATAAAACTGTCCTGTCCCAAAACCTCATCCCCTTGGGACACCCGGTGCATCCTCATCAGCCAGGAGACCAGGTCTGGGTCAAAAACTGGAGGAAAGAACCCCTTCAGCCTTCCTGGACAGGTCCACATACTGCAATCCTTATAACTCCCACTGCTCTTAAAGTTGCAGGCATCACCCCCTGGATTCATCATTCCAGAGTCACGAAGGCCCATCATGATAAGGAGCAGAACAGCTGGGCAACCTAACCCGTACCCGACCACCCCCTGAGAGTGCGAATCACCTGAGATCCTCGAGCACCAACCCTGCCGAATGCCAGCTGAATGGACCCCTGCTCCTGGCGGGGCCTGTGTTTATGTGGCTTGATCGCCTTGGTGTTTGGAATTGGACTCAGGGCTGTGGCCCCCGCGGACTGGACTGTTGTGAATAGAACCCTAATTCCTATAGCATACTGGTGCATAGTAGGATGTTTCTGTGCCTTAGGCTGTTTTTCCTATTCTCCTTCAGGGCTGACGCCAGTTCCCAGCCCTGCTCCAGTTGTTACAAGACTGCCCCTCTCTCAGCAATGGATAGGTTGAAACAGCTCGCAGGGAAATACTAACTCTCCTTTTCCTTTACCCACTGTACTTATATGCCGGCAGAACGTTATAAGTTATCTGAAACCTCAGTTTGTGAGGAAAGGGGAGACGTGTATCTTCCTGGGGGAAGAGTGCTGTTATTATGTTAATAAGACAGGAATAGTCACTACGAAAGTGAAAGAACTTAGGGATCAAATCCAAAAGAGGAAAAACCACTTAAACGAGTTCTGGGGCTGGAACCTCGGACAGTGGACCTCCTGGCTTCTGCCCCTGGCCAGACCCTTATTCATCTTGCTCATAGCGGCCATCTTTGGCCCATGCCTGACAAAGGCACTCATCAGGTCCATTGAAACAATGATATCACGCATAACTACCACCAAGATTCTAGCCCTAAGGGGATACAGTCCCCTGAGTACAGATGTTGCCCTATGGGAATTATAAGGCATCAGAAGGGGGAAATGATAAGGAAAAGTCAGTGCAGCCCTACTCCTTCCCCTTTTCCTGACAGGAATCTCCTGCCTTAGAACTGGAACCTGCACTTCTGGCTCTGTAACCCTGCCCACTTGATTTCGTAACCTGCAAATTCTGCTTCTGTAACCACACTTCCTTAGTTGCCTAAGGTAATGGAAAATTCCACCTGCCAACTCACTAGCCAATGAATGGGAACCTGCAGGCCCCAGTAAAAACTCCAGAGAACTGGGGCTGGGGGCCCAGAATTTGGAAACTGAACTTTCCTCTGGGCCCGCATGCATAATAAAGCCTGGTTTCTCTGCTCTCTCCGAGTGCCGGTTTGGGTTTCTCATTGCGACAGCTGCAACAGTAGATATATATCTTGCTGCTTTATTTCACTTCACCAGGAAACTGGCACTACTTCTCTTATTACTCAGATGCAGATGAGCCCTAGATCTAGTCATGGCCTCTTATCTTTCATTACTGTCTTCTCATTATCTACAAGGTGTTTGTCCTTAGCTATAACAATAATACCAGAATTCAAGGTGTCAATGCAGAATTCATCTCTCTTCACTTTCAAGACCTTTCTCCCAACACCTCCCACACTCTATCCTGGCTTGAAATCTTGGAGCTAATGTTTTCACCTCTGTCATTCTCCTTCAGTCAAACTCTTCATTGGAAACAGCAAAGTTCCCTCTCCACCCTTACCTCTCCAAGGATCCTTAACTCACAGGGTTCATCCCAGACAAGCAAGCCAGTGTCCGTCTTAGCGCTCACTGCTGCGGGAGTTAGGTCTATCTCCTCTTTAATTTATTATGAAGTATTTTCTGATCAAGTTTGGGATCCTAAATAATATACTAGATATTATAGGATATAGCCAAAATTTTCTTCTCTCTGCAGAATCCTGGAGGAATATTTCTGTTGATAATCTAATAAAAGAATGGGAATTTATCCCCAGGAAAAATGTTTATACATGAGACACTCCAGATATAATTTCAAGGAGGTAAAGGATCCCTTGAAACTAAGGGAGTTCATAAATCCCTGGACTCAAAGAAGTGGAAAGGGGTCTAGGACCCAATTAATTCACTGGGTTTCAGGGTACCACCAGCTAATAATAGCTTCCTCTTAGCCATGCATTCCAGTTATAGAATTCATTTCCATATTCCACATAGCCATTACTTAGAACAGGAGTAGATGGCTTTAGTTATTGTTTCGCAACTTTAAATTTAGAGAATGAAAAAGACTTTTTTCTCCTCCAGTTTTGGAGTTCATCTTGTATTTCTGCTGTCTCCAGCCTTTATCCTCCATGGGAAAGCATACATATTGTGAGAGATTGCAAATGCTCCCTGCCCTGTGAGTGACCAGACACCTTGATCCCATTAGCCTTAACCTCAGGTCCTGTCCACCACAATCAATGCCCAACCCACTCTTTCTCTCTTGTTCAGTGGTTCCAACCTACTGGCCAGTAGCATCAGTGAGGATGAAATGGAAAAAAAGGAGAGTTCTGGCTCTCCCTCAAGAATTTGTGAAATTGTGACCACTGGACTATTTGTGACCAATTAAATCAATGTCACGTTGGCTCCAAGACAGCATTTATTGCTGGACAGAACTGTTAGCTTAATTTGTGGATGAGATCAGCTGGCTCAGGGCCAGAAATACAGGAGAGAGTGAAATTAATCCCCTTTGGTGGTGGTTTTTCGGCAGTTGCAGCTCGTCCTGAAGCCTTTCTTTCAGATATGAAGTCTGACCCTTTAAGGCTGGTCAGATCAATAATGAGTCTTAGACCTCGTTAATGGAAATAAGCAAGACATGTGTTTCAAACTGGAATCTGAACGACCCTGGACTTCTCACTCTCTTCATTTCAGGGCGGGCACTAGCTATAGACATACACTTCAATGGTTTGTTGTTAGAAACTTGTTTTTCAAAATGTGGACGGGGGGGCTGCAGTTTATTAGAAATGCAGAATTTGAAGTTCCACCCAGACCTGCTGAATCATTTTGAAAACATACCAGATAATTTGTGTGCACATTGAAAGTTATAGCATTTTATAAAAGCTCAAAGAAGAGATCATGTTTTCAGAGAACTCTCTAACAACCCAGACTAAGTCATTTTCTCTTTTGATGGATGAAAACAAACTTAATTGGTTTGCTTCAGTGGGAGAATGTGGTTTTCAGAAAATATTAAAGCCAGATGAAATGCTATACCTTGATGTTTCTTCTAAGCACCCAAGAAGAATTAATGGAAGGTAAACTGAGATGCACAGGTACAGGCAGCTGTGAAGCAAGGTTTGTCTCAGCCACACAAAGAAGTCTCCTAGTTGCAAGCAGAAGGAAGATAAAATCATAGCAGATCACTCTGAGGTCCCTACTTCAAATTCAAGCTTATTGGGAGATCGTGACTCAATAACTTGCGATTTTCATCCAACTTTAGGTCCCAACCCTCTGTCTGAAAAACTCTCCTCTAATTAGTGTCTGTGCAGTATTTCCAAGTGTGATAGACAGTGATGGAGCTCTGTGATAGAGTACCCCTCTCTCTGTTCATCACCAGGTCCATAGATTATAGTGGATCTAATAGAGAGTCAGACCTGATGAGTTGTCCATGGAACTGTTGCCTGTGATACATGAATTACACAAGTCTAGGTGTTTTAGGGACTCCTACGCAGTGTCAGATCAAATAAAGCCATCAAAAACTTAGAGAAAGGGGCAAAAAGAAATATACTAAGCACTGCCCAGTCACTAATGAAATGCTGATTTTTGAAGCAAAAAATTCCGAATTGCCAAGTTACCATAGTTGTATTGGGAAAATACTGAAAAATATAGATTCCAATTATAAAAATTCTTCTAAAATGTCTTAGAAGTCTTTAATCTACCACAAAATAACAGGCATGGAAAGCAATAAAATTTTTAGTCTTCCTTGTGGTTTATAACGCTTTTCCAAGTCATTTCACAGTTTGTAACATCGTGTTTCTGTAAGCATCTCTATCAATTCATATTCAGTGGTTCAAGATAGGTTTATATTTATAGTCACAAGCTAAAGATCAGTTGGCAAAAATAAACAAGGGGCAAAATAACTTCATCAGACACTGGTTTCCAAAGCCAAAGATAACCTTAGGGAAGGTAACTTAAGGTACAGAATAGACATGCTTTATAGAAAATATGATTCTCAAATAAGTGAAAAGGACCAGGCTAAACTACAGCTCTAGATTCATAACTGGACATTACTGAAAATGGACAATTTGGTTAAATGCCAACTACTCAAACTATTCATGGTTTCCATACTATGCACCTATTGGAAGGGTCAATGGTCCCTTATGCAGACCTGCTCAAACACTGCATACAGGAGCAGAAACATGATGTAGAGTGGATTCCCTTGAGCAGTTTTACTATGTAGGCTCTGAAGGCCTAAATACTTTATAATTCACTGTCTTCTATATTTGTGATGCACCAGAATGCTAAGATTGCTTTAAATAGAATAGGGGTCATGTGTCTAAGATAAGACTAAAAGAGTTCTCCTTTATTTTCATGTATACCAAGCATTCTCCTTTACTATTTGTATGCCTCTTAAGATGCATTATACTAGTCACTGCATTGACTACTCAATGTCCAAAGGAGCTTTTGTCCTCATAAATGACTATGATGAAGGTTTGCACACCTCTTGCCTGCTTACTGATATACTTACATAATACCTTCTGGTGTGAAAGTTGAGATATAGCTTTAAAAAAAAAAACAAAAAACTTGTAGCTAGCATTTGTGTAAGTAATAGCCCTTACACTGCAATTTAAGAAGGCCTGTACTTAAAATGGATCGTTTAGGATATAATGAAAAGTTTTTGCATATTTTCAGTTCTCTGAAATTTATATATTGAGGAGCATCAATTCTTCTTGAAGCAAACTGAAGAAAATGGAAACAGAATCAGGATATGCTCCTGATGTTTGACAAAGAACAAGCACATGCTGTAGTAAGAATAATAATGATAATGTTTCTAACTGAACCTGCTTCACCCAGAATTAAGATAGTCAATAAAACTGAAGAATTATTAAAGCAGCATTTGAGCATTTAATCCAATGAAATATCTAAGAGACAGCTACAGGGATCCAGTGGTCTATACCATTGCTGCTACTAAAGCCCAATGGTAAGAAAAGATGTTATAGAGACTACAGGTACACTGAAAATAAAGAACTTAGACACCTACATCCAATTGTTGCATTTACCCACCTCTTTCTATTTGCTAGGGAGAAGGTAGCAGCAAAACCTGACTTATTCAAGCATATCAAATGCTTCTTATTAATGATGGATGCTAACACAGACATTCTGTTACCCTCTCTGAGAAACAAACTAAATTAATCCCTTCAGTTTCAGATTTCAGAATTCTGTTTTCCATCAACTAGAAATGAAGAATTTGCCTTCCTGGATTATAGGACTTGCAACTTATCAACACATTATCTTAAAAATGATAATGTGTGAGCTATCAGAAAAAAACTCCAGGAAGTCCTTGAGTCTCAATAAGTGAGAAAATTAAAAGAAAAGAAAAGAAACACATGAAACTTGGTCCCTCTAGCTACCACATCAGTCTCTGGTAGTGACCCAATTCAGGATAAGATGGCAGGTCATAAGGTGATGTCTTCCAAAGCCAGAGAAAGAAGTTCCAGAACAATTTTACTACATCTTTCTTCTACACACAAAACCATCGAACCTAAACTACATCATTGTCTTCTAGAACAAAGTGTTTCATAGATCTGGAATCACTGGGCATTTTCTAGTTTGCTAGCTATTCATTCAACAACAAACTATAATGTGTCAGACCCTGTTCTAAGTGCTGGGGTAGATAGATGATATTAGCTTCAAAACACAAAATTTAACAGGGGGATAGAGACACACGGCAAAAGAAATAAAAAGTGGTGAGCAGTATAAAATATTTAAAGTGAGTTGGATGGTAGTATCAAAATTTTGTCAGCAGCAAAGAAGAGGAAAAACCTCCCCCAACAGAAGGAAAGACACATGAAGAAAGCAAAAAATATGAGCAAGCTGTTCAACTGGTCTGGAGCATGTGGTATGTTGGAGAAGCTACAAGAAGAGGTGAGGCATGTGGCTGGAGGTGAAGGATGGGTCCAAATTATGTGAATAACATGGTCCTGTGGACAGAGGCGAGCCAACCAAGGTTGTATGAGCAGAGGAGCAACATGATATAACTGGTGTTATACGTGCCAGAAGGTGTGGTGTTCAATTCAGTTTTTCATTCCTTTTGAATTTCTATTAGTGATTTGTTTCAATTACTGCACGCTGCATTGATTTAAGGTACTGGAGCCCAAAGGAGGTTTTACTCAATAAGATCTATTATTTAAAACAAATAAACAAAAAACCTCCTCCAAGGAATTATAGAATGCTTTAAATGGTGAACATTTCAGATAGTATCTCTACATTTTCCAAAATGAAAGAACTGAGGACAGGACTAAAGAGGTTAAAAGTAACTTGCAGAAGGTGAATTTGAAATGTGGTATCAGAAGAGATATCACATTCTATGATATTTTCTACTAGGCTAAATATGCTTCATTTTCCCCAGTGTAACACTAATTCTGTACAAAGCTAAACCTGAATAACCTCAATCTAAAGTAGATATGCTTAAAAAAATTTTATGGAAAATTATTAAATAATTAAGTGCTCATTCAGATTATTTAAAAACTCACAGATTGGAACTTTTTGGTCATTGATTCTATTTATCTAAAAACAATACAGAATTTTATGATTTTATGTGCAAGAAAAGGAGCAGTCTTATCAGCACACCATAAAGTAACCTGTAGTTACTTGTAGTGAAGCCGGGAAGCATCAAACAAGTCAATCATTCCAAAGTGGCAGTTTTGGATGAGCAAAACATATATATATTACATTTTTTTAAGTAGGAAAGGGTGAGTAAAGCAAGTTATTCTACATTGCCAAAACAAAAATGAAAATAGGCACTGCTCAGATTTAGAACTCCTTTTTATTCCAGCTCATTAATGTGTCAGGATTCTGTCCATTCCCAATAAAACCTTTTGCAAATCTTTTATGTGTATTGCATTTGGCATCTAGAGTACGTAGGGAACATAAAGATATTTTGGGTAATGTCCACTAACCCTGTGTGTATAAATATTCCTGTCTAGAGTATTTTGTAAGAACTACCTGGTTATAATCCAATGGTCAATCTACTGAGAATATCAAATGTAATACTTACTGGGTCTGACGGTGGTCTAGGCAGCCAGGCATCTTGCTTCTGGAACCAGGCCTGGCAAGGCACCAAAATGTTGCCTGCACTACATGTTCTTCAGCATTCTCATCAACCTCTACCCCACTCACACCCCCCCATTTAAGATTACCCCTAATTCTGCTGTCAATTGCTAACAATTTGTATTAAAACCTATAAAATAAGTTCAATAGTTCTTTAAATTATGTTAAATTTGTAATACCTTTTATGGTAAAGTTATATAATTTCAATAGCTACTATGTAAAATATATCTCAACTCACTTTCCACTAAATTTCTTATTTCAAGCTTTGCAAACTCTCTCATGATTAAATCCTGGAGTTTGTGGAGAAATCTGGTTTCTTGAATTTCATTATGAAATCTCTTCACCCCTTTACTCATTCTAGTTACCTCTATTATACTCTTTCTAGTTACATAAGTTTAATGACATGTGATATGAGTAGAAACCAAAAATGAAGCAAAGATTTTTCACCTTCCATGATTGTACACTTAACAGTCATGAAACTGTCAAATCTGAGTTCTGCCTTACCTGAAATACATTGATAATTTCTTTTTAAACACCAAAATAATAATAATAGAAGACAAACTAAAAAAAAAAAACAAAACTTCAAGAGATAGCTTGACTAAAGAAGGAACGATAATTAGTAAGCTAGATAATGCACACTGGAAGGTTCTAAAATGTATGATAATGATGATGATGATAATCCTAGAAGCTACCATTTGTTGAGTCTTTTCAAAACAATTATCGTTACCCTATGAGGGAGTTCTTATTATCCTCTTTTTCAGAGGAAGTACCAAAGCTCCAAGCTTTTATATACCTGATTTGAGTTATTCAGGAAGTAAGTGGCACATTAGCCAGGTCTGTCTGGTTTCAAAGTCCAGGTGCATCACAGTTATTCTACACCAAGACCAGGTACTTTTAACCTTGTGTTCACAATATATTCTAAGTTCTCAGTACCACAGTTATAGCAGAAACAAGGATTCCATATCCCATACATTTTGTGGATGCTACTGTTTGTGACAAAGAACATTCATCATCACCTAGCCTTAACGGTATATTATGGGATCACAGAAAGACCAGTTAATAACCATTTGTTAGGAAGAGTGACAACAACCGTCTGGCAGCTAAGTGGCTCAGAGAAGAAAGTGCTCAGCAACCATCCATTCGCTCCTCCCATAGTGGAGAGTTACAGAAGTTTTGATACTGAGAGAGAGAGAGAGAGAGAGCTCTATGGAGGAAAAATGAGGATTCTTTCCAGTTGGGAAAAGTTACTCCTAGTTTTTGTAAAGAGAATGAATTCTTTTTGTTAAGAATGCCATTTCCTTAATTGCATGCTACAGCCTCCTGTGGGTGGTCACTGTGGACCACCCAGAAGAATCACAGATTCTTGTAAGGGAGATACTGAAAACTGACAGTCCAACTCAAGCCCTGCAAACCTCAACAGAGCTGCCAACGATTCAAGGGTAGGATGGAAGCACGGTGAGTCTGCACCAACCTGTCCCTCTGAAAATTCATGGAACTTACAGGATTTTTTCCCAGCAACTGCAGTATTGCATTTTCATTTAGGTCTTTCTATGGATTTGAGATAACAGGTATTAGTTATTATTTCTGTAACGAATTGCCTTCTCCCTTCCGACCCAGTACAAAATTACCTGCCTCATTACCTGCTCTGTACAACATCACCTGTCTGCCTCAATCATCCCATCCATAAAATGGGGTTAATAATATCGGCCCTCATTTATCGTGAACAAATACTTCTGGGGAAAATGAGAGTATAGATTAAATTTCTTGCTGCTCTTTGGAAGAAAGTTGCCTTAGAAACACAGGCTTATTATTTCTCCAAAGAAAAAGCTAAATATATTAGGGTTTGCACAGTGTTGCTAGCTATGATTTTGCTCTTTTTTAACCCTACCAAAAAGACTACATTAATTCCAGTCCCTAGGTGAACCTTTTATTCCATTTTCCACTGGAGGAAAAAAAGTTGCTTTGCAAAGAAAAGAAAGGAAGGGGAAAAAATGTAGTATTCCCAAACCTCATTTACGGAACATTCTGTTCTTCAAATTACAGCACAGCAAGCAGGCAAGTGGGAACTTTTAGAATCCTGCATCCAAGCCGGTTCCACACAGCACCCACTAATACAAAATGGCTTTAATTACTTTAATATAAATCCTGGAAATGCGCAGATGGATTGTAATAATTATGCAAAACTGCGATGGTCCTTTATAGAAACACAGATCTTGCTAGCTTAAAAGAGAATGAAAGGAACACAAGTTCAACACAATATGTCAGGAAGCATATCTCCTAAGAAGTCCTGTATTTCAAATGCCAAGCTGTATGTTTCATCTGATGTGGCAGTTGTTATGGAAACTATGCTTTTTGATTGAATAGCAGAGTAAATACCTACCTAAAATCAGCATGATGGGCTAGCGCATAAATTAAGAACTCCCCAAGACTACAATTATTTGGCGTTCTTCCTTGGGAAAATTAGATAGATAGATAGATAGATAGATAGATAGATAGATAGATAGATAG
>JAKSZT010054030.1:29001227-29433234 GCA_026826555.1 Tolypeutes matacus
TAGATAGATAGATAGATAGATAGATAGATAGATAGATAGATAGATAGATAGATAGACAGATGATAGATAGATATATGCACACACATACACACTGTCTAATATGAGTTTAGATTTTCCTGAACTGAATACTCTTCCTCATTTAGAACAATCGAGCCTGCTTCGCTATTTGAGCATGCCTGTGTGTTTATCTTCCAAGCACACTCACTTACACCCTTGTACACTTAAGGTTTAGGGAATGAAAAGATCTGATGATTTGCCAAAAAGGCAAATTATTTTAAAAAATCATATTTCTTCACTTTCCCTCTAAATTAGTATAGAAGAAGTCCTTGGGAAACGAATGTAGAGTTATTATCATTGTCATTTTTAAATCAAGTGGGTCATATATAAATGTGGAAAAATCCCTAGGCATGAGAGAAAGGTCAGTTAAATATGGTTTTCATATTTTCATGAGTCTGATATTAGACTGTTGCTGATTCCTATTGATATTAAAACAACCTTTCATAAATCATAGTACAAATAGTTCTATCTTTCCATGTAGATATAATTTGCCCATTTGCTGACTTAATTAAAAGCTCACTGTATAAAATATGAAGTAAAATGTATTGAGGTTTGTTTTCCTATTTCTCATTTTACATGGAGGGATATGCCAAGCAAAAAGTGCGAGTGCAACAGGCACCCATATCACAAACTTCTCCATAATGGACATGCATTCGCCCATTGGATCAACATCTTTCAATTTATTAGCATGACAAAGGACACAATTATTTTGGATATGCCTGAATGCAATTTTCATTAACTTTGCAATGATTTATTAACAAAAGTGTCAGGAATGTAATAAAAGCAGCAGGACTCCTCAAAATGCCAAAATAAAAAAAAAGAAGAAGAAGAAGAAGAAGAATACAGCAGAATTTCCCAACACGCCTTACGGCATCAGGTCAATAAGGTTGCCTGATTCTATCAAAAGCATCACCATGGTGAGTGAACTCTGCAATTAACAAAGAGTAAGCACAAAAAATGCTAATATCTCATTTGAATGTAATTATGCACAGATTACTGTTCACTGGAACAAGAAAAGGGATTTTAATTGTCATCCAAAGTTACATGCAAACCCTGGATTCTAGTTAACTTTTTTTTTTTTTTTTTTGGATCAGGGAGTTCATATGAGAATAAAGCATGTAGTTCACAAATCCTTATGTTCAGGGATGTTGCAAAAGGCATTGCCTTTGGATCAGGGATACAACTTAAAAAGTTTAAAAATAACATCGCTCCATGTATGTTAGCAAGGTTAGTTTGTAATAAGTTTCACCATCGTTTGCATTTTAATACTATTTGATCTCATTTACATGTTTAAATTTGTTCCTGTAATAAAATTCATTAGTATGTTTATCATAACCACATAATGAATATAGCCCTTATGTAAAATAAAAAATTGAAAGTACATTAGAGACATTACAAGCTGTTTGAAATTACTGTGCTTTGCATATTATACCTTATTAATTAAATTATAAATTATTTATTTATGTATTTCTTTAATCAGGGGCAAGCACTAGAACAATATTATATTAGTATAAGAAACACAATACAACTCCAAGCTAATTCACACGTGGACCAATTTTGTGTACAGAGGCATGCAGATCCATTTTGCCACGGGGTGGCGAATGCCACTCCCCCTGCTGTGCATCAAGGGATGCGAAATAGCTGTTTAAAAGGGAGTGGGGGCGGAGGAAATAAATGTTTCTTGTGTGAGTTAAAAACTTCACTTGTTAGTATAATATCTCCCTTTGCCGCCTTCTTTTATTAGTATAATTAGATCAGATATGCAGATGGAAGCAAAGAACAACCCATTATAGGAGTTAATACCATGCCCATTTTCTTTGCCATGAGGGTAAAAAAAAAAAAAGTAGTCTTTTCTATTCTTTTCTTTTTTCTTTTGGTTTCCTTTGTCAGCAGAGATAGAGAACATGAATGAAGGTGAGAGATACAAAGCAAGAAAAGGAGAAAAGAAGAGAGGAAAAAAATATATTGGCAAAGGAAGCCAACACTTACAGAAGCAGCTGTATCTTCTTTTCTCTTATTCATCTTTTGAAACCATTTACAAAAAAAAAAAAAATACCAAAAAAAGCATAGTAGGTAAAATATCTGGGATCTCTTTCATCTGTCTTCTAGATCCCTTTTTATGCTGTTTTTCTAATCACCAGTTTGAAGACACTGATTTGATTATGGGCTCAGCCTATGTCTATACACAGAACAGATTCAATTGTTTTGATAAGCAATTACTTCGGTCCACTTGGCCAAACATGATGTGCTTAGAAAGGGCCTGAAATGATTGAGGAAGCCTTAGGGTGGTGGGTGGCATTCAATAAACCGCCTAGGGAGGAAAGTACATGGGCTTTAGAGTCAAACAGTTTTGGATTTTAATCAAAGCGGTCTCTTCTCCTTCCAAATAAGGATAATCTGAACTCATAGAGTGGTTTTGAGGATTAAATTAGATTAACATTCACAAAGGGCTACCACCTTGTAGATGTTCAATTAATATTACCTCCAGGGCTAGTCTCACATGGGAATGCAACAGAACACTGTACCAGAATCTCCTCCTCCAAAGTCCACAAGGTTGCCTGGCATGCTGGAATTCTCATTTTCAATAGATGCCAGCCTCTCATACAGGGAATCACAAGCTAGAAACTATGAAATTCAGTGTTCAGAGCAAAGAATAAGAGATGATACATATGAATTATGAACATCTCCCTAAATAATAAAACTAATTTCATTTTCTTCATCAATTTTAATTTAGTGTGCAATTCCCTGCCACCTCAAATTACACCGTTTGGTAAACACCAGAAGAGTTTAAGAAAGAGGATGTATAGGAAAGTAGTAGCATTAAGAGAAATTGGGAGAGGAAGAAGGACCAATGGGCTGCTAATTTAACAGGGTCTGTGGCAGACTGCTAAATCACAGACATAGCTGTAGTCAGCTCTCCTTGGTCCCAACCCAGCTCAAACACATTTCTGAGCTACCCCTACAGTTTTGTGGAACCATAACTGAGTTCTGGCTGGTGGTGTGGACAGAGAGAAGAGATCTGCACTATTTCTATACCTGGTCCCTAAAAACTCCTACTCAACCAGCCATGCTTTCTATTACTTTATCCTCTATCCTCTCTGACCTGATAGAGAGGAGGACCCAGCCAAGAGCACTGAGTCCTGGGGAGAAAGGGGGTGGGGTGGGTGGGCCCTATATGGAAAGACCTGGGTCCCAAAGTGACAGTGTGAAGCAAAGCAACCCACTCCCCCCCCCATTCTAATTGGACTGTGTCAAGAAAGAAAGAAAACTTTATTATGCTATGCCACTGAGAATTTAGATTTTTTGTTTCAACTGTTTGCCTACCCTGACTAGAACTAGGTCAGAATGAAAGATGGGTCATTTCCGTCTTTCTGGAAAAGTTTCCTTTATTTAGAAACATAATTCTAACCAAATTAATTGATTTGTGTCAGAAAAGAAGATGCCTTAAAATTATTATATATCTTTAGATTTTTAGTGAAATTTGACAAAGATAATACAGTCCTGCAAGACTGTTGAAATAAAGGGGCTTTCTCTAGTAATTATATGTTTTCTAAAGTAATTAATGATTACTAAAAACTCATGACTGTATATTGTGTTTTTTAAGCAGCACCATATACATAACTACAGGGCAGGAAAATCAACACTTGAAGAAATAAACCAATACACATTGATGTCCATTATGAAGAAATTAGATACACTCAACAAAAGGTTTCATCAAAAACCCATGTTTCCAATCAGTGTGCTCTGCTTTCCTGAGGGTAAATTTCCAGCCCAAATACTTCATTAGCAAATAATCATGACAGCACTACCTTTTGTTACTTCCAAACTGGGGAGCTGTCAGTGGGTCACACATAAAGGATGGATAAAGGGACATCCTGAACACAAAAACTCTGAAATCAATAAATAAAATGGAAACATAAGTATGGTACAGATGCAGTCAAAGAGCAATACGGATGCCACATGGGAAAACCATGTCCATAGGGAAGAGAAGCAGCATTGAATTTTATTACCTTTCTAATAATTAAATAGGTAAAAATACCCAGATGGTATAATATTCAATCAGTTGCTATTTTGATGAGCACATTAAAAAACATCTTAAAATATCAGTTACATCTGTCAGTGTTGGACATAATGTAAGCATTTTCTATAATCTGTGTCATGTATTTGTTTATTGCCCCTCTTCCTTCATTAGAATATAAGCTATATGAGGAGTTATTTTTTTATCCTACATTTTCTGCTATAGTGCCAGAGCCTAGAAACCTAAAAATAGTTAATATGCTTGTTTTGATTACTAGTTACCTTATTTCATTCCAATGTACACTTTGAGTTAGGAATTATCAGCTTTCTCACTTAAAAGTTGAAAAAACCAAGGTGCAGAAAGGATCAGTAATTGTCCACGTAGCAAAGATAGGAAATGTCAGAAGGATGAATCAAGTCCAGGTCTGTCTGCTGGGACCCCCTTGCGTTTCCTTCACACCACCTGCCTTTGCACAAAAGATAATTGCACCTTATTTACTTAAAGCCTCCTTAAGCTTTAAAGTCTGAAATGCTTGAAGTATTTTGCTGTTGTTCTATTTTATTGTTCTCTTTCCCAAATCCATTTTGTTGGGTTTCTTGGCTTTTTTTGAGTTAAAAGACCTATAATATCTAAAAATTAAAATAGTATTGCATAAAATAAAAAAGTATTTCCTTCAAAGTTTATGCATATTCTAACCAAGAAGAGAATCACTGATGTGAAACAACTTCCCAGGTTTATATTTACAAAATAATTCTTTGGTTTCATGCTACAAGAAAGAAAGGAAAAAAAGCTTCATGGACTGATCATAATTTTTATTTTTTCCTAATCTACCTTTACTGATATTCCATTTTTCATCCAGCAGATACATAAAAAGAGAGAAAAGGGAAGGAAAGGGAAAGAAGGAGAGGGGATGGAAGGAAAACAGAGGGAAAAGAGGGAAGAGCAAAGAAAGAAAAGGAAGGCAGGAAGATGTAGGTGAAGAATGTCTCACTTTATAAATGGGTAGTAGCCATTCTTATTCAACTGTCTCCTTACATTTTTGTTTTCATTTTTATGCCATACAACAGGATTTTCCACCTTGAAGTTTAGAAATTACTCATAAATTCCATTAAATTAGATCTGTTGCTTTGGAATATACTGAATACACAGTTTACATTTTGAGATTTCTGTTTTCTACTATGTGAATGCCAGGAGAAAAATGTTTCTCTGGGAGAAACAAAGTCCACTTGAATGGCCTATTTATGTTTTTCCTGTCCTTTAGATAAACAAAAGCATTATCCATACCCTACTCATGCTCATCACCACTTTTTCCACATCTGCACAGATTTTATTTTCAATTTCAGGTGAACGATAGGATCCTGGCAGGACAGGGCCACGTCTGTTGAGAAGTAAAGGTGACCTGGTGGGACTGAGTTTCTAACAGCTGTATCTCTTAGCACTAGCAGGCCCACAGTTCAGGAAGGTTCACTAAAAACTCATTCCCAATCTCAGGTAAATTTCCCAACTGAAGAATATTTTAACTGAAATGTTTTCACTTATTCTCTGCAGAAATCTGATTTTCTTTCCCTGAAAAGTACAACATTCTTCATAATCCACTATGAATGGTATAACTGAAGTGGTGGATATTTTCCTTTACTTCTGAAAACTCTGAAAATAAAAAAAAAAAAACAAGTAAAGATTAAAACAACCAACTCAACTCCACTGGGCCAGATCCCACTCAAGCTCTTCGTCAGGCTCAAGGAAAACCATTTATAATTATTTGTCTGATTCTAAATAGCAATGTAATTCATAAAAAATTAGTCACTTCTCATATGCCCAGGTTCTGAGCATTGAGTATCCAGGTGACTTCATTTGATAATTATGTGTGACGATATACATTCTTCATCAAGGATAAATGTAAGTTTTATTTGTATCAAAATAAACTCAAATAACCTAACAATCAACATTTTCCAAATTTTTATATGAAATCAATCATCCCAATATCAGAAGCACAGAAGACAACAACATGCTGCCATCATTGTTGAAACTTGATGAAATGGAGACCATTGTGAACCTGTGCACTCCAACCAGCAGATCTCATGCCCTCATCTGCCAGCTGTTTGTCACCTGCCTAAATCATCTCTCACCTGCCCACTTTCAATATACTCAGATATCCAGGAATAGGCAAAAAGAACTGGCAGAACCCTTCTGCTCCCTGTATCTATCTATTTACATAGCTCAGATTCAGCGGTCCAGACACTCTCTTCCCTCTTCTTCCAAGTAATCCCAAAATTTAGAGAAAATTAAGACTTCTCCTCCAAAGAGATTCAAGAAATTTTATAGACTATAATTCAATTCAAAGAACCATTTGTAGCTGATATATGTAGAAGATAAACCAAAAGGCAAGGAATTCAGACTCCATGCCCACAGAAATGAAATGAACTCTGCTTTGTTGATCTAATTTAGTTTCCAGATAAAATACACACACAAACACACACACATATTCCATGGACATTTATCTTAAGAAACCTTGAATATTTGGGGATTTCCACAGTTGCTTGTGACCCTGAAATTGGCATCCCTTATCATAACCTTATTGGACATTATTCTGTGACAAGATTCACCATGCTAAATTTAGATATGAAAACTAAGTCTTCAAGCCTAAATGGTCAAACAAAATTATAGGCAATTTTTATTAAAAAAAAGATACAGGGGTAACATACCTCCTACTAATTTTTAAATATTAAGTCTAATATATGGAAAAGCATGAGGCAACAAGTATGTTTAAGCCAGGAGGATGAGTTTGAGACCACACATTTTCTTCTTACAAAAGCCAGATGCTTCCAAAGGGATCAAACACAAATGTTAAAGCCTAAAGAAAAGAATAAACAGCATCTTAGCAAAGGTTTCAATTCAAATAACAACTGGGGTCATCACTCCTGAAATTTGAGGATGATTTTTCAATTCTCAAAAAGAGCAAGAAAAAAAAGACATTAATTCTGGTTCATTCCTGGATTGCTCCTAATCTTTTTACTCTCTTACAACATGTATCAACTGAACCAGCTTTACCTCGGAGCTTGTAAGAAATGCAGGACTATGAGGCCACCCCAGACCTACTGGGTCAGACTGCATTTTAACAAATTCCCCAAGCAATTCATTAAAGTTTGAGCATCCATCTATTGTGCAAAGTATTTCTGTTTAGAAAAGTTATAAAAAATTAGACTACCTTTGGACCACCAAAAATATACCGTGCATATGCATAGGATATTGCAGAACTGGTATATTTGGAGGAAGAAAGACTCTTTATCTTGAAGACCCTATCTTTTTGGGTTCTCGCTTTGTTTAGGGAGTAAGTGCTAATAGAAACAATCACAGCTGTGGTTTTTTTAACTTGACTCAATTAGTCTGAAAGCAGGGGGGTTTTGTTTGTTCATTTGTTTGTTTGTTTGTTTGTTTTTGATGTACCAGGGGCCAGGGATTGAACCCGGGAACTGGTATGTGGGAAGCCGGCGCTCAACCACATCAGTTTTTTCCCTGAGTTGGTTTTTCATACACCATTTGAAAGCATTGTTTTTGAGTTCTGCCAAGAAGACTGCCATTACATCTGAATAAAAATATTTTCTTTCTCAGGTCTAATATTTAAACGATATAAGATTCCAATTTAGTTTGTACAACGTGAAGCCTGAACAAATAAAAAGCAGGAACAATTTTCTAATGGGTTTAAATTATGAGCTTGTGACAATAACAGATGAGAGATTTACTTTTTTCTTTTTAATATAGAAATATTTACTTTTCATAGGCTCTAAACAAGTATCTTAGATAAAAAAAGTCAGCTAAAAATACAATAAATTTCGAATTAATGAATCCATTGAAAAAATATTTTTTAAAAACAGTTTCTTTTGTAAAGGAAAACAGTCGAAGCCAAAGTAAAGCCAAACCATTCAAACGGCAAAATCCGATACATTATTGGAGCTTGGTAACAAGTTGCAAACTTGACCTTTCTTTCAGAAATTGAAGGTGCTCTAATCAGAATTAGCCAGGTACATGCTGGGGTCAAGCGCCATCCTGAAGTTTAACTAAATAGCTTCTATCTCGCCTCTGATCACAAATGCTTCAGATTGCAGGCTTTGACATCTCCAGTGACTTCAGTACCGTGGTTAGGCAGCTGCCACTTATTTCATTTTCACTGCATCAGGTTTTTGCATGCCTTGACAGGGGCCTTTTGGCGAAAAGTCTAATCCAATAAATTCATGATCTAGCATTTTGTCTTCCTTATTGAGTTCTTCGTGTCCTTAAGAAACAGAATTCAAATATGACTGCAGAAACTGAGTGGAAAATGAGAATATAAGTGTACACATGCTTGAAGACATCACGGTGAACTAATGACTAATTACTGTGCAATTGAATACTAATGGAGAGACTCATGAAATCAACATGAACAGGAAATGAACTCAATATGACCAATGGTTCCACAATTAAAATCAAATAAATGGCTAGTAATAGAAAGACTTAAAAGATATTACTATAACCAGTAAATTAGTCTTCAGGTTACACTTTACTAAAAAAATAAGCATAATGCTAGGTAGAAAGAAGTATCTAGCTCGATATCTTCTGAAAAGTTAATGTGCATCTGAAATGTGAATTATAGTACTGTAATTATCTTCAAATTAAAGTATGTAAAACTGGTTCAATAGCAAGTCACTTATTAAAGCAAATCAGATAAACATGAATTTCAGGAAGGAAACTTAAGAGGTTAACTTTCTAAGACCCCTTAATTAATTAATTGTCACTCTAAATGTTTAACTCTTTAAGTCTAGCTGTCCAGTCAGATAATAGTCAATAGAAAGCCACTTTAGGGATTTGGAAAAAACAACACACAAACACACATTTTTTTTTTTTTTTAAAGGCTTTACCTTTAATGCTTAACAAGCTAATGGCAATTTATAAAAATTGATTACTAAATTTTACAACCACTTTTAAGAAAATTGCATACATATTTCCATTGGTTCTATTTCATTTACTTCTTTTTCCACACCCCAACGGCTGAATAAAGCAGATTGAAGTAAACTGCAATATTTTCTCTTGAAAAGTCTACTCACTTATCAGCTGTGGATCTAATCAAGGACTTAATAAGTCCATAATGGTACATTTGCTTCCCAGGAGAAACCACTGTTTCTCATCATTCCAGAAAATACCCCCCTTGCAAGGTGCGACCAAGAGCCACAGACTCACTGCAACAGTCTGATAATTTGATGGGAGCCCTTAGGCAGGGATAACTTAAATTACAATTAGAGAGCCCTCACACTGATGCTAACATCTGTGTACTGAACCACTGTATACTGATTAAAGGTTTTTAAAAGAGAACTAAGCACTTCCCACATTAGAGAGGAGTCTAATTCTAATGGCCCTCATCTTTGGTATATAATACTTCAGCACTCCCTGCTGAGTTTCCTGCCTGTGAGTCCAAAGAATGCAAACTCTATACAATAACTGCCTTAGAAGTGTCCAGTAAATGCTCAGGTGTAAATGGGCAGAAGGACAGAGTCCTGGGAACAGAAAGAAAGCTCTGTTCATTTCCTTACTCTTCTTGGGCCTAATGTCCGTCCCCCCCCCCCCCCCCCCCGAATTTGCAGCTACATATTTGAGGTGTTTTTGTTTCAGGTTTCATTTCAAAAGAGTGATTCGGAGAACATGGTCAGACCTCGGAGAAACTGCCAATTAATGAAAGCTGAAGTAAATGAGGACACCCACCCGGGCCCCTCCGTGCCCTCCCTGCCTCATTCTAACCGAATCCTGCTTGCCAGGAGAGTAGAGCCAGGAGAAGGCAGAGCCCTGACCTCTCCCCCCACACTCTAACCACTTCGCTCCTTCCCCTCTGTTCATTAGGGCCTCTTTCAAGCACATGGCTACAGCAGATGTCCCTGAGAGAACATTTCATTTCCCCCCCTGCATCCAGGCTCAAGCACCTGGGCTCCGACATGACGTCCAGTGGAGGCTATTTTCTTTCTCCTTTTTTAAACTTTCCTTTTATTTGGTTTGCATACAAGGCTAATAATGAGGTTTAAAAACTATACACAATCAGTATACAATTACACTCATCGGGAGCCTGACATGTAATTTCTGATAAACCCATATAACTATGAACAGCCAAAGGAACCGCAGAGCGCACACAATGTGTGGGGTCATCAGAACACAATGCCAACACAATCTCTGTGGCATGTCTTGTTGCATAGTATTAATCAGTGCAAACATTGTTTGGGAAATGAGAGGGGAGAGAAGAAGCAGTTTCCCAGCTGCTAGTGCTCTGCCATCACATCTGATAGCCAGTTCCATCTAATACAAGATTAGGACTTAAGATTAGGACTATCTAATGACTTTTGAGAAGTCTACTCAAACGGTTCAAAATGAAATCAAATAATAGATCCTTGTATATAATCCCAACTCTCCAAGTAATTTTACATCAGACCTTTCTTTAACCCTTGGTATATTTTCCTAACTTTAGGAAACATACTGGTGTCTTTAACAGCTTATACAGGTGGATATTGAATATCCACATTATCTAAATGATGTGTGTTATAAGCTAGTTACTCACTACAATTTTGATTGATTTCAACTATTCAAATCCTACATGTTGAAACATAGATGTTTTTCTGTCGATTGTTATAGGTAGCATATACAATAGAGTTTCATTAAGAAAGAATTATCCAAGACCACAAGATGATGGCCCAGGTCACTGGGGAATATAATGCAATACTATTGTCAATACTATCGATATGTCTTAGGAAAAGTGAGTCTGGGAAATGCAGAAATGTCACAAGCTTTGTTTTACCTTCATTTTAGTAGAGCCAAGCATGACCTGTATGGGAGGGGTTGACTACTTCAATTAGGTTTATGTTATTTTCAATAGGACTTCCAATCAGTGCATTTAGCTGGAAAGCAATTCCTGACTTTATTATTACTGTTGTCATCCTTAAAATGCATTCTATTTTTTTTAATTCACCAGGAGGGGCGAAGGGAAGATGGGCGCAATAAAGAAAAGGAGCCAGTAACATGCCCTTAGGGACCAATTGCAAAGGAAGAAGAGTCAGAGGGGAAGAGAGATAGGAGATGAAAATGAAAGACGTATCTTATTAAACCATCATAATTAAGAAGTAATAGGTATTCATAAAGAGACCCGTGCCCAAAGGCCTGAGGATGTCTACAGCAGCAAGGGCAAATGTTTTCTAATAGGTAACAGTCAACATTGAAAAGCATCTGGACCCCACGAGAATGAGAAGGAAGGGGAAGTGCCTTCTTGCCCTCACCCCCGGCCTGCATAGTTCAGTGAGGGTAGACCCAAAGTGAAACACACGAAAGAAAAGAAAAATCGGTGACCTTCTTTCAACTACACGTAAATTCTGGCACCCACAGGGGGACAAAGCATTTGATGAAGAGGTAAGAAAGCATTTGATAACAGAGCACCTCTCTCCCCATCACCTGTGGCTCGTATTATGGGACAGTCCCAGCTACCAAGCCCTGAGATTACAGTTCCTGCCAGAGATCCAAGGGAATCGGGGCCTGATGATGAAACTGACCCCACATTATTCATTTCGGCACAAGACAGGAATTAATTGGATGGATTTTCCCTTAGCAGAAGCACTTGAAGTTCGCTGGACCTACGAGTACTGAGGATCAGGTCGAAGAGAAGGAGAAATACATTTGGTCCTTGGACACCCCCTAGTGTCTATGTGAGCATGAGAACATCTTGCAAGACTCTCCCTTCCTTTCCTGCTAAACTGAACGAGGGGGACAAGATTGGTTCCTAAAGACAGAAGTGCCAGGGTCCCAGGCAGGTGTGAAATCTGCTTTTCTATCAGTTCAGGAATCAAGGTGTCAGCTTCACAACACCTCATGGATACTTCTAGAATTTCTGCTTGCCATTACTTTCGTCTCAGGGTGGCAAAGTTTGTCTCAAGAAAATGGGGGAGATTATAGGAGGAGCCAGAAGGGGCCTGTAATTTGCCTTTAAAAAAAAAGGGATGAATTTTGCAACTATTATACCCAAAGCAAAATGGAAAAGAGAAATGTGGAAAAAATCTATTTGAGAAAATATGGTAGTTTGTCTATACATAGATAACTTGTGAGTGTTTGAATAAGCACTGTGATGTATTTATGTTTACCGATATGATTGGATATGAATACTGAATAAAGTCAGGGAAGAATGCTTGCCACTTCTCTCAGTCAGCGGTTCCTTGAGTGATATTTCATTTCTGTGATGAAGATATAATTTAAAAGTGGCTTGGAGAAGCTTCAGTGTAAGCGCCTTTGAAAGTTCCCACACAAATAGAGTGACTCCCTTTCTGTCTAGGTAAATTAATTTTTTTGAGTTCCAGTATTGTTTATGGACTAGGTTTTCTCTGTTAAAATATTATTAAAATTATAAAATGTTATCGGGAGTTTCATCCACGGTCATCTCAAAAGTGTAAATGTGCCAGAATGGCATCACTATATTTGGCTGTTGTAAATATCAGAATCTGCCCCATATGGTTTCCACATACTGATAGGAAGGAATCCCTACCTGTGACTTACTGCACTCCAAGAGAAGTGCCACGTTCTCCTAAGTTTTTCTAGCATAACACTTATCCCCAGTTGTTCTGGGGAAGCACTCTCTCATCCTACTAAATTTTGAGCTGTATATTATGGCACTATAGAGCACTTTTTCTTGCTACATTGGGAGGGTTATATCTGCAACTTATACAAAGTCTGATTATTTATGGAACCACAAAATTTTAGAGGGCAAGTGTCCTGAGAGACTATCTGCTGCACACCCTTATCTAAGAAAAGCAGTGTTTGGAGTAATGGCAACGTAGCTAGAGGCTCGAGCGGGAACCTGGGAGCCTTGCACCCTGTCCACTTCCAATCGCTGATATTTCTAAGTGTAAATCTGCAGGGAGGGTGCTTTACAGGTGTAATGATGTCATCCGTGGTAGGAAAAGGGGAGCCTGCTGCACTGTTTCCACTCTCCATGCTGAGTACACACTCCCTGAAAGGGAAGTCTCCTGCCAGCACCAGCGGTGCCCACCAGGGAAGAACATAACTGTGGACCTAATGGCTCTTCTGCCCTTGATTTTATATCCACGACTCATTCATGAGGCTTTCACAGTAGAAACAGAGAAGCAAACTAGGAGGAATGTCAGGAACATCTTGACTCCCTCCCCACCACCCTCACCTCAAGCCTGTGAATGAAACAGTTGAGTTCCTTCTCCAGCAGGAAATGCTACTGTTTTAAATACCAAACAAAGATAGCACTTACTTCTGGTTGCAGCCCACACAAAATAAACTTACTTTTAAAAAGGAATCTTGGCATATGGTAGCAAAACCTATATAATTCTCTTGATCTTTAATCTCTGTGCCAATGTCTGTTTTACAGATTATGGCCTCAGCCCCTGACAAATCTGCTTAGTGAATTTTTGGCTGACAAATCTGGCAACACAAATGCTGTCTGAAATACATTCAAAAGGCTAAACATTTTCATAATAGCTACTTTACATAGCCTCGTAGGTTTCCCTTTAGGACACCAATTAGATTTTTTTTAAAGTGACAGTGTTAATTTTTATGATTACACACAGAACTGAGATTTTTATTTAATACACTGGGCCTTCTTTTAAAGCTTTTCAAGGGGATCAAGCACTTTGCCAACAGACGGGTGTTACAGCAGGGGTGATTATAGTAATTTTTCATGTAATTGTGAGTCACCATTTGCTCGCTATCTTTCACAGGCTTGTTGACTCATCATATAATCCTTTATAATGGGGGTTTGTTGTATGTCACAGGAAAGTGCCAAGCAGCCGAGAAATAATAAACAGAGGAACCCCCTGGCTGGTGGGCATCTCGAGGGTTTTTAACATCTGCCTGGTTCTTTAGGCTGCAATAAATTTTACTTAATAGCAGTGACCAAACACAGAGAAAGGTTTTAGGGATTTGAGGAGACTCTGTGTTTTCCCTTTCAGGAGAAGATGTCTCAAAGAGCAGGCTCTATTACCCACTATGACAGCACAGTTTAAAACAAGATAAGAAGGCATAAGTACTCATTAGAACTATCAAAGCCCCTTCATCCCTTCCCATAACATCAAGAATTTAAGCCCAAAGCAAATGCAGCACGTTGTCCCTCAGGTTCACTTATCCCAATTTTACTTTCCATCTCATCTTTTAAATCTCAGTGGTTAGCAAAGTGCTCTAATGGAATGAACACATGCATGAAGGTTATATGTGAATATTAGTTGCTGCATAAAATAACTGATAAGAGTCAGAGCTGGAAATCAGGACACCTGAGTTCTTAGCCCATGCCTTTCATCTTGGAAGCATTGTGTTAACATACCTAGGCCTCAAATTTCCTTAACCTTATAAGGGAGGAGGAATGCTACTATGATTCCCAAGTTTCCCAAAAAAAGAGGGAAAAATAAATAGTATAGTTAAGTCTGAAAATATCTCATGAGTTAAGGCACTACATACTGGGCCTTACAGTTTGACTTGGGCTGCTGTTTCCTGTTACCACGTTCCCTTTGCCGTCTGTGGACCGGAAAGGCTGGCACAGCCACCTATAACGTACATTCCATCTGGCTTTCTGTGCACATTTCCTTTGGAATGTTCCAAGAGTATTAGAACAAAACTCATTTTTATGAAAAATATCCAAGTGTCCTCATAACTTGCTTATAACAGGCTCAGAGCAACAGCATTTTACCTTAACAGTAACTACTTTTTCCTACATAGGAAGCCTATGGCCATTGCCAGCCATGTGGACTGAAGAGCATTTCAGCCTCACCCAGTCCTCTAAGAATGATTTGATTAAAAAACCTGGTTCTGCCATTTAATTTAGCTAAGTACTATCTCAAGCACAATATGAATATGACCAGTCTGAGTTCTTAAGATCTGAGATAAATGTAGTTTGCCTCACTAACCATGTGTTATACATTAGCAACCCAGGGTTGGCCCTAGGTTACATATCTTCATCAAATCCTAAACAATAACATATTATACTTTAAAATAACTATACATACAACTATCAATGAAAACCTAACAATACAAATAAACATTTTATTTAATCAAGTTAAACTCTGATGACACCCAAAAATAAAATACAAAATGAAAGCGTCCTATTACACGTTGAAATGAATATACACATGTACTTTTTACTGCTGCCTACCCATAATGATTCCCAATATCCTAATGTCAGCTGGTCACTGCCTTCAAAAAACCACCAGCAATATAGGTTTCTGAGAGAAGCTAGCTGAAAAAGCAGATCAGCAAAGAAGACTTTCAGCAAACTTCAAGTCTATTTTCCAACAAGGAGATGGTTGGTAAAATTCAAACTTATTTTGATCTGCTAATAATTACCTCAGATGACTAAAAAAGTCAGGGCAGAATCCATGAGACAGTTTCCTCTATGGTAAGCCAAACTGTAAATAATCAAACAGATAACTATGCTTTCTGGGAACTCCTAATCATTGAGGAGATTTTAATTGCTAAGTGAGTATTCATATCTGTCCCATGGCACAGGAATTAATAAGTAAATTATTGATCAGTAAATAAATGAGCTTTTGGAACCAGGATTAGAAGTCCATTTTGTAAATTACAGTCAACTTTTAACTTATGGAAAAGGAAAAAAAATCTCCTTTTGATGTTCAGTTCTACCATTTAGATCAGGAGGACATTCTCATGGATAAGTGTTATCCGACTCTTAATGTTCATTAGTACAGATCACACAACATACAAAATTAGAAAATCGGTTTACAGGTGGTGTACTATCCTTTTCTCCAAAAAAGGAAATTATTTTCTCAACTGAATCATATTTAGAAATATCAGATCTGCAAGATCCCTTGTCTTTCACAGCTTCACCTTGTTGGGTGCACACATTTCCTTCTGATGAACTACTTTTATCCAGCCAAATGACATGGATCAAATTACAAAGAAAAAAAATATATGCACTCTTTGTCATATCCCTTTATCACAGAGCTAACAAGTTATTTAATTCTATTAATAAAGTTGGTTTGGCAATGGTTTTATCATTTTCCTCTGTTTTTTAAAACTCAGTAAGAGAGGGAGGTACATGGAGACAAGGGCATATTAGGATTGATGTATCTCTAGTTTTCCTCTTGAGTTTAAAATCATAAACTATTCACTAATGTGAATTCTTAGGAGCAGCCTGTCAAATCCATTGTGATAATTAATATAATGGCATACTGTAAATGCCACTGTTGTTAGGGCTGTTATTTTGGTGATTGCTGTTGTTTTTGACAATGCTATTAATAACATTACTATGTTGATAATGATACTAACAATGTTAACTACAAACAACACAATGCACTTTGTACAATACATACTGGAATAAAGCATGTTTCCTGGCCAGAAGCTGATAATCTAAATCAGGGATTTTCTTAACCTTTTTTGTTCCAAGGAACCCTTTGCCATTCAGGTGAAAACCACGAACCCCTTACTAAGTCCACACTATCCAGTGTATTATTTAATAAATATATCATACTCACATAACACGTCCCCACAAGAATAATGTTTTGGTTTTTTTTTGAATACCAATTCAAGCTCATGGACCTCTTGTTAAGAATTCCTGATCTAAATTATAAATGACATCCATAGTACTTGACTTCAGAGTATATATATATATATATATATATATATATATATATATATATTGGATGTGAATGGGTGCAACTTTGTCAAAGAGGTGCTAGACAACCAGTCTACATAATAGCTTTTCAGGGTACAAATTTGTAGTTGGAGGGTTGTACAAAGGTTTGAAGAAGAGGATTCTTTGGTGAGGTAAGATCAATGTGAACTGAGAAGTTAGTGAGAAAGCAAGGATGCAGAATGTCAGACTATCAAAGAAGTCTATATTATAGCAGCAACAAAGCAACAACCAGACGACTTTCATTTCCTAACCTTTTTTTATTACAGATGTAATACACTCAATGTTTTAAAAGTAGACAATACAAACTAGTATAAAGAAGAAAATAAACACGTGTAATATTATCAATGGGTGCATCATTTAAAGATGAGTCATTTATTTTGTATAAGGAAGAATCCTAAATAGATGAACAATTTAAGTGCTTTTCAAAAATTGCAACACAACCCATTAGTAGAAGGTACAATCAATTTTTTGGTTTATGACCAGTATTTTTTTTTCCACAATAGAACTTTTTACAGTACAACAGAATAGAAGTTTTTCATGAACCTTTGTTCATGTATATATGATCCATGTAGACACAGGGTCATGATGTAAAATGCATTTCTAAGTGTGGGTCAAAGACAAGACACTGAAACTAAATGTTAGAAAGACTTCAATTGTCATGATTTTAGTTTATTTAGTTGAAAAGGGGAAAGAGACTGTATGGCATTCTTAAAAAAATAATGAGCTATATTTTGCAATAAACTTAATCTTGGTAAGAAATGTCTTTAAAAATACTCTTATTTTGATACTGGTGAGAATATCAATTGCCTACACCTAGTTGCCTTCATATATGCTGTATGCCTTTAAGCAAAACACACTCTCGTTAACCTAATGGGGTTCACAAACTAGATATTAAACAAATCACCAAACAAATAATTGTAAAATTTCAACTGTGATAAATGCTGTGGTGCTCAGAGGGTCTATAACAATGGAATATAATCAAATTTAACCTAAAGGGGAATTCAGGGAAAGCTACCCTGAAAGGGTAATATCACTGCATTTTGAAAGATAATTATGAAGTGAATAGGAGATAGAACATTCCAGACAGAGAGGACAGCATATGCAGAGATGATTTCTTATGTAGTCTTTCAATTCTGTGTTGTTGTTTTTTATTGTGTTGCTTTGCTTTTTAATTGTGTTCCTGACTTGTGGGTCAGGAAACTGAAAAGATTTAAAATGTAAATGGACATCTCAAGGGTCAATTCTTGTCTTTATTACATGTGAATATGTATATACACTAAACATCCCCTGAGTAGCAATGTCTATACCAAAAATCCCTAATAATAAAAATAAAAATCATAATGACCCGTTAATGTCTTTATGTGGGGTGGGGGGGGGCAGATAGAAAACTTTAATTATAATCTTCTATGTACTACAGGCATATAAACACAGAATGATCAGTTATAATTCAGAATTCTAAAGACTGTGGAGTCAAGGCTCCTGGTTTTTTGGGGCTCCTGGTTTCTTCAACTCTAAAATTACTTGGTACGTTGCTAGGCATTTAGTATAAGAAATCTTTAATTTTAAGGAGGCCAAGTTTGCCTTCCACCCAAAATTAAAAAATTAATTTAAGCAGATAGTTCTGAAAATCTAATCTCAAGGTATAAATGTATAAATAAGAAACTTAGGATAGATAAATCTCACTTTGTCACAAAAACTACATAGCAATACTTTCTCAGGGCTATTTTAGCAGGTCATTCTCTCTCCAGTGTGGGCTACCAAAAAATAATTTTACTTTAAAGCATTGTTCCACATTCAGTCTGCCAATGCATTCATTCATTTATTCATTTAACTAATGTTAATTAGACACATATCATTATGATTAAAATATTTATTGAATGATCTAGATATAAAGGAAACCCTTCCAATCACTTTCCTAAAGAGCAACTGGAATGAATTTGTAAATCTAAGTATGACATTTACCCTGCTTCAGTGGTATTTCTTTGGGCTTTAGATAAAAATCTAAATCTGTATCATGGCTTACAAAGCTCTACAAAATCTGGTCCTTGCCTATTTTCCATGCTCATCTCACCAGCCCTCCATTACTACACTCTTTCAGCTCCATCTCAGGGTCTTAACATAAGCCATTTACTCACATGAAACAGAATTGTCTCCATTCATCCTGGATGATATTTCCTCATTCTTTGGGTCTCCACTTAAATGTCCCAACATTCCAATGGAAATTATGACCCCCTATCAGAATACCTGCACTTTGTGTTCATAAGACATTTATAATCATTTATATTTTTATATGAGTCTTTTTTTAACATTATTTTCCTCCATTAGACTGTTAGCCCTAAGTGGACAAAGATCATGTCTGGCTCCATTACTACTATATAGCTAGAGGTCAGCCCAGTCAATATCTATAAAATGCTTTTTATTGCATGGACAATGTAGTGGGAATTTTGCAGGTTCAAAGTTGTGGACTTGACACCTACCTTCAAAAACTTCCAAACCAATGACCATGACAAGCACTCGTGGCTTTGAAGCAGACATATCTAAGTTTCAGGCCTAGATCCATCACTGATTACTTAACCTTGCAGAAGTCACTTAACCTTTCTGAGCTCAGTTTTATCATCTCAAAATAACACCACTACCCAACTTTTGCATTATATTTAGTTTTAAAGGAATATATAAATTGTTTAGAACAGAGTAGGGCTTTATAAATGAACACATTTAAGTTCTCTCTCTACCCCCTCTCTTTTACCTCCATGCACATCTAAAAATGTTTCAACACTCTGTCCAGAATAAAACAATGATTCACAAGTCAGGCATTTACCAGTCACTAGTTTGCTTTCCTTTCCTACTCCCCAATTAGGAGAAAGCTCATTTTGAGGTTTAATGGAGAGTATCTCGGGTTCATCAGAGTTCAATTCAGCAGTCTGGAGTGAATCTGTAATAATCCATGACCACAGACCAGTTTGTATTTTTCCTCTAATAAAACTCAAGAACGGCTATGTTTAAATGGAATGTTGCAGGTCATTAATCCATTCTAAGGACTGACTCTTGGCTGTTTAATTGACAAACAGTGGTGGTGGGCACAGACTAAGAATCTGGACTAGTAGCAGATAGGGTGGCGGATTATTTATATTTTATTAATTTATACTTCAAAATAATTTCTGAATGATTTAAACTGAAAAATTCTTAAAGCCACTGTCACCAGTCTGCATCAAACAAGGTTTAGATGATCACATTTGCAAAGATTATGAAATGCTCAAGTCTGGTGGGACAGAAATGCTCTTATTTGAAACTGAAGAAAAAAGCCTTAGAAGATCATCCCTTCTTATTTTTAACTGACCACAGTCCTATATTTTGCTGCCTCAGAAAAAGACTCATTCCTCTTGCTAAGTAATTGATTTAAGCACAGCAGGTGACATAGTTCGGGCCAATGAGACACAAGGGGAAGTCCACGTGGGGGATTTTTAGGAGAGCTTTTCTCCTTCTTTAAATGGGACACAGAGAAAGGACATTCCCTTTTTCTGCCTCTGGATGTTGTAAATTGCAAGATGTATGGTTTATGGCCGTTGTTTGGGATCTCAGGGTATGTGAGATAAAAAAAATATTATCTACATTTAATAGAAGAAAAAACTGAAGTGTATATATGTGGAATGACTGGACAGAGAACAATCTACTCATGACACAGGCTGCTTCATTTTCTGAGAATTATCTGGTAATTCCCTACTTTCCCCCCATTTTTCCCCATATCCCAGCCAGTCCTGGAAGATAGATGCCCATTTATTAATCTTAATCTTATACTTCAAAAGGGGACAAATTGACACATAAATCATAAATAGGTATATCATATGCGTTTAACATATGTATGCTTAATATATATGAGTTTAACATATATGTTTTACATATATATTTTACACATATATTTTACATATATATTTAATATATGTGTCTGTGCACACATGTGGAGAGAGAGAGAGAAAGAGAGAGAGAGAAAAAGAGAGGGGAGAGAGTGGTTAACGGCTTATGAAACCCCAAAACAGGACTGCAAACAATCCCCAATCCCCAGAAATTCATAGATGCACTGTATATGAATGACTGGCATTGTTCTTTGGCCAGCACACTGATGAGGAAAGTTCATGAAAGCAGTAGCAGTAAGTAATTTCCTTATCTCTGCAGAGGTTCTAATGACTAACTGCCATTCTTCTCCTTTATTTATGTATCTCCTTTGGAATGGTAATGACTCACCCCACAGATGATGACTGAATTTCTACAGTGATTTAATACTGTCACCCACAGTAAGGATGCAGCTAGAAACTCTGTCAATAATCAGGAAATACCAGGTTTCTATAAGGAAAGAAAATAAGGTATCATCACTAGAAATGCTCAGTTAAAGTAGATGAATATGTAGTTATAAACAAACATGTAGTCACTAGCAGAATCATTCTAGATTTATCTCCATTCTTTCTCCATTTTTTTTCCACACACATGTACTTCAACCACATTGTAAAAAGCGAAGGTTTTGGAATGGAACATTTGATTTTTTTCTACTCCCATTAAAACTTGAAATCTTAACTCTCTCTAAATGTAATAATCCTGTCCCTAAGTACCCAATATTGCTCTTGAAAAGCAAGTCTGAGAATAAGAGAGGCCCCTCTTCTGGGTCTGCTATACACAGGAGAACAAGCAATGGGATTTGAAAAACCAGACATTTGCGTGGAAGTAGCTTTAAAAATAAATGAGGGGAAGTGGATGTGGCTCAAGCGATTGAGTTCCCACCTACCACATAGGAGGTTCCTGGTTCGGTTCCCAGGGCCTCCTAAAGAAAACAGTGAGCTGGCACCATGGGCAGGCAGAGCAAGCTGATATAACAAGAGACACAAGAAGAAAAACATAATGAAAGACACAACAAAGCAGGGAGCAGAGGTTCCCAGTGCCTCCTAAAGAAGACGAGCAAGACAGCGAGCTGACACAACAGGCAGGCATGGCAAGCTGATGCAAAAAAATGTTGCAACAACAGACACAAGAAGAAAAACACAATGGGAGAGGAGCAGATGTGGCTCAAATGGCTGGGTGTCTGTCTCCCATATGGAGGGACCTGGGTTTGATCCCCAGGACCTCCCAGTAAAATAAAGAAAAATATAGAAGGCACATAGGCCACCAGGCCCCACACGTGGGCAAGGCCCCAGGTCCTGTGTGTGGGTGAGCCGCTAGGCCCCGCATGTGGGCATGCCAATCTCCCCCCGAGCCATGCAGCAAGATGATGTTGTCACAGGAGAGTGATACAAGGGAGAGCCAAGACGAGATGTGCCAAAAAAAAAAAACAGGAACTAAGGTAGCACAGGAGGCAGAACACCTCTCTCCCACATCAGAGGTTTCCAGGATCGAATCCCAGTGAAGACAGAAGGATGAGAAGAGCGGACAGGAAACAGACACAGAGAATTGCCCGGGGAATGGACACAAAAACAGCAAAAATGGGGGGGGGGGGGTAAATTGATAAAAGTAAATAAATAAATAAATCTTTAAAATAAATAAATAAATAAATAAAACGTAATGGGAGGCACAACAAAGCAGGGAACAGAGGTGGCTCAAGCAATTAGGTGGCTCCCTCCCGCATCAGAGGTCCTGGGTTCGGTTCCCTATGCCTCCTAAAGAAACAAGGAAGATGAACAGACACAGCAAGTGCAAACAACAAGGGGGTGAGGAGAAATAAGTAAATAAAAGAAATAAATGATTCTAGGTCTCATTTATTCATAAATTATGTGTCTCCCCTCCAATCTCAAACAATGATTAAACTATGTGATAACTAAAAGTAAAATAACTTCTGTTCTTTAGGAGTGTATTCCTGTAGAACCATCTGACCCTTTTCCCATTTTCTTCCACACTGAACAGTGAGCCAGAAAGAAGCATTTGATATGTTTGGGTGTTTAACAACCATCATGGTGCACCATAGACCTCAAAAAATAAAACGGTAGGTTTTCAGAACTAACAGTAATTATGTCAGTATTTTGTTTTTGTTTTAATAACAACTTATTTTTTTTATTTCAGAGATAACTGTTTTGAATAGACAGCATTTTGTGTTGATAGCCGCAAACTAACAATAAGAAATGTATATTGTCTATTATAAGAAAGACATTACATACAGAATGTTCTGACACATAAGACCATAATATTGCCAAAATGTGTCACTAAAACAGGATCATATATGTGCAATACGCTACTTTAAGAAAAATGTGGATTTAAAAACTACAACCTATGAGACTCCGTTTTAAGATGACATAATAGAAGATACATTAGTCAATGTTTCTCACAAATGAATCAACCCATTGCATAATTATTATCACATTTAATCATCATAGCAAAGTAGAGGGAACAACATGATTTCTCTTCTATTTGGACAACTCATCTCAAAACAGTATTAGTCTGAAAGCAAGTTCATTGAGGGCTTTTTGTCCATCTATACCTGACCATTAAATATATTTTTTAATTTCAGTTTTGAACAGAAACATGGCTTTTATGTTATATATTTTAATGCAATGACAGTGTTTGTTTAATGTTTAGTTCACTCAATAGCAATTCCCCTCTTAACCATTTGTGAAGTAGTTTGTGGACATGCTTGCAGTAGTATACTTGTGTGCAAAAATCAAACATAAAAACTGATCACATGCTCACAGCTGGAAACCGTGTCAGGCTTTCTGCAGGAAGGTATCAGGCATTATCATTTAGCACTCCCACAGCAGGAGGAAAAATGGTGGCACAGAGGAGACCTATCACATCAGACACACTCCAGGGGTTTCCTTTCCCTACATTGTTCCTCTCCCAAATGTAACTCTTTAAATTTTAAATAGGAAAAGAATACACAGAATCATTGCTCAGAACAAAAAAAAAAAAAGAAAGAAAGAAAGAGAGAGGGAGGGAGGGAGGGAGGGAGGGACGGAAGGAAGGAAAGAAGGAAGGAAGGGAGGGAGGGAGGAAGGAAGGAAGGAAGGAAGGAAAGAAGAAGGTGGGGGAAGGGAATGGATATGAAGGGGAAGGTGGTGGCAAAACAACAAGAAAAACATTTCTCATTAAATAAAGTGAATATTAGCAAGTTCAGCACACACTTTAATGTGCCCTTACGAAAGAAGCACGGACATCAAAGAGGTTTTGAAGATCTACTTTAGTTAGGATAGAGCTGTGTTTTTCAATTGTTGATCAAGAACAAGGTACTCCTTAGTAACCCAATGCAAATGCATTCAAGAAGAGCTAATTGATGAGGTTTTATCTTATAAACCTATACTTATTGGATACAGTATATATTAATACTTACTAAGATAATTGAAAGCATTGACGACACATGAACTGGACCACATTTTATTTTTATTTTTCCAAAAAGGAAACCACTTTCAAACCCTATTATCTAATTCTATTTCTCCATAGAAAATTATAATTTAGGAATTAGTTTTAACCTCCACAAATCCCAATTTTCGTATGAGCTCTTGTTTAAATAAATGAGACCATCATTATTTTAGAAAAAAAAAAATTGAAGTACTAGTTTTATATTACCAGCAAAGCAAAATTCATGAGAAGTCTCATTTCAGAAAGCATAGAAAATTCTAAAGAAATAACAATTGCGGTTTCATGCCAACAGCAGTCCACTCCAATCCCTTCAACGGCAGTATAACAACTCCCAAAGGTCCACAGATGGATGTTCATTGGATGTCTTCCCCTTCAATGTATTCACTGCATCTACTGCTCATCTTGTTGGCATTGCAGGCATTCCTTACCTGTCTTGCAGTGTAGACTAAAGAGGGAGACTTTGAGCCCTTAACACTTGGCTATCTACCCTGTTTTTGGAATGATTTGGGAAAGATGTACATAGCATGCAATGCCTATGGGAAGGTAGAAGACAGATCTCTGTCCATCCAGCATCCTTTTTTAAACCCCCCAGAATAGAGATGAATCTTCTCCTTACTTCTTCACTAGGAAATATTATGTTAAGTTCTAATGTGTCGTTTTTGTGACTGTCACAAATGCAGAAACTGAGTCATAGACATATTAATTACATGTTTAGCCTAGGGTAAATTTTACATAAAATTTCAATGTGTCCTTTAGTCTCCTGACTCCAGAACTCTGCTCTTTCCATCATATTCTGTCAGCTACACAGCACATGCACACACACACATCTTTTTAAACTTTTAGGGCTTTTTTTTTTCCCTAAAAGGACAAAAATGTAATAGATCTGTAGGCCAAAATAGGAAGGAACAAACTGAAAATGTGCATTTTCTTTCTAAATAGGGAACCAGAGCAGCCTAACAAGATGTTTCCCTGAAATATTGGCCTCAAATGAGTCCATTCAGCCATGGCAAGGAGAGGTTTCCAGCCAAAACATTTAATTAGTGCCCAATTAAGACAGCCAGAACGATGTGAAGTCCAGGCTCTGGCCGTGTGCATGCCTCAGGATGGATAAGCAGCTTAAGTGAGTCTAGTCTGACTAAAAGCTGTCAACTGTCAAACTGTCGGTGGGCCATATGGGTCAGGTAGTATTTCTCTGAAGAATTCGGCTTGTCCCACTCCTCAGAGGGAAAAGAACTCTACCACGGCTGGATTGAAAAATATCCCAGAAGCTCCCCAAAGTGGGACGTTATGATGAGATTAAAGGAAGAAGCATGTCATTTCCCCTTTTAAACCTTACTGGTGCCCCATCAGCTATATGAAAAGGTCCAGATGCCTTAACATGGCAGACAACACCCCTGCCTAACTCCCTGGCTCATCTCTCACCCCTCCATTTCCCTGCTTTATCTTCAAGCAACAGTAAACTTCTCCAAATTCCCTCCAAACTCACATTGCTCTTTCCAGATCCCACAACTTTGCTAGTTATTCCAGATTATCTAAGAATGACAGCACTCTTTATAATAGTGCTGGAGGCTATGATCAATAAATATTTATATATAGGGCTAAAATATGCAAAGCAAACATTAGAATTAAAAATAATGAAAGCATTTTAACTCTTTCAAGGTAGTAAAGTAGATGTATGAAAAAACAAAAGCAATGAATTTTTCATAATTCAATATTTCTAGAATATAAAGCCCAAAAAAGTAAGAAAAGTAGGGAAGACATGAGGGGGACTTCTAGGACACTGGTTATGTTTAGTTTCTTGATCTGGGTGCTAATTACATGGGTATGTTCCATTTGTGAAAATTTATTGAGCTGCATATTTATGATCTGTACACTTTTCTCAATGCTTGTTCTACTGCAATAAAAAGCTTTCCAAAGAAAATAAATACACTATCAGTAATAGTCAATGGTCCTAAAAACTTGAGTTTAACCCTGCTAGGGTTTTTAAGAATGAGGCTCAGCAAAAAACAAGTAACAAGGTCCAGGTTGTAGAGAAAGTAGTTTTCTAAACTGATTGATAATTAACTCACACTTAGAGACATTTAAAGGTTTAAAAGGGATCTTAAGAAATATCTGCTTAAATTCTAAGAAAATGAACAATGGAAGTGAGCAGGGGACCTGTGCCTTGGATGTGTGAAGCCAGGTGTACATAACTTGAGTGAACTGATTTCAGAAGCAAATGTTCTGTTTGCCCAAGTTCTTTGAGATCAACTTAATAACCTAAGAAAAGGGCATTTCTCCAGGTCCCAGAGATACAGCATGCCTCCAGTCAGAAATCAGAATTCCCATATTCAAGTCCCAACTTCTAAACTGCCATTTTGGAAGCAAGACATTTAATATCATCATGTTTTGTTTTCTATATAGGGTAGAAAGTTATAACATGGCATGCCTTGTCTACCTTCCTGGGTTACTGTGAGTCTCACATAAGATAATGTAAGCAAAAGTGCTCTGAAAGCTGTAAAATACTATAATATGTAAAACTATGTGACTCCCAATTGAAAAATTGAAATGTGATGACCCAGTCTGATTTGCCTCCACTTATTCTTCTTTTCAACGTATCTTGTGTCCTATCAGCCAAACAAAACTTCTTAAAAATACATGTTTGTTTATTGTGCTCCTGTTTCAAAACTCCTGCCACTCCCTTCTATCTGCAGCTTTAAATCTTTGATAATAAAGTCCCAGCCTAGCTAGTCACTATCATCACCTATGATGCTTCTTTTGGGAAATTTTTTTTTTTTTTTTTTTTTTTTTTTTTTTACCGGGAGGTCCCGGGGATTGAACCCAGGTCCCTCCATATGGGAGACGGACGCCCAACCATCTGAGCCACATCCATCCCCTGATGCTTCTTTTGGAACCTAATGCCACAGCTATCCAAATCACACCATGTCCTCTCTTCCTCTACAAATTTGCTCCTGTCAGTCTTCCATTGCTGTCCCTTTCTCTTTTTCCTCTTTTCAAATCCAGTCTATCTTTAAGGCCCTGTATTAGTCAGCCAAAGGGGTGCTGACACAAAATACCAGAAATCTGTTGCCTTTTATAAAGGGTATTTATTTGGGGTAGAAGCTTACAGTTCATAAGGCCATAAAGCATAAGTTACTTCCCTCACCAAAGTCTGTTGCCACATGTTGGAGCAAGATAGCTGCTGACATTCAACCTCCTCTTAAGGCTCCGTGGTCCCAGCTTCTTCCAATATCAGCTGTAGGCCATCAGGCTCTCTATGCTTTGTCCCTTTCCCCAGGGCTGGATTCTCTCTGGGCTCAGGCTTGCTTCTCTCCACAAGATCAGCTGTAGACTATCAGGCAAATGGCTTTTCTCTCTTCCCGGGGTCTCTGCCTTATCTGTGGAGCTGTCTCTATTCCTCTGTGTTCTTCTCCCGTTTGTTTATTTCCCGGGCTCCAGCTCAAAACTTCCAACTCTGTCCTTTGCTATGTCTTTTCTCTGTGAGTCCCCACCCACCAAGGGGGAGGGGATACAATGTCCTACTGATGTGGCCCAATCAAAGCCTTAATCATTATTTAATCAAGTAAAAATGAAACCTCTGAATCCAATATAATCTAATATGCCTGGAGTGACAGACCAGTTTACAAACATAATCCAATATCTATTTTTGGAATTCATAAGCAATATCAAACTGCCACAGGTCCTATTCCAGTCAGTCTTTCTCCCAGAGGTCTCTTCTTATCTCTAACTTATTGATCTATTTGTTATCTCTGAACCTCTGTGGATATTATCATCTGCATCAACAATCTACAAGTTGGCTATATTTTTCTCTAAATGTCTGAGTGCATCAAAACTCCTCTTTCCCCCTTTTCCCAGTTACTAGCACAGTATTGGGCAAATAGTGATAAAACTGAGGTTCCATAAATTTTTATTCTATAAATAAATATTATTGAAATTAGAAGTGAATTAAGGTAATAATTCCTAAGGGGGCAACTGACAGTTACATTGATGTTTGTATATCAGTGGCATTATTTCTCCTACACATTTCAAATATACTATCTGAGAAATGTTTTGAGAAGCTACAAACAAATGAGGTTCAACATTATAAGGATCAGAGAACAAATCTGTGTAACTCTATCTGATTTACAGGACTCAGACAAATATAAAACATTAATTATATGCAGAACTCAGAGAAATGCAAAATCAGTCCCAAACAAATAAATACAAAGACCAATGATCTAAAACCTGATTATGCATAATAAATGTTTAAGGAGTGGTTGAATTTTGACAAAGGGAGTTCCACCAGGGTCTTACCAAGAACAGATTCAAAAAACCAGGACTGGGGAGAATAATAGGTAAGTGATCAAAAAGACAGCTGTGTTTTGAACTTGATCATTAAGTGTATCTGATTAAGCTCCTGCACAAAGGTCTGACTATAGATGGCAGGGCCCACAATGGGTGAGGGGAGAAAGAAGGGAGGGAAGGACAGTGAGGAAGTGGAGGAATAGGTGTTTGGAGACCTCCTGGGTTGGCTGATTCTAGTTTTTGGCTTTTATAAAACATTTTTTCCCCTTCATTTTATATTCATGCTCAGCTTCAAAGTGATGGCTTCATAATAATAAATAAATAATTAAGGAAGCAAGAAAAGATCCAAAAAGATATGCCAAGAAGAGTTACAAGTTGGCTCCAGATCTCTCTTTTGTGAGAGACAGAAAATAGGTTTGGATTTGCCTGCCTGGATGGCTGCAAGGCAGTGACAGACATCCAATTAGAAAGCTCGAGGGGCATTTTCTCTTGCCACCAGTAGATGCTCAAGCTGCCTGGCATTCATTTTTAAAAAATATTTCTTATTAGTTTCAAACTTTAAGAGATATTAATATTTTTACTTCCTCTTTAGAGGGCTTTAATGGCAAATGGCTTCCCATAGAGCTTTTGCTAGCTTGGGGTATGAGCTGGGTTTGGGGACTCCCACACAGCTAACGCCCTGGAACTGTGGCTCTGATGTTTGCAGCCATGACCACGTGCCTTTCAGCCTTTGTCTCTAGTCTTAAAGATCTGCCCAGTGAAGGAGAAGGTAGAGGGAAAAAGCAGTGCAATGGACAGATGAGGTAGAGACAGCTAACTTTAGTTTATGGACGATTCTTTTTTTATAGTCTATAAAATGTATTCACATATATTATCTGATTTGATCCTCATAACAATTCTGTGGAGCCAGCAGAGTAGATGATCATCATCCTTATTGTGTAAATGAGACAGAGATTCAGAAGTACCTTCTGCCTAGTCCTAGGTCACACAGCTGTTGAGTTGCCTGGCTGGGACTAGAACCCAGGCACCCAAGTGTACCCCGAAATGACACAGGCTCCAATACAGTGAGGGTTCAGGAACCTTCTGAAAGATATGAGACAGACATAATGGCCAACGAGAAGTGGCCTTAGAAAACAAAGTCCAACTCCCTCATTTTACAGACAGGGCATTTGGTTGAATGATTGGCCTAAAATTATCCATCAAATTCATGGTATCCATTAAGTGCAGTGTATTTTTCATTCCATTTGGCCTGGGTTAAACCAAAAACTCCCAGGCATGGACAGGATATTGGGGAGATAGGTTAGGATCCATTTACCCTGACAAAGCAAATGGAGATTTGAACAAGTACCCAGTGAAACTGGGATCTGCACATGGATTAACTACAGCTAAAAGCTTCCCCATTATAAAATATGAAAAGCCAAGAAGAGGGTTGGGAGGTAAGAAAAAGGACCAGACTCCAAATTAGTAGGTCCTCATTTGCCTCCTAGCCCTGCCCCTGCCTCCAGAATGCACATTATCTGCATAAGCAATGCCTACTTCATGGGGCCTTAAAGAGAAGGCAATGAGATAATGGGTGTGAAAATTGATCACAAACGATAAGGTATTTTCATCCTTACTGCTGTTTGCTTCCCTGAATTACTCGGCTAATTGTCCTTCCTTTCACGTGATTTTTGTTTCTGTTTATACAGCCCAGGAAAGTTGTCTAGTATGAAGATGAAAGGTTATGGCATAATCACTCTCAGCGTAATCCTTAAAATTGTCCTTTTCTGCACGGCCGCCCTAGACAACACAGTGAAGGTATATGGGTACTCCAGAATTTGGAACTAAGCCTATCCCTGAAAGGCAAAGAAATAATACCTAATAAATGAATAAAAGTCATTAGAAGAGATTGTCTGGTTATATGTGACAGAAAATTTGGGAATAGCCACATTTCAAAAGAATTGAATGTAACTAATAAAGCTAAACTTAATCAACTCCATTGCAGTCTGCAAGGCAAGAAAATAAATAGGGAAGCCCCAAACCAAGATTTTATTATGGTGTCTCCAGCCCTGTCCAAGGTAGAGGACACTTGAGCATTTGGACTCCAACAGTGGAGACAATCCATAACGCTACCAGAACTTGAGGAAGCTGGCACTAAGGTCCAGATAAAATAACTTGTTCTGATGCCTTGCTCACCACCACCACCACCAACAACAAAATACTCTGCTTAAACTTCAGCTTTTTATTAACAAAACTTGCCTGCAGGGAGAGAACATGCCGACCAATTGACACAATACCCATGCTCATTTGAAGTTAATAAATTAACATTAATTATTACATTAGTTTCATGTGAGTTTGGTTCACAATCGGTTAGTCCTCCTGGCCTTGATTATTCTGGGAAAAGAAAGGAAAGGAAACTGCAAAGACCTCCGTCACACCTCATGTTCTCCTCTCCTTCCTGGTTCTCTCTTTCTGGTCTGTAACTTGCGACTTGTAGTAGCACTGTCATCCCAAGCACCCGGAAACGGGAACGGGTTACCTGGGATAGCAGTTAACCTGGGTGGGAAAACCACATTACTAAAAAGGGCTCCACCTTTCTGTGCCTATAGTCAATGAGAAATCAAGCAGAAAATATTCTCCTTTCTAAAACACTTTTGGAAAAAGATGTTAACAATCCAACACTGACCTTTTTTTTTTTTTTTTAGTTAGCTCATACCCTATATTACTATAATTTTAGCCCAATTCTTCAGAAATGTTCTAGAGTTTAAGATGAGTGACATTTTAGTGATAAATCTTAAATTCTTTCAGAACAGGAATATGGCCCTGGGCCAACAAAATGATAAAGATGCACCACAATTTTAAAAATTCAGCAATTTCTTCTCTAAACTCCCTAATTCAAGTGGCCAATTGCTGGTTGTCATTGCATTAATCTAATTGTAAGTCTTTCCTACTGAATGTTAAAATACATGAAATGACTGGGAAAAAATAGCAACTTGTAAAAACCAAAGGGCTCCACGTTAATGTTATATTCAAAGGTAATTACTTAACACACGCAAAGCTGAACTGCACAACCTACAATTCTGCAACTTTCTATAGGCCCTTTTGGTCTACTTTAAATAAAAGAAATTCCTTTCATTTTGTCAAGAAAACTTTTCTCTACCTCACTACTGCCTGACAAGAGAACAGATGGCAATTTAAGGGGAGAATTTATGAGAGCCACAATCTTAATGTTGCATAAAGGAAAGAAAAAGACTCGCATCAAAACCACTGACAAATGTACTTGCTAATATTAATGCACTCCCCATTCATCCAATATGCTTCCTAATTGCTTTTCTGTACATAATAATGTGGCACCTGCTGCTCAACATTGCAAACGCATCAGGATTTCTCCAAAGTCAAACAGCTCTGCAACTGGCCCTCTCCCAGTGATAAATGTAGAGCACTGTATCACGCACAGTTCCTGTCAGTGGCATAATTAAAATTTTATACTTACAGAAAAAGATAGTAAACAATCAGTTCTTAAATGGATTCACAAGAGGAATTCTTGTTACAGCCAACTTTATAATTAGTATGCATCATGTACTGCTAATATATCCATGACAAGAAAATAGGGGGAAAAATTAGAAACTTGAGTTGTTCCCTTTAATGCAATGTTAAACTACTGAAAATAAATAAATAAATAAATAAATGAGGGAGAGAGATGGAGAAAAGAAAAAAAAAAAAGAAAGAAAAGAAAAGAAGCTACTCTTACTATACTATTGCATAGCTGTTTCCTTTACCTTATTCTCAAGCGGGAATGAGAATGAGATTAGAGATTAGAATGGAGAAAACTTTTATATACACACATACCAAGAAGAACATGACCCAAAATTCCATAGATTGTCTAGTTCAGGGGTCTGAAAAGTAAAGTCTGCAGGTCCAATCCAGCCCACAAACTGTTTTCATGAGGCCTGTTGATGTCAGAATGATTTTTACATTTTTAAATGGTTGAGAAAGTTTTCCCCAAAACCAAAAAACTAACATCTTGTGAAACCTGAGAATTAAATAAAATTCATATTTCAGTATCTACAAATAAAGTTTTATTGAAACACAGCCACAACCATTCATTAACATATCATTTATGGCTGCTTTCCTGCTACAAGGCTGGGTTGAGGAGTTGCAACAAAAACCTTATGGACTGCAAAGCCTAAAATCTTTAATATCTGGTACTTTAGAGGAAAAGTTTGGTGACCCCTAGTCTAAGGCATTTGTAGTCTATACATCTATGCAATATATTAAATATTGGAATGTGTAGTTAGATGTTTGAGCATACATAAACACAAATTAGAGATCCATAAGACAAAAGAAGAGTTACAGCAAGTTTATATCTCTGTGCATGCACATGTGTGTATGTGTATGAAAGGTTAAAAATTAAAATTCTAAGTGCAACTCATGTCTGAGTTGTGACAAAAATCAGATTATATTAATTATCTATCTGGACTTTTATTTTAGTTAGAATTATATCTTGCAAAATCTAGTGCTTCACTTTTGAATATAAACATTTCAGGCCTTTATGTCTGCAAAGAGTCTGTTTTATTAACAACGAAAACAACCAAAAAATGATTTATTTTTAGCTATCACTCAGTTTGAAATAATGGGAAGTTGAATACAATATTGCCACTGTTTAGGACAGAGGTATTTTTTTTTCACAAAGTTATGACGAGGCTAAAAGAAAGTTATTTGATAAAACTGCATAAAAGTACACCCACACACATAAATGAATGCATGTAAAATGAGTGAAATCTGAATAAGGTCTATGGATGGTACCAGGTCGATCTACTCGGTTTGATATTGCGCAAAAGTTATGCAAGATGCTACTAAAGGAAACTAGTATGTAGTTTTTGAGACTTCCTGGGAATCAATAATTATTTTAAAATCAAGTTTTAAAAAATATCATTGGATAACAGAAATCTTCTCTGGACAATGCGGTTGGTTCCTCCATCTGATGTTATATTATGCTCAGACTTTTAAAAAGTTGACAGGGAAAAAAATGATAGAGAAACAGGCAAACAAATCTCAAGAAGCATTCTCCAGGGGCAAATTCTGCAGAGATTTTTGCACTCTCCGTATATGAAATGATGCCAAAACAAATCAATCAGTTTAATTTTTTAAAGTCAATATGCTGGGGGGAAGGGAAAGGACCAGTCGAACTAATAATTTGGCTTGGTGGACAAAGCACCGAGTTGGCTCGTCGTTTTGCTGCGGTCCTTGGGTTGCCAAGCGTCCTTCTCAGAAGCCCAGCCTGATGACTATTTCTTTGCCCCTTGAGCTCTTCTTCCCACGTTCCCCAGGCACTTTCCCATTGGCCAGAACCTTTCTTTTACTGTACAATTACCATCTTTTACATCTAGATGAAAACCCTTTTCTTCACAGCTGAAAGCTGCAAGAGAAGAGAATTTAAATCTAGAGGATTTGAACTTGCTTTGCTTCACTAGGAAAGCTTGCTCCATACAATGTAGGCACTTTTTAACACCGCTGCTCCTTTGAGCAAATAATATTAATTCCACCAATTTTTTAAAAAGAGGAGGAAAACTACCTGTGAATATAAATATAGCGACAAATTCAACAACTAAAGATCTCAGGGAGATTAAAGTCTAAATCAGAGGCACAGACGCAGATAAAATAATTTGCATCATGAATGAAAATGTTACACACTAAACTCACAGGAAAAACAAAACCTTTTCGAAGATAAAACTGCATTAAAATTGCCTGTGTGAGGGAGGAAATAAAGTATGTTTTTTAGTTTTCATGCCAGGAAGGAGATGAGATTCATTTTTATACCAGCTCCACAAAGACTTGCTAGCAACCTGCTTAGAATACAATAGGCGGGATTTAAATTTTCTTTTCCTTTACGTGGTTTGCTCATTTGCATGCTAGGCCCTAGAATGGTCCTCTCTCTTACTGCCATTTCACTGAAACACTGGGATCTGAGCGCTGGGAGCAAACTGAAAGGTTCAAGGGTGCTTGTGAGTTCAGCAGAGAGCTCTTTTATCAATGTATTTGCAAGGAAAAACCGTAGTCCTTCCCCCACTTCATTGGGCAATTTTCTTTGAGGGACAGCTTCAAAAATCTCCTCCCCTGAAACACCTTTCAATCCAGAAAGTGCTCTGGATTCCTCAAAAACATAGAGGCAAGCCCACGATGGGGACTAGCAATGAACAAAGACAAAATTAGTGCTGGTTTAGGAGGATTTTAAAGAAAGGCTCACTCTACCTTTCTCTATCCTCGTGCCAGTTTCTCAAATTTCTTCATTTAAAAAATTATGCATGGCTGCTATTCAAGCTTACAAGAAAGTCCAAAGGGGACTGAGACATTGAAGGCAATCCATTTTTAGGATAATTAAAGTACATACAAGCGTCATAACTACCCAATCCAGGGGCTGATAATTTATAAGAGAAGGAAATAAACACAAGACATTCAGTAGCTCAAATAGGAAATATCGATCCATCCCAACGATTGTAGACAGTTTTTAAAGCCTAGAAAGCACATTCTGTTCACAAAGAGACACAGTGTATATAAAGAGAAATGCTCCCTCATTGCAATATAGAGATCTCAGATGTGATGCCCGACAAAATAATAAAAAGACTATATTCAATCAACAGACGTAAGATGGCTCGGCATGTCCTTCTCTGTTACTGACAGACAACTGTTCATGGGAACTGGAAGAGGTAGGGATGGCATTCCTATGTAAATAAGAGGGAGTGGTGCTAGAGTGTTGTTTTTTCCAGCATTGCAAGAGCCCTCACAGCAGGAAATGTTTTATTGTAATGCAAATGTATTTGATTTCATCCAAAATCCCCTTTCACCGTCTTTCCTGTCTGAATGTATCATCACACCATATTTGCAATTCTATTAAGCACCATTTTATATTAGCCTAATTTACGTAACCTGCCTAATAGGAATCGGAAATGTTACAGTTATTTTACTGGATCCAATTAGTATTTCATTGTTTTAGCCTGAGCACAATATTGTACAATAGTCCTCAATACTCAGCTAAATGGGATAGGATGTACTCCACGTAATTCGATAAATGGAAGCATATGTTTTAAGCTAATTAAAACGCAGTTAAAACCTGCCTGAACTGAAACCAATTGCATCCTTTAATATCTGGTGGGTAACTTTTTTTTAAAATCTAATAATGAAATGTCATATCATGGTGAACTTAAGAAAAAAACACAAAAGTTAAGTATGAAAATAGCTATACTAAATTACTAGTGGATTGTTTCCGGGAAACGCATTTTCTCTTTTTATATGTAAAACAGGGAAGAAGAGTGAGTTTCTCCCCAAGTTAAATATGCAAATTCACAAAACAGGTGTAAAAATTATTGTTTTTAATTTATCAGTTAACTACAGGGTGAGGAATGTCTTCTAGGTATTCCCATAATTAAAAAGACAGTTTCTTATCCTATTTCTTATTTTAACATTTGTTCAAATTTAAGAACTATTTCATGCATGTATTTTGTGCATATATGAAATAATATATTCAGAAAAAAAGTTTTATGATTTTAAACCAATAAAAGTTTGTAATAATTATCTATTTTACAAATATACCAAAGTTAACACAAATATATCAATGGTTTTATATACCACTAACAGTAAAAATATGTGTATGGATATATATTTTTAACATTATTCCTTATAATACAGGAAAATATTTTCTTTAACTTCAAAAATTTTCTGTTGAATTCATATTGGGTTATTATGCTGTTTTTATCTTGGTAACAGAACCACAGGATCTTTTAAAATGTAAGTAGGAAATACCCCATTTATATCCAAGAGGGTAAAATACTGAGCAACACATCACACAATTAAAAACACATTTGCCTCTTATTTTTTGTACAGATGCCTCTCAAACTCCATTTCACGAAAAAGAAAAAAAAAAAGTAATATTTAAACTCCAACTTCGCAAAAAATAATTTTCAGAAAAACAAGGTTTTTCATACATTAAAGGAGAGGCAAAAAGTTTAAAGCTTAGCAAAATATTAAACGCAATATTTGTCAAAAAAAAAATCTCATTTTTCTCCCTTGTTACAATGGTAGGAAGCAGTACTAAAGTGAACTCCTTGGCAGACTGAAGGGTTTTAGCGTTAATACAACGATGGTTGTACTAAACAAGAGGGTGTGCTTTATGTCATTTCTTTTGACTTTGCCATTAACTCCATAACAGCTGGCATCAAATATACTAAATCGTGGTATAATGAGCTTGTATATTGCTAGCAATTACAGAGTTAAGTTGAATAAATCCTTAGAGTACAAAATAAGTGTGCTTTCCACCTGACAATACATTAAAGGTGACACTTGCCTTAATTTAAAATTGACTAAGATCATATATAAAAAACAAACAAAAAACACTGTGATTGAAACCACATCTCAAATTTGCCAGGTTTGACTACATCCATTTCATATAAGTTTATGACACCTGTCATCCTGATCTATTATTTAAACACTTTTTATGCATTGATGAGTTATGAAGTATTTTTGTGATAATTATACTTCAGAACTTGAAAGCCTGAATTGTGAATGCTATATATCTTGGTTTCCTGGTAGATATATATCCACAGAGATTATATATATATATATATAAATTGATAACCAGACCATAATATTTTTTAAAGTATTATAGAGTGTCAGTGCCATTAGAAAAGCATTACAGTTGAATGTCTGATGATCAGATTTTGTTAGGATGCTCTCTTGGTACCACATAAACATCACTTATTCCATGGAAATTATATATGTTATGAAGTGAATTTTTCTTTAATTAATTTTTAAAAATACATAATTCAAGCAATTTTGACCATAGATTAATGGTCCATGTCCAAAAGGAGTTCAGGCAGCAGCTTCAGTTAGTCAGTGACTCAAACAGCCAGGGACTCAGGTTTGATCTCTGGACATATAAACATCCTAAGCAAATAAGATAAAGGGAGATGGGACCAGTACCAATACATGACCCCTCTTCACACACACACACACACACATACACACTCATGCACACATACACACACACGGGCAAATATTAAAAGGTAAATAAAAGACACAGGGCCTTATGGATTACATAGAGCTGGAAATGATTTTTAGTGATTAGAGGCAGCTTTTAGCTCGTGGGAGAGGAATGAAACTATCCAAACTGATAGATATTTTTCCTTTCAGAATCTTTTCAGGGATGGAAACATTACAATTTAAGAGGTAGATACTCCTTTTCTGAAAATGTGATATCTTCCCATCTCAAATGAATTCCCTATCCCAAGTGAATCTATTAAATCACCCTAAAATCTTTTGATTATCTCAAAGGTGTAAATCCATCTTCTAAAGACCATGGAAGGCTTAATATTCTCACACCCCAATAAAACAGGCTGCCTGTTTTGTGACATTAACCCATTTCCTATATCCATTTCCATTATCATTTCCTATAGAATCAATTTGTATTACTGGGCCTGAAGGTACAGATTGGCATAGATCAAAAGTACCAAAATCAGACCAGCCATAAAAGAACCTAAGCTTGCCAGCAGGCCAGAAATTTGAATTGAAGTGGAAATTAAGAAATAGAACTATTAACTATTATTTTTAAGTTGCCTAATTCTCAAATCTTGGGTGGGCTAGAAGCAAAGATGAAAATTTGAGGTGTAAAAGAAATGTTTCTAAGCTATTTCTCTACCCAGGGACAAAATCAAACGCAAGATATTCAATTCAGAATTCTCAACTCTTTTTTAGTTAGCTGTGCGTTTATCCAAAGGACAGGCTTACAAGGTGACCAAATTTTAGAGCTCAGTTGGCTGAAATGACCACAAAGACCAATTTGGGGATATTTATCTGCAAAGCTTTTACTGATGCATGTACTCACAGAGATACACATTTTGTCAAGCACATATTAACTGAGACAGAATCTATGGATCAAAAAGAAAAGGAAAAAAATGTATTACTGAGAATCATGTCTTCACCTATTCAATAATGCAAAGAATTTTAGAACAACCTAAACTCTTCTGCTTGTCCAGAACATTGCAGGATAACTTCTAAGAATATCTCCCCTTTATGTTACTCTGCAACTCCATAATGTTATCCTATTAAAATAATAATAATCAGCAAAGACAATATTCTGGAGGGAAAAAAAAAAACTATCTCCCATTGATTTGGAAATAAGACATCAGTTTTGGAGTCTCAATTTTTCAAAAATGTGCCACAGTGTCTTACATGGTTAAATAATCTGCTGTCCAACATGCCCATTAATCTCTTGAATCTACATAACATATGAATATCTCATTTTTCAGTCATAAAACCATAAGGAAACCCCACAGACTGGCATTCCTTCTTTCATTGGCCAAAGCTTCAAATGGGATGGCCACTTTACTTTTGTTCTGGAATGTGGATTTGTGGGCAGATGACAAGGTGCTAATGAGGAGCTAACGTCCCTGAAGCTGGCAAATTGCCAACCTCACCATGGGAGGATTAGCACATTTGTCTGCATTAGCCCTGGACAAAGGAGGGAGGGGCTGGGGGAAAGCCAACTCCAGGTTGAATAACTTGACTCACATTGGATGCTGTGTCCCATTCCTAAGGTAAGGGGCTATTTTAGGATAATTATGCATTTTTCCTCGGTGGCACGGTGAGTTCTCATGTGGATACACTCGACTTGGTTCTCATTCTGGAATAAATTAGTTAGAATAGGCAAGTTCAGAACCTGTCCCACCCCATCACCAACTCAGGATATAATCATATTAATGAGAAACCAGGTGAAACTTCTTGTCTGCGTTAAATTCATTCATCATGAATGTAAAGTTAGTTTATACAAGTGTCAAGCCAGATCACTTCTTGAATTAAGAATTTATTTTTAAAAGAGAAGGGCACTTTAATTTTCTAATTTTGCCATCAAAAATTCACATCATGAGTTTCTAAGCCAAGAGGCTGATTGGAAAAAACTCCAGAGAGACTTGAAATTTCAATAGAATCATACTGCCTGAGCAGAATAAAGCTGAGGTGCAGCCACCTGGGCCATTTCCACCCAGGTCTCCCCAACATTCATTTCAATAACAATTATCACTATTACATTCTAAAATCCATTGATACATTTATTAATGCAGATATTTACTTACAAAGAAAACAAGGAAGGTTACTTTTAATGAGAATACAGGATAGGAGGGATAAAATAAATATTCTTTTTTCCTTCCCTGGAAATGGTTTTTAAAAAAAAGCTGAAAATATGAAATTAAATATTAATATATTCTTAACCCTAAAAAATAATCCTAAACTGAATGTATTCTAACTTATACTATATGCTTTTTATCTGAAGATATTTCACCTTTTATAAAAAGCATATGAATATGTGTTGACAATATTTATTTTAAATATATATTCTATATAAGCTCATTATTATTTTTTTTTTCATAGTACTGGGGCCAGGGAACCAACCCAGGACCTCATATGTGAGAAGCTAGTGCTCAACCACCAAGCCACATCAAGCTCCCCTGAGTTGGTTTTTCTTGTTAGTTTGCTTGTTGTTTAGGTTGTTTTTGTTTTTTGCAGGCACCGGAAACCAACCCAGGACCTCCCATGTGGGAAGCAGGCACTCAACCACTTGAGCCATTCTGCTCCCGGTATAGCTCATTATGATTTGATAACTAAGTGATTTGATAGCAAGTATGCCCTGAGTCACACTCCCTCTCTCTCACACACACATACACACACAGACATACACACACAGTGCATATCATCAATACTCCTTCTGTGCAACATGTGCCAGGGGGACTACTGCGGTGGCTTTCTACCTAGAATCTTGAATTCTACCCTTGCCCTATTATTCTCCACACAACAGCCTGATGGACCATCTTATGAAGTAAAAGAGAAATCAGATTGTATCCCTATCTTGAAAGATCTGTTCCTAGCCTCCTTCCCCACTCTCGTTGTCTTTCCCTATCTCTACCCAGCTCTCCATGATTCAACTCTCCTTTTGGGTCTTCAAAACACAGACAAACAATTTGCACCTCAGGAATCTCAGTGTTCCTGGAATGCTCTCCTTCCCAGAGTCCAACTGGCTAGTTCCTTTTTGTCCTTCAGATCCAAGCTTAACTGTTCCTCAAAAGCACCCTATCCCCACCACCTGCTCCTATCACTGTCAAAAGCAGATTTCTCCTTGAAGTTCTCTAGTTCAACACCTATTTTTTCCCCTCATAACACGTAACCACAATGTCTATATCTTTCACAGATATTTAACGTATTGAGTTTTGTTTGCCTGTTATCTTCCCCACTAGAACCATGTGGGTCTTCTTCACTGATGTGTCCCCAGAGCCTGGTATATTTTCTTCACGTGAATAAATATTTGTTCAAATAATGAGTAAACGTAAGATGTTGGGTAAGGACTAAATTATTTTAGGAGTTTTAATCATGAGATAAGCATTTTTTTCCGATATTGAAGAATAGTTTTAGGCAAAAGAAAAATTATATTTAGAGTTACTTCATACATTATTGATTCTACTTTATTGCTTCTGTATTATACTGGCTCCCAGTATTCTACTGGGGACTCTTTTTTTTTTTTAGCTTCTAAGCTAACTATGAAACAATAATAGGTAACATTAAACCAAACACCTTTCAAAGGACTTTACTTGAACTAATTCATTTAATCTCTGCCTTTTAGTTGAGAAAACGCTGAAGGGATGTATACAAACTGTCCAGGGACAAAAAGCAAGGAAGCAGCAGGGCTGGGATTTGAACCTGGATGCTTTAGTTGCAAAGACCATGCTCGCCCATGTTACTGGGTAGACAGCAGCCACCTTTGACAGATTGCCTGAGAGCCATAGGCTCTTGTTCCATAAGCACATACGAGACAAGTTGGAGAAAAAAATAAATGAAAGGAAAAGGAGTTATGGAGTCATGGCATTGCTTCTGTTTGTCTTGGCTGGTTCACCCGTTCCCCTCTTTCAGATGGATCTGAATTATAAGTTGCATTTTACCCTCTCGCCACATTACATAAAAAAGTTGTTTTGATAGTGTCCCTGAGTCGTCCCACTTCTGGTGCCTGATGATCTTTGACATCCTCTGGTCCTGGCTAAATTTGAGTACTCACATTTCTTCCTCTTACCTTATTTCTCAAAAAGATTCTTATCAGCAAAACCACAACCAGTCATTGGCTAGGTTTCTCCTATTGGCCATATACATGATAACTGTAAAGTGTGAACTAGATCAATGAGACATAGTATGGGATGCATGTATGTCAGTGTGTGTGCATGTGTGTGCGTGGGCATGTGTTCATGCATGTGTATGTTGTGATTTTCAGATTTGATAACAGTTAAAGAAATGGCCTTAACAACAAAAGACAATTAACTGAAGAAACAGATAAATGGAGGGTAAAAAAGTGTTTGTGGTAAATCAACACTCTACTTCTTGAAGACAAAGGCAGATGTGGTCCCGTAAGAAGACTGCAAAATATAAACCAGATTACCAGCCTACAGGCAGGAATTTTGCAAAAGTGAGATATACTGGCTCCATAATGATGCAGAAACCCAATAGGATAAAAGGACGAGGGAAAGTAGCAATACACCAAGAAAAATATTTTTCAATGCAGTTGCAGACTCTACTGGTTTTTCTTTCATTACTCATACATAAGTTCTGATGGACAATGAATGTAGGCTACACAAATGATATCTGGTTGAGCATGGGTAATATCTGAGTTAGCTGATGCTGATGGGTAGCTAATTTCTTATACTATTTAAATTGTAATAGTATCAATATATGTTTGGCCCCAAGGTGGACCCTTTACCAGGAATTTTTTCTTAAAAGGACAGGTAGTAAATATTTTAGGCTTTGTGGGCTGTATGAAATCTGTCACAACTACTCAATTATGCCAATGTAGTGCCAAAGCAACCACATAATGCCTTAAAACAGTTGGGGAAAAAAAAAGAAGAAAGAAAAAGCGGACAATACATAAATAAATGGACCTGGCTGTCTTCCAATATAACTTTATTTTTGGACACAGAAATTTGAATTTCATATAATTGTCAGTTACAAAATATTGTTTTTCTTTTTACTTTGTTCCAGACATTTAAAAATATAAAAACATTCATTCTTAGTTCACAGACTATACAATAACGGGCAGAGGGGCAAATTTGACCCAGGGGCCATAGTTTACTTAATACTATTACAAAAAAGCAAAAAGATGCTAGAAAGTACTTTTACAAGGAGGTAATTCTCTTGAAATGTCATTTTTTTAATGAATAAAGCATATTCTTTATTACCTGTTATTTTTCAACTTTTTATGCAAGTACAATATACATGCAGAAAAGTTTATATAACTCGGCGGCTCTTCACAAACCAAACACAATCATTTAACCAGCCTGCAGATCAAGAAACAGAACACTAACCACATCCAGAAGCTCCCATCATGCTCCTTACCTGCCAGCCACCAGCAGCCTCTCCAAGGAAACCACTACCCTGACTACTAAGAGTGCAGATCAGTTTCATGGTTTTTTTCTCTTTTTATTAAAAAAAAAAAAAAATGTTTGTAGGGTAAATAAAGTATAGTTATATATTATAACTATATAGCAATTAGTTGCATTAAGTTAAATTCATATTTTTGAAAGCACATCATCATAGACTCTAGAAATGAAAGCGATTTTAGAGATCATCCATATTACACTGTATTCCCAGAGTAGTATAACTAATATATTTATAATCCAATTGTTTCTCCAGATATTAGATATGCATTACGTGTATGTGGTGAAAATCTATACGTCAATAATATCTGCATCAATAATATCAAAAAAAAAATAATGAATTAAATTTCTGGTTATGTTTTGATTGTCAAAGTCTAATATCTCCATCATTTCCATTACATAATTGACAAAAGCATTGAATATTTTTTACAATACTTTCAACTATTGGCACTGCGAACAAAGATGAAGGTCTTTATTTCAGTTCACAAATGATTAGCCTTCATGACAACTTGCAAACTGAATAATATTTAATGATTTTATTAATCATTTTCTTTTGCTACATAAACTGGGATGTGTCCAGATTTTAGATGTAGTATAAACTAGATACAAAATAACACTTTGCTAATTTTATTCAGGTTAAAAAAAAAAACACTTTTTTATAGCAGTACATCAAAATGGACATTTTAAAAATCTGATAAAACAAGCAGAAATTTAGAAACTGTGTTCTGGGTTTCAAAACTATGATACAAAGACAGGAGCGAAGTTGTATGAAAGATAAGATGGCCTATCTCGAGCAGTTGCCTAATACTACCTTAGAGAGCCACCTTATTTTTCTTTTGTTTTGTTTTCCACAGCAAATGTGTTATTGTTCAAATGTAAATAGAGATGATGTTTAGGTGGGCAACATGGGAATCCCAGTGGGTTCCGTGTAATATTTTGGGTAATCTAAGCACCTCTTAAAATATATTTATATATATATATAAATAACATTTTTGTAAGCAAATGCACATATATGCATATATATTTATATATCATTTTGCAAATGTTGGTATGTATTGTGAAAATTTTGATTTTTACCCACAATAAAAAAAAAAGAAAAAAAAATGTAAATAGCATTACATGATTTATCTTGTATTCTCCCATTAGTATTTCTAAGTATAAAAATAAATCCAAACATTTAAATGGAATCCCAGCAAAGTGCTGCCCTGGGTCATCAGCACAGCGCTTACCCACTGAGCTCAGAATTAGAAGGTGTGGATTCGGGTCTCAGCTTTGCCACTATTGCCTGTGACCTTAAACATGTCAAATTACCTTGCTCCTCAGTTTCCTCATCTAAAATGTGATACTGTGAAGTTCCTTTCTATCTCTAAAACTATAATTATTATTCTAAGAATGTGAAAGTAATTAATGTCCAAGGAAAAGAATTTCTCCTTTTCTGAAATGCCTGAACAAAGCATAGTTAAGAAAGAATTAAAGTTTAAAAACAATTTTCCTGAAATATTATGCATATCTTTAATAGCTCAGAGACTAAATGTTAAAATATTTCAACAGTAAGAAATAAATGCTTTACATAGTAAGAATATACTTTTCAAACAGGCATTTAAACTTTCCAAGTGCTGGCCGAAAAACTTTATCAACTCTACGCCTTCTAAAAGTGAGACTTCTGTGGTTGGCCCATACAGATCAGTATAAATTCAATCCAATTTAAAGCACAGTAACAATGAGGGCAGTCTCAGACTATTACTTCCAATGGGATTGAGTCCCTAAGGATGGTAACGACTGAGTCCCATTGAAAGTAATGGAGTAAGCAATCACATGCCATTACTTTCAAGGAGACACAGTCTCTACCACCCACGATAACATGGTAATATAAATGTGCACTGACTCATCAACATGAAGAATGAAAATGTAAAAAGAATTTCAAGCTGCAAATATGTACCCTAAGTCCAAAAAAAAAGAAAAAATTCTCTGCTTCTTTTGCACATCAAAGTTGAAGTGTATTAGAGCAGGGCTAGAAAGGTTCAAGAATATAAGGTAAGGCAAAGCAAGCACCAAGAGGTACAAGTTCCTGTCCTCTTCCCGTCTTCTTTCACGCAATTGTTAACATTCTATTAATCATGGTCAGAAATCACATGCCTGTTTTCTGTGCATTTTTTATCCCAACTTTTGTTACTAAATATTGGTAATTTAAAGAAGAATGATTTTTTTTTTTTGCCCTAAGAACTAGAATTGGCCAAATTTATTATAATTGAGTTTTTTTTCCTTCTGTCTTGGGATGTCTATGTTGACTTCAAAAGATGGAAAAATCCAAGCTTGATTTCTTTCCTTATTAACACCTGGATACATTTTCAAGAAAACCTGTGTCTTAGACATAAGAGAGAGTGTCAAAATTTCCCCATTTCATTTCCTTTTACTACAAACTAGTTTTGAGCAAGATGTTTGCTACCTCCCCTCCATCCTAATCTCTCAACCACTGAAAACAATATATTGGAGTTATTGTAGATTAAGTACAGCTATGTTTCTTCTCATTAAAGGAATGATGAAGAGAAACACATTAAACACTTGCAAAGGTATGTCTAGAAGTATGCTGGTTAATGTTTAACAACTAGCTCTTTGGGAATGAAAAAATGAAACCTGATTTATAGCATTTGCCATTTTTCATGGTATAAATATTATCACCATGACTGATGTGAAACTATCAAAATGATGCTACTAAATGTAGAGTTGGGAAATGATGTGAATAGCACAGCACACCATTTTATAGTGTTTTCACCATGCAGATACAATAGATAGAAGAGGCCTCGAGACTATAAACAATCATAAAATGTCATAAAATGATTAAGAAGCCAGCGGTTTTGAGTCTCAATTACCTTTAATTTAAATATAATTCATTTATTTGTAAGTGTAATAATTTAAATTTTAATAATGGCTGCCTTTAGCAACTGACTCATAAAATTACTGACAATTTAACAATTGGCTCCTGCAAGCCAGTACAGACCAGCTCTAACACACCACTAGATGTTTTTCTCTCTTAACTTGGAGCAGTCAGGTTGACATTCTGTCAAGGATTTCTGGGACTTGCAAATAAATGAAGACTTCCCCAGCCAGTCCTTAGCCTAGGGGGTTCCTTCTAAGTTAAAGACTTAAGTGGACCAAAAATTCTTAAAAGGTATGTGCAAATTGCTTGTCCCATGACAAATGACGAATGACGATCTGCCTGATGCAAGTCAATTAAGGTTGTACCTTTAAACGTTTTTATCTAAACATTTGAGGTGGTGGAAAAACTATTTGAGCAGAGCAAACCTAGGTTTAGCCCAGCTGCCCTTTGCTAATTCTGTGCCCTTGGTCTGCTTGTTTTATCTTTCTGGAGCCTCAGTTCCCTCATTTATAGAATGGGGATAATAATAGAGGAGACTGGTGACAAGCATGAAGGCTATAACTGGAATCCTTCTCAAATCCTTAAACTTCCAAATATCACTGGAGTGTGTAATTTCCCTCATAGAATGCAATAATGTAAGAGAAAAAAAATAAGCAACCCCCTCAGACCCGTCACGATCCTATAAAATGCAGGTTTTAAGTACTTTATGAAGCTATTAAAATAAACTCTTCTATTTACAATTTTCACTAAAGTTTCCTCCTTTATTTGAAGAACAGTTTTTGACTCTTTGAACCAGCTTCATGAGCTACTTTTTCTTCTTTCTTTTCAGTACATGTGGTGGTTTCTTCAATCACAGATTACAGTCACAGGTGAATGTAACATTGCCATCTTTAATTTATCCAGAACGTCTAATGTTCTCGCTAAAACCAAACATTTTCTTAGAATTCTTCACTCCTATCACTAGCGCCTGACTTTCTCTAGGAGAGTCTTCTTCACATGCAAAAAAGTGAAATATTTAAGTCATTTTACCAACTTCCTTCATGCTTGGAAGAGGAAAGATGTGAAGGTGCCAATGCTATAAGGTTAGCCAGAGGCATTCACCCCTACATTTTAGACTCTTTCCAGTGTCTTTAAAGATCCCACATGGTGTAGACCTTTAGAGTCACTCATGGAAGCCATAACTGTGAAGGACTCATTTACAAATTCCAAGATTCCACTTACTGGAACTACATTGCATGATTTTAAGAGTATTAAATAAGACAGTATACACGAACTACTGGCAGCAATGCTTGAAACTGAAATATATAAGATGCCTCTCCCTTAGTTCCTCCTCTGACACCACTATGATTAAAATGGCCACAGAAGAAGGTAAAAGGTAGAGGGAAAGGTTTATAAGTTTAGATTCTTCATACTCCAGGACACCAGCACATCCCTCACTCCTGCACATTCAGTAAGTGATCACTCTAGAGAAAGGAGCAGAAGAAATTTCCTCCTCAGATACTGCCTATACATGCCATTAACTCCATTCTTCCTGTTTAGAACTTGTGCTTTGCTTTTGTTCAATGGTCCTTTTAACCCATTCCCCATAACTCTTTCCTGAATATTTTTAGCAACAATGATTGATTTATCTCTTGCACCCACCTCCTTTCTTCCTTCATTATGTCCTTACTAGATCATCTGCATGTACTACCAGAAAGTCCAATGAACGTTTTCCCATCGTCTACCTCCCTTCCACTGCATTATTTGAATTCTCAAACTTTTATGAACAAAGTGCCCTAAATTTTCCTTGAGTATGCCTTGCAATGTCCTTGCACTGATCCAAATCTGGCTCTCTGACAATGCCAAATAGCGCAAAGGCCTAAAAAAGTAATAGCCAGTGTCTCAAGAGAAGGTAGGCCCAGGATAAAAAGTTAAGGTGGAAATACTTTTACTATAAAATTAATTTATTTTTGTGTGAATTGGGAATTTTAACATTTTAACACGGGACTTCTTTGTTGTTTTCCACAGGATGCCCATGTTCTGCAAAATACAGAGGAAGCCATGACTTAATCTCTGAAAAAGAGGAGGCAAGGCTCTCACAGAAAGCACAATCAGAGTCAATCTCTTTACCTTAAAAGTATAAGATGAGTTATCCAAAATATTTCCCAGGATATATGTCTATAGTTATTTAATAACTGAATTAGTAAATGATTTCACAACATATATTATATTCTGAAATAGAGGAATTTGTCCTTATATGGATCATTTTAGAATCTTTAAGGTCATATATCCCAAAATCAGGAACCCACCAAGGAATTTGAAAGTTAAAGTACTATTTATTTCATCATAAAAACAAAACCTTAAAAAAGAAAAAGCAGAGCTTTAATAAATTAGTACTACTAACAAAATCCTTTTCTGAAGATACCATTCAGTCACTGATCTCAAAAATAAATAACCTCCCTTTCCCACCTGATCATATATCAATCTTTCCTCCAGCTACTGAAAAATAGTTCCCTTTTGGCCACATGTTATATTTGCTAGCAAGAGATTGGATATGCACTCAGACACTAATCTATACTTAATATTTATGTGTTTCAAAGAAGTCCAAAGAACATGGTTGAATAACGGAGAATAATTTAAACTGTGCAAGTAAATTGTCAGGAAGAAAAAAAGAAGAAATCGTGTCAAAACAGTGTTTGCATTATAATAAAAAAAGAACGGGTTTCAATGCACACTGGCGTCTCTAAAAATATTTCAATCCAACTAAACTGAATTTTGAAGATGTCACCATCATTTGTGAAAACCCTTAAAGCAGAGAAACTATCCCATCCAGCACTCAACAATAGATAACTGTGCTTTCTTGAGGAATACCATGAACATTCTTTAGGGACTGTTTTGGATATAGCTGCTATGAGCGATGGTACTGGCAAAAGACACATTTGTATTCATTTCTGTATTCACTGTACAACCCTAGAATTTTGCCCAGTTGTCGTCTTTACTTGAAACAGTCTCAGGTCTATAGACAATTTTCAACATGAAAGTACTGGCTAGGCGATAATATTATCAACTGAGCGTGGATACAACAAGCTTGATACAACATTTACTTCTTTAGACAAGTTTTCCTCTTTTTTCCCCCCTATCATTTGTTTCCATCTACAGCAGCTCAATTTTTTTCTATTCCATATAAGCCTCTACATTTTTAAGAATTTATCAATGGATGTACGTCAGTCATTTCCTAAAGTGTTTTGAACAGCACAACCAAAAGAAAATGATAACAATAAATTTAAATAATTGATGTCCTTATATCTCTCTTCAAAGTTGTTGTCTATCACTAATAGTGGCCATTAAATGAAAACCTGTTCAGTAAGTAGGGATTTTTGTAAGATTTTTCTCTTGTAGACATCCCCATTTTAATATTTATGACCTCGAGGAAAAAGGGCAAAATAAAGATGGGACAAGAAAGAGAATAAGAGAACAATCGGGTAGTTTTAATGACATTTCAATACAGTTCTTACTAACTACAAGCAAAAAAAAAAAAAAAAAAAGGGAAAAATTAACTGGAGAATCTTATTTTATATGATTATTGCATAGAGCTGGTGATCTCATGGGCAAATTCAGTACATCTAAACATAATACACACATATAGTAGTTTGGTTTGTCTCTCATATGTATGGTAACGTTATACCAAACCATGTTTATATTTACTAGAGAAATGTCAAAGAGTTTTGTTGAATGATGAAAGGAAGCTGATTATAAATATGGAAATCTGGCAAACTGCACTTAGCCTGCATAAACTATTTTTGATTTTTCAGAAAAGTTCAAAGTTTAAAACAGCTAGTTAGTAATAGGCAGGATTTTCAAGGCAGTGGTAAGTGGGGAGAAGATTATTTAAATTCTGTGTGCTTTCCCAGGGGCAGCTACTGTTTTGTTGGTTTTGTTTTGGTTTCTTTGGTACATGTTGGTTGTGGTTCACCTTTCATAGCCTCCAGCAGGCACCATGTTTTCCTTTAGAAGTTTTAAGTGAATTTGCTGCAGGTGGTGGTATTTTATTAAAAATTCACAATTGTTTTTCCAAGGTTAAGCCTCTCTTTCTCTTAGAGCATCCTGGAATCCGAGGGCATTGGGAAGTCATATGGCAGAGTTTGTCACAGGCAAAGAACCTAGTGAACCATGCTGTAGTTATGATTTCTTAGTTATCACGTATTCACCTAAGTTGAGGAGCAGATCCTACTCTACTAAAGCAGCAACTACATTTCTTGAGAAATGACTCTAGCTCTTCCATTGTGAATGCAATTTCACAAATTACACTGGCAAGTTTAACATGGTCTCCAACTGGAAACAGGGTTGAAGCTCTAAGATGGTTTTTTACATGATACATATAAAGACCCTAACTCCTAGATACATTTTACTCCTGTTCTCTGTTTCTGCAAACGATCTTTTCCTTGAAAATTCAGGATTCTTTCCTTTGGTCCTCTGAAGACCAAAATAATCATAAGGACTTTTGTTTATGGTTTGCATATTTTAAGACAAAAAAACAACAACTGGTAAATAAATCATTCATTCATTAAGAATGATAACCAGCGTGGTAAAGTGGAGTGTAGAATTACTTTAGCTATATTACCCACAATGCTTTTCAGGATGGCAGCTAATTACCAGCAGAAAGGTCATGCACAAAATAATGTGATTTGAAGAGGTTGAAGGGGAAAAATCGCCACATATTTGGACATAGACCAAATTCCCTTTTTGCCACTGTAACTGAAAACCATTGCTTCAATTTTTAATGAAACGCTTATGCTGCAGCACCTGGTCACATTGTCAGCACTGCCTAACCACTGCCTCCCCCGTGGGTCATTACTGCAGCCATCTGAAAGGGGGCAAACTGTTCATCGAGGACAATAATGCCAGTCTTTAAGAATCTACAGCTACAAAACAGCAGGAGACAGAGTTACTTTGGCTTTGATCTTGGGAAAAATGGCTGGGGGCAAAATGCTATTTCCTACCATCAGAGACTATACAGTTAGCAATAATTCTGTAAGTCAAAGCCATTCACAGGCCCCAACTTGGCTGCCCTGCTCTGCTTTCTCTCTCCCCTCGCAGAAAGCTAGCAGTTCCTGGTGAGAGATCCCTGTCAACAGGAAAACACTAGTTCACGCTACCCTGCTAATGATCCAATGCATCAATACCTCAAACAATCACAACAAGCAGATGTCCTAAGTTAATATAGACTTCCCTGGGATTTTCCTGGTGAAACTTGGCTTTAAAAGGTATTAGTCTTTTGTCCTCACTAGAGAACGGCTAAATCCTGGCACCAATTCCTTGAGTATGTGAACCTCAGCCTAATGGAATTTAATTACTTTAGTGGTATTAATCATCTGTACAGTAGAGCAAAGAGTATTTTATTACCACTTTTAAGGGTTATCGGCACATTTATTTCAAATGAACTGTCAAACTGCATTATGTGTAAGGCATGCCAGGTTTGAATTCTGCAGCTCAGGTGAAAGTAAATTTACAGTTTAAAACTCTTGTCCCATCATCAGAATCCCACCCATTAATAGTGGCAGCACATATGTAAGACTCTCAAAATTAAAAGAAATTAAGTGTTGAATTAGCTATTCATTTTTTACTCTCTGGTTTTATTCCTTTTTCCCACCATTTTGACTACTCATTTGCAAAGGTTGCTTTATACCAAGGACCCCAGGAACACCAATTGGCACCAAATAGGCTGTGACACCATTACAGGCTTAGTTACAGAAAAGCGAGGCTAATCTTGTGCATTATCAGGCAACAAGCATCAGCTCAATAATATAAGATTCCTCCAATTCACACCATGTAGCAAATGCTTTTGTTTTTGTTCATATTCAGAGAAAATGAATGTGTACTTCTCTGTCCTCTTGGCTGTTTTTAGCCCTCTCTGAATTGTTCTATAAAGAACTCTGAGAAACGCTTGCATCATTTATAAAGCTCTCCTCCTGTGCTAAATAGATCTAACAGTAGATTGCAAGATGCCAAAGTCAGGTTAATTTTGTAGACTTCACTAAACTTTATGCTTGTCATAAAGCATTCTAAGGAACACAGATGTAGCAAACTAGAAGAGTGAGAGCGGGGGGCGGGGGGGGAACTCAGGACAAGAGAGGACAAGAGTCCTGATACAAATGTGGCTGGAGAGCTCTCTAGGGCTCTGGAACCAGATTGCCTGAGCTTTAATTCCCCCATTCATCGGTTATGTTACCTTAGCAATTTCCTTAACCTCCTCAGTTTCCTCATCTGTAAAATGGAATATAATCATAGGCTTAATTTAAGGTTCAAATGTAATAATCCATGTACAAATAAAATAATTTTAGCACAATGCCCAGCATTTAGTGGGCTCCGTTATGATGCTGTCAGTGTGATTACATGAAGGATACATCATACTTGAAAAGTCATATATTCCTCCTTGACACATGGGTTAATATCAGTGTTGAATGGATTCCCTACGAATAACGGTGACTTCTAAAAACCTCCCTTTTTTTTTCCCTTCCTCAACCTACCCCTCCTCCACCAAAGTCTTTATAGTCGCCGACCTGTTCCACATCCACCTGTTTAAGGCATTTTCCACTCATCTCATTTCAGAGACATTCTGCAGTGAGAAGCAAATGAGAGCAATTTGTGACATGAGATACTGCATGTGCAAAAGACACATAATTAGTGTCAAAATGGATGCATTTGCTTTTTAAAGTCTATTTGTCCTGTGATTTCAAATGAATCAAGCTGCTATATCTTTCTCAACAGCTTCATACTACTCCATAATGAATTAAATGGCTCCTTTGGAAAAAAAAAAAAAAGTGTAAGCTTTATGAATAAAATGCTTTTTCAAATGTTGGAATAAGACGGACTTATAAAGACTCTTATGTCTAGTACCCCTTCGTTTAAAGATTTTCTCCAAACTCTGAGTCTTTGAAAGAAAGGGAGGAAAAAAACCTGCTCCTTTTTTTCCATCTTTCCCAACATTATAATTACCCGGGGGGTGGGGGGGCAGGGGGAAGAGGGGAGCACGGAGCGTAGAAAAAAGCTACAGTATTCAGCAAAGGCAAAATAGGGCCCTGAATTTCACTATCTCTGCTTAGTACTCTGAGGTCCAAAACATGCAATCAAGGCCCCAAATCCTCTACAAAGATGTTTTATAAGAAAGAATGTTCCACTCAAAGCTTATGGTTAGATCTACTATTCACTTGCTCTATTTCCACTCTATTTCTATCCCTCTCTTTTTTTCTGTGAATATCTCTATTTGATGTTGAAATAATATACCCTATGTGTCCATTCTCTTAACTCTACCACTGAAATAAACATGGTTCCTCCAAGTTTTCCAAACCTTGGTCTTTGCTAATCTTCTTACAGATTTGGAGAAAAGATCAAAGATTTTCTAATGTGATTAACAGTAGTGTCTGGGAAGGCAGAAAATCATTTCAACTTTTGTAGGAACAGAACTATGGGTGGTTATAGGGGAAAGTGTTCATGAATAACTTAATTGAAAGTAGTTGGAGAGGGAGCAGGTGTACCTCAGTGGATGAGCACCTGCTTCCCATGAATGAGGTCCTAGGTTCAATCCCCAGTATCTCCAAAAAAAAAAAAAAAAGTAGTTGGAGCTCCAAGAAAACAATCCACACTGGTCTAGTAAGGTATACACAGATCCAGATGATATACAAAGTCCAGTTTCTAATAAAGGTGCATGCTTCATATTTCAGAAAGAAGTTAAAACTATGGATAAATTTGTGGGACTAATCTTTTCTTATTTGAACACACAAAAAAATAGAGGAAAAGAAGGCTCAGGTTCCGAGCATTGCCCATGGAGGTCAAGTTTACGTCATCGTTGACACTTCTATTATAAAAAGTAATGCCATCTTGAAGACTGTACACCAGGCTCCTAGTAAAGCACCTAGGATTTAATGCTAGTTCTCTTTTATTCTTTCAAAGAGAAACTCCATTTCTTCTTTTGTGAAATGACAACAATGTTAATCATCTTAAGAACTACATGAGTATAAATGAGATAAAATATATATGTCAAGTTAAACTACATACATACAACATGTTATCATAAAATGACAACTATATTAAAGGAAAAATAAAATAATTTTATTTCTTTTCTTAAAGGAAACCCCGAGCTTGATAATAGCTTCACAATAGCCTTCCAGTCATTGCTAATTCTAGGTAATAGTCACTATGTAATGTGAATTACATGTAACTGAAAATAAACATAGGTGGAAAAAAATAAATGGTGGGAGTCATTCTTTCTTACAATTTGCATGATCATTAAGTCTATCATTTTATTAAAAATTTTCCTGTTCATTAAACACTTGATAATTTTATCCCCTCAGAGTACACAATTGTCAATATCAGGCTCATCAGGATCACGGAAACAATTACATAAATTTTGTTACAAATAGTTGATGCAATATTATTGCATTAAAATTATCACAGAGAGCTTACAAAGACATAGGAATGTGCTTTTTCTAAAATGAGAAGTAAAAAAAGCCGAAAACAAAATTATATCCATGGTATCATTGCAGCCATATAAAACAAACCAGTCAAGGACCACAGAGGGATAAAATGTTGGAAGAAAATACAACAACATGGTAACAAGGACTTTTTCTGGTTGTTAAGACTAAGGATTTTTTCCTTCTTTGTAATAAGTTATGATTTTTCTATTATACTGAGAAAACATACAACTTATACTGTTATTTAGGGGGAAAAAAGTCAAGAGACCTTGCCTTACACTTTTGTGTCATCATTGAAGGGCATAAACCTACAATATCATATGTTGATTGGCAACAGAGTGCAAGGGTAAGTAAGTACTCAACTCGGTAAAGAATAGGGCCATTAGCATAGAAGTTTTGCTTCCTTCATTGATATGCCCATCAGTTTTTTAAAATCAGCAACCCTTTACTGATTAATCCAGAGTACTGGTTTTAAGTGTATCATTCTACTACTTAGTTAATACATTAGGTTGCTTTTATTTGATAAAGACGCAATAATCGCCCAATTACCAAAATGTCCTTTATCACAATGTCTTGAAAAAAAATACTTTCCCATTTATCAGAACTAATTTTTTTAAAATAAATTATTTTTACAGGAAATCAGCCCTAACTTACTCATTTTTCTCTATTCCTCTGGACATTTTCAATCTCTGCTTGGCATGTTTAAGGTGCACTGACTGAAATTAAACTCGGTATGCTAGATGAAAGTGTACCACAATTTGATAAAACATCAACTAAATATTTCATGATTTTCTCCCTTTTTAAGGCACCCTGGGGTCCTACATGCCTTCCTAATTTCCTAAGTGCCTCTGTACGATGGGGAGACTTTTACATTGCGTTCTCCTTGATGATTCCTAATTCGTTTAAACAGCTCACACTGTTTTAATTGTATCTGTTTTTCACAGATACCACATTTTGTTATGAACTGAAGTGTTCTTTTGCTAACTGAGCTTTTCTTTTACATGGAAGGTTCTAGGTCAGATAAGTAATACAGTATTCAATGACATAATGATAATAAGTAATGTTAGTTCAGTGGCAAAAAATATGTGTCAAACATAGCGTTAATCACTTCTACAAATATATAAGAATTACATTAAATGATTTTTATATGAGTTAGTATTGAAATATTTAATGCTTATGAAAGAGATTTATATGCCTATCTTGTTTTTCATAAATGTCTTTGCCATTTAACTAACCAAAGATATCTGTGTTTAGACAAGTTTTATCTCTAACACAGCCTATCTTCTCTTTCTACATTGCTTATTTTGCAGTAAGATTAAAGTGCTCAGTCTGTACACTCATCGTTCTTTAGGTAACAGATTGCAATACTGTGAATACAAAGGTATGAGACCGGAAGATGGCACTTTTGGGCTTTCATCCCTATTACCCAAATTGGGTTATGCTCCTGGAGATGTGGTGTTTCCCCTCTTTGCTTCAGTTACTTCGCTCTCAAAGAATGGATCCGCAATTTTAGCTACCTTGCCAGATTATTACCAATTATTTCCCCCCTGAGACTTATTAAACATTCAAATGAAGATATCAAGAAGACGGTATAATATACAGGTTGGAATTCAGAGGAATGGTCTGGGCTGGAGATGGGAGTTTTGAAGTTACCAGCTTTTAAATGTCATATAAAACCCATGACACTGGAAGATGTCAATGAGAAAGAGAGTATAGACTGAGAAAAAAAGATGTCTAAAGACTGAGCCCTGGGGTCAAAAAGATGAGGAGGAACCTGAAAAGGAGATTGATAAGAAAGGAATCCTTAAAACGGGGAGACTTAAAGAGATAGTCGAGTTCTAAAAATTAAGGGCAGAAAGTGTTTCAAGAAGCAGGGAGCTGATTATTTATGTCATATGTTTCACACAGTTCATGTCAGAAGATGTCTGAGAATTAGCCATTGGATTTAGAAACATGGGCTCATTGGTAACCTTGACAAGAATTGTTTTGGTGAAACAATGGAAACAAAATTCTAACTGGAATAGGTTTAAGAGAAAATAATGGGGGAAAATTACAAGAGACAACTTTGGGGAGGAGTATTTAAAAATAGAGAAATGGGGAGTAGGTATCAGAGGATAGGTGGTTAAAAGAATATTTTCTTAATGATAGGTGGCCTAAAAATATATTTTGCTGATGGGAATGATCCATTAGAGAAAGAACAATTGATGGTGTAGGAAAGAAAAAGAAGAATTGCTGGAATCATGTCCTTGACCAGGGGAGAGGAGATGGAATCCAGTGCAGGAATTGGGAGTTGGCCTGCAGAAGGGGACAGATGGCTTCTCTTGGTTGGGAGAGGAGGCAGAGCATGTGACTCTGATGCAGTCACATGGGTGCCCATGATGATAAGAGTATGGTAAAGCACCCTTCCCATTGTTGCTATGTTCTCTGTGAATAAGAAATCAAGACTGCTAGCTGGGAGGGCAAATGGGAGATAGTGATGAGGGGTTAGGGAAAGAGAAGAAGGTGTGAATTTTGAAAATATTCTTCTAAAAGAATTTGAGAGTGACTGGAGCAGGGAAATGTAGTAGGATTTTCAGATAGCACTAAGGGTCCAGTGGGAATTAATGTTAATCCATAATCATGAGATTGTGGCATGATTTTAAAGTTCTTCTCCAGACTCATTCAGCTGTGAGGGTGCAGGAGTGGAGGGTCAATCCAACCAGACTGGGAATTTGTCTGGGTAAGAAGAAGAGAGAGTAGGCATGGGATTTGATGGTTATAATCATGGACCACAGGATCTAATTAGAATAGGAGTAACTGAGGACAGGAGGGCGATGGTGAGTAAAAGTGAAAATGACTAATGGATTGAGGGAGGGGAGTTGAGATATTAGAAGGGAGGGAGCTGGAAAGATAAAAATTGGTGGTTGGAGCGTGGGAAATTTGAAATTGAAATGATAGAACTGGTAGAATTATTGGTATTAATAAGGACAGCAGCTTTCAGAATCATCTGAAGACATTTCTGGGCCTCACACTCAGAGTTTCTGATTCAGTAGGTTTAGAGCTGGGCTCAAGATTTTGCATTTTCAAAAAGTTCCCAGGTGAAGCTGCTGCTACTGGTCTGGAGATCATACTCAGAGAACCACTGGTCTGGGGTGTGATCATGGAAATGGGTGGCTGAGGTGGGGTGGAAAACAAGATCATTGTAGGAAAGAAGGTCAAGGAACAAGTAGGCTGGGGTACTGGAATAATCATTCACATCACTAATATATGAGATGGAACTATTCAGTCTACACCTAGATTCTAGACAGCCACCAATTGTGAGTAAGTGTTATATCTCATATGAGGTCTCATTCATATTTTAAAAACAGCAACAAACAAACAAAAACAAGAAATCCTTCATGCCTGTGAGATTCACATTTCAAAATAATGCCTATCCTATGAAAAGATGCAGCATATTTACATACTTTGTTTATACCATTGCTGGTGTACTCTGCTCAGAGTAGAGGATGCATGTTTCTGAAAAGTGACGTACATGTTAAGGAATTTTAAATCTCATAAACTTCTTTAATTCAAATCTTACCTAATCATGTCATAAAGGGAACAACATCACTCAAATTGCTTATTTTATAAATTGGGATTTTTCTGTATGGAGTGGTATAATATTGTATGGTAAAGTAAGGCAAGAGGGAAAAGTCATGCACAGAGCAACCCTCCATGATAGTACTAACAGCATCCAGAAATAAAGCCTTTGGCCTCAGATTCATTATTGAATATTTCAGTCGACACATCCTTAGTATTAACCCAGTTGTGCCTGTACCCTCAAACTCAATGACCCTCAACTGCCTTTGAGTCATACCTTTGAGAAGGAAAAATCCTAAAACGCATGTATTATGCCTATAACTTCTGGGAGTTTAAGAACTCTAGGGGGAAGCGGATATGGCTCAAGTGGTTGGGCTCCTGTTTACCATATGGGCATCTCCGGGCTCGATTCCCGGGGCCTCTGGTGAAGGCAAGATGGCCCATGCGGCGCGGCGAGCTGATGCAACAAAGGGAGACAAGCAGACACAGAAAAACGCAACAGCAAATGGACACAGTGAGCATAAGCAGCAAGGGGGGATAAATAAATAAAGTAAATCTTTAAAAAAAAATAAAAATTAAAAAAGAACTCTAGGAAGCCCATCCATTTTAAATATCCTTAATCTAACTGTAAATTGACCACAGATTAAACTGCAGAACAAATAAATGCTTCTGCGTCTTTCCTTTGCCCACACCTCACACAGTTCTGCTTACAAAAAATAAGCCATTACTTAAAAAATCAAATATATTTTCTAAGCACAGGAGGTTCTAAGGGTACCTTTTTGGTTATCAGAATCAAATCAACAAAATTAACTGATCATATATTTTCATGGTCCTTGGACATTGTGGAGTATCCAAAGAGACAGAAGGCTATGGATCTCAAGGACTTTATAATATGGAAGGGAATATAAGGCATACACTCATGAAGTTTACCTAAGAATACACAGGTCTGAGTAAGGATTCCAGAAAGCAGTAGGAAGGATGTCACAACGTTGATAATAAATCTGTTGCCAGAATAAAGCGGTCAAATATTAAGAGCAACGGAAAGAATGGCCCTTCATATTAGAATGGTGAAAAAGAGACTTTCTGAAATGAGCTTAGAGTTGGTCCTTGAAATATGAGGCAGATGTTAATAGTAAAAGAGAATAGAAGGAGGTGAAACAATTGTAATCAACATGTAGAAAGGAGGCCTTAGAGACAGGATGGCTGGCTACCTGTTGCCCTGGAATTTGACATGTTTGGCAAGTTTTCCATCAAAATGCACCAGGCCTGTCATTACAGAGTGAAATTGGCCAAAGAACGTGTAAGATCTCAGCAGAGCAGATAAACAGATTCAAATTAATGCAGATGTTAAAATACTATAAAGTCTCCTCCAGGAAAGTTGTATCCGTGATTCCCAGACAGTGCTTAGGGAATATTAGAGCACCAACATGTTTAAAAAACCGACTTTTATCACTGTTCTCATTATTATATATCTGTGAAGCACTTTACGGTTTACAAAAGTCCTTCACATACATGCCCTCATTTCTTAATGTTAATAGTGTTTGTACTGACCTTTTTATTAAACAACTTCAGGGAGATAAACAGAACCAAAAAAAAAAAAAAAATAGATGCAATTATATTTGACCTATGTAAAACTTGGTATCATTAAAAAAAAAAAAAGGGCATTAGAAGTCACAGATTTCTGCAATTTGTACCAGAAGAGTAATGCAGCAAGTAAGTATTTTTGCTATTGTCCCTTGTAATACCCGTCTTATGTTGAGTTTCATGAATCAAAGAAAAGAGGGACATAATTTGCCTCTGGATAATTAGTGAGGGAAAATGTACCATGAATTGTATAAGGTGCTGGAACAAATGAGTTTTGCCCTTGTTTTTGTGTCTTGTACCAAATTCCCAAAATTAAATAACGGTGTCAAAATTAGGAATGCTCAGAGCATTTGATTACTAAGTTTTCTGGTTAACTTGGGTAGAGTAAATTTCTTTATCATAGCTGGCTGCCTTGCAAGGTCTTCTGATCATTAGTGAGCTAGGGCAGCAGTTAGACTACAAGACTGAGGTGAACCTGAACCCACCTCAGCACTCTGCCAGGGAGGCCAGTGCTGAAAAACAAATCCATTTCGTGGTTGTAGTGAATCGGGATCCAAATTATTAGACTGGTGTTTAAATAACATAATAATGTAAAACCTTGCATTTTAATTACTTTAACTATCCATCTTATCTCCCTAACCTCGCCTGGCTAGCCTTAAGACTTTATTTTCTGTCTTTCAAATACGATTTTATTGAAAAGCTTGAGAATTTCACTGTGTCTTAGAAGTAGATCATAAAGCTCTAACATATTAAGCAAGGCTATCTTTTCTGAATACTCAATATGTTCTATTACTTAGAATTTTTGCAAATTATAGACTAAGCATAAGGGAGCTCAAAATGGGAGCAAGCCCCAGTTTGTCCTTGGAAAATCCTAAGGTACCTTCTGATTTCTCAAAGACCAAAGTTCAATTAAACTTGATTGTATTTTTAGGGTATGTTAATTTGACTCTGATTATTAGAAGTAAATCATCTAAAATTATTCCTGATAAGAGAGTTTATTATAATTTTTATTCAGAATTTTAATTATTCACATTGAATTCTCCTCTCTGTAACTATCTACTACTACAGTATAGTTGAAAAAAAAAAAAAAAGAGTAAATTATTCAACAAAATTATTAAATCTCTCTTTTACCATGAAAAACAGCATACACTAGCCTGGATGAAGCTAGGAAGAAATTCCAAATAAATTGAGGACTAAGAAAAGAGTGCTACAGACTATATCCAATTTCACTCAATAATAATTATAATTTCTGTGACAGAGATTCTTTTATGAATTCCAAAAAGAGAAAGATTATGTTTTTTAAATAATCCATTCTTGTGGTTGTGGGGCCTTTTGATTGGACTACATCAGTGAGGTGTGAGCCAGCTTGGTTCTCTGCATTCTTGCTGGGTCTGTAATAAACAGAGACACACAGAGAGAGACAGACAGAAGAAAAAGAAGCCACCATATTTGAACCAGCCATGTGAGAGAAATGACTCCATTCCCTATAGCTGCACAAAGGCAGAGAAGCCCTAAGAGACTGAAAGAGGAGGCACAGAAAGAGACAAGCCCTATGCCTGGTTGCCCACAGCTGAGCTCTAGGAGACAGTAGATTCTGGTGGGGAAGGCAGAGACCTCGGTAGAGATTAGCGGCCATCTTGCTTGCCCATGTGGCAGGAACTCTGAGAAAGCCTCTCTGCTGATGCCTTGATTTGGACATTTCACAGCCTCGGAACAGTAAGCTTTCACCCCAAATAAATCCGCTTTATAAAAGCCAACCCATTGCTGGTACTTTGCATCGGCAGCCCTTTGGCAAACTAAGACAATCTCCAAACTACATATAAACTTTTACTGAGTGGACTGAGCTAGAAGAGAAATAAAGCAAGCAAAAATTTTTTATACTTAGCAAAAAAAAAAACCCACAAACAAACAAAAACAAAAAAAACCTCATGTCTAATCATAAGCTCTGCTCCACCAGGAAAAAATAACAGTTAAAATTGTTGCAATAAGGCAGTGGTTAAGAATACAACTACATTATGCTAATTATCATAGTTATACCATTAGCCAATGTAAATTACTACACTTATTAAATGGACAAAAACGGCTCTGTGCTTAGAAGATAGAGATAAGTTATAGTAAGGTTTATAGGCCGAGAGTGAAATTATGCCTCTTTTGCAATAAAAATAATGGTTTTAAATAGAAAATAATAAATAACATGAGTGAACATGCAAGTGTATAATAATTACTTTAACTTTTATAGAGGGCAGGACCTCAGTTTTATTATCAATAGTGTATCATGTTCGCTATAGCTCTGTACAACTGTAGCCTTCTGTAGTTAAAGCAAATGTGTGGTATGTCATTATGGCTTTAATTCTACAACAGCACATTCCTTTTTCCCCGACTTATGCACCAGTGAAGAATGAGCCAAAATAATTTTTCAAGACCCTTCGATCCAATTATTTTAAATTCATGTAATTCCCTCAACTCTAAATTTTGGGAGATATTCTTGACATATTCTCCCCATGATGAATCAATCACCAAGACCTGTAAATTCTATTTCCTAGGTACTCCTCAAATTTGTTCACATCGCTTCATCTCTAACACCAATATTCCAGTCAATGTCACCATCATTTCTTACCTCAACTCTGTCAGCAGACTTTTAACTCTTTCCTCATGCCCTACTCTGAACCAATCACAGCACTCAAATGTAATCATGTCTCTCCTAAGTTTCTCACTGCTCCAAGGATCACTTCCCAAATCCTCACCTTGACCTACTGGGTCCTCCACAATATGGCTCCTGATTCCCTCTCTAGCTTAGCTTCACTTCAACTTTGCTCTTCATATCCCTGTCTTTCCCACCTTTTGAAAGAGCCTTCAATGTTCTACTCTTCTTCCCCAATGCTCTTCTCCCAAACTCTCACATGCTCAACTTAAAATCTCTTCCTCCTTCAAGACCCTTCTCACTCAGCTTAGCTTCACAATTGCCTCATGCCTGGGGAGAAAAGATGATCTTTAGCTTAGGTGTTGTGAGCTTAGGTGTTGGCTCTATTGAGCAATAAACACAGGTAAAAAAAGGACAGGAACAAAACCATCTTCTCTGAAGGATCTTGATCTTGCTTACCCTAAATATCTTACCTTAAACATTAGTAAAACAGGGGGATAAATAGCTTCTAGACATAGTTCACAATGTTATAGGGAGGTTCTAACAAAATTAAGAGGTATGCAACACAAATATAAGTTATTACTGGAATATGTGTATAAATGTGTGAGTAAACTTGGATTTGAAGATGTATTTAGATATAATTATAAATATTTATATTTCTCCAACTGTGCTGCGATTTTCTCAAGAGTAGAGATTGTCTCTTCTTTTAGGCAAGCAAAATTTATCTTTATTTCTTAAAGCTGGGACAAGTAAGTTCTTCTTTTCCAGGTCTTATCCAGTAATGAGTACAAAATGGGAGCCTAAAAATCCTTCATGAATGAATGAAGAGTTCAACGGCCTTCAGTAATTAAGGAGTAGAAAGCCATGCATAGTGACAGGCTCTGCAAGGAATCTCTAATAAGCAGATTACACATTGCTCCATCCGAGAAAGCCCAGGCATCTCCCTGTACTTAGCATCTAAACACATTCTCAAATTAATGCAGTGGTGCTGGATCCAAGTATGAAACCCTAGTGATTTATATCAGACCTGATGGAAAGGGGCTTACATCTGTATTTTCCTTAAGGAGTCCAGTCAGTTAGCAATCTTTTCTTGTTAATCAGGATTAAAATTTACAGATTTAGCAACAGAAATAAGAGGAAACTATCTAACCACTTATTTCAGAATGAGTTCTTAAGTTTATTGCTTTCTATCACCAAAATTGAAAAAAAAAAACAGGAAAGTAATTTTTCTTGCCTACCCCCCCCCCATTTTTACGTATGTTAATATAGAGTCAGAGAAAATGTAACAGGACAATAAAGTTATGAATAATACAAAAACACTATAATCAAAATAGTAGGTTATTGGCAGAAGAAAGTCAGATCAGTGGAACACTCTAGAGAGACCAGAAAAGGTCACCAGCAAGAATTTAATATACAGAAAGGTACAATTACAATAGAGAGAAAATTTATTTAATGATAATTATATCAGTAGCTATCCCTCTGAAAGAAAAAAAGAAAATACCATACACTAAAGTAAATTCTAGTTTGTTTAAAACTTTAAATGTAAACCTAAGCCAATAAAAGTGCTAGAAGAAACTTGAGGAGACTAAATATCAAACCTTTAGGTTAAAGGAAAGATAGCTACATCCATGTATAAATATTATAATCTTTTGTATGGCAAATGATTCTATTTTAAAAATCCATTGATAGGTAAGATACAAAGGAAAATTTTGCAATGCAGATGACATAAAAGCTTTAAAATCTAGAATCCAAAAATAGTTTTTCCAGTTGGTAACAAAAAGGTATGTCACCCCACAGAAAAATGTACAAAGTATTTAAACAGACAACTCACAAAAGAGTAAATCTAAATGGCCAACAAACATATTAAAAAGTGAGGCAGGTTAGTATAGGGAATGAAAGGAAGAGATGGCTGGGACCCAGCAGAAAACACTGCTGGCAGACAACATGGCCGCGAGACTCCACCCGGAAAACTCCTGAGGGGAAGGCTGCTACTAAAGAGCAAAGCCAGAAAGATCCCCCAAGACACTGGCCTTGAGGTACCATTTGGAAGTCTTTCCAGGGTCAAAGAGAAGCCCTGGATAACCCCGAACAAGCCTCCTCTTTGGGCCCTGAGAGCTGACAGGGACCGTAAGGCAACCAATCAGAACAGCAAACAGCTGGGGCCCCTCCCCAACATTATGAAGGGGGAGGAGTTAAGGGTTTAAAAGGCCTAAAGGGGGGGGGGGGCACACGCACAAGTCACCCTGCAGCACGCCCCGCAATCTATGTCTCAGATTGTGTACTGTTTTCTTCTTTCTTAATAAACTCTACTTCCTTGCCTACCCTAGGGCATGTCCTTCAATTCTCTTATATGACATAAGCCAAGACCCTAGACGCCCAGGATCCAGGGCGTTCCGCTAACACCATTAGTGACAAAGTCAGGAGGGGAAGATGCAGATGGTCTGAGGAAGAAAAAGGGAGAGGTAAACAAAGGCAGAGGAAAAGAAAAACATTGTCTCAATATTTAGAGTTCACTTTAAGTAAGTACAAAATGAAAATCTAAGCATTAAGCAATCAAGGCCCTGAAGCAAGAAGATCCTCCCTCACAACAGGGAGGAGCAAATCCAGTATAGGACTCCTACACTCTGTCAAAACTTCTCCCAGCCCTTAAGAAACTAAGGGCTTGTACCTGTCTTTAAGGAGGAAGAATGTGAGATTGATATCAAAAGCCACTGTACATCTTGTATACTCCTCCCTTTATTTGCAGTGGGACTTTGGGCAAGTTATTCAGATTATTTAACCCACAGTTTCCTCATCTATCTATATATCTATATAATCAGAATAATAGTGCCACCATGATGGGATTGCTATGAGAAATAAGTGAGAGAATGTACATAAAGGTCTCAGCACAATGCCTGGCACTTAGTGAGTGTTCCATAAAGCTGAGCTGGTAGAAGCAGCCCAAAACTCAGAAAACTCCAGATCCAACACTTTTCCCATTGCCCATGCTGGTGTTCCCTTACTGGGGTCTGGAAAGATTATCTTCTAATTAAGAACCACTAAAAAGGAATGGTCTCCTTATTATCTTCTTAGAGATTACAAAGGAATACCCTTTTTTGTTATGCATACACAAGTATCAAAGCACTCTCTCTAGAAAAATACAACAGGACTATGGTATCAGTGACTCAAGTATAAGAGTTTTTCTCGAGGTGTTTTTTGTTTGTTTTGGTTTTGCTTTTTTTGTTTTTTATGAGCACAATACAGTCCTCCCACTGTAAAATGGGTGTACCAATAGTGACTGCCTCATAAATACTGCTCTAAGTCTTGCAGTGGCTTACATCTCCCTAGGAGTAAAAGTTCTGATGACAGTATTCAAGAATGGATTGCTACAGGATTGGGGTCCCCATTACCTCTCTAACCTCATCTAGGACTATGCCCACCAAGCCCATCTCTCTGCTTCTGCTACATTCCCTCTTTGCTATTCCTCAAACATACCTGGCCCTCTGCCTTGGGTCCTTTACACTTGCCACTCCCTCTGCTGGGAATGCTCTTCCCATAGGCATCCACAGGACTCTTTCATCCACTTCTTTAAGGTTTTTGTTCAAAAGTCAATGTTTTATTGAAGCCTCCCCCAGTCTTCCTATCTAAAATTTCAACAACAAAAAAAATGAAACGAAAAAATGCCATTATTTCATATCCCCTCTTCTGCTTTATTCTACTTATTTATCTTTTTTTATTGTCAACCCTTCTCAAGCGTAAGTTATTGTCTGTATCCCCCATTAGAATGTCAGAGATTTTTGTCCATTTTGTTCTCTTTTGAATTTCTATAAGGTAGGCACTTTGTAATTTATTTTTAATCAATGAGAAGGGTTGTTTTAAGATCGTATTGAGATATATATAAACAACATGCATACATATATGAACATAACATATACATATGTACATAAATATGAACATATAACACGATCATTATTAATGACCAATGCAAAATAGGAAAAATAACAACTTTAAAAAGAAGATATTTTAAAACAATTTTATTGAATTAAAAACAAGCTTCTCTTTTCAAACTTGAAATAAATTAAACATTTCAAATTACTGGTTTGCATAAGATTAATAAATGAACCAGGAGATATGAAAATAATCTTTATATTGTTGAGGTATCACAAAGGGGAATGATGTAGAATATAGGTATTCATGGGATTGAGCTTTAAGAAAGGAAAAGCATCTGTATCCAACAGGAGACCTTAATAATACAAGGCTGTCTCTAATTAAATAACACAGATGAAACAAGATGTCATGTGCAAAAGATGTCCTCTTAATCTTGAACTTCGGATTCTACTGTAGAAACACATTCCTGAGAATAATTAATGTTGCCCCATAGCTTTCACTTAGTGCCCTCTGGGTCATGGCCATAGGAGAGATGACAGGGCAGACATTTCTCAGAGAGATTCATAGATGGCAGGGCCACATTGGAATAAAACAGAAGTTAATTCACAGAGAGACCTAAAATCTTGACTGAAGTATAAAATATATTCATTAAAAAGGAAGGAAGTTTGCACTGATAGGAATTCATATTTTCATAGGTTTGAGGTGAGACATTTTCATTACCATCAGATGTAAGAAAACGTGAGAGCTAATGAAGAGATTTAAAAAAAAATAAGATTATGTCTATTAATTCAGGAACTATGAATTAGAATACTCCTTCTCAAGCCAAGACAATCAATTCATCTCCAAGTGTTTTTATCCAGAGGCCACCTAGTATCCAGCCTTGGCTGTGCACCGTGAAGAATATAAAAGAAACTCGGGACAAGGCCCTTTTCTTAAGAAGATTACAAACCATGAAGTAAGTCAAGAACAATTAAGCTTTGCCATATGCCAGTATGATTACAGGAGAGCAGGTATTACCATCTCTGTAGGAAAGATATAATTTCAGGTGAACCTTAAAAAGATGGCTGGGACTGAGACAAAGGGCTGGGGAAGCCACAAAGAAAGACACCATTGGAGGTACTAGGTATGCCTCGTGAAAAGGAGCCAGTGAATAAAGCAGGACAAATGACTGAAATGAAATTGTGCAGACCTTAAAATCCCAACAGAGAAATTAGGTTTATATACCCACCAGAAGGAGAAACATTAAGGCTAGAATTTAATCTTTTGCTATCCTATTCCACACTCACTTCTCTTTATAAGACCCTGATCTCAAATTTCTTTAGTCTGGGATAGGAGTTACTTGGCTTTTACAAATAACTCTGAAAGATGGATCAGAGAGGAAGTTTGCTAAGCCTATTACTACAGCCTAACTTGTTTCCGCAAAGAATTCTACAATGAATTCCACTGTTAATATTTTTCCACATTATAGTGGGTTTTTCTGTTTTCTCAGTTCCTGCCTATTTCACGTCACACAGTCAATAGTAATAAAATTCTTCAATGACATGCCCAGCCTTGGCCAATCTTTGAGCCAATCCTGACCTAGACTTGTGTCCAAATATCTCCAATATCTCCAATGACGGGACCTGAACCTTCTTATAATCAGATGCATATTCAGGGTCCCTGGGGTAGGGTGGGGAAAATTTCCACTAATGTGCAGTCTATTTCCCAAACCCTGCTATCTTTCTCCAGGCCATATTCTTCTGCCTGTATTCAGAAGGCATCCCACCTTCTCTGTCCCCCTCCCCATTGGGGCTGGACCTTGCCCTGGATTCTAGCTTATCTGCCTGGGACATAGGAGTTGTGTCTTGTCCAATAAACTGCTCCTGGTACCTGGATCTTCTATACTCACATCCTTCTTCCAGAACAGATGGATCTTTCTAGAATAATGACAATTGCATATATTGCTATACCATCAGGTTAGATCCCATGGGTATTCTTGCCAGCCTGGATTGGTTTGCACTTTCCCCATGGATTCCAGTTGGACAGATGGCCAGAACTATGTGTGGCCACTGTGATATGCCATTTAACTCCCCTGCTGTTCCTTCTGGGAGTGCTGTCAGCAGACAATCTTCAATTGACAGGGATCAGGTCACACCCTTCCCAGAGCAGTCCACAAACAAGGACTGATCACTGTGAGAACACAAAGTTGGCCATTTTGGTCCAACTCTGAGGGGCCATCCTAGCAATTTCTATTGTTAGAAATTTTCTATTGTTTTGCAGAATGTTCATATAGTTGAAAAACCCATTTACAATTATTTGAATCTAGAATATAACTGTTTTACAGAAAAACACAAAAAATTTTTGGCATGAGTTTAACATAACTGTGGCTACATCTCTGCCCTAATAGGACAGGAGGCAGACAGTGTTTCCTCAACCTCTCTGGGCAACTGCAGTTGCTTTGGGCCTGCACAGACTAGATTGCTGGGCACACTTGAGAATCCATTCCTGCCCCTAGCAGGGGAAGAGGGGAGCCAGTGCTTCATTGGTCTACCTGGGCAGCTATGGTCAGGTTTTGACTGGTATGGCTTAGTTTGCTGCCCACACCTTCAGCACCCTGCCCTTCTAGGCAGGGAAAGAAGGGGTGTGGAGTTTCATCAGTCTTTCTGGGCAACTACAGATGGTCTTGGCTAGCACAGCTGGGATTACTGCACATGGCTGCAGCTCCGTCCCTACACCTGACAGGGAAGAAAGGTGGGAAAAACTTCATCATTTCCTGGGGCAACCTAGGCAGCTTTGGCCTCCATGATTTACAGTACCAACCACATCCTTGGCTCTGATTCCACAATGAGCAAGGGAGAAAGGGCAAGAAAGAGATGCAAAAGAGCTGAAAACCTTCAGATTGGCTAAACATGAGCCACTATATGGTTCCAAATTAAGTTGAACCAAGTATCAAAGAGCAGCTTTAGTACAAAGCCAAGAAAAGAGAAAGCCCTAGACTAAAGAGAGAAAAGAGGCCAAGAATAAATACATCTAGCAAATCAGATGCTGAGACTCTAACAAAAAATTACAATACATATCAAGAAAAAGGAACAAAGTAAGCTTCCAAATGACATAAAGGAGTTGAGACAACTAATCACAGATATTCAAACAAATCTTAACAAATTCAATGAGATGGCTAAAGAGATTAAGGACATCAAGAAGACAATGGGTGAGCACAAAGAAGAATTTGAAGGCATACATAGGAAAATAGCAGAACTTAGGGTACTGAAAGGCACAATAAATGAAATAAAAATACACTGGATGTATGAAATAACAGATTTGAAGAGGCAGAAGAAAGGATCAGTGAGCTTGAAGACAGGGCCTCTGAAAGCAAACATACAAAAAATAGATAAAGAAAAGTTTGGAAAAAATTGAACAGGGTCTCAGGGACCTAAATGATGGTGAGGTGTTCAAACATTCATGTCATGGGTATCCCAGAAGGAGAGGAGAAGGGAAAAGGGGCAGAAGGAATATTTGATGAAATAATGGAAGAAAATTTCCCAACTCTATTGAAGGACATAACTATCCATGTCCAAGAAGCAAAACATACTCCCTTCTGAATAAACTTGAATAGACCTACACCAAGACTCATACTAATCAGAATGTCAAATGCCAAAGATAAAGAGAGAATCCTGAGAGCAGCAAGAGCAAAGAGATTCATCACATACAAGGGACACCAAATAAGATTAAGTGCTGATTTTCATCAGAAACCATGGAGGCAAGAAGGTAGTGGTATGATATATTTAAGATACTGCAAGAGAAAACTGGCAGCTGAGAATCTTATATCCACCAAGATTGTCTTTCAAAAATGAGGGCAAGTTTAGAATGTTCATAGATAAACAGAAACCGAGAGAGTTTGTAACAGAGACAGTATTTGCAGGAAATACTAAAGGGAGTTCTACAGCCTGAAAAGAAAAGACAGAAGAGAAAGGCTTGGAAGAGAGTCTAGAAATGAAGATATCAGTAAAAGTAACTAAAAGCACAAAACAAGTGGTGAAAACAATATATGACAGATAAAACCCAAAAGTCAAAATGGGTGAAATAAGAACTGCCTTTACAGTAATAACAATGAATGTTAATGGATTAAATTCAAAAACCAAAAGACATCCAAGTCACCTGGTGAGGAGACAACGATGGGAAATGGCCATCCCAGGGAATGGAGAGGGCCTGCATCTGCAGGCAGGATCATCCCACCCACCATATCCATAAGCCCTCTCTCACTTGGAGTTGGAGTGGACATCACCATCCCAGTCGCCTCTGGATTGGGGGAAGAACTATGGACTAGAGTGGACTTGATGGTATTCTCTTGCTCACATATGGTGATTCTTGCAATGCAAGAAATTATAACAATGAGGTGGAGCCAGTGGCCACTTGACAGTTTTTGGGTAGGGAGGGGATGAGCAGTTGAAATACAGGGGCTTCTTTGGGAGTTGGAGGTTGTCCTGAGTACTGTTGTGGCAATGGATGTAGGCCATTTTAAATCAGCACACACCACTCAGAACTGAGTGGGAGAGAGTGTGGTCTACAGTGTGAACTGTGGTCTATGGTTGGTGGCAAGGCTCCAGGATGTGTAAGTTCATTGAGGGTGGTGGGCCACACTGTGGGAGATGTTTATGTGGGATGTGGTGGGAGGTGTGGGAGGTGGGCAACATGGGAATCCCAGTGGGTTCTGTGTAATATTTTGGGTAATCTAAGCACCTCTTAAAATATATGTATGTATATATATATAAATAACATTTTTGTAAGCAAATACACATATATGCATATATATTTATATATCATTTTGCAAATGTTTGTATATATTGTGAGAATTTTGATTTTTACCCATAATAAAAAAAAAAAAAAAAATAGATCAAAGACCTAAATATAAAAGCAAAAACCATAAAACTTCCAGAAGAAAATATAGGGAAACATCTTCAAGATCTGGTGGTATGTGGAGGTTTCTTAAACATTACACTGAAGCACAAGCAATGAAGGAAAAAATGGATAAATGGGACCTCCTCAAACTTAAACCCTTTTGAAATTCAAAGGACTTTGTCAAGAAAGTGAAAAGGCAGTCCAGTCAATGGGAGAAAATATTTGGAAACCACATATTTGATAAGGGTTTGATTTCCGTGCTACAAGAAAAGAGATCATATAACTCAACAATAAAATAGCAAGCAATCAAATTTAAAAATGGACAAAAGGGGAAGCGGCTGTGGCTCAATCAGTAGGGCTCCCGTTTACCATATGGGAGGCCCCGGGTTCGATTCCCGGGGCCTCCTGGTGGGGGCAGGCCCGCCCACACGGCGTGGTTGGCTGACCCGGCGAGCACAGGCAGCAGGGGGGGGATAGATGAATAAATAAATAAAATCTTAAAAATAAATAAATAAATAAATAAATAAATAAATAATGGACAAAAGGCTTAATAAATAGACATTTCTCCCAAAAAGAAATACAAATGGTGAAAAGCACATAAAAAATGTTCAATATCATAAGCTATTAGGGAAATGCAAATCAAAACTACAATGAGATATCATCTCACACCTCATAGTCATTATTTAAAAAAACAGAAAATAACAAATGCTGGAAAGGATGTAGAGAAATAGTAACACTCCTTCACTGTTAGTGGGAATGTAGAATGTTGTAGCTTTTATGGAAGACAGTTTGGCAGTTCCTCAGGAAGCTAAATATAGAACTACCATATGATCTAGCAATCCCTCTACTAGGAATAGATCCAGAAGAACAGAAAACAGTGACATGAACAGACATTTGACATGGATGTTCATAGTGGCATTATTCACAGTTGCCAAAAGGTAGAAACAACTGAAGTGTCTATGAACAACGAATGGATAAACAAAATGTGGTATATACATACAATGGAATGCTATGCTGCTGTAAGAAGCAATGAAATTGGGACATATATGATAACATGGATGAACCTTGAGGACATTATGCTAAGTGAAATAAGTCAGAACAAAAGGACAAATATTGTATGGTCTCACCAATATGAACTAAATAGGAAGAATAAACACATGGAATTAAAACCTAGACTATATGTTACTAGGAGATAGGATGAAGGCTGAGAAGGGGTACTGATGCTTAGAATTATCAATTAGCTTGACTGTAAAAGTGTGGAAATGGATAGAGTTGATGGTGTCACATTATAGTGAGTATAACTAACACAGCTGGTTTATAAATGGCATAGTGGCTCAAAGGGGTTGTCTAAGGATGTAAATGCCAATTGAAAGAAAGCTATAGAATAATCTAGGGACTGAAAAACATAGTGAACCCAGAGGTGGATGAGGATTGTGGTCAATAGTACAATTACAAGAATGTTCTTCTATGAACTAGAACAAATGTATGTTACTACTACAAGGCCATAAGAATATGGTGATAAGTGGGGAAAATATAATTAATATAAAATATAATTAATATAAAAATATAATTATATAATTATGGACTATAGTTAACAGCAATATTGTAATATTCTTGCAACAATGTCAAAGAAGGTACTATATCAACAATAAGGGCCAATAATAGGGGGTTATGGGATTTTTTCTTTTGAACTAAGGAAAACATTCAAAGGTTTACTGGAGGAATGACTACAGAACTCTGATGAAAGTGAGAACCATTGAGTGTACACTCTGGATAGAATCCAAAGTCGTGGGACTGTATAACACAGTAAGCCATGTGGTGAAAGATGGACTGTGGTTAACAGTATAAAAAAGAGAGTGTTCTCTCATGAAGTATAACAAATGTACAATACTAATACTATAGTGTTAATAATAGGGATTGAATGGAAAAAATACACCAAGTGTACACTATGGACTATAGTTAGTGGTAATAGCCTGATCATATTCTTTCATAATCTGTAATAAATGTTCCACAACAATGTAAGGTTTTGGTGGAGGGGAGATGCATGGATGATTGCTTTGTAAGGTCACAACTTCTCTAATAAAAATTTTTAAAAAGCAGTCTTGATTCCATGAGGCTACACAGAGAGCAAGAGAGAAAAGACAACTGAATAAAATCTGAATAACTATGTAAATCGAATTAAATTAACAGAGTTGACAAATATACATGAATAAATTATGCATATGTATATAATATTAATCATATTAAAAAGGAAATGATTTAGTTTAACAAAAATCTTAAAATTCCATATTAAAAATACAACTCAAACATATACAACCCAAAATTTCACACATTTATAAGCTAATTACTACCACACAGAAGATACAGCAGATTTGGAATCTCCAGATTTAAATCCATGGAGTGTCCCTAAATTTTCAAAGTTGCTACTTTTATCCTTATCTAGATCAGATCCATTTATAGTCCCAGTATGAAATAGACTTATTTATTAGGTGAATGAATGACGTTTCTCAAGTGTTTAACATACGTTTAAGCAATCAAAGTAACTTTATTTTTTTTTTTTTTTTTTTTTTTTTTTTTACCGGGAGGTCCCGGGTATTGAACCCGGGTCCCTCCATATGGGAGACGGACGCCCAACCAGTCGAGCCACATCCGACCCCTCAAAGTAACTTTAAAATGTGCATGTCGGGAGGCGGCTGTGGCTGTCAGTGGGGCTCCCGTTTGCCATATGGGAGGCCCCGGGTTCGGTTCCCGGGCCCGCCCGTGCGGCGTGGTTGGCTGACCCAGCGAGCACAAGCAGCAAGGGGGGGGATAGATGAATAAATAAATAAAATCTTAAAAAAAAAAAAAAAAAAAAAATGTGCATGTTTATAGTAGCTGCCCTTAATAACAATTGGGAGGGGAAATGCAATGCACTAATGTTTGCCTTTTCTCTGCCTCTTAGTATATTGGGAATCCACATTTAAGAAGGGCAAGAGGAAAGCTTGGTTTCATTCCACTATTGATCTATCAGACAAGAACTTAATCAATCTTCTTTATAAGCTATTAAAGCAGAGCTCAAGAAATGAACTCACCTGGTACATTCAACATTGACTGCTCTTTCTAAGAACTGAATATGTCAGTCTTATCTACCACTACAGCTGTGATTCAATTTTTATGGGACAAGATTTTCCTTTCATTAGTTTCCCCAAAATGCGCCAATTGGAAAAAGCATTTCTGATAGAGGTCTACAGTAAATGATTAAAACAAAATGAAGAACTCCCGATTTCAGTCAGAGCCTCCAGAGAAAAATAGAGACCAAAAGCATATGTTCATCAATGAAATTCAACACTAGTCCCAAGATCCTGCTCTAACGTGAATTCTGAAGAATGCTCTGGCAGCATCAAACTAATGTTGAGACTTTAAGCTCAGATAAATCTTGGAAATTCAAAGGAAAACTCAAGGCAGCTGTAAATCTGTCTCTACTGCATATACATTTCAGCCGGGGGCTTCTATATGTAGTACTAAGCTATGTGGCATCCCTTTCAGAATCTGCCTGCCTCATAAATATGGGAAGACAGGTCATTTTATATTTACAGGGCAACCCCAAAGTGCTAGATGCTATACACAAGGGGAGGGAGGAGGGGAAGGCCCTGCATTCTCAGTTTATTAGGAAAGGTTAATAGAACAAATCCTTAAGGACCAAAGAGACTTCCTTTTAGCTCAGCTTTCTGGCTTCCATTTCCACTTTCTAGTTCCCTTAACAGCCAGAAATTAAATACTGGGGGAAGTATCAAAAAGGACTTGTCTCTATAGTGTTCCAAGACTCTTGAGGGTATCTGCCCCCTTCAATATATAAATATTGCCAACTCCATAATATGATTTGAAGAACATTATCTCTGTATTTGTTGTTAGCTTGTCTTCCTTTGGTAGATAAGAGAGGAGAAAATATCTAGTTTGTGTCCCCAAGCTTTCCCTGCACTTCTCACTACTCCTTTATTTCTCTATATTCTTTGCAAATTTAACACAACTCTCTCACAGGTCACTGGGTTTCTTTGACAGGCTTCCCAAACATACTCAACTGAATCCTCTCACATCATTCCTAATGAATTCACACCCGCAGGCAGGGATTGCAGCAAAGTGCAGAGAGAAGCAAAGGGCCTAGGGCAACATGCCCTATCAGAATTGCCTCATTCCCTCACCTGTCCAGCTGTCTTCTGGAAGCTTCTCTAAAGCTGATTCTGAAGGGATTAAACTGAGCCACATTGAGAAACCAAAGAGATACCGGCTAGTTGAGCTCCTCCTTCCCTAGTTGAGCTCCTCCTTCGGAGTCTTCTCCCAGCCCCAGTGCCCCTCAGCCTCCCATCCTCATGAAAGAATCAAACTCTGCTTTAAAGGTGCTATTATATGTGTGGGTCCTGAGAAACCCAAGGAGTTAACAGCCTCAACATTCCCAGATTACCTAATACATTCAGGAATGCAGTATGGGGTCTAATGTTTATTTATTGCAAAAGTCAAGAATAGCTGGAAGTCCATTAAGAGGTTGTTTCAGCAGATTATATTAATTTATAATTAATTTTCAGTAGCATTTATAGGAGAACCCTTTAGATGGCATAATTCAGACTTTGAAAATTATAATATTAACTAATATTAATTAAATAATAATCTATAAATTTCAATAGTTTTAATTATCTTTTGATTAAATTACCTGTTAGTCAATTCCACACTGCTTTTGATATTAATTAGCTAACTTAAACATGATCTACTGAAACTATTCCCCCATGGATTAAGGCATATTGTCTAAACAGGTCAACACTGAAATACTTAAGTGTGACAATTTAGATTGCATGATTAGCAAAATTAATTGTTTAAGGCACTGACTTTTTCATTCTAAACTTGCCAGCGGGTAAGGTCTTTAAAATATGCCCTGGGTCTCCATAGGCCCAAATTCTGAGACATCCCACATTCTGTTATTCCCCTTTCCCTCCTGCTCCTTCTCTATCCTGTTACAGAACAACTAGTCTTCTGAGACCTAAAGTATGTCAGCTTATTAAACAGCCAACAAAATATGTCAGAGGAAAATGAAGTTACAACCCCACCCCCTTCCACAGGCAGATCACTTCCCCTACGCAAGCCCCCCCCCATCTCTGGCAATGGGGCTGGGGAGCCTCAGTGCCACAGCCCAATTTAGATCTCCTCTGTGCAGGGACAACCAGCTTAGACCTCATTGTTTTAAATGCTAATATTTAATTTAAAGACACCCACCCTCAAGTTCTCAAAGATAATTGTGGAGTTGACTCCATATGACACTCATTTGAGTTACTGGAGCTGTGCTCCCTGCACCCAACCCCAGCATTCCACTTCAGAAATTAAGGGGATCTTTTTTAATGGGCCTTTTGAAACCAATTTTCAAAGTGACAGATCATATTAATCATTACCATGGTCAGGAAAAGCAGATGGATAGACACTAAACAAATAAAATGAGGGAGGAATTTTATTTTTGCCATGTGAAATGTAAAATAAAAAAATGCATACCACCTTGCAGTAACTCCAACTGAACTGACCATCTTCTCTCAGGAAGTATCACCATATTAGATCCTCACCGGCTAGTATGACATAAACTTGTTCATAGACAATTCTTATTTCAGAGACAAAACCTTCACCAAGAAGGTGTCAGAAACCATTTTTACAAACACAAGGTACAAGTGGTCATCTTAGGTTACTTATATTTTAAGATACACAACACTCTAAATCATTTTATCCCAGAACTTCCTGTTTACAGTGATTACTAAGGATAATCTATTTCAGAGCTCTTAACTTCCCCAGGACAGTATCTGATATGAGTGTCCTGCTCTGGAGCTAGGAACTTGAGCATGAAATATAGTACTTGGACATGAAAATCATCAGCAGTGCATGAAGTGAAAGGAATATTCTTTATATACTGAATTTCACAAATAAATGGGAAAAAAAAGAAAGGAATTGGTAATGCCCAACTCTTGGTTGTATTTTTTACTTATGCCATGTATGTTTACCACTGATATCAACTAAGTCTACAAAATGTACACATGACACAGAAAGGGTATACTGTGTTATATTAAAAGCAAATTCATTCCTCAAATGATAATCCTTTTTTTTTTTTTTTAATCAAGTGCTTCTATGCTTTAGGCATTTTTTTTAATGTCCTGGGTATAGGACATTTAAAAAAAAAAAAAGGTAGAAAAGTAAATGAGCTCACATTCTATCAGGGCCACCAGTTAACCAATTAATTAATTAATAATATTGTTTTAGATAGCAATAAATGCTATGAAGACAACTAACATAGAATCAAAATGTAGAGTAGTAGGAGGGTTAAATCTATTTGAGATAGGTTGGTTAGAGTGGGCTATCATTAGAGTAGAGATGTAGATGAAGTAGGCACAAACTTGTGTGTCTGGAGGCAAACCCTCCAGGTAAAGTAAGAGGGAGAACAAAGGTCCTGAGAAGAGAGTTCATTTGCGTGTTCAGTGGCAGCAAGGAGGCCAGTGTAATTGGAACACAGCGAGCCAGGAGAAGAATGGTGGGAACCAAGGGTGGAGAGGAAGCCAGAGCAGCCTTAGGAGCTTTTGCCATGATCCAGGGAAGAGGAAGTGGCGGAAATAAAGGAATGAGGAATGGCGGAATTCAGGATGCACTTTGAAAGCAAAAACAACAGAATTTGCTTATATATCGAAAGGGGCATGTAAAATAAATTACCTCAGTGATGCAAGAAAAAATAACTAAAACAACATTATTATTGATAATATAAATCCTCCAGCCCAAACGAAAACCTCAGATAGAATACAAAATAAAGAAAAGCTTTTTGATAAATAGAAACAATTCTGGGTGAAAGAAGGTTAAATGATTCTATAAATTATGTATTCAGAATTTTGAGAGGCAGGTAGGTATGGGAGCCCAGGGACTGGGATGCCCCCTTCCTTAAATGAAACAGGTTGAATCACATAGCCATCTGGCCTAACCTAGACACCTACTAGTTAAAAAATAACAGGCCTACTGTAAACTTTAATCTTCACAAGGCTGTATACTCTCTTCCTGTGATAACATCACCAAACAACCTGTTTGTGCGCCTCAGGTAACTACCGCAGAAACTTTATTCTCATACCCTACAGAATGTCTTTGTCATGAGACCTTTATATTCCCCCTCCTTTTCCTGCTTCTTTGAGTAGTGTTAACTTCATACTTTGACCACCATCAAAGTCTCTCCTGATTGTAAGTCCCAATAAAGCTCATGTCTAACCTTTTGCCTGATGTGTTCTTCGGTCTTATGGCTGCCCCAACCTGTGCCCTTCAAAGTTGGGTTGAAATAGACGGCAGTTTCATTAAGGTTCTGTGGGAGGCACCATTATCTATTAACTGCAGTTTCCTCTTCTGATCTCTGTTCCCAATAGTAGATGCCACTTGGAATGAGGCATTGGGATGGAGTTCATAGAAGAAAAAATAAATAAATCCTGAGGGAGAAGTATAGGGAGAGAATAGCATAAGGTTAAGGAAAGGCTCTGGGGTATCATGGCATTAAAGAATGGGAGAAGATTGAAAGAATGATCAAAGAAGGAGGAGGAGAGCTAGAACATTGTGGGGACACAGAAGCCGAGGGAGGAAAAAGGTTTCAAGGAGTGGAGGATCAATAGCACCAAATGCAGCAGAGAGGTCAGAAACAAACAAGATTGGAGGGGAAAAATTAGGATTTCTCTCCAAAGGAAGTCATTGGTGAATTTAGAAAGAGATGCTTTCTACAATGTGAAAAATTCCTATAAACTCAAACAGAAAAAAAAAAAAGAGAGAGAGAGAGAGAGAAAATAATCAACTTTAGAGGCAATCTCTGTTGATTCAAGGCACCACACATAACTGAGAGCAAACTTTGGCTTCTAGTGTCATTGTCAAGAAAATGTCATGATGAAACTGTATAAGCAAAATTCATTTTTAAAACAGAAAAAAAAATCAACACTGTCAGCTCACTCTTCTTCATTCTTTTCTCTTGGGGGAAAAGAAAGCAGAAACAGAGAATTCTAGCAGAGGAAACATGTATTTCCATCTTGGCCAAGCATTTGGAAAGCAGAGGCCATCTATTAGCAACAACACACTAATTCACAACAGCAACAGCCATACGAAATAGCTGGATATGAAGAAGAGGCTCTGAAACGAACTAGAACTTAGATGACAAATTGATCGTGTGGAATAAAACATGCTAGTAAAAATAAATGTGGGGTCCCATTTTAAATGGGAGTTATTTACTTGGCCAAATGTGGTTATTAACAGAAAATTAAGAGACAGAGTTCACACACTCAAAAAACATTAAATCCATAGTCCCCAAACCTCTTTTCAATCATTTTCAACTTCAGCAACCATTGGCTGCTTTACCAGGGTTACTGACTAGGTGACAGATTTGTTTTGAATTTCCTCTCTTCTTATTTTCTGTGCTCATATCTAGAGAAGGGTCTAATACATGAACTGACCAAAAATTAAACATTCAAATAAAAAATAGAGATTTTGGCCCATAGTCATATGATAAAATAATTATATTACTCTTAGAATCAAACTTTTAACTTTAATGCTAAAGTTTTACCACATGGCTCCCCAAAATATGCTAAGACACTGTAATATATAATTAATAATAAAAATATGTAAATTTGGTTCTTTAAGTTAACTGATATAATTATTTTATTTGAATGTGAGTTAAAGGCAATAACTTACCAAGTGTTAACAGAGACTAGAAATAAAAACTGATCTTCAAAATTGGCTAAAAAAATTGAATTTGAAATAGTGTCCTTTTATTTATTTTCATGCACGTGCACCCATCCATATCTTTATCTATTTCAAATTTTCCCACAATTTCTAATTATTACATTTGAGATATACAGATTTCTTTCCTTTTTCGGCTTTTACCTAAGGTTTTACATGGCTCATAATGATTAGTCAACAAAATTGGTGATTGTACTTTGTCTTGTAAAATAAAACTCATTATAAAAGTATCATAAATCTAACAGAGCATATCTTATGTTTTGATTGGTAGAAAATTGGATGTTAAACACTAGGGACAAACTGATCTTCTTATTCTTATACTTGAGCAAGTACCAAAAGAAAAAAAGGAAAGGAGAGAAAATCGTTATCTGGACTTGATAGTTTAACAGATCATCATCAGTTTAAAGTGCTTATTGCTTAAGTAAATGACCTTTGGGGTGATTTCATTACCTCCACATTCTGCAAAAGGTTATATCTGAATTCAATTTTATGATTGTGTCTAGGCATATAAAATCTCAAAACAGTTTGAAATGGGTGTTTAAAAAAAAAAAAAGGATGCAGCTTCTTTCTGAGACAAAGATGGACTGTGAAAATCCTTTTGGCTTTGCTTCTTTAATTGTTGGTTTTATGAGTAAGTAAGCATTTAAAAAGGAATGGCATTGGGCTGATATCATCTTTGTCTTGATATCTTTGGTAAGAAATTACTTTAAAATTAGTTTCCCGTTCCAAATGTTTAGTGCTTTAAATTACTTAAATAAGACTTGGTCCCTCTGGATCCACACAATTTATTTGATGAAGGCTCCTTACCTTTATAGTTTAGCAATACCCTAAAATGATTTTGGTTCTATCTTATTTCCCCTCTTAAAAGTGCCATGGGCATGTGCTTGTTATGTTATTAAAGTAAGATATGCCTTAAATGTTTGTGGGAAGAATTTTATATGTTTTCTTGAAACATACTTGGCAGCAGAACCATGAAAAGGTGTTGGAAAACTAGATGAGGCATAGATGCCTCCAAACTTCATACTTTTTTTGTAGATGAAATAGGACCAAATGTTATCTCTAAATACCCCAGAATTCAGAATAACAGAGTTAGAAAAAAAGAGGCTGATAGTTATGAAAAGAAATGAAATTATATTTTTATCTGATTGATTTTGAAACCATATGTTTTATTTTCTTTTTTTTTTTTAAGATTTATTTTTATTTATCCCCCCCGCCCCCATTGTTTTATGCTTGCTGTCTGCTATGTGTTCTTCTGTATCTGCTTGTCTTCTCTTTAGGCGGCACCAGAAACCGATCCTGGGACCTTCTGGAGTGGGAGAGAGGCACTCAATCTCTTGCTCCACCTTAGCTCCCTGGTCTGCTGCGTCTCTTATTGTCTCTCCTCCATGTCTCTTTTTGTTGCATCATCTTGCTGCACTAGCTCTCTGCACGGGCCAGCACTCCTGCGCAGGCCAGCTCTCCTGCGTGGGCCAGCACTCCGCGTGGGCCAGCTCTCCACTCAGGCCAGCTCGCCACATGGGCCAGCTTGCCTTTCACCAGGAGGCCCCGGGAATTGAACCCTGGACCTCCTACGTGGTAGGTGGAAGCCCAATCGCTTGAGCCACATCTGTTTCCCTGTTTCATTTTCTTGATGTTTCATTCTCTTCAGTCACTATTGCTTTTTAGGATATCTCAAAAACATTAAGGTAGTAGCTGCCTTTTCTATTATCCTGGTTTAATAATGTGTCTCTACTTAAAAATTCAGTATCATCTTTTCTTTTCCTTTCCATTCTTGTACTTTCCTACCACCCTCTTCCCTACTCCTATTGCAGACCCTTTAAGGTGGGAGTTGGTAGATTGGATTTCCCCAAACCTCAATCTCAACCCCTTCTGCCATCTTCCCTGGCAGTAAAGGATAGTACCTGTGGCAGCAGTGACTAAAGAGAGGGTGAAGGAAAGGAAGTGATGTGACAACTCACCTCCCCGACTCAACTCTTGAATCCACATAAAAGAACTTCAAATCAGACTTTAATATCTACTAGCTATATGACTTAATATAATCACTTGGCATCTTTGACTCTGGGTTTTGTTTTTCACCAAATGAGGCTGTGGCAGTTTAAGATAACTTATGAACCCCAAAAAGATAAGGATTATATTGTAAACTGGTCTGGGCATGATCCCCTTTGATTGTATTAGATTCAGCTGAGATGTCTTTGATTACATTATGTTAAGATTAGGGCTTTGATTCAACCACATCAGTAGGGTGTAATTCAGGGTTGATTCCCCGCCCCCTTGGTGGGCTATATAAATGGACACACACCAAAGAGACAAAGAAGAAGAGAGAACTTGCTCATTTCGGTCCTGCTATGTGACAGAAAGGAGAAGGCACAACAGCTAAAGCCCTGGAAAATGAGACGAGCCCTATGGCAGCCTGTAGCTGAGAGAGAGGAAGACTGAACCCTCGCAGAGATCAGCAACCATTTTGCTTCAACATGTGGCAACTGCATTTGGTGAGAATGGAATCTTGATCTTGAGTTGGACTCTTTAGGGCCTTGTAACTGTTTACCCCAAATAAACAACCTTTATAAAAGTCAACAGATTTCTGGTACTTTGCATCACCACTTCTTTAGCTGAGTAATACAAAGGCCAAAAACTTCTACCTACCTAATTTACACAACTGCTAAGCACCTAGCAAACTATTTGTTACTTTGAAAAGTAAAGAGACAGCTATTAAACATTTTATTTTAAAAGAAGCAGAAAGATTTGAAGGTAGACACCTAGATTTGAGTTATGTTACAAAATAAAAAGCTTTAAAAATTGAAAAAGAAAATATGTATCTGACAATTTTGACTATTTTCCAAATATACAATGCTCCATGGAAAATAGGAGCGCCACATTCTTTTCTACTTTTCCTCTTATTTTAATGGCAAAAAGTCATTCTCAATGAATTCTCCCATGTACTGAAAGGTATATGAACATGAAGAAAGATGTGGCCTTGTATGTCAATGATTTCATGAGGAACAAGTGGCTACTCATAGTTTCACTTAATATCTTGTACTAACTCATTTCTCAGGGCTAATGTTTCTATATGACTGAACACATGGATATAGGGTAATTAAGTCCCATGCATTTTGAACAATTAGGAAGATAAGTAACTATTTGGCCAACCCTAGAATTTTGGAAATTCTACTCCCACCCCTTGCTTTTGAAAATAGGATATCCTCTTCTTATCTCTACTCCTACTCAAGGAAAGCCTTCTACTCAAATGTTAAAATTATAAGAGTGTTTTATAGCATATGAAGTAAGATTCACATTCTAGAGCTAGAATGCCTGGATTCAAATAGCTTGATTCCCTCTTATTAGTTCTGTGACTTTGCACATTTGTGCCTCAGTATCTTCACCTGTGAAAGGTGTGTAGTAATAGTATATATGTCATGAGGTTGTTGCAATTTAATACATGCAAGGTCCCTAAAACAATGCCTGGCACATGCATAGCAATGCTTCAACAGTACTCTAGAAACGAAAGCCTACTTTAGGTCTAAGCCTTGCTTTACTGAAGCCCAAGAATTCCTTCTTGTTTGATCAAGGTTCTCATGTCTTTGAGCCATAAGTGTGCTTAGGAGTAGATTCTGGGAAGTATTATTTACTTTGTTTTGTATTTTGGCATATTCTTTGGTTACTTGCTGCCTAATGCACATATTACAATGTATTCTCCATTCATGATATAAAACTTATAAACATTTTTGGGTGGATGTCTCCATTAAAATGTCATTTATTTTCTAACTTTGAAAGACCATAGCTCCTCAATCCTCACCATTCCGTTTCTACCTCACTTCTCTCTCGGGCAGCATGATCCTGATATTAAGTTCTAAAGTTCTGTTCTCTTTCACCAGGCAGCCTTAAAAATGCCACACAAATAAGTACTTTTTAAACCATCTAGAAAACATTTCAAAATATTTCAAATAAACTATTCCATAGCCAGTTTTTTGTTTGTTTGTTTGTTTGTTTTTGTTTTTGTTTTTGTTTTGGCAGGGATGGGAAAAAAGTAAGAAAGATGGGGCAACAAAGGATACATGTGAATTTAATCATCACTACAGTATTCATTCAGACGATACAAATCATGGAATATGGAACCTAAGAAATTGCACTCACCTTCTTTTACAGACAAGGGCAATGAGTTTAAAACAGGCTGCCTTCTTACCCAAAGCAGGCAGGGATAAATACAGAATAGAACCAGCTTTCATGCCTTCTGGCCCAGTGTTCTTCCTTTCTTCCACCTCATCATGTCTCTCAGTCAAAGGGCCTAAACTGTGACATTTCTGAAGAAAAATAATTAGGAATAACTGGCCATAAAACTAAACTACAGGGAAGCGGCTGTGGCTCAATCAGTGGGGCTCCCGTTTACCATATGGGAGGCCCCGGGTTCGGTTCCCGGGGCCTCCTGGTGAAGGCAAGCCCGCCTGCACAGCGTGGTTAGCTGACCCAGTGAGCACAAGCAGCAAGGGGGGGATAAATGAATAAATAAATAAAATCTTTAAAAAAAAAAAACAAAAACTAAACTACAAAGATAAATGGCTTTTATGCATAAAGGTAAAATCTGGTGTATATACATTTTCCTTCTTCAGCCACTCAACTAACTATTTCTAGAGTGAGTGAAGCATATCACATACATTTAATACTTCCAACAACCCTGTGAAGAAACTCAATGACTGTCTTTACCAAAATCACAGAGCAAGTAAATAGTTAACTCCCAGACTCAAGCTCAAGCCTTTTTCTTAAACACTGACTTACATTCTCAAACAAAATGACTCAACAATTACTGAGACAGTATTAGGTTCTTGGGAAAGACAGAGATAAAAAAGCTGAAACTCGGTAAACAACTATACAAAATTAAGATTATAGCAGTGATAGAGGTATGCAGGGGATTCAGTGGAAGCCTAGAGGAGAGGGTCAGATACCTTTTTTGGAACATGTAATGCAAGGTAGATTTTAAAGAAAGAGTAGATGTTTAGCTAGACCAGGCTGTAGGGAATGGCAGTTGAGGCACTAAAGAATGTGCAATTTGCAATAATACCAGCTACTTTAGAGTGAGCACTTGCTATTCTCTGAGCTTTACCCATTTCAAATATCCTATAAGGTACTATTATCCCTCTTCCATAGTTGAGAAAGCAAGGTCCAGCAAGGTGATGTAATTTGCCCAATATCACATAGCACCTGGATCTCAACTCAGACAGTCCACATGTGTAATACCTGCCTTTCATTCCACCGCTCACAGCCATGTGAGAGAATAGTGCTCATGCAAGAACGGGTCAGATGCCTGAATGGCAGAAACACAGAATATGCATGAAGTATAGTATGGGAAGGCTGCTGGAATGGGCAGGGACCAGGTCTTGACCTGCATTGTGTGCCTTGCCACGATGCTTGGTGCTATCCTGTCAGTGATGGGATGTGTGCCACCAAAAAATATTTACCACAGATCTCCAAGTAGAAAGGTCCTTCTCGAAAACATAAAAGGGATGAATTGAAAGGGGTGAGAATGGAGACAGAGAGACCGTAGGGGGTTATAATAACACAAGCAAGTAAGAGTAAGAAACTAAACTAAGATAATGGTCCTGGGATGGAGAAGAGAGGATGGATTCAATAGATATTTAGGATGTAATGTTTATAGGACATAATATTTGACTGAGGGAAGAATCTTGACCCACACCCAAGTTTTGTTTTGTTTTGCTTTGTTTTGTTTTGTTTTGTTTAACGAAAGGTAAACGTCAGTGCCACCTACTGAGATACTTAATATTGAAGGGGGAGCAGTTTGGGGACAGTGAGTGGAAATTAGTTCAGCCTTGGAGATGATGTGTTTCATTGTATGGTGAGACAGAAAGAATTATCTGGCAGTCAGTAGAATACATAGGTTTGGAGCTCAAAGGGGTTGATGTTTTGGGAACAACGGTTGTATATATAAGGATGTGAACAAAAGCAGCCAGGCAAAAGCTTTAGAGTCAGTGGAGAATCAGACCAAAGAAAGAACCAGGGAAATGGCAATTTAAGGAGCTGGTAGAAGGATAGAGCCCATGAAGCCACTTGAGAGGAAGGAAGAAACCCAGAGAATGGAGTTGTCACCAAAGTCCAAGGGAGAAGAAACATGAAGGAGAAAGGATTGGCCAGCAATATCAATAGCTACAGACAGATAAGACCAAAACAACCAGGATGTAATTGTTGACTTCTTATTCAACATCATCGCATTCCTTTGAGCCATTTAAGAGCAAAACACCAGACTGTAAAAAAAAAAAAAAAAAAAGACAAATGGTTCCCTTGATTATTCAGTTTGCTTATATGTGGAATCTGTACTGTGTACATAATTATTTAATGCTCCTTGAAGTGCAAGAGAAATTAAGGAGGAATATGAAAAAAAGTACAACTGTCAATTTATTTGAGATTAGAAAACAATCTCACCAAGTAAACAAGTTGAATATAATAGACTAAGCTAAATTGTGCTAAGAAGAGAGGAAAAGGGGGCAGCTACTGAAAGATAAAGGTTTTTTTTAAAAAACTGGTCTTAAAGAAGGATTTTGTCAGAAGTTCAAGAACTACTGGGTAGAATCACAAATAGGGTGCGCTAATTAATCTGTCAATACATCTTTTATTATGCACCCTCTAGGCTCCATATTGCCAGAAGCACTGTAGATTGTGCCCCAAAGTAAGAGTCTTTGATAAGGGACAAGCAATACTAATACATGCCAAAGCAGGGATCAGTAAACACAGTGGATAAGAACAATGGTATTGGGACCCCACAGACCAGGGATGGAGTTACCGGCTCCACCGCTTCCTAAGCTTGCAGCAAGTTACGTGACTACTGTAAGCATCAGTTTTGTAACTAATTATATAAAATAGCCTATTGTTTCCTGACAATACCATAAGGAAATGATAGCTAACATGTACTGCCTATTTGTTACATACGACATAGCATACACTACTCTATGATGATCTCATCTTCACAACAACTCTAATAGGTATTATTATCATTATTCTACTTTTAGAGATGAGGAAACTGAGGCACAGATGGGTTAAGAAACTCGTTCAGGAATATACAGAAAATAAGTGGCAGAGCTGGGATTTTAACCCAGCCAGTCTTAGCCTGGAGGCCATGCTTCTATAGCCCACACTCCAACCTCTCCACAAGCACCTTGGTGGTTGCAGAAAGGCTGGGCAGAAACAGATCTGTTTCCTGGAGGCAGAGGGAAGGAACGACTGGTAGAACAGTAGGATCTGAACAGCAGAGAGGAAGTAGAGGGTGTTCCTAACAAGGCTGCTTTCCCCCAAGCTTTCCAAACCCAGGCATATTAAAAATTGCTATGGGTCCTGAGTTGGGTCATATAAAAACATACATACGAAAATATACATACATATACATGCGAGTACATTATTTGTTATATTTGTGTGCACGCAGGTGTGTGGAGACAGCAGGTTTTTAAGAGCAAACATACCTGAGTGACTATGATGATGCTTTCCTTTGCTGAAGTGAAAGCTGTATTGGCCGGAGAGAAGTTTAAACTCTCATCCTTTCTCCCTATTGAGAAGCGGACAACCTGTCAATCAGCAGGGAAGTACCCTCCCCAGAAGTGGCAAGGCAGTCACCTAACTGCTCCCTACCAATTTAGTTAGGGATTCATTCTGACTGCTATTTGAAGTGCCTAGAAATTAATGTAATATTTCCTGTACTCATTTGCATTGCCTGCGGGCTGGAAGCGCCCCCTGTGAGGGCCACAGAGTTCGGTAGGGAGCTGTATCCAGGGCAACTCACTACCAAGTTAGAGCAGGAGGAGCCCTTGTAGAGGGATGCTGACACTGGGATTAGGATCTGTTATATGAGACCGTGCCTGGCTGATAAATTGAAGTGGTAATTTGGGATTTAACCAGATAGAGCAGTAAATGTATTAGAATGAAGAAAATCCAAGGGGAGTAAATACTGGGGAAACCATACAAGTTGGTGAGTGAGGTTTTGTTTTGTTTTGTTTTGATTTTTAAATTAAAGTCTCTCCTTTTGCCTTTGCATTTGAATCCTGAATTTGAGCATCTCTTCTGCTACTGAAAATATATTAGTAAAGTGGATTGCCTTTGTTAGTCTAAATTGCTGTGTGTTTGCAAATACATTTCAAGAGAACACCTCTCAAGAGAAAGCTTCTCTTAGACCCAAATCACAGTGTCTATAAGAAACTCTTGACCTCGATGCATCTGTGCCCTGTGTGTAATGAAAATAGGTGCAGAAGCAGTTGAAACCTTCCCAAACTATTCATCTCTTATTGATTCACTTGTTCTATTGTAAGGCAGAGAAAAACCTACACACTAGCTTAAAATTCAGAGCTCCCAAGGCTGTGATGAATGAAGGAGCCATGATTAGCCCTCTGGGATTTAGAATGACAGAATTTTCTCAGCCAGGAATTGTTGGAAACCTTATAGTCCCGGCATATCCGTAAGTACATTCATTAATTTATCTCTTTAGTCTATAGATCCCCAAACATTTCTAGATCTCAATTTTCTTTAAAGCCCAATTACTTGGTAATTCTTCAAAGTGCTATATCATTTTTTAAATGAATAAAAAATAATTTTTGAAAATTCAAATTTTCCCTTGAGTTAATTGGGGAATATTATGACATATTGAGGGGCAAAAAAGGCAAAAGCTTTGGAATTCCTTTCACTAAATTAGAATCCAGGAACACACAACCCTGCATGCACATCAGGGAAAAACCAATCCATTCAAATTAACAGTTTATAAAAGAATAATGGAGCACTTTAAACACATAGCTTTTCCTATATTTCCACCAAAAATATTTCTCTCATTTCAACCATGTTTACGTTTTAAAAATTAAAAAGGGTAAAACATAGTCACCATCACACAAAATCTGTCACCTCACTGTCATGGTCAGAATTTATTTTTAAGCTGCTTCACCACCTGGAAGTTGTTAATATTTGAAAAAAGTCAGACAATTCATCAGTTCCTAAATCCTAAGGATCACCAATATGTCAGGACAAAAGCTTCAGGGGTCAGGTGAAGCATGAGTTTTTATTTTCATTGTTGTGATGATGATGAGGCTCCATATGTTATACCTTCTTTAGCTCTAGGTAATTCCTCTGCCTGGAATAGTGACAGTGGATTAGAAAAGGTTTTGTTTGGTCTGCTGTGTGGATATCTCTATAGTCAAAGTTCATCGTGCCTTTGCACCTCTGTACATGCTCTTCCATCTACTTAGAGTGCATTCTCAGAAGCATCTATACCGGGAAGCTAATGAAGTTTGTTCTTCAAGTCCCTCATTTGCATGGGCCCCTTCCAAGACTCTCTACCTAATTTTGTATTTGTAACTTGCACTGTTTTTCTTGAAAAAAGATGTTCAACATCATTAGCCATTAGGGAAATGCAACTCAAAACCACAATGAGAAACCATTTCACCCCCACTAGAATGGCTATATTAAAAAAACAGGAAATTACAATGTTGGAGAGGATGTAGAGAAACAGGAAAACTCATTCATAGCTAATGGAAAGGTAAAATGATGCAGCCATTGTAAAAGACAGTTTGAGGGTAGTGGATGTAGCACAGGCAGCTGGACGCCCACCTCCCACAAGGGAGGTCCTGGGTTCGATTTCTGGTACCTCCTAAAGAAGACAAACAAACAACGAGCAGACAAAAAGCAGACATCAAGCAAAAGCAATGAGCAGACAACGAGCAAGCCATGAGCAAGACAACAAGTAAAACAACGAGCAGACAGTGAGCAAAAACAAAAAATGAGCAATGAGCAGATATGGCTCAAGCAGTTGGGCGCCTACCTTCCACATGGGAGGTCCTGGTTTTGGTTACTGGTGCTTCATAAAGAAGAAACAAGTAGACAACGAGCAGACAATGAGCAAAAAACAAACAAACAAACAAAAAACAATTCACAGACAACCAGGAAAAAAAACAAATAAAACAAATAGCAAACCATCTCGGGGGGACAGGGGAGGGGACACAGTTTGGTAGGTCCTCAGAAAGTTAAATATAGAATTACCATATGACCTGGCAATCCTACTTCTAGGTATATAGCCAAAAGAATTGAAAGTAGGGACTCGAACAGATATTTGCACACCAATGTTCATAGCGGCATTACTCTTGGTTATATACCTAGCATGAAACTAACTCAAAAACAAATATAGAGACCAATGGAATTGAATTGAGTGTTCACAAATAAATTCCCATATCTATGGCCAATTGATGTGTTTGACAAGGATGTCAAGTGTACTCAGTGAGGAAAGAAGAGTCTCTTCCACAAATGAGGCTGAGAAAACTGGGTCTCCATGTGCAAAGAATGAAGGTTCACCCCTGACCTTATACAAAAATTGGATCAAAATGAATCAAAGACCTAAATGTAAGTAAGAAAACTATAAAAATCATAGAAGAAAATATAGGGAAGCATATTCAGGATCCTGATTAGGCACCGGTTTCATAGATTTTTACAGCAAAAGTATGAGCAAAAAAAGAAATAGATAAATGGGACTTCATCATGAAAGTAAAAAGACAATCTACAGAATCAGAGAAATATTTGTAATGCATGTCCAATAAGGGTTTAATATCTAGAATATATAAAGAAATCCTATAATTCAAAACACAAACACAAACTGCTCAATTAAATATGGGCAAAAGAGTAGAATAGACATTTCTCCAAAGAAGATAAACAAATGGCCAAAATGCACGTGAAAAATGCTCAGCATCATTACCCATTAGTGTAATGCAATTCAAAACTGTATGAGATGCCATTTTGCACCCACTAGAACGGGTTCTATTAACAACAACAAAAAAAAATTGAAAAATAACAAGTGTTGGAGAAAATGTGGGGAAATAAGAACACTCATTCAACTCATTCATTGTTCATGATGATGTGAAATGGTGTAGTCACTGAGAAAAAGTTTGGCAGGTCCTTGGAAAGTTAAGATAGAATTACCACGTGATCCAGCAATCTCAATTCTAGGTATATACACAAAATAATTGAAAGCAGGGTCTGGATTAGATATTTTCACAAAGATGTTTACAGCAGCATGATTCATAATTGTCAAAAGATGGAAGCAACCCAAGGTCCATCAACAATTGAATGGAGAAACAAAATGTGGTATTTATACATAATGGAGTATTATTCTGCCATAAAAAGGTATGAAGTTCTCACACATGTGACAACATGGTGAACCTTGAAGACATCATGTTGAGTGTAATAAGTCAGACATAAAATGACAAATATTTTATGATCTCACTGATATGAAGTAATTAAAATAAGCAAATTCATAGTGTCAGAATCTAGAATTCTACGGTGGGGTAAGGAATAGGGAGTTACGGCTTAAAATGTACAGTTATTATTTGAGATGATAAAAAGGTTTTGGTAGTAGATGGTGAATTATATATTTGAATGTGGTTAAAGGGAAAATTTTATATTGTATATATGTTACTAGAATAAAAACTTTTAAAAAATCCATGGAGCCATACTACACAGTGAACCCTAAGTTATACTATAGGCATATAATTATAATATATGCCTATAGTATAACTGTACTATTAACCAAATTGTGCTTTCATCAATTGTAACAAATGTACCAACCAACGCAAGGTATTAATTAGGTATTAATAATAGGGTGGTATATTGGAATCCTGTATTTTATGAATGAGTGTTCTGTAAACCCACAACTTCATAGATAAGTTGGAATGCAGATAGACAGACAGACAGATAGACAGACAGACATAGATGATAGATAGAGACTCAAAATTGTACATGCTTCAGACACCACAAAACCTAGAATCTTCCCATACCTGTCCTATCCTCTCCCCGTTTTCTTAAATCCTCTTCATCTCTTAAGACACTAGTCAAGGCCTGTTTCCCTCTCTTCAATGATTTGCACCCTGGAAGCTTTGTTACACAGGAAGGAAGCAACAAAATCTGGACTGTGAAAACATCAGAATGCCCTACCATTAGCTTAGCTTCCTCTGAATAATATAAGATATATCTAAATAATGATAACCACTTTAATTCACATTTTGTGAAAATATTACAGAAATACTTGGCAAACTTTACATTTGCTTTAAAGTCCAATGTCACTGGTCTACATTTCATTGAGGTAAATATTTTGCCAATGTATGTCCTTTGCTCACACACAAAAAAGTTATGGATTTCATGGTGCCTTCATTTCTTTTCTAAAACTTTAGATACAAAATTGATTCTCTTTTGACCTTTTCACACTATGATCTCAAAAACTAAGGTTGACCCCAAAGAGAGTAAACGTTACACAGATATGAAGACAAAACTGAAAACCTCTGCATTCCAAACAAAGGAAGACCCTGAAAATCATGAAATAATTTGTCTGTAATATATTATTTCATTTATTTTGTTCATAACATGACACTTCATACACTGCTGATATCTGGCACAGAAAGAGTATTTTAAAAATATGTCACGTAACATGGGACTGTATAAGATAGTAAAACCTCGTATAAAACACAAATATGGGTGATATTTGCTATATAAGACTGTTTTTACAAAATATAAGTACAAATGTACAAGAGAGAAGGAAAAAGAAGAGCAGCTATGTACAGCAGGGAAAGCATAGAGATTGAGATGTGATGAGTTTTGTTTGTTTTTTGTTTATTATTATTATTATTATTATTATTATTATTATTATTATTGGAATAATGAAAGTGCTCTAAGAATAATTGAAGTGATGAATGCACAAATATGTGATTATACCAAAAACCATTTATTGTATACTTTGGATGGATTTATGCTTTATTAATATGTATCAATAAAAGTGATTTGTTAAAATATGTGTCGCATTTTACAGTTCTGGTGAGAGACTTCTCATAAATTAAAGACTTCTAATGTTACAAAGAATAATTTTTATAAGCTAAACAGCCATTTCTACTTTTTCAGAAAACCAAATTTTGATAACATTGCTTAAAACCAAGTGATGGGAGAAAAGGAAAGAAAAAAAATTCACTCTCCCTACTATGTTGACATATAGCATTGCTTCTCAAATTCACTGTGCATACAGATCCTGTAGGAATCTTATTAGAATGCAGATTCTTACTCAATAGATCTGGGCTGGGGCTAGAGAGCCTACATTTCTAACAAGCTGCCTGGTGATGCTGATATGCTGGTCCTGGACCTACCATATATCTCCATTTTCTTTCCTTTTTTACCTAACCTTACTTTTTTTTTTTTGGCAAGTAGAGATCAGAAATCCTATGAAATTACCCATCTCATTAATGGCTTAGTAAAGGTAGAACTGTCCTTGTAGAGAGCTCCAGTTTTTTCATTAATAGATCTGAGAGATCATTGGTGTGTGAATGAGAAGATATGGCCAAAGAGTAAATCCAACTCTAGGCAGTGTGTAAGGAAACAGGAACTTTTATTACAAGAGCGCAGACTAATAATGGTGTGGCACTGAACACGCCACTGGGCCTTTCTCAGCCTTGGTATCTTCATCTTTAAAATCAGGATGCTGGACTAGGTCCTCGCTGAGATCCCCTCCAGTTTCTAGATTGCATAACATGAGCCATGTGTTTGCACGTGACATGAAGGATAACACGTAATTAATCTGTTTATTTTGGCCATTTTAATCATCGGTGCAGATTGCTAATCAACATATCTGCACAATCAATCAATATAATGACACTGGAACTTACTATCAATTAGGGAAATTGCTGAAAAGAATAAACACTTTGTTTATTTCTGTCTTTGTTCATTTATTGCCAGTTATAGATTCTGCCTTTGTGCTTTTCTCGCAGTGGAGGGAAATTCCCAGGAAGCGGACTGGGAGATGTGAACGAGTAGGACTTTTCTGCACCACAATGAGCGACGCGGCTCTGGATAACTCTGCTACCCAGCTTTCCAACCTCCAACTAGGAGAGTACAGCTGGCCCACCTCAGGCACAGGACACCAAGAAGCCAGAATGGAGCAAGTGTACTTGTGCTGCTTTAGAAAGTTTTTAAAAGTGCCTTGCAAATGCAGGTTCTATTTTTATAATTCCCCACATCTTCCCTAAATAATTTATCAACTAGCAAACAAAACTACACTTTGCATTTTGTTGTGCAGGGCATTTTCTTTTCATTTATTTATTGACTGAAATAAACACAAAGAGGCAGGAAAAACAGAAAGAGATGAATAAATGAAAGAAAACATTCTCCAATACCACACAGAAATCTATGGAAATAGATTTTCTCTGAAGAAAAGAGTCTATTAGAATATTCTTAATGATCTAATAAAAGAAAGGAAAAAGACTCAAAAGTTTCATAAATCTCCTTGCACTTATTTTGTTATTAGGAGAAAAGAGAACTGTGTGGCAATACACAAATTATGAACACTAAGAAAAAATTATAAAGTGCACATCTGCGAAGGAAATAGATGTGCACTTCGCTGAGGGTCTAGTTAATAACTGTACCCACACCATTTTACATTGTGATGGAGTAAACACCGAACTATTATGGAAACAAAAAAATTTCCTTGACAAAGCTGCATTTTTAATAGACCCAGAGTACGTAGGATTATTCTACTTTTCTCTACTACTGGATGGGTAAAATGATGTTCATATTAAATGTGGTCCACTTCCATTTGCCCTCACTGCTCTTCTAATATTCATAGTCTTCAAAATGCATTAAAATATGAAGGATATGCTTACACCGTTAAAGAAACTGAAGGAATTGTTTTAAGTATTTGCTTGGATTCTTTAATTCCAGCAGAAGCACAGACCATTACTGGAAATATGAAATGAGTTCAGCAACCTTTCAGTCTTGCTTATCTCACTTGGCTTGCCCTATCTTAAAATTAACAAACAGGGAAGCGGCTGCGGTTCAATCGGTGGGGCTCCCGTTTGCCATATGGTTCCCGGGGCCTCCTGGTGAGGGCGGGCCCGCCCGCACGACGTGGTTAGCTGACCCAGCGAGCACAAGCAGCAAGGGGGGGATAAATGAATAAATAAATAAAATCTTAAAAAAAAAAAAAAATTAACAAACAAATGATTCTTAGTTACCTCAAATATAAGTTTTAGTCACAACACTGAATAAAGGTAGAGCTTTCGTCATATCACTTGTCTGATTTAAAATAAACTGAAAAGAGCTGTGAGTGCCCCTGGATTTGTGGAGCCTGATTAATTGAAGTTTCTGCACAAGTAGAAAACATTACTTAAACCCTTATTGTTCTAGCCCTAGTTGTAACTGTTCTTTAAATCTGTCCTAAAAATGCAGTGTGATTAGCATAAGGAATTCTTCTTTTCATAATTAAGGATTTTCACTATCTTAAAGAGTAGTACTTTAAATATCATCTCTCCTTGTCCAGGATGGTAGATGTAGATGTGCTACACATACCAGTTTGAGAAGTATACTGTTCCCAGGGAACCCTGAAATTTTCTGTTGTTTTAGTACGTATAAATATTTTCTTATGTCTCATAAAATTAAACAATACTTTATAAAAAATATCCATTAAGGTTTTGTCTTTTTCAATCACTGCAACTCTCCTAATGGAAACCTTCTCTTGTACCCAAACTAGTGTTGTACCCTCCTAACCAGTCTCTCAGGCTCAGTTTCTCCTCTTCCCATGCTACCCTCCATATATAGGCAGAGTCACATTTCTAAAGCACAGTTGTATCAAGTTAGCCCTTGAGCTTGATTCCAGCTCAAGAAAGCAAACCAAGCACTCATATCTACCTCAACTTCCTTTCCAAGTCCCAATGAAATCACAGAAGAGTTTTGGTTTGGTTTTTTTTGCAAAGGAAAAATAAACCTTAAGATTTCTCGAAATTAATAAAGCCACTCAGAAGCAAACCATAAAGTTGGTGTAAATTGATTCAAAGAAAATGGAAGCAAATTAATATAGAAAGACTGGAGGGGAACTTGCAGCTCAAAACATCAGAGGAAGATGAGTCCAAGTTGAATCAACAAGTCTATGAAGAGCGGTCTGTGGGCTTGTCATCAGGGAGGGTAATTGAAGAATCACAGTCAGAACAGCTGAACCAGGGAGAGGCATTTTCCCTACTATCCTTCTCCCCTGTGTAAAACAAGCAATAGCAAACGAGAGTTTGCTAAGAATTACTTTCTAAAGAAAATGGGCAATTAGGTTGGTAAGTAAGCACAGTTGGGGCTAAAAGAGAGGCAGAACAGAGCAGGATGTAATACCAAACCTTCACATCAGAAGATGAGGAGAAAACAAACAAACAAACAAAAAAGAAATCAAAGTGCTCCAAGGCCAAAATAAAACCCCCTTGTTAGATACGGGAGTCCCCAAAGTACCTGCCTGTTTCATACTCACTCCCTGACAAATATTATGCCCTGCCCTCTTACATGATGCTTCCACTTGAAGGGAGGAAGTCTACAGAGGTCTGCTGGAAACCTACACAGCTGCAGGGAAAACACACATTGAGGATCACCAGATTTGAGGGACACCAATACCATGAAAGAAAAGGATCAAGAAGAACTTGCAGAACAGATGACAATGCACAAGAGATTGCTCAGCAAACCAAAGAAAACTTTAAAAATAGTAATTAGTATCCTCAAAGAGATTTAAAATAATATGGTATCCATTAATAAAAACAGAATGTTAAGGGGGAAAAAAGAAAAATTCCTGGAAATTAAAAAATATATAAAAAGACTGATGACATTTAAATATACATCCATTCGATGGAAGCCTAGGACCCCTCCTTCCAGTGGTGGGAGTTAGGGAAATTTTACTACATTTCCTAAGCCAAAGTCCAACCAGAGTACTTGGTTCTGCACTGAATACTATTTACATAACATAATACTGCTTTTATTGGGATAAGCTCTTTAAAATAATCGTGTTTTTTTTTTTAAGAAGGATTAATTATGGCTACAGAATAGAATCTGTGTGTTATAAATGAGAATAAAATAAAAATCAAAATGTAAAGAAGTAAACAGATGTAGAGGATAGTGTGAATGTGCAAAATGAATGTACCTTTCATGGTCCACTAGTAGTCAAGAGATTGATAACTCAGGAAATAAAAGAATAATTTTACCATCTGAAATACAATCAAACAGAAGAACAAAAGAAGGGGAGAGGGAAAGAGACAGGGTGGGAGGACAGGAGAAAGGGAAAGTGGGAAGGAAGTAGAAAAGGGCTAAAAGCGAAAAGGAAAAAGAAAAAAGCTAAAGAGCTGAATTCTTGGTTGAAAGAAAGTCACTTTCATTTTTATCCCTTCTGTACAGTTTAACTTTAGAAAATTAAGTATAAGTATTGTTTTATTTCCTACCCTAATTAATCAGGAGTACCAAATTATTAAGGGCCAATTAGCTGAAATTTTAAACAGTTTTCCCCAACAAAATACCAAAGAAACTTATGATGATTTCTTTCACTGGCCTTTAAAAACACTTTTCTCATAAGGTTTATTGTAAGACTGAATCCTAAAAGTCACTACAGAAATGTTAATTTCACAATACTATTTTAAACTTTTATTTCATCCTTAAATTTTAAAATCAGGTTTCATATACAGTATTTTTTTTTAAACAATTTTATGAAGTATATCATTCATACATGAACATACATAAACTACAAGTGTTGACTAAACATCGTGATCTTACAAAACAAACATGGACAACATCATACAAGGCTCCCACACATCACCCCCACACACATAAACATCCTGCATTGTTGTGAAACATTTGTTAACAAATCATGAAAGAGCATCTCAAAGTATTACTACTAACTTTAGTCCAAATCTTCCTCCACTATACATTTTTTTAAGGATTTATTGATTTGTTTATTTGCTTTTATCCATTCCCTTCCCCCCACCCCCGGATTTTTGCTGTTTCTGTGTCCATTCGCTGGGCAACTTTCTGTGTCCATTTCCTGTCCTCTCTTCTCATCCTTCTCCTTCTGTCTTCACTGGGATTCGATCCTTAGAATCTCCGATGTGGGAGAGAGGCGTTCTACTACCGCCTGAGCCACCTTAGTTCCTCATTTTTCAGTGCATCTCGTCCTAGCTCTCCCTTGTGTCACTCTCCTGTTATGTCATCATCTTGCTGCGTGGCTTGTGGTACCTGGCAGCGCACCCGCGCACGGGGCCTACTGGCCCACACACCTTCTATATTTTTCTTTTTTTTTAAATTTTTACTGGAAGATCCCGAGGATTGAACCCAGGTCCCTCCATATGGGAGATGGACGCCCAACCACCCGAGCCACATCCATCCCCCTGCTATATCTCTTAAGGTTGACCAAAGATATCCAAAGTTACAGTCCTTTCCCATACAGGATGGTCATATAATAAATCAGGCTTAGTTTATCACCAGCATTCTGAAAATCAGACCTAGGGAGAAAAACTAGGTCTGGGGACATACGCATGGTTTCTAATATAGCGAATATTTAGCCTACCCTGATTATCACAAAATCAGGACAGCGAGAATATTTGCATCATACACAGTACTTAAATACTAGAAGAGACTAAGGGAACTGATGTGACATGACTCATAAGTATTCAATATAAACATAGTTTCTAAAAGTATTCCTTTCTCCAGAAACTTCTTTGTTTTGTTTTGCTTTTAATTCAACTTAGCACACCTTTAGGCAGATATTGATCACCCACTTAGAAAGGGTCCTTTAGCCAGTTATGCAGCTTTAGCCCATACATAAACAGAATTTCATATTTCATTTTAGATGTTATTCTGTTGATGTGCATGTAAATGTGTATATATACTTGTATGTATTTGCATGCAAGTGACTATAAAGAAAACATGTTCACACTTGCCTGCCATGGATCAAGTGATTAACGGTTTATGCCTCTAGTATTTATACAGAGTATAACCACTAAGGAGTCCATCTTTAAGGGATCTCATATTTCCCAAAAACATTCTTAATATCTGTTGTCAACCATGATGTTGTTCCAAGGAACTGCCCAAAATGATTTCATATATCCCTTGGAGTACCTGAGCCCCCTAGTAGGAGGGCATTTCATCAGTAACGGGAAAAGCCATGCCTTTGAAAACTTCATATTTTCCAACACGTGGAAAATACAAGGTGCTCTAAAGATTTTTACCTCCCATCCCCAGCCAGAGAAACAAGAGTGTGCTCCACATTACGGCTATGCTCCAGGCAGTATGGTAGGCCTTCCAGCTTAATCTCCAAGCTGTCTCATCTAGTCCTTGAAATCAAAGCATCATTTCCCTGCTCTTAAAACAGGGTAGAGGATACCACCTGGCTCAAACTGAAACACACCAAAAGTTGTTTGAGTCCCAGTGTATTTTTTTTTTCTTTTTCTTTTTCTTTTTTGACAAATAAGAATTCTTTTATTTATTTTTTTCTTTTTTTTTATGGTAATTTTTTTCCTTTCATATATATTTTAAAAGATGCTTAGATTACACAGATGCCACACAAAAATTACAGGGATTCCCATGATCTCTACCTCCCACATTTTCTTTTTAACCTGAATCATACATGTTTCACATTGGTTGTCACCCTTCTGGGTTACCAGGGGTTCAGACCCATTCTCCACCCCCACTCCCTAAGTGTCACTTCCATGGGTTTTTTATTTTTTTTTATTTTTTTTAAAGATTAATTAAAAGAAAAATCTAAAGTGAACTGCAAGAATTCCAAGACAGGCTCCTGATATTGTCAAAGAAAGCCATGTGGAAGGACAATGGAGAAAAAAGGTGTTTTTCTCTTTTTTTCATTGTTGGTAAAAAAAAAAAAATTAATCACATTGTGTCTACTATGTGTGGATTATTGTGCTCTGCATCATAGAAGACACAAAGAAGTATATGGTACCATCCCACTATTAAAAGGGAACTTAAAAAACCAATTGATTGGGAAGCGGATGTGGCTCAAGTGATTGGACTCCTGTCTACCATATAGGAGGTCCAGGGTCGATTCCTGGGGCCTCCTGGTGAAAAGTGAGTTGGCCTAAGCAGAGAGCTGTCCCACGCAGAGTGCTGGCCCACACGGAGAGCTGGAGCAGCAAGATAACACAACAAAAATAGATACAGAAGAGAGACAAGAGGAGATGCAGCAGACCAGGGAGCTGAGGTGACGCAAGAGACTGAGCGCCTCTCTCCACTCCAGAAAGCCCCAGGATCTGTTCCCGGTGCTGCCTAAGGAGAAGACAAGCAGACAAAGAAGAATACATAAAGAGCAGACAGCAAGCGCAAAATGAGGGGGAGGGGGAGAAATAAATAAATAAATAAATCTTTTTTAAAAAAACCAACCAATTGATTAATGACCATGAACCACATGGAAGCAGGCTCTCCAGTACCAGTCAAGGCTACAGATAACTGCAGCCCTGGCTGACATACTTTTTCATTTAATAATAAACTCTATTTTTAGAGAAGTTTTAGATTACAGAAAAGTTACATCAAAAGTATGGTGGGACGGAGCAGATGTGGCTCAAGCAGTTGAGCACCTGGTTCCTACATGGGAGGTCCCAGGTTCAGTTCCCAGTGCTTCCTAAAAAAAAAAAAAAAAAAAACCAAACAACAAGCAAAACAAATGAAAAATCTGCTACAGCTCAGTGGTTGAGTGCCGGCTTCCCACATACGAGGTCCTGGGTTCAATCACTGGCCCCGGTACCTCAAAAAAAAAATTTAAAAATTAAAAAAAGTATATGGGGCTCCCATATAGCCCAACCTCTCCCCTACCCACATTTCCCTCTATTAATAACATCTTACATTAATGTGGTACATTTCTTACAATTGATGAACTAATATTGAAACATTGTTACTAATAAGGGTCTATAATTTACATTATGGTTTACACTTTACACTGTACAGTTTTATAGGTTTTGACAAATGTATACTGACATGTATCCATCATTGCAGTATCATACAGAACAATTTCAATGCCCTAAAAATGCCCTGTGTTCCACTTAATCTTCCCTCTGCTTCCCATCAGAACCTCTAGTAAATAGTATCTTTATATCAATGTTACAAGTTCTTCTGTTACCACACACTAAAAACCTACAATAACAATAAATTTACTATTGGTCTGTGGTTGCACTCCCCCTTTATGTTTGTTTATTCTTCAATCTTGAGAAATATGGGATGATACCCACTCTGCTTCAGATTGGAAAGGGTCTTAGATCTTATGAGTCAGATGGAAGGAACTGTTTTGCTTGCAGTTGTAGACACTCTTTGTTTTTGGGGATGGGACTTGTCCATCATCATCATTTTGTTTGTTGTCCTGGGTGAGTCCAAAGAACTGGAGAGCAGTTGCTGGTTGCAACTCTGCTGGGATTCGCGGCTCAACCAGTATATGAACAGACCGAAGATTTACATCTGAGACATATATTTATAGGGTATAAGAATAATTATAGGTTCAAATAAAAGGGGTAGAAGAATCATGAGTAGGGAAATTATAAATGAGTCTAATTCTGTTATATTGGGGTAATAGATTACCATATATTCCAAAATAATGACTGCTGACTGCTGATTTCCTAACTGCAACCTTTGGAGAGACCTGAGTGCAAACCACCCAGCTAAGCTCCTCTTGGACTCCAGACCACCAGAAACCAAACAAGATAACAAATGTTTATTGTTTTTTTAAAAAAATAATTAAATGACAAATAGGGATAGAGGAAAAATTATTGCAACATGGCAATACATAAAGTGTGCCAAATGAATGGTCCACACTACAGGAGCTCAGGGGTGTGGAAAGAGAACTAATACTTATGCCAACCATATATCAAGCCTGTATATAATCACATATAATTCTTATAACAACATATGGAATTAATATTATAACCTCTGCTTTGAAGTTGGAGTAACTGAGGTTACTAAATTGAGGCTAACTAAATTGTCCAAGGTCATATAGCTAGCCTGAAGCCTATTCCAACCAAATTTGTCTCCAACGTCTACTTTCCCATTAGAGCACAGCTTGTGCAGAGTGAACAGGTAACCTTCTGAAACAATGAAAAAACATGAAATTGGAGCTTGAAGGATTGGTAGAAATTGGGAAGGCGGAAAGGAGGAAGGACGGATGGAAGGGTATTTTAACCAGGAAAGAGTGTAAGCAAAGGTGAAGCACTTGAAATGCACAAGGTGTACTTGAGAACTCTTGAAGTGGAGAGTTTATGCAAGGGAAGTGGAACACAAGGGTGAAAAAGTCAGGTTGAAGCCCAATTTCCCAGAGGTTTAAATGCTGAGGTATAGAGTTTCACCGCTGCCCTTTAGGATGATAGTCAGTGAAAACTTTTAAGCCAAGGTGAAGTTCCAAGTTGAGACAATGACAAAATTCTTTTGAAAAGTATGCAGAATGTATTGGGGAGACAGAAAGACAGGAGACGGACTGGGATGAAGGGTTTGGGGGCTACAGTTACAACTATAAATGTCTCAGAGACTGAAGACTTCACAGGAACACTGCAATCACTTAAATTTGCCATGGGCATGCTCTGGATCTATTAAAATCTGGTTCCATTTTCATTTATCTTTTTATTTTTACTGAAAGAAAAACACAACTTCGAAAGTGAGTCCCAGTTCTAGACAGTACACTTCAGAGCCCTGGTGTTAATGGGTCAAGTTCCCAGAAGGTTCCACATTTAAAACAGGCTGTTTGCCCATGCGAGCAGGGCTCATACATTTTGTCTATGCTCCTGAAACAATTGATGTACTCCAGTATATAGTATATGTTTTTTATAATTACACAAGGAGAAAGCATTCTTTATGGAAATAAATGTGCTTTTTAAAAACACATTTCTGAAAAGCAGCAGGCAAGGCATTAATAACAAAGTGAAATGATAAACCGAATGGAAGTCTGAGAAAAATTCTATATTTGTATTATACAGGCATTGTTTTCATTCCTGGCACCTTATTTTTCATGTGCATAAAGAGAACGCAAGCTACAGCAGGGTGAGACAAAGATCAATGCTGAATGTATTACTTGGCACTGGTCAGACGCAGTTTAATAAGAAAAAAATTGATCCATTAAGCTAAACCTAATTTTTGGCCGAAAATGGTTGAAATCTCTTCTTTATATTGCTAGCTTCATAAAGACCTATAATATTTGGAAGAAACAACTCAAGGCTGAGTTTAATAAGATTAAATGTATTGCAAATATTTTTAACAAGAATCTATCAAGTTGTTAATGATTGCTATTAATATCAAACAATTTTTGTATAGAATTTTTTATTAGAGCAATTGTAAAATACAGCCATAAGAAACACAATATAAAAACGTTTTCAGGTAATTCGTAACAGCTACAATTGCAGAACTCAAATCTTAACCTACAAGATATAGTAATTTATTTTATCAATCCAGTTTCTAACACAAGTGCAATTCAATTTGTATAGTATTTAAGTGCTGGTCTTAGGGCCTGTGTAGCAAAGTTCAGAAGGCCCGAATCTAAGCAGGCAGTGGTACTCTTACATGACAGGATATTATGAAGTGGAGGATTTGATGTTACAATATTTGGAATTATTTTTGAAAATACAACACAATTCCAAAGAAATTACTTTAATTCAGTTTCATCTGAGATCATTAAAAATTCAGGAAGTTTTAGTCTCAAATTCATAGAATATGGAACTTTGAAGATAGAATGGAATTTAGTGACCATCCAGTTCAATCTACCCATCAATAGATATAGAAAATATAGCTAGAAATTGATTCGGTAAAATAATTTGCCAAGTGTACATATTCTGGAGGATTACTGACTTTTTTTTATTCATGAGTTGAAAAATGCAGCTAAAGAAAATTGAGGCCACAAAAAAATTAAATAGAAATGTATAGATGCAATCACCATACAGTCAACCTGTAAATCACATGAACAATAAATACCTTTTTACCTAATAAAGACTTTTGTTTGAATGTTGTAATTTTATAAATATTTATTTAAATGGATATTCACTAACTGTTATATAATAAATCTACACACAGACACATACATACATTTTGCTCAGAACTTAATATTTAAAATGAATGCATGAAAATTAGAGTATTAAAGGTCATGATTTATACAAACAATCATTTCAATAAAGTATTTTTAAATTGATTGGATTCCCTAAAGTTAGGAAAGGTAAATCATGTTGTTGTACCTATTTTTTTTTTTTAAATCTCCTACAGCCTTAGCACTGGGTGGTGAGCCATGCCCTTTTCCCTCCAGAATACCAAGTTAAATCTTCTCTGCATCAGGAGGGAAAAAATATTGTTTCCATCTTAATGGCTGTCCAGTGTTCTCTACAAAATGGGTAGGTCTCAGTTCACCACTTAGTAGATAGATGTTTACATTATAGAATTGTCACCCAGAAGAGAGGACAAGAACTGAAAGGTGGGGGGGGGGGCAGGGGGGACATACTCTCTCTCTCTCTCAACCTACATCCAATTGCAGCCTGTGTGTGGGAAGGGCATTTAGGGTGCTTAAGAATGCCTTTCAGTTCACAGAAGGCTAATTAGGTATATCTCACAACTACTGAACTGATGACAATTTGCAGAGGAAAAAAAACACAGATAAAAACAACCCAAATCTGAACATTTGCATGTATTTTTACATGCAAGACACCACTTTGAGGAAAGAATGCTAGTCAAATAACTGTGATCATCAGGTCGTGGGGAGCTGGAAACACCTCTTTCTGAATTATAACTCCCAGAATATTTTAACTGCAGGGTATGATACAAGAACTCTATTGGTGATTAATTTGTATTTTAAGCATATAAATCACTTCTTGGTTGCCATGCTAATAATGATTTAGAAAAATACACACTTCAGCTTATATTGATCTGTTTTTCTAATTCTTCATCAGAAGGGTCTAATATGGTCACCTATGCAATTTACTTTCAAAGTTATCCTTTTAGGAGATGAAATAACCAAAAGATATTGAAAATCCAAAGTAAATTACATTGTACCAGTTAGACTTCCCTGAAGGAATGGATACACCTCTATAATCCGCTCAGCTCACAACTAATAGGCAGGGGATTCAGCTCTGTCTTAATCTTTGCTAAACTATGACTCTTTTTAGCACACATTTGTCTTCAGGACATCTATCAAATATCTAGTCTATCTTCTAACAAAATTAAATTTCCTATTAAATTACAATCTACATTATGAGTCAGAGCTTTAAAATGTATATAAATTCCAATATTATATGTGATACTTGTCAAAGCACACAAGGAAAGGAATTATTTGGAAGTTATTATGCCTCATTTTTTTAAGCTCTAAAATGTCATTAATTTTTTTTTTTATTTTCTTGAAACTGGTTTCCTATAAAATTTGAGCTTATATATCAACTGCTAATGGGGAAAAGGTCTAAACACTTAGGAAGAAAATAAAAATAAACAACCTTCTCAATGGAATTAGAACATAAATATTGCTATAGGAGGGCACACAACAGTTGTGTCATCCAAAACAAAAGAAAGTGAAAGTGAATCATATCTATCTATACATACATGTATGTAGCTAGATAGAATATATATGTACACCCAAATATGCACATGGACAGATGGATACGATGGGCATATATTTAATGCCTTTAATACTATATAAAGAAAGCAACCCCAGCTGGTGAAGGAGATATCAGGTAATAGAGACTATTAAAAATTACCAAATTAACTAAATGTGACAGCAATCTCTAGGGTAAAAATAATGCCAGAATATGAAAAGCTTGCTAGGCCACCTATCCCTCAATGTCATCTAGAGAAAAAAACAGCATGAAAAACTGTAAACACTGGACACAGTATCCAGAAGTAATCAATGTTTCAGAACTCATTGAACTGTGGAAAGGAAATTAATATAAGAAATCTCACCATTAACAAAAAATACAATCATAAGAGAAAGGATCTAAAGGACTCAAAGATGATGAAGGAGCTTTAAAAGATGATGAAGGAGCTTTAAAAGGGAGGTGAGCTTTAGAAACTGTAGTAAAGCTAGAGAGTATTCTAGAAAACCCATGGGAGGGGTGAATGAGAGTTTTGTGTATGGTCCCATCAGAATAAAATGTAAAAGAGGAAAGCAAAACTTTAAATTATTAGCCATCTCATAGGATAATTCTCTTCCTTTCATTAACATAAACGTATATAGCCATCTAAAAATGTTTCCCTGAGCTAACCTGATGATCATCTGGCCGGAATCTGGATTTTATTTCCTAGATATGTTTTGTGAGAGTTGCTGTCAACCAACATGTTGCTGAATTTCTTTAAAAACTTAGAACAAACATATAGAACAAATCTTTAGCCATTTATCACCTGCCATATGTTTAATACCATTAGTGTAAAAATGTATTAATTAACATAATATCTAAATCCTGAAGCTAGAAATAGAACCCAGGTATACTGAATTTTCCTTTACTATAAAAGTTAATTTTTAATGCTGCTTTCTATGAAGTTTCCTAATAATATGCAGTCAGTTCTCAATTAATCAGTTTAATCAGGAGATGGAGGTCATAGATTGGCAAAATGATGATTAAGACAAAACTAATAAAAACACGTTTCAAATGGAGTCAATGTAAACTTATTTAGTTAAATTACATTCATTTGACTAATTTAATTATGATGCATTTAGACAACGGAAAATATTCAAATATTTTTTTAAAAAGATGAAGTATATATAGATATATGTATGTATATACATACACTGAAATATAGTAGCAAAAATATAGAAATGCATTGCTATTTATGTTAAAATTATATATATGTGTGTGTATACACAGATATGTATGTGTGTGTATAAAAGGACTTTATACTTGTATTTTTCACACCTAAAATGATATACACCAAAAGAGAGTGGTTGCCTCTGAGAGACGGTAACTGTTTAAATTTTCTCATGAAGCATTTGTTACTTTTGTGATAAAAAGATATTTCCAATTTTGGGAAAAATATGTCCAATATTGAGATAATCTGTTTTTTGTTTTGTTTTGTTGCTAGCTACCCCCTCCTACTGATTATGGCTTTCATTCTCCTACTCTCAAAATATTTTCATCGTTCAATATCACAAACTCTGGTTCCCACATAATTTATTTTTATCAACTTCTTAAATGTGAATCCCAAGTCGTTGTTTGGATCAGGTTAACCACTCAGAATGTTCATTGGAGTTACCTTCCATTCAAGACCTTCAAACAAACATTCTGTATTGTCAGCCAGTTTGACACCAATAGAGACACTCCCTGTGCCCTTTGCTGATCAGCAGGTCCCAACATTCCTTTGTCAAGATCACCATAAGAGAAGGATCTTGCATGGCCTTAAGGTTTTGTGTCTGTTTTTCAGTCTACTTGAAGTACTTAACCAATATTCAAAAGGAATTATATTTTTTTCATTTTCAAATTGAAAAAAAATTTTTCTCTCTATTTTAAATTGTAATGAAATTAACACTTTCCCCTTTTATTCACTGCTTGACAATTTCAAGATTTTTTCTTGAATGTTAGGCATTATTCATTTTACATTTTGTTGACAATATTTTAACTGTGTAGCTACACATCTAATTGGTAGGAGGCATAGACTTTTACATTAGTAGGAAACATCATGTGGCATTTATTAATTAATATGTATTTCTAAACAGTAGATGTCTTCTACTATCTAGGGTGTTTGAGCAGATTTATAGTGATTCTAATTCACGTTTAACCACAGCAAATTTGCAAATCGATTAAGTTTTTAATTAATTCTATTCATTTTGACTACTGACTCTCTTGCCCCAATAGCTAGTACAATGTCATATAATTGAATTGAATTGCATAGATAGATAGCACAGACACACAAGGGGAGTTATTCAACGTGATGCTGAGAATCTATCAGGTCATAGAGTTCTCATTTCACCCTTTCAATCCTTCCGCTTTTTCTCCCACTGAGAAAAAGAGAGAGAGGGAGTGTATGTGTGCGCGTGAGAGACAGAGAAAAAGAGAAGGGGAGAGGGACAGAGAGAGAGATTGAGATTATTCTCTTGGCATGGGTGTACATTCTCTTCATCTAGGACATGGTTAATTAAATTCAAAATATTAGCGAAGGATATATTATTTTGCTTAACATAGGTCTTCCCCTCAGTCACTGAAACCAGATTTAAAGAATTTCAATTGTAAAATTGATATTAGGATACTGAAGAGCTAACTATAGACAGAGTCTCAGCAGTGATTCCTCTAGGTCTGTGAGCCTAGAGCATTTTCAGGACTATTTAACTGCATTGACCCAGAAATTTGGGAGGAATCTAATTGAAACTGTCAATTGTTACTGCAATTAGTCCCTAAATTTACTGTAATCAAAGGACTAAGTATAAATATATATTATTAACTATGTATGCTTAATCCGTAATATCCCTTGATTTGATCATTTTAGTTCAGAATATATATAAATGTGCATTTCAATTATTGAAAACCACAACTATTCCTAGGCCTACAGATATGTTTACCAAAATGTTACACTCGTATATGTATACCTGTGGTGTTGTAAACATTTATAAAATTGTTTTTAAAATCTTTAATATCTGACTTTGTACAATCATATGCCATGTGGCCTATGTTAAAAAAAAAAAAAAGTTAGAAATAAAAATTCCTGAATTATATTCCTGAGTGGAATAAAGAGTTTATGTAGGGGGGGAAAAAAAAGAACATGGTAACTCAGGATGGACATGTTCGAAAATGCCACAGAATGAAAAATGAGATGAATGGAAAGAAAGAGGTGACATGGAAAAAGCAAGAAAAACATGGAAACTAGAATATAAATATAAATTCCTTCAGAGAATCGTTGTTATTTTCTAATTCTTTGTATCTACCCTAAGCACCTAGACTGCTGTTTAACACATGGTAAGTGCTCAAGAAATGTGGCTGACTCACTGGGAGGATGGAAGAGGAAGCATATTACTAGCTAAGGGGGAGAGCTGAAGGAATAAGCAAAGCGACATTGCTCATCCTCCTTATCACATAATGGATATTTTCACTTGCCAGCATTGATGCAAGTTTATTAGTTTTCATTTTTTAAACACCCAAATTAACGTCTCAATCTCTATTAAGGCAGATGCATTTTCTTAGCATACAGATGACTAAATTTCTAAAAGAAACTATTTCTCAGGATCCTAGTCTAAAAGACAAAACACAAAAACAAAATAAAACAAAACAAACGGTAATATAAACAAACTACAAAACATGTTGTCTGGGTTTTAGAGATCCCCATAGTCTACAGGCTAAAACAGAAAAGGCCAAATTCTCAAAATAATAAAAAATAGCTATATGCTCACCCTTGTTTTCTCTACCTGCAATCAGAATTACAGAATTCATGTTGAAGAAAATAAAGGTTATATTTTGCAGCCTAAGAAATAGGGAATAATACTGCTCTCTTAAAAGAGAACATGCATATCAAAGCTGGAGTATTCAGCCAAGAGAGAAACTGCCTGAATTCCTGGCCTTCAAGGTGCACGCCCTCTTTCCAAGGCATTGATCTTATAGGAAGGAATGAGAAAGAGTCCCTGTCAATTTTAGCTTGGTAACCAAAGACCATAAAAGACATTATCCTTTGGGAAAGCACCCCCAATACATTTTTAAATTAATCAGAAAATGTGAAAGTCTGAATTGCAAAATATACTGAGTTTATGGAAACATGAGAATTTAAAAATTAAACAAAGTAAGCTTCTGGTTATTGTCATTACCATGGAGAGCATATAATTTTAGAGAGGACACCTCCACAATCAACAGTCATGACAACAAAGTTTGTAAAAGCATGGAAAAAGAATCTTTTTTGAAATTCATGACAAAAGAATGCAGTTGTACATCATAAAGGAGCAAGAACGTTTGGAAGATAGTGGAGTCCTATATATTGAGGATGTGAGTTTGAATCCTACCTCTGCTGTTGGCTAATCATGTGACCATGGGCAAGTCACATAACTTCTCTGAAACACAATTCTATAAAATGGGATTATTATAGGGAAAAAGTTGTTACCCGGAGTCTCTATCCCAGGTCTGCGAGGGCTTCAAGTTATTTCTTGTCCCAATGTCATTATTATTTCTAAAAAGAGAAATATATGCAGAGAATTTTAAAGAACAAATGTCAAGTGCTTTTGGTGCCTAAGATAAGACCATGTCTATGTGTGTGTGAATATGTTAAATATACTCTAAAAATTTCCCAAAGACTACATAAGAAACTGCTAGTAGTATTTTCCTCTGGAAAGTGAGACTAAAAGCTTTAAGGAGGAAGAGGAGCACAGGAAGGGAAGACTTAACTTTCATTTTATTCCCTACTGCAATGTTTAATCCTTTAACAATGTACATATATTACATGATTCAAAAAGTTATTTGGGGGAAGGGATGTGGCTCGGGCAACTGGGCTCCCGCCTACCAGATGGGAGGTCGCTGGTTTGGATCACGGTGCCTCCTAAAGAAGACAGGGAGCTGGTGCGATGGGCAGGCGTGGCAAGCTGACACAAAAGGCACAAGAAGAGTACAACATAATGGGAGACACAACAGAGCAGGGTGCAGAAGTTCCCAGTGCCTCCTAAAGAAGACAGAGAGCTGATGAGACGGGCAGGTGCTGCAAGCTGACACAACAAGATGATGCAACAAGAGACATGGGGAGGAAAAACACAACGAGAGACACAACAAAAGCAGGGAGCAGAGGTGGCTCCCTCCCACAACGGAGGTCCTGGATTCAGCTCCCAGTGCCTCCTAAATAACAGACTCAGCAAATGAAAAACAACAAGGGGGTGGGGAGAAAGAAAGAAATAAAATAAATCTTTTAAAAATAATAATAATAATAATTTGGAAGACAAATTATCTCAAACACCAGCATGAGGTAATATATCTTTTTCAGTACATGAAAGTAATGAATCCACACTCCTTTTCTAACAAAACAAAGACTAAGTGGTCTATGAAACTTAACGTAAAAAAAATTATTTTAAAATTTCATTTTAATAGGATATTAAAATAGCAATAAATGGTTTTTATACATTTTTAATTTTTATAGGCGGTATCAGGCATTGAACCCAGGTCCTCATATATGGGAAGCAGTTGCTCAACCACTGAACTAAATCCACTCCCCGCAATATATGATTTTTAACAATGCCTCATAGGTACATGATGCTTTTGGGCTAATGACTAATATTTATGTCATAAATTGTACAGAGCTTTCACAACATATGTTATCTCATTTGGTCCTTATGACAATCAACCAGTACTATCGCCACCACCATTTACATGAAGACGAAGAGTGTAAAAACCTTAGAAAAATGGATACTCTAAGGATAGGGAACAGGATCATTCCTCCTCATGTCAATTGCATATCACAATGCTTGGCACATAATAGATCTTTAATAATTAGATGTTAAATAAACAATAGATAAATGAAAAAAAGGAATAAATGAATGAATAATACAAAAGCACATTCATTCAATACTTGCCCCAAGTTGTTAGTGACAGTATTGGAGATGTCCATTTTTTCTTCCTCTGTCTCATCCTCCTTAGAGAATCTGTGCCAGCCCCTAAGTGAATCTGCTCCCAAAGATATTGTTAATTGATCCTTGATCTAATTAGCCAAATGGATCAGAGGTGGAGACTGACTTAGCTAACAGATTCTCTTATTTGCAATTTGCTGGTCTTTGTTGGGTGCTTGAACAGGGAAGCTGAATTTGGATCCTATGAAAGTACAGGCAAGAATGCCAGTCCCCAGAGACAGAGAAGGATCTATCTGGAACTCAAAAGAGAAGAGATGGGTCCCTCATGAGGCTCAACTACACTTAAACCCCTTGGGTTTTCTGAGCTACCACGATAGTGTTCTAAAAATTCAATATTTCTCATTAAACTTTTTTCGTTTTAAATGGGTTTCTGTTCCATGCAAAAAAACATTGAGACTCCTACTACCACAACTATTTACAGAATCTACATTACATATTCTGACTTCTCCCACTGTTAACATTGATGAAATACATATATTCCTACCTAAAGCCAATCCCTCTTCTTATGTATTAGATCCTATTCCTTCTTGCCTACTCTGGGAAATCTAATCCAGCAATTCTCCTCTCTCTTGTCTACATCATCAACCTCTAGCTCTCTAATGAATTAGTCACTTAAGGATATACAAACTTGCTGTTATTTCTCTATCTAAAAACAAAATAAAACTTCTGGCTTTCTAGCCAGCTCTCAAGAGCCAGTTGTGCACATCTCTTCTCAACTCTGCATTCAGTGGAATCAGCTATGATGCAGTATTTATACCATTAAAATTGGCAAAAGCTACAAATTAGGATTTTTTTCCTCCAGAAAGTGGGTTGTTAAAGCCTACCGGTGCACCAATCTCTTGAACTCACTGCCTTCACTGAATATCATCCATTTCTTTGCTTCCCTTTTCAGCAAAACATATCAAAAGAGTTGTGTATGAACACTTTCTCCATTTTCTCTCTGGAATCCATTAAATCAGACTTTTGCCCTCACAACTCTGCTGAAACTGATCCCCAAGGTCTCCAATCAACTCCACATTGCTAAATCCAGTAGTCAGTGCTCAGTTCTCATATTACTTCACCTATCAGCAGCATTTGACCCGGTTGATCATTTTCTCCTCCTTGAAATATTTTTGTTTTCCTCCTTCCTCACTGGGCATTCCTTCCCCATCTCCTTGGCTGCCCTTTCCTCTTCCCCCCTGACCTCTTAATGTAGAAGTAGTCTAGCGTTCAGTCTTCACCCTATTCTCTTCTTCGCCTACACTCACTCCCTGGATAATCTCATTCAAACTCACAGCTTTACATTCCACCTAGAGTTCATGGCTCCCCAATTTATATCAAGAGCTCAGACTTTCCTTTTGAATTCCACACTGTTAGATTCAACTGACTACTTTTCCACCTGGATATCTAAAAGCTATCTTGAATCCAACAAGTCCAAAACTGGACTTCTAATCACCCTTCCCAAGTCTGTTTCACCAACCATCTTGCATCTAAGTTGATAGCAACCCCATCTTTCCAGCTGCTCAAGCTAAAAACCTTGGAGTCATCTTTGATTTTCTGATTACTCTCATACTCCACACCCAATCCATTAGGAAGCGATCCTTTTAAAGGTAAAGTCGGATCATATGACTTCCTGCTCAAAACCTTCGGGTTATGCCATATGTCGCTGATAGTAAATGTCAAAATCCACACAATGGCCTACAGGCCCTTCCTGATCCAGCTTCCTGTTAACTCTGCTATTATCTCCCACTGCTCTCCCTCTCACTCATCCCTTTCCAGTCAAACTGAAGCTGCACCTTGAATACGCCAGACATGCTCTTGCCTTAGGGTCTTTGCTCCAAATCTTCACTTTGCTTGAAACAATCTGCATTCATATATTAATTCAGCTGACCCCCTTACTGCCTTCTAGAGTTTATCAAATCTTTCCCTCTTTAATATACTGCAACCAACCTCCTAAACTTCTAAAGCCCTTACCCTATTCTTTTTATTCTTTTACTGCCCTTATCACCTCTTAACCTACTTTATAAATTAGTTATTTGTTATGTATACTGTGTGTCTGTCTTTCCTTACTAAAAAAGTAAGGCAGAGGTTATTGTCTGTTTGGTTAGCAGATGACCCATGTGTCTAGGGTAGTGCCTGGCACGTAGTAAATTCTCAATAAATATTTTTCAGAAAAAAAAAATTTAATAAAGGACCAACAAAAACTAATAAATGGCAAAGATCTTACTGAATTTATAACACAGGTACAAATCTGTGGTTACAGAAATTAGAGGTTTTAGAATGGTTTCACTGATGAAATTTCAGCTTCTAAAGCTTTCTGGTTGAAATTTAAAATGTACCGAAGAAATGCAGCAGTATTCCCACAACTGTACCTAAACCTCTTTCATATCTGGGACTCAAATCCTGGGCTCTTATAAGAGCTCACAGCTCCTATAGGAGTTGTGCATTTATCAATGGTGACACAAATGGGCCCACATAGTATTTTGTACATATGGTGTTAACTTTTATGCTTTAATATATATGTGCAATATGGCTGAATTATACTTGCTCTAGGAACCATCACTTTTCTTTTACTGACTTGTGTGTATTTAAAACCTCAGGCATAGTACAGTATTGAATTAACAAACTTTTTTGGTTGTTTAATTTCCACAGAAGTAAGAAAAAGAAAAGAAACAGAACAATTGCTTTAGCATTCAAATTTTTTATGGCTTGTTCAATGCAAAATTCTCCCAAGTTTAGGAAATACATGGGAATTAGAAAATGAATGTTAAGTCCCCAAGCATCTTTGCATGGACTTCAAGTAGGTTTCTAACACACACATTAGTATGCCTAATTTATCTAAAATAGATTAAATAAAAGAATAATATATGGAACTTAAACTATTGATGAAATATACCCATTCAAACATGAATTTAAAACTTATTGTAGCTATAAATTGCAGTCAAACTGAATCTTATTTCACTCTTCAATTTAATCTTCAATTATCACAATACAAGAAATATCTGAAAAAGTGCTTAATTAATTTTAAATGGCATCTGCCCGTTCAAACAAAAAAAATAAAGAATGAATACAAAAATAATGAGACTAAAAGACTGAGTTCGAAAGGAAATATAAAAATACCCACCACAAAAGGATAAAAGTTAGGGATATTATGAATGCATCATGTTAGATTAATAAATTAATTGAATTAATAACTAGATGGAATAACATAAAAACCTACACAACTAAGTGTTATGTAAACGTTACATTAAGACCCTAGACACATCTGAGGAAGACATCAAGAACGTTCGCAAATATAGCAAAGTGAAATATAATTCTACAAAATAGAAAGATCATTTGAATTACACATCTTAAAACACTGTGTTGAATAGATTTATTCAAACTTATTTTCATATATATCCATCAGAAATTTTGCTGTAATTAAACCAAGTCACTTCTTTGGCCTCAGCTTCTTTGCCTGAAGGAGTGGGACCAGGCTATAGCCATCAAGGTGGTACAGCTGGGGTGGCAGCACAGCCCAGATCTTCTAAAACAGTTTCAATTCCAAGTACTGTCCCCACTCTTCAGTCTGTATGTCCCATTTTTTCACTCAAACCCATAGTTTTAAAATTCCCTTCATCCATTATAATTCTAAATTCATAAAAGGTAATAAATATGATTGATTTATGTCTTATAGAGGACAGATATTGTTGAAAAAATAAGATTTTAGCAAGAACACATGTATTGACCTCCTCTGTGTAGCACAACATCTTTAGTTCTTTGGCATTATCTTTTGTATATAAACAACGAGCTAGCAGTAAACAATTCTTATCTTTTTGTTACAACGGATCTAGTAAGACCACTACTTGGCAAAATACCATTAGCTCCCAGTTTCTGCAAATGGAAATAAATTGAATGTTTAAAAAATTTCATGGTTCATTAGTTTCACTAAGCCAGACTGGTCTCTCCACCAACCCCTCAGATGGGCTTAAATTAAAGAAATTATTGGTTTAAAAAAAATCTACAGTTACTTAATCAAATAACAAATATCTGAGCAGGCTGCTTGAAATCAGTTTCACTGATACACTCATAGCCAGACCTTACAATCATAGAATCACCTGCCTTTGCTATAGGAAAAGGACTCCCCTAGCAAAGAGCAGGGTTTTTTTTTAACGGGACCTGCTGCACGGGATAGGTCCACTTTGATATTACTTACAACTCTTGAGAAGTTTCTTAATGGCAAATAAAACACACAGACCAACCAAAACATCAGGGAGAGACTGACCATAAAGTTAGGACTGTCCTAGTTTTCAGCTTTACTTTTACCCTAGTGAGCAAGAAAAGATCAAAAGAGTATGTTATAATCACCTGTCCAATGATGCACAATCCAGCACAGGAAGAAGGTGAACTGACCCTAAGTTGAAGTTGGATAATGGGGAAGAACAACTGGGAGACCGGGAACCCAACGGCCCCCTGTCTACCTTCTTATTGTTACTGGCATATATACATTTGAGCAGCTCACCCCTGTTCTGGTCATTTTCTTTCATTTCTCACCTTATTTTTTATTCCTATGATTTTGCCTTAACCTTCTATGAATAGCCATCAGAAAGCCTAGTTCCAGTTCTGAGCAGAATAAGCCTTATAGGTTGAACTGGGTCATGGCAAATATGAAATAGTTTCCACAAGGACTTCACAGACTAAAAATTATGCAGAAAGCACTAAAGGAAATATATACTATCTTTCTCTCTGTATCTCTCTCTCCTTAGTGTTCTTTTTGTATTTGGTGTTGATGGAAATATTTACCTCTAAGGAAACGTTTTTTAAATAATGAAGCCAGATATCTGAATTATCCTCAGGGAGGTTGGAGAAGGACTCAGGGGGTCAAATCGGTCCCTATGAGGGCCATATAAGGTCTCTGGATTTCATTCTAAGCCTGACAGAAAATCACTGGAGGATGTGATATTATGGTTAACCCTTTTAAGAGTCTGGGTAGTAGCTAGGTTGAAAATGCATATAGAGGGGAACAATAGTGGAAACAGGAAAACAAGTTGGGAAGTTAATGCAGGAGTATAGTCTAGAGAAGACAGTGACTGGAAATAGAATGGGGAGGCAGGGACTGGGAAGAAGGGTCAAATTTGGGATATATTTTGAAGGTAGAGCCAGCAAAAACTGCTGATGGATTGACTGTGCAGTATGAAAGATAGAACAGAATCAAAGATGAATCCAGGATTTTTTGACCTGAGCAATTGAATGAATGTTGACAGTGGTGCTGCATTCACTGAGATGGAGAACACTAGAGGAGAAGTGGTTTGCAGAGGTGAACAGAAACGGAAAACATTATTCTGTGCTATACACATTAATTTTGAGGTTCCTATTAGATGTCATGTAAGGATGACAAGTAAGCAGTTGGAACTTAGGGAAGAGACAGGTGCTAGAGATAAAATCACTTGGGGTCATCAGCAGTAGATGGTATCTTAACCATGGGAATAAATGAAATTGTATCAAGAGTGAGTGCAAAACCAGTGGAGGGCCACGCAAGGACCGAGTCCTAGACACACCAATATTTTGAGGTTGCAATGAGGAGGAGGATCCTGCAAAGAGAACTCAGGAGGAGAGGACCATGAGGTAGGAGGGAAATCAAAAGTGTGATGTTTAAGAAGACTAATAAAGAAAGTTTTTCAAATGCATCCAATGCTATTAAGATGTCAAAAAAGATGAGTACTGGAAATTTCAGAAGGTGTCAAGTATAAAGGCCTGCTGGAGTGTGGTCAAGAAAGAATAAGAGGTGAGCATGCAGGGAAAACTAGTACCTTAGCAACAGTCTCTTGCCAAATTAGCAAGGCATCCCTTAGAATTGTATTTCATATTGTTCCTTAGTTCTTGGATGTTTCATTTTTAGCATGGCCTCCAGTCATTTTAGTATTGAACTTCTAAATTCAGTGTTTGGTGTTGCAGTAAAAACTTCATTTTGAGCAGTTTAAGTAAGAAATAAAAGGAGGCAGAAAGCACTCAGACATTTCAATTTAGGAATCTTCTTTAAGTTGAGCTACATTGTTGATAGCATTATATTATAGTAGCTAATTATCTGATGTTAATACTTCTGTAGTTATTTTTTCTCTAAATCTGTCAAAGAGAAGTTAAAGAACTGCAAAACATCCAACGTTTTAAATGACAGGGAGAATCTTTAAAGCATATGTTGGATTTAATGAGTCCTTAAATACAAGTAAGCTTTGAGGTCATCAAGACTCTGCGATGATTTTGAAAGGCTAAGAGGAAGGTGGCAGACAATGTGATCGCTGCAATGGTATTTCTTTTCATTTCTTCCTTTTGGTCTGGAGAAAATAGTCCACAAAACAAAATGAATGGTTATATAGACTTAGGTAAAAAGCATACTTTTATACCAAAAAAAGAATTTTACAGCTATGTTACTATTTCTTTATGCACTTTATCCTTTTTCAGTGTGCTTTTCATTGACTTTATTTTTTTTTTTTAATTTTTATTTTATTTATTTATTCATTTATCCCCCCCTTGCTGCTTGTGCTCGCTGGATCAGCTAACTACGCTGTGCGGGCGGGCTTGCCTTCACCAGGAGGCCCCGGGAACCGAACCCAGGGCCTCCCATATGGTAAACGGGAGCCCTACTGATTGAGCCACAGCCGCTTCCCTTCATTGACTTTAATAAGAGTGTTATGGATGAAAATTATAAGACAATATTACAGGAAAATAAATAACCTAAAATGATGACCAAAATGGGTTCACCTAAATGTATCTGTATGTGAATGACTCTTACTCATATATCAAAATCCAACTCAGTTAAACCTTCATTAAGATCTTCTCTATCCCGTCTTCTTAGTGTAACTCTTTCACCTGCAAATTTTAATAATATTCTGTCACTCTCATTCATTTTTTCATTCATTCAACCAATATTCATTGAGTGCTTATTATGAGCTGATACTGTTCTAGTTGCTTCAGGTACATCAGCGAACAAAACAAATATCCTTGCCTTATGGAACTAATGTTCTAATAGAAGGAAACATACAACAAACAATAGACCTGATAACAAATAATCATGTAGTATTCAGAAGGTGATAGATTCTTTGGAAAACTGAGTGTAGAACAGAGTAAGGGAAAGGGGAAAAGGGGTACAGGACGTTCTACTTTTTAATAGGGTGGTGTAACAGTTGGCCATTTTGATGTAATTATGAATTCCAAAAATATAATTAAATCATGCTTGTAAACTGATCTGTTAATCTGGGCATGATTAGGTTAGGATTAGGGCGTTGAGCCCCACACCTTGGTGGGTGGGAAATCGAATATAAAAGGCAAGGCAGGGAAGCGGCTGTGGCTCAATCAGTAGGGCTCCCGTTTACCATATGGGAGGCCCTGGGTTCGGTTCCCGGGGCTTCCTGGTGAAGGCAAGCCCGCCCGCACGGCGTGGGGCGTGGTTAGCTGACCCAGCAAGCACAAGCAGCAAGGGGGAGATAAATGAATAAATAAATAAAATCTTAAAAAAAAAAAAAAAAGGCAAGGCAAAGGACAGTTGAAGCAGTCTTTTGAGAAGCAGTTTTGATGTTGGAAAGAAGGCCCTAGGAGAAGAGAAGCAAGCCGTTCGCCTGATCGTCTGCAGCTGACCTTGTGGAGGAAACAGGGGCCAAGCCCAGAGAGGAACACAACCCCGGGAAGAGAGGAACCCCAGAAGCCTGAACCATGGCAAACGCAGGCAGCTGTCTTGCTCTAACACGTGGCAATGGACTGTGGTGAGAGAAGAAACTTAACGCTTTATGGCCTGGTATCTGTGGACTTCTACCCCAAATAGATACCCTTTATAAAGACCAACCCATTTTTGGTATTTTACATTAGCACCCCTTTGGCTGACTAATACAGGTGGTTAAGGCTGGGCGGGAAAGGGGGATGTGAGCAAAGACTTGAAGGAGGGGAGAAAGATTCCAAGCAGAGGGAAGTGCCAATACAAAGAGGTGGAAACATGACTGGTATTTTAAAGGAACAGCAAAGAGAACAGAGTAACTGGAGGGAAGTATGGGGGGTGAGAGAGAGGAAGCAGTAGGAGATGGGGACCAAGGATCATGGTGTGGGGGTATGAGGGAGCAGATTATGGCAGTGAAATGGAGGCCAGCACAAGCTTTTGAGTTGAGAAGTAACATGATCTCACTTTCAGTTCAAAAGGACCCTCTGGCTACTGTGTTGTGACTAGCTGGAGGGGGTGTGAGATAGTAGAGACACCAGCTAGCAGGCCCCTGCAGTTATCCAAGGAAGAGATGATGGTGACTTAGAATGCTGAGGAAGAGTGGTTGGGCTGGATTCTTTCTTAATACAACATATCACTTTTTTACTTTTGTAATATTTATTTATATACACATCTTATCACCATTTCTATACTATACACTCCTTGAGGCCAGGATTTGTGTTCAATTTTACATTTCCAACAGGAAGTGCTCAATAATATTTTTAACAAATAAATGACTGAATGGTCACTAGGTAAAGAATCTAGTGTATGAATATCTCTGGCACACACCCTGTGTTTCCAAGCATATTAATGAAGGGACAATAGCACCACCAAGAGCATCAACTTTGAATAAGAAAGGCAAAAACATTGAATAAAACATACATAATGCATAACTGAAGACAGAATAATATAAAGGAAAAGATGTCCTTTATATATATCTGAGTTCTATTTAATTGCTGACAAGTAACTTTGCATTTTCCCTGCTTTCTCCTTCAGGTAAAATAGTAGCCAAGGGAGTGAGAAATTTCTAGAGCATACAGGTTCACAATAGGTTTTGTCATGGAAATATTTATCATTATAAAAGCCAGTCGAATGACATTCCATAACGCTAACTCTTATTGTAGTTAACACTGCAGGGAGGAAATCTATCTCTGTCTTCAAATTTCAGTATAATCATAAAAAAGCAAACAACAAATGCATATAAAATAAATAACTACTCAGACCCAAACATATTGGCCATCACAACAGCCAAGTGATGCAATCATTTGCTATTAAATCACAAACTTCGGAAACTTCAAAGCAGCAAGAAGGAAATTCCTTCAGAAAAAGCTACTCACAATGAGGTCCATTCATAGTTAAAGGATATAGCTAAAGATTTTCTTTCTAAATAAAGATGTCCAGGTTTTTAAAATGGGTATGGATTGGGAAGCGGCTGTGGCTCAATCAGTAGGGCTCCCGTTTACCATATGGGAGGCCCCGGGTTCGGTTCCCGGGGCCTCCTGGTGAAGGCAAACCCGCCCACACGGCGTGGTTAGCTGACCCAGTGAGCACAAGCAGCAAGGGGGGGATAAATGAATAAATAAATAAAATCTTTAAAAAAAAAAAAAAAAAAATGGGTATGGATTTGGAGAAAAAACTGCTACATGAAATGTGGGAAGATTTTACATGTGCATATGAAAAAGTCAGGATTAAGCAGATTTCAATCTCTCTCCTGAAAATATAATGTCTCTTGGGCCTTTGAAGAAATTATTACAGTAGCAGTGAAACTTTGTGATGCCAGTGGTAGATTCAGAGTCTGGTTTCGAGGCTGATACATTTCCTGATTGAGTCTATAATCTGGATGGAAAATGTAGTCTTTCTTTAAGGTGTTTATCCCCTGTGTCCCCTATTTCCACTTTCTTTAGTATCCATTGAGAAGATCGAATTCAATTTATGACAAATCTAATTGAAAAATATCAACCTGAACTGGAGGTTAATGTTTTGAGACAATGGGTCCTCTATATATTTGTTCCACAAATATTTATTGAGCACTTAACATTGCCCAGCACTATGCTGGGTGCTAGGAATTAGGGGGAAAAGACACAGGCACTACCTTCAAGAAGTTATGTGGTCTATGGTTGGTGGCAAGGCCCCAGGATGTGTATATCCATTGCGGGTGATGTGCCACACTGATGAAGGATGTTTGTGTGGGATGTTGTGGGAGGTTGTGGGAGGTGGGGAACATGGGAATCCCTGTAATTTCTGTGTAATATTTAGGTAATCTAAGTACCTTTAAATATATATATAAAAAGAAGTTAATACCTAAGAGGGAGAGAGACAAACACTCAGTGAAACAACTGCTTGTGCTCTGCTCAAGCTCTGCCCGGGGCACCGTGACAAGACCAGGGGAGCCAGGGAAGCCGAACCAGAGGAGGTTCTGCTTCCATGGAGTCTTGAAGGATGAGCAGAGCTAGCAAAGGGAAAGGAAATCCTCGGCAGAGGGCAGGCCTCATCATTATTTGGTTTTCAGAAAGATTGCCCCAGCAGCAGCCTCAAAGGTGGAGTGAGAGACTGGTACAGGACAATAACTCCAGAGGCTCACAGCAATTAAGATGGGAAAGGAGGGTGGGCTGAGGTTAGAAAGCAGCAGTCAGGATGCAAAGAAGAGGCAAATTCAAGACTTATTTAGGAAGTGGACCACAAAAGATGTGGTCTTGACTGATGAGGGAGAGTTAAGAAGAGGGAGGGGCTTTGGAAAATTGAGAGACCAGGTGGATGGAGGGGCAGTGCTCCTGGATCAGGAGTATAGGAGAATACACAAATAAAAAAGAGCAGAGAGAAGTTTTTAAAAATCAAAATAAATCTGTCATGACTATTATGACTAAATTTACAAGTATAAACTGCCTGTAGTCTGAAAGTATTCTATCCACTGAGCTTATTCACAATCATGACTATTGGGGCGGGGGAGGATCATTGGTGTGGGGTGTAAGGGTTGGGGGATCCATGGGAGGAACTTCACCTGAGCACACATATAAGTTACGTAAAAATGTTCAGATGTTCACGGGACATTATCACAGTGGGTGGAGACTTACACAATAACTGGAGAATACTGAATCCCCATCCTGGAGGGCTCTGCCACATTTTCTAAAGGAGCAGCAACAGTCCCCTAAGTGCTGGGGCAGTGACTAGTGAAGGAGGATGCCACTGATGGGCCCTTGATATTGACGGCTAGGCTTATGAGCCTTTGCTCTAGAAATTGAAACTTAGCCTACTGCTATGGGGTGCCTAAGAGTTGCCTCCTGAGAGCCTCTTTGTTGCTCAAATGTGGCCTCTCTCTAGGCCAAACTCAGCATATGAATGCATTACCTTCCCCGCAATGTGGGACATGACTACTGGGGATGAGCCTCCCTGGCACTGAGGGATTGCTACCAAGCACCAACTAGCAATGCAACTGGAAAAAGACCTCGAATAAAAGAGGGAAAAGATCAAGACAAATGAGTTCATATGGCTAAGAGACTTCAAAGTGAGTCGGGAGGTCATCCCAGAGGTAATGCTTATACACATCTCAGCAGGATCTTATAGACTGCCAAAGTGGATACTACCCCAAATAGTGGGGCTTCTGAGGGCTCTGGAGACACCCAGATCCTATGCTCAGGGAAGATAGCTCTGGAGTTTGGTGCCTTGCCAGTGGGCCCTACTTTGGAGTTTGTGCTCCTAAGAGTGATGGAGTTGGACTCAATTACGTCTTCCCTGCACAAGGCTCATCTGTCCCTTCTATTTGGACTTGTGCTTGGGGCTGGAGTTTGTGGGTGTATGTCCAGAGGCTTGGGTCTTTGGGCTGTCTGTGTGCCCACTGGGCCCAGAACCTTGACAGAGTTATAATACCTACTCTACAGCTCATTGAACTCACCTAGGACAACTGGAAGGGAGATGATGATGGACAACAGCAGTCCCAGGGAACAGAGAGAGTCTGCAGCTGCAGGCAGGATAGCCCCATCCATCTTCCCCATGGGATATAAGCCCCCTCTCAATTGGAGATGGAGTGGACATCACCATCCCAGAATCCTTGGGATTGGGGAAAGAACTATGGACTAGAGTGGACTTAATGGTATTTTACTGTAGACATATTGTGATTCTAGCAATGGAAGTAATTACAACACTGATGTGAAGCCAGTGGCCACTGGAGGCTCTGGGGGCAGGGAGAGGGAAGAACAATTGTAAAAGGGGGGCTTTTTCAGGACTTGGGAATTGTCCTGAGTGACACTGCAACAACAGATATAGGCCATTTTATATCATCACATAACATGTAAAACTGTGTGGGAGAGAGTGTAGACTACAATGTGAACTATGGTCCATACTTAATGGCAAAGCCCCAGGATGCATTTGTCAGTTGCAATGAATGTGCCACACTAACGAAGGATGTTCATGTGGGAGGGTGTGGGAAGTATGGAGAGTGGGGCATGTGGGAATCCCTATATCTTTTGTGTGGCATTTATGTAGACTAAGTATCTTTTAAAAAATAATAATAATAAATCATGACTATTACAGAAACCATTGGGGAATACCTATCACAAGTTTCCTTCTTTCTCTCTGGTCCCCAAATCTAAGAATCGGTAAGATAAAGACTAGCAGTCAATATAGATTTCAGATAGTTGAGTCCTGTGAACATTTACCAATTATAGACCTTCCATTATGCTGTCAAAACATGGCTTCTTCTTGAACACTTTTTTCTAGTCTATACCATTACAAAATCTTAGCATTTTAGTATTTAGTATTTTAGAAAACACTAATATTTATAATGGAAGGTAGCATAAAACAATAATTTTCTAAATATTTTACTTTATTTATAAATTAATAATGGTGACTTTTTCATTTGGGATCCTAATTTCAAATTAATTCACTCATTAAAATTCAGAAACATTTCAATACCCAGTGAAATTTCATTATTCAAGGACTCTCTTATCATAAAAAGAAGATGAAAATCTCTTTCTGACCATTTAACACTTTCACGTTAGTAACGTCATAGTATCCCACCCTCTCCCCCTTTTTTCTGCTTCTAAATCTGTAGTGGGAACATTGACAATGCCAATGAAATGAATCTTTTTCCAAGCAGTATAGTCTGAGCCAGAAATCTGATGTATCACTCTGCCCAGCTCCCATTAAACAATTTCTACATTTTTAATAATAACCAAAACTCTAGAAAAACGTATACTAGGATGCTCTGTTTCAAGATATTTAATAGTAGCGACATATATGAGAAGTCTGTATATCTTTGTTATATATTTTTAGACATACAATGAATCAGTATTGTTAGACTACACAAATACGATCCACCAATAGATGCTTTCATTCCAAATTTAACCAAGATTTTATCTTCCTACTGTAAAGTAAGAAAGCCCTGTGTACCTCAATGAAAAGCACTAAGTCAATATTTTTCAAACTATAGTTCGTGACCCATTTGTGGATCATGAAATCAATTTGGTGAGCTGAGACCAGCATTTTTACAAAATGAAATCACATAATAGAGTAGATAATATCAAAACACATTGCATTTTATAACAGTATATATGGTTTTGTGAAAGTTTTGTATATATATGGATGTGTGTTCTGGGTACTAATGTAAAATATTTCTTACCAAGTGTCTCATTCAAAGAAATTTGAAAGCCACTGGTTTTCCATGGATATTACTGAGAAATGTCAGGGGTTTGTAGCTCACCTACGAAGTGAAAATAAATTTTATGAAATGTGAAGATTTATTTCCTTGCACAGCTCTCTGAAAATCAAGCACTCACTTATTTCAAGCTGTCAAATTTCTTACAGAGTAATACCTAACAAATAGGATCAAAGGTTTCTCCCATACTGTGTTTTGTTACTAAGAATATATGGTCGAACATTGCTAAATGACAGATTCTCAACTACTTGATTTAGCTTTGCTATTTAATAGTAATTATAGACAGAAGTCTCATTTAGTTGCATTGATCTTGTATTTAACTTAAGAATAAATCCAGAAGCTGAGACATAAAATGCACCATGTGAGTCCTTAACCCAGGAAGATCTTAAAATATCAAGAAACTATAATTTTCATGAAAAACATTCAAATGCTTATGTTATCATTATGTACAAACCACAGGCTATTCTAATGTTTTAAAGAATAAATGAACAGCACACAAGTACAATTTTAGTGATTGTGTTTCCCTGTAATTTTATCAGAAGCCTATGAAACATAAAAGTTATATACAATTTTTTATTTGTGCCACCAAAGGTGAGTTTTATCAAGAAATAATGAAAAACTTGGCCTAATATCACTCCACCCAGTTATTCCTCAATCTGTGATTCCTTAACTTATATTTTCACAAAATAAATTTTTAGTCAGTAGTTACCAATAGAATGTCAGTCGTGACTTTTACCTGAACTCAAAATAGTCTTCTTTTGAAAGAGCTGTAGCAAGTCTGAAGTGTATATTTTATTTCATTTCTATCATTCCATTCCTAAGGTTCTTTATGGTGTTTTTAAAAATCCATAATATAATTCTATGAGAGTTAACATAATAGACTGTAACAGCTGTTATGGTCTATTGTGTAAATAAGTAATTACAGAATTTACAGACTATCATGTAAATATGTAATTATGGACTTTTTAAAATGTGCATTATTTACTCGATAGTCTATCGTTTACATATGTAATTATGGACTTTAAAACATGTATTATTTACTCAGTCTGTAACAGCTCCTTGGGACAGAGTCGTTCTGGCCTATCGGGTAAACATGTAATTACAGAAATTTTTAAAATATGTATTATTTATCTGGTAGTGCTGCTACAGATTATCACATCCATACGTAATCACAGATTTTTTAAAAATGGGTATCATTACTTTGTATAATGCTTCCACAAGTCAACTCAACGGCTTTCAGTTGATGGATCAGTTTTCCAAAACAATGCAGTAGTATTTTGCAAAAAATAGTGGTTTTCTGCAAGTCACTTAGGTAAATTTTCAGGTTTCCTAAAGAAATTAAAGAACTGATTCCAAAAAGAACACGTCATTTTGAGAGAAAGGATGCTTTTATAAGTCTCTAGTGTAAGGCTCTATATTTCACTTTTCCAGAGATGTCTACTTTACCATAATATTTATAAAAAGACAAAACCTCTTAACATATTTCTTTAAAACAGAGTATCCAGAATGCAATTCACCTGTTGCCACCTTTAATATTCAGTTGTAAACATGCTCTTATGTAGTAGTGTTTTGATAAATGTCTAATAATTGACTATCCGGATAAAATATCTTTTGCCAATTCTGTGGTGTAAATACTCCCACCATGGCCAATTTCAAGTTACCAAGGTGATGCCACTTAACTGGGAGTTGGGAAGAGAGGTGCACAATCAACTCTGCTGAGCCTTAAAGCTGGAAGGAACTCATTCCAGCACACCTCTCCTTCTTTTACCATTTCAATTATTGACTTGTGATACCTGAACCTCATTCACCATAAACTCTGAGGAAGCCAGAAATGAAAGCCCAATTGATAAGGGCACATCAGGTGTTTAAAACTTAAGTAACATCCTCTCAATTAAGAGTCAATAACAGACCCATAGGACTTCTTCCATGGTTCAGAAGAGGCCTAAACTTCCTCTTCATCAAATGTGTTGAGCAGGGGAGGTAGGGAGTGGGTGGAAGGGCACTGTCTGCCATGTTGGCTGTGAGACTAATCTGCAAGTGACTCATTACAACTGAGGTACATCCATGACCAACTGTTTAGAAAGAATGTTTTAGAGGTGACTTAAGTATCAGACGGGTGGAGAACTTTAAGATCTATTTTAATCCAATGATGCTATGTTGTTTTGGTTTCATAAGTAAATGATATAATGCTTAAATATATCATATTTCAAGAAGCCATCCATACTTCCATAGTTGTGCATTAACCAATTTAGTCTTCATTTTAAACTAAGACGTTGTAAGTTCAGGTGGGCAACTCTGAAAGACACATCTTTAAGGGAAATACCATTAAAATGAAAGCTGAACTAGAGATAATGCCAACAACTAAAACTAAGGATGTTAAAGTTGTGTCTTTTATTTTAATAACAAATTTAAACATTATTCTAAACTGAAATTAAAAAAAAAAAAAACTTTGCCTTGCCTGTTTATTTCAGGTTTTTGAAATCTATGCTTGAATATTCATAGAGAAATCATAAAGATGAACATTATATCTAGTGGTGTGGATATTACAGAGCACAGAAAGGGCTCAGTGTATACATATATGATTAATTCTCTATATATTAAGTAGTGTTAAACACATCGTACTATATGGTCAATATAATAGACTGCCAGGGCAAAAGAGCTTTTAGGTAATTTCCAAGGGAACCAGATATTATATACATTTGTCTAAGATGCTCATAAGGCTTTGTTTCAGTTTAACACTTAAAACACTTCACTCTGTGGAAGTCAGGACCTTCAACACACACTGAATTTTAGTCGTGTGAAGACTTTCTCAAGACCTGACACCACGGGCTGCATACCTTCAGGGCGAGATTATGTTCCCCAATGTTTAAATCCTCATGTAGAGCAAAACACAAAATGTACATTACATTAGAGTATCACATGGCCAACGACTGACTAGAGGAAGTCAGGAAGAGGGCAGGTGCCGCCTGCCAGAGGCTGCAATTTAATATCCTGCTATAAAAGCAATAGGAGGCTCCTGTTCATCTGAAACCTAGAACCTATAATAAAAACAGTGAACAATTCAAAATTGGCACGTTACTCCTACTGGCTGTTTATGTCCCAGGGTTTTGTACTGTGCCAGAGTTGCAAACTGTGTACAGTCCCTGAAACAACTGAGCTCTTCTTATTTGTAAGGTGGAATTCAGGATAGTGAGGGATTTACTATATAGGAAATTCTGTTTTCTTTGTTTCTGTTTCACTTAAGGAAATGAGTGTGATATATGTCCCAATGGTTATTTGGGGAACTCACTTATTCTGAGTTTATATTAAATGGCTCAACTACATAATTTGGCATAAAGTAAGACTTCAGCAGTTAACAATCTGAGGCACAGAAATGGAAAAGGTAAGCCAGAACATGTGAAAATTCACATCATTTCCAGGTGCACCTCACTTTACATATAAACGTATCCCTGGAGTGAAGTGAAACTAAAATACTTACAAATAAAATCATATTTTAAATTAACAAGGGATATGGTTAGTTAAAGGAAGCTTTAGCTAGTTCTTTGGTAATGAGGATGACTGATGTACAATTTTTTAGTTTATTGAAATATGAATTTTCATATGTCAAATTTTAAAGCAGAGTATATGTACATATATTAATATATATGAATGCATATGTACTTATAAGTATTCTGAAAGTTCTACGGTTAAGTACAAACTACAGTAAAGGAATTAATTTTTAGCTTTATCCATATGGATTTTCTGGGTTTAAAGAAATACATAAAATATTTGCTTGAATAAGGATGTGCCACAAAATGTAAAACAAAGGTTTCCATGATTGCAGTTAGTTATCTGTGAAGCAGGAGCACTGAGCAGTAACACTCCATGTCCACCTGGCTGCAACAATTAATACAGAGCTACTTTCAAGGTGGGATTACGGGCACTGGTACCTCTAGGGATGGGCTGTTTTGCCCATGCGTTAAATTCTCATTTTGTGTGAACTTAATGAAAAGATTGCAATATGTTCTATCAATAGTTCCTAGCACATGGAGCTTTCTATTTCTTTGTCCCCTGAGTAAATGTAGTGAGGTTTGTGACACATCTTATGGTTGAAAATGTAAAGAAAGTGTGTTTTATGCTTTGCTTCGAAGTCCTGAAGATAAAAAGACTTAAATTATGTAGCGAGATGCAGCTGATCTGTAGCCGTAGCACTGGCTAGATACACAGTGTATTTGTAAACTGTGCTGTATTTGGGGGAAACATCTTACATTATTAAATGTCAAGAAGAAAGAGCTGAGTTTTTCTTTAGCATTTAAATTAGACAGTGGCTACTTTCAATAGAAGCTTGTTGGTCTGCTCTAAAAGTTTTCAAAATTATTATTATTATTATTACTATTCTAATTAATTTGAATTCACAAGTAAAATGTGTTCCAGCCAGAATAAAGACTTGCACAAAAATATGCAAGGGCTGTAATACAAAGTGTATGCTTCTCTCCTTTTTATCAAGAAGCTACTACTTGAGGATAGCAAATAAACGCTCAATCCTGATGAGTAACAACAATAACAAAAAGCCCAGGGTAGAGCGGATAGGGTCAGGCTCCATGGGTCACTCATCTCAGTAAACTTGCCCATAGGTGCTCAGCCAGCCTTCAGATGCCCCTAGCACCCCCCGAGCCCTAGGTACACCAATGAGGGGGTCCTCATCAGAGCTGCACTGAGGCTACAGCATCTGGCTGAAGGTGAGTGAGGGCCACTCGAGATATCACAAAGTCAGGGCCTTCCCTTTCTCAACTCATGGCTTAGATGGCACCAAACTTGGTTTTTCCTCAGGATTTTTCAAGAACACATCACTATGGGACCTTTGGGCCACAAAATACTTAGATCCAAGACAACAACTCAGAGAAGCTTTTCGTAATTAACCAATGACCTGACCACCTTCATCCCTTAATCCTTCCCTTAGGTGGAACCCAGGCCTCAAGATTTTTCTAATCTTGATTCATCAGGTCAGAGTGTTTCTTTATTTTTGTTTTTTTAAGTACCATAGAATTCTTTGGAGGAAAGGAGAGTTCAGAAATACCTTAATCAAATCCCTTCACTTTAAAGTTGAGGAAGGTAAAGCCCTGGCATAATTCGGCACGCAGCTGGTTAGTGGCATGGCCATCTGTGGACCCTCACTAACATGCACTGGATCATCTAAGCCTCACAACACACCTAAAGGGTGGTCATCTTTAACAAGTGTGATGGAGAACAGTTGAATAACTTGCTCCAGATAATATAATTTTAGGTCAATTTGCTGAAAATCCATCCACCAAATGGCCAATTTACCAAATGATGAATTTGCAGAATGGCCAATGTGCTGGATTTACCAAGGACTTGTTTCTTTAAACTATCCATAAACTTTATAGCAATTAACATTATCCATAACAGCTAAAATTTGGAAGATTATTTTCAAAGTTTTAGTTGACTGGTTTTCATTTTGTCTTCATGGCAACATTTTTTTAGGAATTTAAATTCATTTTGTATTGGTGATTAGTACGTATCAAAATTGAGGTTCCAAATACAGGGTCCACTGTAAAAATCCCTTCTGAGTATTACTATTTCTTTTCCATTGCTTGTAATGGAAAATATTTGGAATCTTCCTGAAAATTGGTACCGAAAAGATAGAAGCCATAAACTTTCCACATTTTATAAAATTCCTAGCAAACTGGGTTGCACGGGATGGTTCAACAGCCCTTAAAGATATTTTAAAGATTCAGTTTTGTTTTGTTTCGTCTTAATTTTAGTTTAGTTTTTTTATTTTGCCATTACTATTTCAGCCCAGCAGTTCAGCAGCATAGCTGTTAGTCCAAATCAGCTGAATGTCATTTCTTATGTGTTTCCTATTTCAGGCATTTCTTAAATGCTTAAAATACTTCACAAGCAATCCACTTCTTTCATCCAGTTAACAAATCTGTGAATCAAAAAAGCACAAAAGACAATGGGCCAAATTCAAAATGAATTGGATGACAGAAAGTCACCTCATCCTTATGATTTATAATAGTCCTGGATTTTAAGACAAGCAGAACACTGTGGTTTGAAACATATAAGGAATTATCAGAGACCAATACTTGGAGAAACCATGGAGCAGAGTGAATTTTAGCCAGAGCTAAACTAGTTAGTTAACTACCAACTAATTAATGTAAAATGGCTACGGCAAAAATAAAAACTAAGAACTAAAACCAAATTAAACTAAAACTAAAACTTGGAAATATCCTCAAGCATGCTGCAGCTGCCTTTTACAATAAGATTTTCTATAAACTTTAAAAAAGCTTAATATAAGGAAAGTTTTGATAAATCAGTGATTTGGCAAATTGGTCATTCCATGAATTGCTCAATAGGGGAAATAGGTTTTGGGTGAAATGACTTTCAGAGAAGTAATTTTTGGAGGAAAGGCAATTCAAAGAATAGGTCCTTCAGAAAGTTGTTTTGTGGTGAACTGACTTGCTTCTGATCACCAGCTGGTCATGCATGGAAACCTGTCTGCTGACTCAAAAACCCATATTCTTACCTCTCTAGAGTCTTTCTAGTTAACCACCTTGCCATTGGCCATAAAATAAAGTGGAAAGATTACAAAGTTCCCAAAGCCAAGGAGAAGAAAATGTGGACTGAAAATTTTAGATGATTGAAGGAGTTCCCTTTAAATGTATTAAAATAATGTCTTGAATACAATCTCATGGTTGAATTCAATGCAAATCCTGTACTATATGTCCCAAGAGAAGAGTGAGATACAGTGAATTTGACTTACCTAGTAAGAAAGCTCTTTACCTGATATCAAGACCTTAATTTGAGCAAGTCTCAAACATTTATATTCATATCATGTGGCTCTGTCTGGCCACAGTTAATTTGAGCATGTCACTTTATTCCCTGTACAGAATATCTAAAGCTTTAAGACAGATTTGGGAGCCTCTTCTTCCTGAAACACAAACACTTACATAAAACTCTCATTAACTGGAACTTTCACATCTGTACTGAAGTGAAAATAGCACCTAAAGCTCTGTCCCACCTAGTGTATGTCAAATAACACAGATTAGAGAGGATGTATCTGACAATGGCATTTTATTCAGGCTCTGGTGGCGGGGAGGGGGAAAGCTGGACAAGTCATAACCACAAATTAAAAATAACTGCACTGTTTAAAATATACTAAAATAAAATTTTAAAAATATTTGATAGAGGCAAATTTTGCCTGTTACTCATTTGCTTTTACCCCAACTTGGCTCAACTATTGAAAAGTTGTGTTTCTACAACTTTAAAGCTAAGTCTACTTCCAGGTCATCTAGTTCCAGAGATGGAATTTGGAGTGTATTTCCAGGGTGGAAGAGAAAAGTCATCATTCAGTAGGGTCTTCAGGTTGAAATAGTCTAGGTCAGTTCTGCCCAATCGAAAGATATGTAACATATATCATTTTAAATTTCTTGTAACTACATTAAAGAAGTGAAAAGAAACAGGTAAAGTGAATTTTAATAATACATTTTATTTAACCCCATTGTGTCCAAAACATTATCATTTCAACATGGGAACAATATAAAAAAATATTAATGAGGTATTTTATGTCCCTTTTTTTCCATAAGTCTTCAAAATCTGTTGTGCATGTTACACGTACAGCACAACTCAGTTTGGACCAACCACATGTCAAGTGCTCAATATGGCAGTAGCTTCCATATGAGACAGTGCAGGTCTGGACCCACCTAATGGATTTGGGTGATTCTGGCTGATTTGGATTGGACTGAAATTTGTTTACTGTTAATTCTGAACTGTTAGAGTGCTGTGAAGACACAGACCAAAGAGTACATATTAAAAAGATGTGCAAAATCTGGGTTATAATGCAGACCACTACTTACATGATATTAAAATTTCCAAATTGTCAAATGTTTAGGCTATCCCCTAGTTTTCTAAATATTTTCCTTTATATCTAAAACTTGGTGGATAAGAAATATAGGAAACCCCTTCTCCTTCCCTGTTCCCCACCTCCAGTCCTCCTTAGTGTGACACTACATTTCCTTCCAATGGATCATCAAGAGAAGCCACTCTAGAGTGTAATTTTCCTACTATAAGTGACACAAAACAGAGGTATCTCTACACTGACCCTTTGCTTAGTGTTCTTGCTCTGCTTATAATGCCCTTTAAGCTGCGCTGCCTGCAGCCCCACACCTCCATCACCTCGCTGACTCCTGATTACTATCCAGGGTTAACTTTGCTTTTACTCACTTTAAAAGCCTTCCCAGATTACCTCAAAAATCCAGACCCAATGCTCTTTCTCTATGTTACCACAGCAAGCATTTTGTTTTATTTTTATTTACTTTTTTATTTTTTTATTTTACCAGGATGTCCCCGGGGATTGAACCCAAGTCCCTCCATATGGGAGACGGACACCCAACCATTTGAGCCACATCCGCCCCCACTGCAAGCATTTTGAGTTCTTATGCTACAATGTTTCCATTGTGGCTCTTATCCCACAGTGTTATCATATCTATTTACTGTTGCCTCTTTTTCCCCAGCTCGACAGTGAGCTCCTAGAAGATAACTCATTTATCTTTATAGTCACGTAATAGGCACTCAGTAAAACCTTTTTATTTATTTATTTATTGTAGGAGGTACCAGAGATTGAACCCAGGACCTTGCATATGGGAAGCAGATGCTTAACCACTTCAGCTATATCCGCTCCCCAGTAAAGCCTTATAAAGGAGAAATGTTGAATAGTATATAGAAAGTACACTCAAGTTCATGTATTTAAAGAATAAATGTTTAAAAATGTATTTATAGTATATAAAGTAGCTAAAATGCATCTAAAATTCAACAAATATTGACTTAGTTACCTAACACGTCCCAGGAATTTTGCTAGATACGGGGATTATGGAAGCAAATGAGGCTCTCAGAGATAACAGGTTAACAAGGGTAAAGATGAATGCTTATCAAATGAATATGAACACAGGTCACCTAGGGAAGTTGTTTAAAAAGCAGATGCTGATTCAGGAGGTCTGGGGTGCAGCCTGAGATTCTACATTTCTAGCAAGCTCCCAAATGATGTTACAGCCTGGGAATTAGGAGACCTGAAATTTAGTTCTGACTCCTGTTGTATGGATATGTGTCATTCCTCTTAACACTGCTTGCTCAGTTCTTAAATTGCTTGGAAGAGGAGAGTAAATGATTTCTCTGTTATCGATAAACAAGATAGCCATATTCTGTTAGCCTGTGGAGGACAATAGGACTAGAGCAGTGGTTATTAGTGTCAGTTGCTCATTAGAATCACCTGGCGCTATTTTTAAAACCCTGAAGCCTAGATAATAGCCCAGACCTATTACTTGGAACCTCTGGGGGTGAGGCCCAGGAATCAGTATTTTTAAACTCCCACGGTTGAGAACTACTCCATAGAGTGTTAGTAGCAGTATGTGTGGATTATTAACTTAATTGATTGGGGTTAATAAGGTTAGAGATAAGCAAATAAGGCTTTCTCTGCCAGATAACTATATTCTATTCCAATGACAGTAGTGCAATTCCATTGTCCAGCCAGAGAGGCAGATTAGAGATATTATAAAATACTATTCCCAACACACACACACACGCAAAACCCAAAGCACTATGATGCATATAATTGTGTAAAGAAGAAAAAGTATGCTGATACCATAGCAAATAATCATCCAGTCTTCTCAGTCTTGTGCAGACCATCCTCTTGACTCATGAGACTCAAAATGAAAGCAGAGATTTTAAAATAGAAAATGGGAAAACCAGCATCCAAGAAGCCATGAGATATTTTTGCCTTTTAAATGCAATCATATCTTAAGTTTTTAAATTAGTTTTGGAAATTTAAAAATTTTTTAAACCCAAAAGTACAGACAGTTTTTAACTGTTTTTCATCAGTTTTCAACTCAGAGAAGATTCATTGTAATTGTTACCACATCTCTCTTGACTAAGTTAAGAATAGAGGGAAAGGAGACTTGAGACCAAGATGGCAGCATAAAACACTCCAGAATGGCACTACCCCACAGAATCTTCGAACATCTGGCAAAGCCATCTTTCTCAAAACCCTAGAAAATAAAGGGTTACAGTGACTGGGCAAGTGCTATATCAAGAAAATGCAGCTTTAAAAATGATGGCAGAACCTCATGGTACCCTTCCTAGGCCCTCTCCCACATTCTCCCTGGCACAGTGTGGAGCCAGCCTGTACTCCCACTGTTAGACTCCAGGTCCAATCCAGAGGGAGCAGAATAACCCCTATGCACATACTGGGGTGCCTGCATGTCAGTGCCAATCTAGTGGGTGTCAGGATGAAGGTTCTGGCTCACCCTCTCAGAACTTGAATTACAGACAGAAACAGCTTGTGGATAACTAAAGCAGTGAAAGAAACAAGACAAAGCGGCTTGGGGCAAATGATTACCAGCATTAAGTCATACAATACAGAACCCAGGAGGGGGAAAAAGTCTATATCATAGCAAGTAGAGGGGGCACTGGAATTCCTGTAAGTGAGGAATTCCTAATGCCACAAGCAAGCAAAATACAGTATAACGCAGGTTCAGAAAAGAGAAGACCCTGCACTTCAGTTTTGCCTCAGGGTGATCTTGATGAGAGGGCTAAAATCTGTTGCAGAGCACCAACCAATGTAGAGACAATTTGCAAAGACTATGAAAGGTGGGTTTTGGGTTGTTGTTTTTGTTTTGTTTTGTTTTGTTTTGTTTTTACATTGGTTTGTTTGTTTTTGTTAGCTCCTGGAACTCAAGGAAATTTCTGTCATATCATTACCTGAATACAAACTTAAAGAATAGATAGCTCAGGGACCTAATCCCAGAGTTAATACTTTAAAATATTAAAATGTACAGTATGCATTAAGAGATTACAAGACAAACCAAAAACAGGAAATAATGGCCCATCCAGAGGAAGAAAAAATCCCAGAAACCATCAATGAAGAAGACCAGATTTTTGGACATGCCAGAAAAAGCCTTTTTTCAAAATGATCCTCAATGTGGTCAAAGAAATAAAGAAAAACATAGCAAAAGACTAAAGAATATCAGGAAAATAATGAATGAACAATATGAGAATTTCAGTAAAGAGAGAGAAATTTTAAAAGGAACCAAACAGAAATACTGGATTTGAAAACCATAATAACGGAAATGAAAAAATTCCCTAGAGGGTTTCAACAACAGATTGGAGATGGCAGAAAACAAAAAAGTCACTGAACTTGAAGATAAGAGAACTGAAACGATTCAGGGTAAGGACCAGAAAGAAAAAAAGAATAATTAAAAAAAACAACAAAAGAACAGAGCCTAAGAGAACTGTGGAAAAACATCAGGTGTACCAATATACATGTTATGGGAGTCCAGAAAGAAAAGAAAGGGCAAGAAGGAATATTCAGAGAAATAATGGCAGAAAACTTCTTAAATTTAATGAGAGACATGAATATGCACATTTGAGAAGCCCAAGGAAGCCCAAACAGGATACACTAGAAGAGAACTATGCCTAGGCACATGGTAGTCAAACCTGTTGAATGCCAAGGACAAGGAGAGAGTTTTGAAACATGCGAGAGAAAAGCAACATGTTATGTACAAGGGAATCCCACTACATAAAATGTTGATTTTTCATAAGAAACCATGAAGGCAAGAAGGCAGTGAGATGAAATATTTAAAGTGCTGAAAGAAAAAAATTGCCATCCAAAAATGTCATATGCAGAGAAACTGTCTTTCAAAACTGAGGGAGAGAGTAAGACATTCCCAGATAAACAAAGCTGAGGGAGTGTCACCTGCCCTACAATCAATGCAAAAGGGAGTTCTTCAGACTGAAAAGAAAGGATACTAGACAGTAGATCGAAGTAGCATAAAGGAATAGGCCTCCCGTAAAGGTAGCCATGTGGGCAATTATAAATGCCAGTACTACTGTATTGTATTTTTTGGTATGTAACTCCACTTCTAACTCCTACAGGTTCTAAAATACAAATGCATAACACAGTGAACCCTACTGTAAACCATGGAGTATAGTTAATAAGACAATTATAATAATGTTCTTTCATGAATTGTAACAAATATAACACAGTAATGAAAGGTGTTAATAATAGGGGGGTATATGGGAACTCTATTTTATGCATGATTTTTCTGTAAACCTACAACTTCTCAAAAAAAAAAGTAATGATAAATCTAGGGTTTGGGACCTACAATGTATAAAGATATAATTTACAATAGCAACTAAAAAATCAAATATCTAGAAATAAATCTAACCAGGAATATAAAGAACTTACTTGTTCATGGAAAAATACAAAACACTGCTGACAGAAATCCATGAAGATCTAAATAAAAAGAAGGATATTCTATGTTCATGTACTAGAAGACTAAATATTGTTAAAAATGTCAATTCTACTCAAAGCAATAGACAGATTCAATGCATTATCAATCAAAATTCCATTAGTCTTCTTGTCAGAAATGAAAAAGCCAATCATGAAATTTATATGGATGAGTAAGGGGCCCTGAATAGCCAAAACCATCTTGAAAAAAAGAACACAAAGTTGGAGGACTTATACTTCCTGATTTTAAAATTGATTACAAAGCTAGAGTTACCAATAGAGCATGATACTAGCTCAAAGACAGATACACAGACCAATGGAATCAAAATGAGAGTTCACAAATTAATTCTCACATCTATGGCCAATTGATTTTTTTGACAAAGATGTCAAGTGTACTCAATGGGGAAAGAATAGTCTCTTCCACAAATGAGGCTGAGAAAACTGAGTATCCATGTACAAAAGAATGAAGGTGAACACCCGACCTTACCCTATGTACAAAAATTGGACCAAAATGAATCAAAGACCTAAACATAAGTATCAAAACTATAAAAATCCTAAAAGAAAATATAGGGAAGCATCTTCGGAATCCTGTATTAGGCAACAGTTTCATAGATTTTACAGCAAAAGTATGAGCAATAAAAGAAATAGATAAATGGGACTTCGTCATAATTAAAAACTTTTTTGCATAAAAGGATTTCATCATGAAAGTAAAAAGACAATCTACAGAATGGAAGAAAATATTTGTAAACCACATATCGAATATGGGTTTAATATCTAGAATATATTAAAAAATCCTATAATTCAAAACAAAAAAACAAACTACTCAATCAAAATATGGGCAAAAGAGTGGAATGGACATTTCTACAAAGAAGATAAATAAATGGCCAAAATGCACATGAAAAGATGCTCAATATCATTAGCCATTAGAATAATACAATTTAAAACTGTATGAGATACCATTTTGCACCCACTAGAAAGGATTCTATCAACAATGACAAAAAAATGAAAAATAACAAGTTTTGGAGAAAATGTGGAGAAATAAGAACACGCATTCAACTCATTCATTGTTGATGATGATGTAAAATGGTGCAGTCACTGAGAACTTTCCAGTTCCTTGGAAAGTTAAGATAAAATTACCATGTGAACCAGCAATCTCAGTTCTAGGTATATACACAAAATAATTGAAAGCAGGATCTGGATTAGGGATTTGCATAATGATGTTTACAGCAGCATTATTCATAAGGGTCAAAAGATGGAAGCAACCCAAGGTCCATCAACAATTTGAATGGGTAAACAAGATGTGGTATATACTTGACGGAATATTATACAGAGGAATGAAGTTCTCACACATGTGAAAACATGGTGAACCTTGAAGACATCCTGTTGAGTTAAATAAGCCAGACACAAAAGAACCAATATTGAATGATCTCGCTGATATGAAATAATTAAAATAAGAAAATTCACAGAGTCAGAAACTAGAATACAAGTTACCAAGGGAGACTTTGAGTGTAGGGAATGTGGAGTTAATGCTTAATTGGTACAGAATATCTACGTTGGTAATGGATAATGGTGATGCTATCACAATATGTTAATTTATTTTAGCACCACTGAATTATATATTTGAACACAGTTAAAAGGGGGAATTTTGGGGAAAATATATGTTACTAGAATAAAAATTTAAGAAAAATGTAGGATTTACAAGAGAAATAGTGAACCCTAATGTAAACTGTGTACAATAGTTAAAAATACAATTATAATAACATTCTTTGATCAATTGTAACAAAGGTACCACACCAATACAATGTGTTAAAATAGGGAAAATTGTATGAGTAAGGGCGAGTATAAGGGAACTCTATTTTCTCCTTATTCTTGTAAACCTAGAACTTCTTAAATTTAAAAAAATTATTTAAAAATATAAATATTAAAAAGAATAGAGGGGGGGACGGATGTGGCTCAAATGGTTGGGCGTCCGTCTCCCATATGGAGGGACCTGGTTTCAATCCCCAGGACCTCCTGGTAAAAAAAAAAAAAAAAAAAAGAATAGAGGGAAAAATCCAGACTTTTGGTTTATACTTTTAAGATATCTTAGTCTCAAACCTGTTGGTTTCTTCAGCTTTTTTTTTTTAATTCACTTGGTTGAAGTAAGAAAAGAAACAAATTAGGTTCTTTCATCATTCGACTCGAGTAATAACTTGCTTTGTAGCACAGCAGTAGCACATGTCATTAAAATACTGATATTTCTCCCTTCATTAGTTTTTATTTTGGTCATAATATACTGCTGATTATTTTCAAAAAAAGAATATTTATGCTTAACAAATATATCAACAAATATCTAAAGATACTAGAAGCATAATTTCTATGATTTGAGTGGCAGAAATAGAAGATGTCCTGTTATCATCAAACATTTTAGAAACTCACTGAAGAGACAGATTTGCATTCTATGAAAAGATAAAGCTATAATTATAAACAATAACAAAAAGCTAAAATAGTAATTTTATAAGGTTCAGAGAAGGTAGATATCTCATGTCCAGCTAGGCTGGGCTAATGGAAGCCTGTATAGAGAAAAGAAAGATTTGATCTGAGTATTGAAGGATGGGCAAGGATCAGATCATATTAGTCCAGAAAAGGAAACTTTGCAAGCAAGAGCCTGAAGAAAAGAAAGCATACGATGGGCTGGTCTGGAGAAAAGTTTCATATCATCTAGGCCTATATCCAAGGGGTTTAGGACTATGAACAAAGCATAGTTGGGCAAATTCAGTTAGTTCTCCTGCTCTCCAGGGACGGGGCAAGAGGTAATAAAGATAAGGGACCAGAACAAAGTCTCTGAAGACTAGACTGAGGATTTTTAATTTTAAGTTTTCCTATAGGCAATGGGCAATTGGTGGAGATGTTTGCTTGCTTGCTTGTGTTTTAAGTAACTAAAAAGGCCAGTTTTCTCGAAGACAACTTTTGAGACCATATATAGCACAAATTGGAGTGGAGTAGTCCTGGAAGTAGAAAGAAAGGATTAGGAGACAGTTGCTGAGAAATCGATCTGAATTTTAATAATAGAAAGAGGAAAATGCTAGAGAAATTATGAAGGAATACATACCCTTTCTTGAATTTCATTCCCTCTCCTTTCCCCATCCCCTTATCAGAATTTCTTGGTATTACTCCCAAATAAATTTGTGGCACGAGAATCCTTGCTTAGCATTTGCTTCTAGAGGAATCCAAACTAACACAGTTAGGAAGAAAGAAAGTAGAATTAAAGATTACTTGTGATAGCCAGAAAAATGGCCCTTCAAACATGTCCAGGTCCTAATCCCAGAATATTTATATGGTAAAAGGGGGCTATGCAAGATGTGATTAAGACTAAGGACCTTACTTTCTGTGAGCTAGCGTGGATGGACGTCACTACTGCAGGGTGGTAGGAATGTGGAGAAGCATGAGAAAAATACAATTGATGTGGCCTATGGACTATATTAACAACAATACTGTAATATTCTTGCATCAATGCCAAAGATGTACTGTGTTGATAATGGGGGGTAATGGAAAAAGAGTGCCACATGCCACATGTATGCTATGGACCATGGTTAGTGGTAATAGTCTGATGATATTATCTCACAATCTGTAACAAATGTTCTACCATGGTGAAGGGGTGTTGTATGGAAATTCTACACATGTGCATGATTGTACTGTAAGTTTACAACCTTTGTAATAAAAATATATTTTAAAAAATAATAGGGTGGGTTGGGGGAAAAATATACCAAATGTAAAATATGGACTATAGTTAGCAGTAATATTTTGATGATGCTATTGCATAGTTTGTAAGAAATGTTTCACAACAATGCAAGGTGTCAGGGGAGGGGTGATGTATGGGACCCCTGTACAATGTTGTGAATGTTTATTTTCTAAGTTCACAACTTTTACTATACACTTATTATTTATGTATGTTCATATATGAATGATATACTTCAATAAAAATATATTTTTTAAAAAAGATTAAAAACCTTAATATAGGGAGATTATCCTGGGTTATCCAGGTGGGCCTAATTGAATCACATGGCTCCTTAAAAGCAGAGAACCTCTCCCAGCTATGTTAGACGGAGGTATGACTACAGAAAAATGGTCGAAGAGATGTAACATTGCTGGCTCTGAAGATGGAGGAGTGGGGCCAGGAGCCAAAGAATATGGGCAGCCTCTAGAAGTTAGAAAAGGCAAGGAAACAGATTTTCCCCTAGAGCCTCCAGAAAGGAACACAATCCTATTGACACTTTGATTTTAGTCCAGTGAGACCCATGTAGGATTTCCGACCTAAGAACTGTAAGATAATAAATTTGCGTTTTCTTAAGCTGTGAAGTTCGTGATCATTTGTTACAACAATAGAAAACTGATACACTATCCTAAAATTGCATACTACTGAAAATTTGAGGTAGTCATAAAAAATAAAATAGAAGAAAGATTGATTTTTCAGGAGATGTTGGTCTAAATGTTTAATATGTTGAGTTCTGTGTGTGTTCATTCTGTGTTTTTAATTGTGTGCTATTTTTAGAGACTTACTGAGTCTCTTGTATATAAGTAAATACATTCTTCAACTAAGTGTAAATATGAGGTGGGGACAGTGTTATTTTTCTGTTTTATTTTAGACAGGAAGTTAATGTCTTTTGATCAGGTCTGTTAAATCTTACATTATGTTCTCAAGAATATATAGTATAAGAAATGTGCTGGTATAGAGGAAACTGTGGCAATTGATAATAAAATGCCATTGTCAAACTCAGTCTCTTTCCACTGCTCAGTTTCGCCTAGGCTATATTTAGAAGTTTTCATTTGGAAAGGCTGACTCTGCGGCAAATGTATTGTATAAGTATATTCTTTGAATTTAAAAATTTCATTGAATTGTGGCAATGCATACAGGTAACTGACATAGGAATTTTGACATGTTAATTCAGAACAAGTACAGTAACTTTCAATGTATTATTGGAAATATATAATCCTGTATAAATTGTTTTATTTGAGTATACTGGTGTTGCTTTCAACCCGTACCTTTGGAATATTATACTGTGAATGTTTTACTATAGCCTAATTCTATAGCCTCATTGGATTACTCCATTTTTATCAGTCCCTGCCTTTTCTTACCTTGTCCATACAATCATTGCAGCCCCACCCAATCCTTACCTCTTCCCAAAGAAAAAGCATGCACAGCAGGGACATAATGAAATAGTAAAACCTCTAACCCATTAGTGAACTGGATATGGCGAGAGGGCTGAGTCTGATGCCCTGTGCAAAGGCTTCTGGGATAAGGACAAAGCCTGGTAAACCCACACCCACCTAATATCCTTTACGTGGAGCTCACCTCTTTCTGATTGTCCTTCAGCCTGGTTCCTCGTTTGCATGCTAGTGGTAATGGAGCCCAGTAGTGACCAATGTTGGGGCCTTGGCCTCAGCTAAATTTTGCCCACCTCTTTTTCCAGCAAGATTCTACTTCCACTAGCTCTTTTATTTATTTATTTTTGATGGTATAAAAGTACAATTATTAATATGAAAGAGTTTCACATCATAAAGCTGAATGTCAAAGTGAGCTTACTGAACAGCATGGAGATATGATCCATTTATATAAACTATATTTGGCATAGACATATACAGAGATATCTAGCATGAAGATAACCAACGTGCTATCCATGATTTTCCCCAAGTGGTAGAGTTTGGAGTAATTTATATTTCTTAGAATAGTCTGGATTTTTGTGATATATATTCAAGCAAATCAAAATTATTTTATTTTGAACTTTTCCTACCAACAATTCCTCTATCCTTGTGGCAGTGTGATATTGTTTATGAGGTCCAAAAATAGATTTTGGATTATGTTTGTAATCCAAACATAATTGTAATCCAATCTGTTCCTCTGGACATGATTAACTTATGATTAGGGCTTCCATTGGGCCACCTCAGTAGGACAATGAGTCTTGTGAGTTTCCTCACAGAGAAAACTACAGGGCAGAGAAGAGAGTTGGAGTTTTAAGCTGGAGCCTGGAAAGTAAACACACAGGGGAAGAACAAGAGGAATAGAGACAGCTCCATAGACACGGCAGAGGCCCTGGGAAAAAAGACTAGCCGTTCGCCTGATAGTTCACAGCTGGCCTTGTGGAGGGAGCAGAGCAGCTGAGCACAGAGAGAATCAAGCCCCGGGGAGAGAAGCAAAGCCTAGAGAGCCTCATAGTCTACAGCTGACCTTGTGGAGAGAAGAGAGCAGTTGAGCCTGGAGAGAAATGAGTCCCAGGAGAGAAACAAGACTTATCCCAATCTACAGCTGATATTGGAAGAAGCCAGGACCACAGAGCCTTAAGAGGAAGGCTGAACTTAGGCAGCCATCTTGATCCAACATGTGGCAACAGACTTTGGTGAGAGAGGGAACTTATGCTTTGTGGCCTGGTAACTCTAAGTTTCTACCCCAAATAAATACCCTTTATAAAAGCCAACAGATTTCTGGTATTTTGCACCAGCACCCCTTTGGCTGACTAATATAACCCTCCTGCCATTTCTCCATTCTCTCCACTGCTTTCTTGCATCCTCTCAACTAAAGAGGAGTCAAGTTTTTCCATTTACATCTGACTGGAAAATCCAAAGCTATTTTTTATTTTATTTCTGGGGAGTGGAGAAGAGGGTATGGTCACCTGACCTTTTGTGCCAAATAGAGGAAACAGTCTATGACATTCTTCTCAGGTCCCAGACGAGGCAGGAGCAATGATAGCTTTATTTAGTATGTGAAGAGCAGAAAGACAGCAGAGAAAAAAGGAAAAAGGCAAAAATCAATGCAGGAAAATAAAATGTGATGTTAATTCTTCCGCATGGGATCACTGTCTCCAGGATTTCTTCTTGTACAGGTAGAGAAAGTACAAACACCCCTCATCCACAAAAGATAAATTATAGTTGCTAAAAAAATTACTCCCTTATAAATCCTGTTAAAATGATCATTCTACCATTTTAAATTAACACAAAATGATGACCAAAAACAACAGCTTTACAACTACTCTATTAGAGTTTTCATGATGTTAATGTCCACGCGTTTATGCCCAACTGGGAAACTCACATTTAAGGAGGCAGATGGAAAAATGAAGCATAAACAGAATGGACCATCCTTTGTGTCAAATGAAGAAAACCAAACACTGGGCCTAAAAAATAGGAAAAATTCACTTTTTGGATTCAAATGCCAGTATGATGGCAGATAAAACTGGCAGCAAAGGAGGGGGCATAAATTAAGCATGGTTCTCTAGTGACAATCATCTTGCTAAGCAGAACTCAGGCCATTGAAACTCCAAATTCTCTTACCCCCATTTTTGCAAATAATCATCCAAAGGTTTCTTCTGTATCTTCTTCCCTTCTTCTACTTTTAAAGCAAAAAAATCTGTTCTGATTTCTTAAGTAAAATTCCTTCCTTCTGGTCACTTTGGGTTTGGTTTGTTCTTATACTAGTTCCTCCAGGTTTGAGCTTAGGCTACTTATGCAAGATCTTTCTTCTTTTTTAATTTAAGAATTTACAACTATAAATTTTCCTCTATGAATTGCCTTTACTGCATCCCATAATTTTGGGGATGTTGTGTTTTCATTTTCGTTCATCTCATTTTTTGCATGTTATTTTTTAATATCAATTTTTTTGAAACATATTCATAAACCATACAATCCATCTAAAGTGTACGATCAATGCCATTGGGTATAATCACAGACTTGGGCATTCATTCCTGGAATCAAATTTAGAGCATTTTCATTATTCCAAAAAGAAAATCCCCCTACCTCTTAGTAGTGACCTCCCAGTCCCCTATCCTTCCCCTGCCATACATAAATTTCTGGCTCTATAAATTTGTTTATATTTGCACTTTGTATAGATGGAGTCTAATAATATATAGTACTTTGCATCTAGTTTCTTTCACTTAGTGTACTTTCTTTAAAAAAAAAACAAACCATTGATGGAAAAATATTAGTATATTGCTATATCCTAAAGTCCATAGTTTGCTTTGGTTGTATTTTTGCCCAGATATCACCCTATTATTAACTACTTGTAACATTAGCATACATTTGTTCTGTTTCAGAGAAAAACCTTCTTATATAAAAACTATTAACCACACCCATTTTCCACAAGAGGGTTTGCTATGCTATACATTCCCATGTTTCATTTTTTAGCTTTCTTTCTAATGATTCTAAAAGAGATAACGTAGGAAAACATCTTCAAGATTTGATAGTAGGAGGTGGGTTCTTAGACCTCACACCCAAAGAATGAACAATGAAAGAAAAAATAGATAAATGAGACCTCCTTAAAATTAAACAATTTTGTACCTCAAAGAACTTTGTCAAGAGGGTGAAAAGGCAGCCCACTCAATGGGAGAAAATATTTGGAAATCACATATCTGGCAAGGGTTTAATATCCATGATATGTAAAGAGATCCTACAAACCAACAATTAAAAGTCAAACTACCCGATTAAAAAATGGGCAAAAGACTTGAATAGACGTTTTTCCAAATGGTGAAAAAAGACTTGAAAAGATGCTCAACATTACTAGCTATTATGGAAATGCAAATCAAAACTACAATGAGGTATTATTTCACACCTATTAGAACGGCCACTATTTAAAAAAACATAAACCTACAAATGTTGGAGAGGATGTGGAGAAATAGGAATGCTTATTCACTGTTGGTGGGAAAACAGAATGGTACAGCCACTGTAGAAGACTGTTTGGCAGTTCCTAAGGAAGTTAAATTTAGATTTGCCATGGGGCCCGGCAATACCTCTACTAGGTATATATCCAGAAGTACTGAAAGCAAGGATATGAACAGACATCTGCACACCAATGTTCATAGAGCATTATTCACAATTGCCAAAAGATGGGAACCCAGGTGTCCATTAACTGATGAATGGATAAACAAATTATGGTATATACATGTGATGAAATATTATTCAGCTGTAAGAAGAAATAATGTGATGAAGCAGATGACAACATGGATGAACCCGGAGGACATATGTTAAGTGAAGCAAGCCAGACACAAAAGGACAAATATTGTATGAACTAAATATAATGTGCAAACATGTGGAGTTAATAGCTAGAATATAGGTCAACAGAAGTTAGAATGAGGACACTGAACGTAAAGCTGAGGCTTAATCTGTGCAGAATTGGCAAAAAAGGTTGTAAGTGATTGGAAACGGATAGAAATGTGGAAAGCATATTATAGTGTTTGTAACTAGAAGTGCTACTATTTAGGTATGATAGTGGTTGAATGGGGAAGTCTAAGGCCATGTCTATCCACTAGCTCTTATACTAACTGACACAAAGGTCTTGATATCTGTATCTGGAAAGTTGGTGATGATGACAGCACTGCATCCTAGAAACCCTGCCTTCCTTTGATGAGGATTCCACAGATTTGGGTTATCCTTTCTCTGTCACCTCAGTCATTTATTTGTTCCCCTGAAGTGGGACTGGGAGGGGACAGGGGAAAGGGTTGTTACTGCTGCTCCAATTAATTTTCCAGTCTCTAACTTATAACAGCCCTTGCTGGTCCCTGCCTCCCTGCTCCAAATTCATAGAATACCACAAAGCCACCTTAACTATATCAAATTCTTATATAAAATATTTTTTAAAAGTCCACCTAACTACAGGTTGCATCTAATAAGGCCAAATGTTTTGCTTTTACATCTCTCTCTGTTAATATACCATTCATCGTAAAAGAAGCCCTTGCCAAACAAAAATTTAAATAACTCATTTTTATATTTATACATTACAAGTTTAAAACCTACACTCTTTTTACGTATTATAGGTTCAGTTTCGTGCCTTATATGGAAGAAGAGGAAATAAATGCTGCTGCTTTCTCTGGTGGGCCATGTAGTCAGGTGGTACAAAGCAGGGTCTGCTTACAACACATCCTCTAAAGCTGCAGCTATGACACCAAATGCACGCCGACTTACACACACACAAACTTCCCCTAAACACCAAGAAAATGTGTAGTAAGGCTATGTGGTTACAAAAGCATTTTGACAAGGCTTAGGAAAATGAAATAAGAGAGAAAGCAAGTGCACAAGACAGTAAATTTCAAGTGAGAATGGGCTCAAACACTTAAAAACCAAAAATAATCTGTGTACCCTAGAGCTTCGGGACCAGCTGCCTTGGCAGATCACAATTCTGCAGCCATGTGTCCTGAACAAGTGAAGATGATTCAAGAGGATTACCTATTGGTGTATGCTTTTAATAGTGACAAATCTGGCTAGTTTTACAGACAGAAGTTTTCTACAGCCTTTATTTGCTATGGAGTTTTAAAAGTACTTAATGCTATTTTAATAGTTTCTACTAAGATCCTATTTTCTCTGAGACTTGGTCTTATCCAGAGGATTTGCCAAACATGGTACCCTTCAAGAACATAATCTTGAGACAGATATTCTTTAAAATAATTATCCAATATCACCTACTATAGTTTTCTCATCATCTTCCTCTTTACCTTCTCCAAATCTTGCCCTCCATCTAAACCCCTCAATCAATGCTGTCTATCCTAAAGTCACCAATGATCCCCCTTTTGCCAAATTCATTGGCCTCAACTGATTCTGGGGAGCAGTCCATTGTTTTTGATACTATCAGGCTTCCTTTAAACCCTTCTTAGCCTTGATTTTAGAAATATAAAAATATCCTAATTCTCCTTATATTTTCCTGCAGAATAATTCCTGGTTTTGATTCTTTTTTTTTTGCTTTCATTTTAATACATGTTTACCAATTAAATAATTCAAAAACCTCTACCAGAAATTACTGATCCCTTTGGGACCTAGTTGACAGAAGAGTGGACTGAATTTGGAATGAAGTTTCATCTGAAACAAACAATCCATACAAGTTGATATGACTGGTGATATGAATTTTGCAAGCTTTGTAAGCAGTTTTCCTAGCATTAATGATATATATCATATTGATTATTAAATGGTGAGATTAAAGAGCAATCACTGATGATGCCCATTCCACCAGGATTGCAACTACCTTGGAATACTCTAGAAACTTCAGGAAGGCCAGGAAAGAACTACTCCAATGATTTAATAGTACAATTTAGAGACTAATTTCTAACATATGTTGATCACAAATGAATGCCTCATTGAGACCTGAGTCACACTTCCTCATAGGCAGAGTTTAGGTTTAGGCATTGCCTTCAAGGAGCTATTCTTAGCCAGCAAGTTATGGAGAGCATTATTGGACATTTACTTATTGTACATTAAATTTGGCATTCAAATGCACAAAGAAGAGTAAAAGTGTCAGAGTGCTATCTACTGAGAAGAATGCCAACTTTAAATTCTAAATATGTGTATATTATGTGTATTTTTCCACTTGGAGATAGATGGTGTTTTTAATTGGATATTTTTGCATACTTTGCAGATTCTTCAGGTAATACTTCATATCCCAATTCACATATAGTTATGGTAGTCTGTGCTTAATATAAGGGTTTATTTAACTAACCTCTTTAGGGCTCTTAGTACACCAAAAAAAATTTAAGACCATGATGAATAGTGATTAACCTTGAGAACCAAAGAGTAAACATAAAAAACAATTTCTTACTCTAAGATCAGGTTTAACAATGTGCTAATAGCCCATAATGAAGATAGGAGCCATCAGTTAATCAACCCATTAAGTTGAGATCAGTAGTGTCAACTCAAGCACAGTCTACTAATTTACTGACCCTTAGTGGGTCACCAAGATCTATAACCCAAAGGCTGATGTTTCTGCTTTTGTTAACATCACTTTAAAGGCCAATCCACTTCCTTCCATGATTATGATCTCTGACCCTGTAGAGGCAGGAGTCAACATAAAATCCATTTATGAAAATGTGCTTGGGTTTACTGAGTAATGGAATCTCAAGACAGCTGATGAGTTAAGTGTCTGGGTAGATGTTCTTTATGGAAGCACCAATTTTTTCTTTTCCTAATGTCCATACAACCAGGAAAGTAGACATGTACAATATTCAATGGGAGCTTCAGTAATTCTTGGCTTCTTGAGTTAGCCAAGGCTTCCCACCCATTCCCTTTCCTATCCTGTTCTGTGGAAGTAAATCTTACTGTTTGAAGTGTTAAAGCGTTAAAAACAATAACAAAACCCGAGTAGCAGAATGGTAAGGTAAAGGACAATGTATGCCAAATAATTGTGCATATGTTTTGTTTAAGACGTCATGAATTGGAAAGAAAGTTGCTTTGGTGGTTAACAAGCAAAAAAAAAAAAGGATATGATTTGTTTTAATCTAATGAATTAGAATCAGTTACCCAGTGTATGCTACTTTCAAGGGGAAGGAGGGAAAAAGTAGGAGCATGCCTTATTCCAGATGGACTTTCCAGAGGGTATAATAAAAATTACAAAGCAAATATTCACTCACTTGAATCTTATTTGTATAGAAAAGGTATAATATTAATGACAACTGCAATGATAATGAAAGTTTTTTTTTTTTTAAATCAGCATTTTCTTTCTTGGGTGATAAAGCAATTCACTGTAATATGAACTATAATGTCCATTAGCAACCTGTCAGCAGCACGATGTTAGAGACTCAAAAGGAAATATGCAAAAGATGCAACTTGGCCTGGTTTTGGGGCCCTGGTCTCCAAGCCATGCCTGCAAGGCTGCTAAATGTAACCAACTCCAGTCCAGCTCTGTGCAACAGACTGGCTGTGATTTCCCCCCAAACAGGATTCAGACAAACAGGATATGGGATGATAACTGAGTTCTGGAAAGGGGAAACAAAAGAGAAAGGCAAACTACCAAATGCAGTAAACATTAAAAAAAAAAAAAAAAAAAAAAAGGAAAGTTTTATTGGAAGGAAAATTTAGGTAGATTTAAGAGTACTAACGAATACAGTCTCTACTTTAGGATTTGTTTTTCTTTCTACAAAGGAAGTATGTCAGTTGCATGCTGATGTTGCATGTAGGCTTCTTGCAGAAGAAACCATCTTTTCTGGAAAAACAGAAAGTCCCCTTTTTTGCTGGTGACATGACCCTCTAATTCTTCTCCTATTTCTTGCCTTTGTTTTCCTCCCCTGTGATTAGTCAACCTCCCAGAATTGCTGTCCCAATCCTAGTATAAAAAGACTATTCTGTAGGCGCCAGGGGGTTCCACCGTAAGAAAAAAGTGAAACCCAGGGCCAAAAAGATAAGGAAAGGGTTGGCCTTTGAGAAAGCACCTACAAATTTGGATGGCTTTGGCAAGCTCGGCCTTTGGAAGGTGACCCTTCACGCAGGTTCTCAACCATAAGGCCCTCCAGAGAAAAGCAATGAAAAGGAGGGGAGATGGACGGGGGGGCAGAGGAGAAAAGGGTTGCATGAATGGAGGGTAGTTAAGAGTGGGAAGTGCAGGTAGAAGACAGCTGCAGAGCACCCGAAGAAGGCCGCTTAACCCTGAGACTGGAAGGCGGTGTCTGGGTGGGGCTAGCTCGTTCAGTAACCACCCCGCCCTCCACCCTGTCACTTCCCGCCAGGTCACTGCCCAGCCCCACCTCCTGGACTGCGGCGCGCTCAGCCTGGGTCAGGAAGGCAGGGGCGAAACGAACGCGCTCGGGGCCCGCCAGCAGGGGCCGGCCCAAAGGAAGAGGGGCCTGACCCTAAGCGGCGACAAGCAGGGGGATGGAGTGTACTGCTCTCCGCGCCGCTCTACGGCCCCCACCCTAACTCTCCCATCACTATCCCCGTGGCTGCAGGAGCAGCAGCAGCAGCAAAGGAACAGAGCCACAGCGTCACCGAAATCCAAACGGAGCCCAGCTGCGCCGGGGGCAGGAGGAGGGGGCCAGGGCGATTGGCGACGGGGTGGGGGAGCGGAGGGGGCGGGGGGCGCCGGGGGCCGGCGGGGCGGGGAGGCGGGGGCGGCGCGCAGTGCGGCCGCGCTCCGGGCCCGCGGCCGGCGTCACTTACCAGGCCAGGGCGCGGGGGCAGCTCGGCCGAGTCCTCGGGGCCCGCGGCGGCTGGGGGCCGCAGTCCGCTCAGCCCGGGCGCTGCCAAATGTAAACATTCCGCCATGATTTCTTTGTTTAGCTAATTGAACCTGCCGCCGTCTCGAGTCCCAGGCGCTCCCTCTCTCCCACCCCACCCCACCCCCCGCTCTCTTTTATTTATTTATTTGTCTTCCCCCCCACCCACCCACCTATCCCCCTCAGTCTTTCCCTCTTTCTTTAGTCGTAGTAGCTCCTTTGAATGGGAGTCGAGGCAGTTGGGTGGTTGGTGCAGGGAGTGCGGTGGTGGTTTTTATAAATACAGGTAAAATAATATCCAAATCTCAGACTGAGGTGCAGTTTTTGAAAGAGGAGGAGGATCTCTCTCTTTCCTTCTCATTTATTAGAATTTCCTCTGAGGAAAGTGCCAGAAAAAGGCGGTGCATTCTGCCAGTTACCTTTCCTTAAACTCCCAAGTTCGCAAGCTGCGTTTGGACTCAGCCGAAACGCTAAGTTCTTCGTTTATTTTGAAAACCTCACAAACAAATGATGGCCGAGGGACCTGGCAGAATAGCCTCCATGACACCATGACACTATAGCGTGCTCGTCAGGGGAGAATGACTTACTGACTTCAATTCCCTTAAGAAAACCCCGGGTTTTACACATACCAACACGCATGCCCTAACACGCAGCTCTCCAAACTAGCACCAACCCAGTGGAAGCTCCCAGCAGAGCTGGACATTTCAGCCACATATTTGCATTAATTATTTATCCTTATAAAATTGTTGCCCAAGTCGTGGGGGCGGGGCTAGGCCCTGTGCAAATATATTGAGTTAAGAGACTTCCGAGGGTAGGTCCTGGTGGGAAGGAAAGCTCAGCACCCATTTGTATGTATTCCTGAGAGAAGAAATAGGTTTGAGCATCACTTTTCACTAAGGTTGATGAAATTGTCCAATTGTAGGCAGATTTATGGTAAGATTCAGGTTAATGCATGGCAGAAAAAGTCTAGGTTATAATTTCATTTATTCAAAAAAATACTCCCCCCCCCCAGTCTCACTTCTATTTATAACCATTATGTTGAAGACACCAAAAATGATTCTTTTTTTTAATTCCTAAAGAGCATTGAAAGTCATCTACATCTTGCAATAAAACTGTGCTTCTTGAATTATCAACAGTATTCATCTTATTAAAAGAAGTTATTGCCTTACCTGTGCTTGCTTATTCCTGTGGGGGACAGCACTATTGTACAGAGTAATGCCACTCCACGAAGTTTTTACTATTTACAGGCCACATAATGTATTGATTATATGGGTTAAAGCGCCATCTGGTCAAGAGAACTCAACTAACAAGTGTTTACCCTGCAGGCCAGTGTCTTAGTTTCCTGGGTGCTATGACAAATTCCTGTTGGCTAAAACAATGGGAATTAATTGGCTTACAGTTTCACAGGCAAAAAAAATTTGCCCCTTCCCAAGGTCAATAGCGTTCTGGATGCTGGCTGCTGGCAATCCTTGCAGTTCTTAGTTTCCTGTCACATAGTGGTGCCGTCTCCTTTCTCTGCCAGGTTCCATTGACTTCCGGTTTCCAGCTGGATTCCTGATACCAGGAGCATATTCTGTATAAGATTTCCATAGGAATTATGGCCTGTCCTCATTCATGTGGCCACACCTTAACTAAAAATAACATCTTTGAAAGGTTCTATTTATAAAGAGCTCACACCCTCAGGAATGGTATTAAGATTATCTTTTTTTTTTTTTTCCCCGGGGTACATACTGAATCTGCCACCACCGGTCACTGTAGTTATCTTAACCTCTGGTCAGAATTATTGAACCTAGGTGTTCAATAATTCTTATTATATATAAAGAGGAAGGAATTGAAAGCAAAAGGACTGTAATCAAATCCCCCTTTTATACCTGGTTTTAGTCTATTCCCTCAGAAAAGTTTAACAGAAATTATAATCATGGTTTTTCCATGCTTGTGATGTTCTTCTTTAAGCCAAGCTGAATTTTACATTTCTCCCCAAATTCTAGATTAAATTAGGTCTTATAAAAGTCACCTTGATTTATACCCTCTCCCAATGATTGTTCCCTATTCATCTTGGCATCAGGATTTGAAACTTCTGAGCTTTAGAACTGTGTGCTGGGGGCCAAGACCCTTGAAATGGGGACTGATACGCAAAGTATGTGGAAGAATTTAAAATTTTATTGCACCAAAATTAGGCCTATTCAGCTATAGTTTCACTTTTAAAAATTAGATGTAATAACAAATATGTTTTACTCTAATTTCTCTAAAGTCCTGGCTTGGGTAGAATGGCTGATCCATATTGACTTTTTTTTTTTTAATGCAGTTGAATTGTGCATGTTGGCACCATTTGCCTGTCCATCCTCAGATTCATTTCATGTGTTACTTGCTATGAACTAAGATTTGTTTTGGAATTGGGAGGGAGAGGGGCAAGCTGAGATATTGTTAAGTCCCTACTAAATTCTCATATCTCTCTTTAACCAGACAAGGTCACGTTATGACATGCTTGATTTGTATATGGGTATCTTTTCTTCCTTATTAGTTAATAACATTCTCTAAGTCTTCATACCTAACAAAATGTTAATCACATTCCAGACACTTGGAAAAATTGAAAACTGATACATAGCTAAATATTATTTTAGGCTCTTATAGGAAACTGTTACATTGATGGCTCCCAATGAATCACACCTCCCTGTATTCGTGTCCTTGTGTAGTCTCCTCCCTTACTGACTGTGGTTTTGGCCATGTGAAATGCTTTGGCCATTAGGATGTTAGGAAACATGATACAAGCAGAAGCTCAGTAAGCACTTGCACTTTGGTGCTTGCCCTTTTGGAATCAAGCCACCAAGCACTAAGGAAGTCTAGGTTATCCTGATAGGTAAAGAGGCCACAGGGAGGAGAACCAGCCCAGCTAGCAGCTGAATGCAGCCACAGGAGTGATCCTAGCCCATACTACATGTCCATCAATTCATGGAATCATGACAATAAATCATTGTTGTTTCAGAGTTTTAGGATGGTATAGCAATAGAGGACTGATATAACTATCTGCAGTTTTAAGAACTAGAGATATGGTCAGGCTACCACTGGAGAAAGGATTTATCAAAATGATGTGGGAGGTATAAAAAGGAAATTCTCAGAAACTTCATGGTAGGTCTTCACAGAACTAGAACTTCGTTTGTCACCTCTTAGAGTTCAATGACAGTTGCCCCAATGATGTAATAGCCATTCTGGTGACTATCTTTAGCTACTCACTTTAGAATTAAGACTCTTGAGGCTGTGAAGCAAAGAGGTCAAAAGACATAGGCTCTAGGGTTCAGCAGTCCTACATTCAAATCCCAAAGTGACAAAGCAAGGTGAAAACATGAGTCCTCCCCAATCTATGGGACATCTAGAAATTAGGTATATTCTAAAAATACATGTTGCCCAGGAAATTGTTCAAGAGACCAGGAAGGGAAGAAATAATGAGTAACACATAGAAATTTGGTATTTAAAGTAAAAACATGAAAGCATTCATCTAGTTATCTATATGTCAATTTTTACCTAATTTTTAAAGGGTAAGTAGCATATAGTAGTATTAATTTCATAGTCTCCTTAAATTAGTAGTGTTTACTACCAAAATATGTCCATTAGTGATCAACAAAACACTGTTTCTAATATGGCTTCCATTTATTCATTAGGTTTTCAGGAAGTAAAATTTCATCCTCTCAATCTCTTGAAAAAGTTTTGACTTAAGCAGATCATTTTTCAATTCCCAGGAGAATAAAAATTGGAAAACTCATGCACTCTGTAGTTTTTGGAATGACTAAAGGTGCTAACATGCAGCTGAGTTATGAAAATATCAAATTCTCCTAACTCAGCTTGATTAGCCTTTGTTTTTTTTTTTTTTGGAAAACTGTACTCACAGCGTCCATGGCAAACCCAAAGAGAAGAATTGCAGGGTCTTGACAATGTTTCTCCCTGCACTTGGCACAGGTAGTTGGGGAACACAAATTTCCCACTTCCTGCCAGGCACTACTTGGAATGGGTGCAGGATCATCTATGGATGCAGCTGCTGCTTTACATGAGGGGCTCCAGAACCAGGCATAGCTCTTTGAGCAGCCAAATGAGTATCTTCCCAACCACTACCACCCACCTCATTCACTATTTTTTAGCCTGAAATAGTAAAATAAGTCCAAAGTGTTTTTAAATTTTAAAATTTAATTGTGCCCTTTGGGATCTGTGCTTGGGAAAACTGTTATTGTTTTCTTTTAAATAAACCAGTATCTGGAATACATATGTATTTTTTTTTTTCAATATGCTTTTAAGAGCTATTTATTTTTTAAGGTCCTTAGAAAACACACTTTTCCCAGTAGGGAAATTAGAGAAACCCACAATGCATTCTTTTGTATCCTGTAGAAAGAAAAAAAAAAGTTTCAGACTATACCTAGATAGCTGTTGTATGTTCAATGATGCATACATTCGTTTGGAAAGCAAAATTTATCTCTGTTGTTAGTAGTAACCTTTGGGGGTGGGGAGAGATGAAAATGACTGCCATCTTTATATCCTTATATTGTTTGCTCTTTAAAGGTGGGTCTTGTAATACTCTCTATTCTACACAGAAGTAATAAATACTATCTTTAGGAGATGGTGATTATAGTATTGATGCTCCCTTGCCAAAAAAGTAACAAAGGTATTTTAAATTGTATTTTTATCATGATAGGGAGATTTAAAGTAATTTAGCTAATTTAAACTAATAACTGCTGAGAATTAACAGTGTTATTTAATGAAATCAGTAGTTGAATAGAACGTAAATCCAAGAACTAAGCACTAGGGAAGATGTATAAGAGATAATGCTGAGAGATTTGTAATTCTCTAGGATAGGAAAGGGAGAACCCAAAGGAAATTAAGTGCTAATTTTCTCCAATAAGGAGATTAGATTTTCTTATTAAAGTTACCCTGCAAATCATATATTTTATGACATATACATGTTCTTATAGTCTTCCAAAATCTACAATGGAGATTATATGTATCTTCTATATCAATATTTTTTATTTCTATTTCTAGTTGCTGTTCCTTGAGAAAAGTAAAACCAAGTAAATTGTAACTTTTTCCTGCTTTCAGAGATATTTGAATATATGAAATATATTTTAAGTGTTTATATTTTATAAATCCTATATCAACCTGTTCGCTCTAATAAAGCCACTTATCACTATAGCTGCATTTGAAGACTAAAATAAGCACAATAAAACTTCACTTAATATGCACTAACATTTCCTAAAAAAAACAGTGTGAAGGCAAATTCCTATGTAATTTAACAGTTGCTAGTAGCAGCACTCTGTGATACTTGTTGAAAATAGGTACTCTGAAACATGAAACACAATACAGAGAAATTATTCTATAGGTTTGCTCATTTCCCAGTGTTCTGTCCAAATTGAACCAACTGGTGCAGAAGCATGAACTTGAGAAAGAACAGTATGAGCAAGCTCAGGTGTTGAGCTATTTTAGATGTTTCTCTCTCCCTTTCCTTCTGTTTTTCACCTCCGGTCACTTGAAAACACAAATAAAAGTGACTAGCATTTAAAAATATCAAATAAAGTGGAAAATGATAACAGTAGTCTCTGAAGTACAGTGCAAGAAAAAAGTGTTGGAAATTCTATCTGTAGACACATTTTATTCTTTTCATCAAAAAATAGAAATGAATCATGCTCTAAATATAACAAATGAGCGGACACCAGAGCTCTCAATTGATCTATATGATCGATGGCTGCCTCTCAAGTATGGTGCCCATGAATCCTGATGAAAAAAAGACATTGTGATGGCTAATTTCATATGTCACCTTTGCTAAATTATAGTGTCCAGTGTCCTAGCAAACACTGGCCTGATTGTCACTGTGAGGGTGTTTCTTACATGGATTTGCATCTATAATCTCAGTTGATTGCATCTACAGCTGATTGCATCTACAATCACAAAGGATATTGCCCTGAACAACGTGGGGAATCTTCTCATCCAATCAGTTGGAGGTCTTAAAAACTGAAGATTTCATGATTCAGAAAGAAGAATTTCTGCCTCAACTTCAGTCAGCCGGCTTCCCCTGAGGAACTCTGACTGAACTTCAGTATAACCTTTATCAGAAGTTCCAGTTTGTGGTGTGTCCTATGCAGTTCAGGCTTGCCAGTTGTGTAAGCCAATTTCTTATCATAATTGTCATGTAGCAATTATTCCTTATAATAAATCTCTTTTAGATATATATATCTTGTTGGTTGTCTGGAGAATCTTGACCATTACAGACATCATTTCAGTGAGGATTGCAGCTACTATGCCTATCTGATACCCTGGACTCAGTTCTGTTCCTTCATTGGTCCCCAGAGTAGGAAAAGTTGGGGATCCAGGGGCTTTGAGCTATTCTCAGGAGGAGCCTCGTGTCCTCTGCAGTCACCAGCTATCCAAAAGAAAGGACTTCTGGGCCTCTAAAAGTCTTCCACCCTGGGAATAGTGTTAAGGATGGGAAGCTGGGAAATTGGGGCCATTTTTGCCCATGTACCATTTCACCTCTTGCCCTCCTTTCCTTCCATCCTTCCCGCTTTCCTTCCTTCTCCCCCCCACCCACTGTTAGAGTGCTTAATCTAATTTAATCTAATTAAATCATGACTGGAGAAAAATGAAATTGACTGTGGAAGTCTTAGTTATTCTGCCAGCACAGGTAACACAAGTCATTCTGTCATACTGTTTTAACATGCTTATATCATGAGTTCTCACACAACAGAGCTTATTACTAAGAAAAGATGTATGGATTATTAATGTATTTTTACGTTAAGACTCCAAAGTTTTCAAATAATGCCCTATCAGTAAAAACAGTCTTTGAGAATGAATACTTCAATATATATATATTTGAATACATATTAAATGTATTAATATAATACATATTTCATATAACATATATAATATAGAAAGTCTGTGTAGAATACATATAATATGTTTTTAAACCATACATAAACATATGTCATACAATTTATTAATAATACATAAATATGAGTATATTAAAATATTTAAGTTGTACATTAGTATTTATGTATCTACTTATATCCTACTGTACTAATACATTATGTGTTTTGAAAAATGTGCATAAAATAAATTTTTAAAAGATGTGATAAAGAGTAAATAAGCAGTATTGAAATATTTTATTCTTTTCATCTGTGGTACGTTTTCTCTCTTGTATTTATTGTGAATATACTCTGTCCCTAACATTCTGAATACGTCTGTCAAGGTCTAAGCATGGAAACAGACATCTCTCTAAGGTTTTCTTGTGTGTTTTTATTTGTTTTTAAAGGGAATTTGGTACTAGGAGTTTATTATATAGGAGATAGAAGAGCTTAAAACCTGAACAGGAAATGGTGAAGCAGCTCAGAGATTAGCAAATGCAGGATGCTCTTGGCACACTTAGGTTGAAGGATCCATGAGAGAAGGGGCCAGAGTCACCCAGGGGAAGCTGACCAGGAGAGGCAGCTGCGGCAAGTCATACTGCCACTGGGAGGAAAGTCTGGCAGAAATGCTCTGGGCTCTGCCTGCCTTCTGGCCTGCAGTCTCCAGCCAAGGCTTCCCATTGGCAAATCTGGTCACATAAGGACTCTGGAAAATGCAGCCTGCAGGGGTCAGCTCTGCTGTGATACAGGGTACAGTAGGACAAGAATGAGAATGGAAATGAGGCAAACAGGCCCAGCAACTGCGCATGGAACTTCCTACAGTTCTCTAAATATCCTGTCCTTTCTTATCTCTACACCTTGGCAAGTCTCCTTGTGCCTGATGGGAATGCCCTTCTTTCTTTCCTTTGCCTATCAAACTCCTATACATCCTTTAAGGATCCAGTCATTTATTCCACACATGGTCATTGAGTTCCTAATATATACAATGTACTGTGTGTTGGGTCATTAAAATGATCCATTTCTTTTGGAAATAAGTCTAATACCAAAACTTCTCTGATCATTAAATATTTATCAAGACAGCATATTCCAGTGGTTCTGACTAAGGACTCAGGTACCAGATTGCCTGGGTTAGGTCTTGGGTCAGATCCTGGATCTGTCACAAACCAACTGTATGAGCATGCCTCAGATTCTTCATCTATAAACCGGGAATAATAATAATATTCACACTGTAGGATTGTTAGTTGGATAAAATACATTAATATTTATATAGCATTTAGGATAGTTCCTGGCACATAGTAATTTCTTCATATGGTTGTAAAATCAAATACATAAGTTAAAAATACAGAATTACCCCTTTTTCTGTGCTTCCAGAGCCCTCTATCCATATTTCTACTATTAAACTCACTAAATTGGGTTGTAACCTATACACCTGACACTTCTGGTAGATCATGAGCTCTTGTTAGGGAGAGTCTATGATTAATCATCTTTCTATTCTCAGTGCAAAGAACAAAGTATAATCTCAATAAATGTTTGTTTAATTAATTCAACAATTTATCTAAACAACCCCTGCATCACAAATCTTGAAATCAAATGAGTACCAAAGGAAAGATATTTATAAGAGTTTAGGGAAAGGAAGGATTAGTTTACTGAAGGTGAGGTTCATGGAGGAGATTGTGATTAAGCTCTTAAATATTAGCTCGGATTTAGACACAGAGAGTTAATCAGAAGGGCATTTCAGGCAGAAGGAAATATGAGCAAAGCTCTGCAAGTGGGAATGCATGGCCACATTACAGGAGCAATGGGCAAAGGAGGCTAGAGTCACACATAGTTCAAAAGGTAGATAGGAGCCAAATTGTTGACGGCTTTGACTGACATGTAGGAAGATCCACTTTATACTGTAGGCCAGGGATCCACAATCTCTCTTTATTGTAATACTCTTTCATAGATGAAAATTATTGTGGCAGTTTGATGTAATTATGAATTTCAAAAATATAATTGGATCATGCTTATAAACTGATCTGTTAATCTGGGCATGATTAGTTAGGATTAGGGCATTGAGCCCCACCCCTTGGTGGGTGGGGAATTGAATATAAAAGGCAAGGCAAAGGACAGTTGAAGCAGTCTTTGGAGAAGCAGTTTTGATGTTGGAAAGAAGTCCCCAGGAGAAGAGAAGCAAGCCGTTCGCCTGATCATCTACAGCTGACCTTGTGGAGAAAACAGGAGCTAAGCCCGGAGAGAAATGCAGCCCCGGGAAGAGAGGAACCCCAGAAGCCTGAACCCTGCTGGCAAACGCCAGCAGCTGTCTTGCTCCAACACGTGGCAATGAACTTTGGTGAAAAGAAACTTAACGCTTTATGGCCTGGTATCTGTGGACTTCTACCCCAAATAAATACCCTTTATAAAGACCAACCCATTTTTGGTATTTCACATTAGCACCCCTTTCACTAACTAATACAATTATACTTGCAACACTCACCTAAGGTTACCAAAGATTAAGGATGGCCTTTTCTTACCATTCAAGAAAACATATTTCCTTCCTTCCTTCCTTCCTTCCTTCCTTCCTTCCTTCCTTCCTTCCTTCCTTCCTTCCTTCCTTCCTTCCTTCCTTCCTTCCTCCCTCCCTCCCTCCCTCCCTCCTTTCTTTCTTTCCTTCCTTCCTTCTTCCTTCTTCCTATCTTCTATCTTTTATGACCTTAACAACTTTTCTTAGTATGAAATGCATAAATGTCCCAAATTATTTTATGGTTGAAAATTGTTCTTACAGGTAATGGGGAGCAATTTAAAACAAATTGGATATGTTCAGATTAATCTTCATAGAGATTGTTGTGACAAAACTCTATGGGGTACTTGTTAATAACAGTGTCTGGTGTAATGCCATGCACCTGAGCTCTCAACAACAACAAGAACAAAAAAGCATGGATGAAGAAGGAAAATTCAGAAGAGGATAAAATGCATGGCTAAAATTCTTAGTTCAATAATTTAGTAAATTCAAAAGGATTATTCTGTAACTGATTTCAACCAGAGAATTCATTCTAAAATCCAAGAATTGAGATTCTTCGGTAAGTGGCCTTGTTTTTCTTCTTTCACATGCATGGTACACTGCAAAGCTCCTGGGAGCTGTCATTCATCTTTGACCTACTTTGAAGCACATTTCATTTTTGGCTAGGCACTGTGAGAATGTACATTTCCACAGGACAGTAAGAAGTTTACATCTTTAGGATTAAACCAAGTTTCCCACAGAGGTACTCAATAGTGAATTGGTTTCAAATACTCTAAATCCCTTACCTTGTGTGACAGTTTGTTCCAACTGTTAGCCTTGGTGGTGAGTAGGTTCAAGGATCTCTGGGTGAATTACACTCTACCTTTCGGTCTAGATTACCTTTCTGCCTTTTTCACAAAATTCTACATTTCTCTGTTCCTCTACCCTCTTCATGGAGCATCTTTTCTCTAGCAAGTGAAACTTTGTAACCTCCTCTGGCTGTACTATCAGTGCATCTCTGTGAATTGATCAGGAGGGTAAGATATTTCCAGAAAATTCAGCCAGCAGTCTAGTCCCTTCTGGGAACCACTTAGCTCACACTCCACACAAAATATAAGTCCCTGATACTAGGAGAGAATATTTTTTCATATATTATGCTTGGATTTGCTTGTTTGAACCCAAGTTGAGAAATTTTAATAACTTCTTTGTTTTATGAAAGTGTAAACCAATGGAAGTTTTTATTCATAAGGAGAGCTAATTGATGTAACATCAGTTAGGTATAACTTGTTTGGTGTCGCCACTTTTCTTGCACTCTGTCTCAAGGTCTACTGGCCTTGCTGGTGAGGGGCATGTGGCCCAGGTTTCTGTGGTAACCAGACTCTAATATAGTCTCACCTCCTGCTAGTCATGCCTTTGTGGAGTTCCCTTCCATACTGAATAAGAATGGATGATGCAGAAAGTCTGACTTGCAGCATTAAGTCATAAAAGAGACTTGGGCTTCTGCCTTGCTTTCTTGGAAATCACCCACTTTAGGGGATGCTAGACATACTATGAGGATGCAGCAATAGCCCTATGCCAAGGTCCACATGGTAAGGAACTAAGGCCTCCTGCCAACAGCCAGCACCACTTTCCCAGAAATGCAAGGCAGCCATCTTGGAAGTGGACTCTCCAGCCCTTGCTCAAGCTTCAGATGACTGGGCCCCATGTGGCAGCTTGCCTATAAATTCATGAGACTCTGGGCCAGAACCATCCTGCAAAGTCACTCCTGACTTCCTGACCCACAGAAACAATGTAAGACAAATGTTTCTAACCTGCAAATACCATGTAAGATAATGATTGTTTATTGCTATTTCAAGCCTCTAAGTTTTGGCATAAGTTTCGGTGCAACAATAGATAGTAAATACAGGGGGCTTCCACTCTTAGTTGCAGGTATTTTATCCCTAATGTACCTACATTAAAAAAAAAAAAAAAAAAATCTCCCACAAGAATGAATTTTCTCCCCAATCTCTTTCTGTTCTACATGAAAAAACGATATTCCTCTTATTACCGTGTTTTTGACCATTATAAAGCATCCAGCATTCACTGACAATAACTGCTATGCATGCCCTGCTGTTATCTTATTTACTGTGTTCTACTGTAACCTTCATGAGGGGCGGGGAGGTGATCAATGTAGAAGAAATTTACTTTGAAGTCTCAGACTACTTCAAAGGAAAAGCAATACACACAATATGTAATTGTAAAGGTCACTTTTTTTTTTTTCTGAGAAGAAATAAATCTCCTCTAGAGAACAGTTTTGGTCTTATCTCCTGTGTCATTAACTAGTGGATATCATAGCCTTTTTATATTATCTTCACAAATATCGCATTAATGAATTAAGAGCTAAGAATCTAGCTTCAGGTTCCAAATATGCTACTTCTTAGCCTGTGACTTTGAACAGAGTAAACTCCCTAGTCCTTAGTTTTCTCATTGATAAAATGGGAGGGTTTAAAGTCTATTTATTCATTCAGCCCCTCACAACATGTTTACTTGGATCTTCTAAATGCCAAGCCCTGCACTGGAAGGAACTACTGCCTTCTTGAAGGTTGCAAATTACTTTTAAAATTGCATGTCTTCATTTTTGGAATGAAGTGAAGCTGTGAAATTGTCCATAAAAGACATCAATTCAACACATATTTTTTAGCATCTATGATATTAACCCCGAGGTAGGTGCTGATGCCTTAGAACAATCATTAAATGCCCCTAAATTAGTAATAGTAAAATGTATGTAGCTATTTATACTTTTCAAGGCTCTTTCTTATAATTATCAAAAGTACGCTTCACAAAAACCATCTATGATTGTCAGCTCAGGTATCATTACCTGGACTATCCATCCACCCACCCACCCCTAACTCTGTGGATCATATGAGAGTCCCTTGTACATTCTCACATGCACTTCTCCAGAGTGCTTTTCCCTCCTATAATTAAATAGTGAAACAAGGCATCTGTCAAAGCCTGCCTCTCTTCTGAACTGATCCGAAATCTCGCCCATTGCTCTATAGTATTTAGAACATAGAAGGGACTCAATATATATTTTTGTGTGTGAATGAATTTATTTTCAATTTATGGGTGAAGAACCCAAGTCAGAGAAGTTAAATGACTTACCTGAAGTCACACAGCAAATTCTCCAAGCAGCAGAACTAGACTAGCACTTACATAGAAGGTTTCAGTGCTGCTTGGGTTAAATAGGCTGTGAGTTTAGACCATTTGTCCTATGCCTCCTACGGTGATTCTTTCAATTCTGGCTGCAGCCTCAGCAAGAGGACAGCAAATCTTGGCAGAGGTGTTAAGCGGGAAACAGGTGACCACCAAGTACATAATACCTTTAGTTCCAGGGTCTTGCTCCATAGGGCAGATGCCCTTGGTAAAAAAATTGTTGCTAGTGATAAGAAATGAAAATTGAACCATAATTTAAAATTTCCTCAGATGGATGGTTTTTTTTTAAACATATTATACATTGTGAATTAAATGATCAGATAATTAATTTCTTTGAAAATAACCCATATTTAATATAAACTTCCTTTTTAAAGTATTAGAAAATGTGGAAAATGAGACAAGAAGTTTGTCTTAATATTTTACATCTCTTATTATTTTTCCTTTCTCAGTTACAAAATCCTAATGAAAAGATTTGTCTAAATGGAAATAATTTACCAATAAAATACATCTATATAATAATAAAGTTTATATATCTTTTCTTTCTTCCTTCAAATGCTGGCCTCTTTGTTTAGGAAACTATATTTACTCATTTGAATTTTGTGTTTTTGCTCAAGTGTCAATTTCCCTGTAAAGTCTAACTCTATTAAAACAAATTTGCCTGTGGCCATGCCATTTTTAAATTTTCCTTAATTTGCATGCACTTCATATCTCAATGCAAAGCATAAAATGTATGACACAAGGTCTATACATAACAATACTTTTGATTGACAGGAAGATTTTATTATGCATTGATATGACATCATATTTGTGTATAACAATGACTTTTTGACTGACAACTGAGGAACGATAGAATTCTGGATACCTTCTACACCACATTTTTTATAAGGCAAACTAAAATATCCAGATAATTGGCTGAATTTTTTAGCTTCCATGCCAATTGCTTAGCATTGGATATGGAAAGACACAATGAGCTAGTGTGTCATTCTTTACCTTTTCCAGTGGTGAAGGATGATATTTTGTCCTAGTAGAACAATATATGGTTTTACATTATTTTTTTCCCTTTTAATGATCATGTGTGCAAAAGTTGGCAATTCTGATATTAAATGAATTGATTTTAAAAATAAGGCATGTGTACAACCAGTCTGTGGAACATGTAAAGAACCTGAGGGTGAAAGTAGAAAATCTTAACAGGGCTCTGCATTTTGGTTTCATGAGAAGGCCCATTTAGGAGGCCTGAGCCACATCAGGACACCAATGTCAATCATTTAGCACATGTTTCTAGAGCACCCACCAAGCAGTCTGCAATCAACAAATGTAAGACAAGGTCCAGCCACAAGAAAGCCATATAAGTACATAATTAAGTGTTAAAAATGTAGTAGACTATAGGAATCTAGAGAAAGGGAGAGCCAAGTGAACTGGCATAATGGAAAATCCAGTGGCTTGCTCTATAGGAGACTTGAGCACTGGTCTTTGCTTTTATACTAACTGGCTGGATAGCCTCAGTCAAGTTGTCTAACTGCCTCATGTCTCAGTTTCCTCATCTGTGCTATGAGCTTGAATGATCTCCCGGCTCTTTTGTCCTATGACTCTACAGGCTTCACAGGGAAAGCAAGGCCTGCACTGAGCCTGGTAAGTGGTCCATTAAAGCTAACGCTGAGGGGAATGAGTGGGTGAAGGAGGATGTCCATGGCAGGTAGAGAGTTTGTGTAATATGAGATTTTCATTACATAATTAGTGGTGAAAATGACCATGCTATTCACAAAATCAGCATATAATTTAGCTCAAACCGAAAAAGTAGAATTAAGTAGCACTACAATAAATAATAGAACATGTGTTCATTCTTCCAAAATAGAAAGCATCTAGCTTTAAAAAAAAAATGCTCTGGTCACTGTCAGTCAATATGAGAAAATGATTGTAGCTTCTATAGCTCTGGATTTTAACCACCAGAAGGGGGCCATCTCACTCACTCACTCAAGGTGCAGTCATGAGTTTTGTTATTTTCTAAATTCTGTAGATTCCCTAAATAACCCAGTGTTCCTGCATGCTTTACAGAAAAGATGAAAAATGACAAAAATCTGTGAAAAATTATTAAAATTTTAAGTGGGACATTAGTCTTGGCTCTGCTCTTGAGATCATCTGTGAAAGACTGACAATTCTGCACAAAGTAGAGAAAAAGATCAGCCCATTGCTCACATTAGGATGTAAATGATAGAAGATTTTTGACCCTTTTACAAAGTAACAGCTCTGCTCTTTGTTTTCATGTTGCTTCTTCTTACATTTTTTGATATCCATATACCTAGACCCAGATACCTTACTTTTTTTTGGGGGGGGAGGGGTTTAAAAGCATTTAATGACATAGCATATATTTCACAGATACCTTACTTTTTAAAAAAATTATTTTTCTCCCCCCCCACCCCTCCTTGCTGTTTGCTGTCTGTGTCTACTCGCTGCGTGATCTTCTTTTTGTCTTCTCATTTTTCTCCTCCAGGCTTTGATCCTGGGGACCTCTGATGTGGGAAAGAGGCACCCTGTCACTTGAGCCACCTCAGTTCCTGGTTTCTGTTGTGTATCGCCTTGACTCTCCCCTGCGTCTCTCTTTTGTTGAGTTATCATCTTGCTGTGTTGCTCACTGCTCGGGCCTGGCATGCCTTTACCAGGAGGCCCAGAGGATCAAACCCGGGTCCTCACATATGGTAGATGGAAGCCCATTCGCTTGATTCTGCTTCCCCAGATACTTTGCTTTAACAATTGTACAATGGCTTAAAAAGAGACACAGCCAGGTAATTTGTGTCCAGTGTTTATTTGTAATACACCACTTGTTTTACTTTTGCCCCCCAAAAATTTATTTTACAGTAGTTATGGATTACTGTGTTTGGGAAACATTGAACCCTACCTAGCTATGCCCATTGGCAGTCAAAATTCATCTTCAATAGTAAATTAACAAAGAAAGTGCCTTTGGACTTTTATTCTCAAGCCCAGTGTTGTAAACCTCGGAAAAGACAATGCAAAACAGATTTCATTTCATATTTCCAGGAAAATGGATGAGTATTTCAGATAAAATAATGTTGCTCAGGGCTTTTTATATAGGCTAGAGACTTAATGTAAATAAATATCACACGTTTTATTTTATTTTCATGTGTTATAATTAACATAGTTTGGGTGATGCTGGTTTTATTCTTTTCATATCTTCAGTATCAAAAAACAAAAACAGAAACAAAAAACACTTGATGAGGTTTAAATTAAAGATTTTAAGTATAAAAAAATGTATATCCTCCAACAGAGTAGGCTGAAATTTCCCAAAATCTGCAAGTTTGCTTTTAGGATGGACAAAATCAACTTAGCACTTCAGAAATATAAGCTGCCATTGTCTACTGATGTAAATTAAACAACTACAAACAAAATAATACCACTTTGCAAACCTAACTTTCTCCAAAAGGCACCATGGGGAGCTCCTGGAAATGCAGTGGCAGAGCACCTGCGTCACTGCTGGCAGCCAGGCAAGGCAATGGGGGGCGGGGAGGGCGGCTGGTGTTTACAGCAGCCAACAGGCACAGACTTGTTTGTAAACCCATGAGACACTCTCTGAGAACTTCCAGAAATACTGCACAAAGGAACTTTGCCAGGTGCTGGGTCTTGTATGGCCAGGTTTGCTTTTAGGGGGTGGGTTGGCATGTCCAGACAGCAAAATTTGGGTATAAATTCTAATATGACCTAATTTATATCCACAGCCTGCTGAGCTCTGGGACAGGAGGATAACACTAAAGAGGCTTAAGCACATCTCAGGGCTGAGGGAATCCAAGATGGAAGGTCAGAAAAACATAGGAGAAATCAGTGTGAAGACACACATTATCAGTGGAGGTAGCAATGAACTGCTCACATCCTCTAACCCTAACCCAAACTGTGGAACTGTGAATGAATTTGCTTCCATTGAAACTATGAGGTCTTTAAAAAATAAATTTAGAAACACGATCTCATACATGGAGAGAAGAGAAGCTAGTAAGAAGGACAAAGCTCAAACAACTCAGAACTGGAAATGATCTGAAATTTACATGTGTGCAACCAATTCATGAACTCACCAATAAGACAAGGTTGGAGAAAGTGGAAAGGAAGCTCACAGAAACATTGGCCTTGGGAAATCTTGGAAATAGTCACTCTGCATTCCTACCTGTGGCAGTTTGGTATTGTTTATGAATTTCAAAAATAGATATTGGATTATGTTTGTAAACTGGTCTGTTCCTTCGGGCATATTAGATTGTATTAGATTCAGAGGTTCACTTTTACTTGATTAAATTAAGATTAAGGCTTTGATTTGGCCATGACAAGGCAGAGGAGAAAGTTGGAGTTATGATGCTGGAGCCCCAGGGAGAGAGCCAAGCCAGTCACCTAATAGTTCATAGCTGGCCTTGTAGAGAGAGCAGAGCAGCTGAGCCCAAAAAGAGATGAACCCCAGGAAGACAGACAAGCCTTATACCAGCCTACAGCTGAGATTGAAGAAGCTGGGACCACAGAGCCTTAAGAGGAAGAAGGAAGGCTGAACCCTTGCAGACATCACCTGCCATCTTGCTCCAACACATGGCCAATGACTCTGAGTGACAAAGTACCTCTTATGGTACCTTGAGTTGGACTCTTTAGGGTCTTTTGACTATAAGCTTCTACCTCAAATAAATACCCTTTATAAAAGCCAACAGAGTTCTGGTACTTTGCATCAGCATCCCTTTGGCTGACTAATACATTACCCAAGCATCTTTCCTGACTGCCACACAACGCAAACGGCAAATTCTCACCCTATCTTAATCAAGGGAACAAAAGCTCCTTGAGGAGCAGTGTTGTACATTGTTGGCATCTTCACATTTTGCACAGTGCCTTTGCATTTCAGAGACTTCATACTTATCTGTGGAAAAAGGAAAAAGAAAGAAAAAATGGCACCGAGTCTTCTTGTTTTATGTTGGTTCTATCTCTCCATTTAAGCTTCTCACTGCAAAACAATTTCTGTAATATTTTTTTTTTTTAAAGATTTTATTTATTTATTCATTTATGCCCTCCTTGCTGCTTGTGCTCGCTGGGTCAGCTAACCATGCCGTGCGGGCAGGCTTGCCTTCTTCACCAGGAGGCCCCGGGAACCGAACCCGGGGCCTCCCATATGGTAAACGGGAGCCCTACTGATTGAGCCACAGCCGCTTCCCTCTGTAATATTTTTGTGTCATACAGTTTGCCAGCATTTTGTTTCTATTATACATACACAAAATAACACTAAATATTATTCTTTTCCCATTTTTTGCTAACCTTATCCTCCACCTTTATTAGATTTAAATGAAGAATAGCCCCACAAGGAAGGCTCTCGTTTTTGCAGTCTTTCGTTGCTCTGTTTATGTTCTGCCTCAACTGAATAACTCATCGGTTCTTCAGTTTCTATGTGTTCCAGTGAAATAACTCAGTTTTTTAATACACATTCAATCTCACATGGAAACACATGCATGCAAACACAGATGCACATACACACACTTTGAAAATAGGTCTTTTTTTTTCAACAAGGCAAATAAGAATCACATCAAATTTAAACTCACTGATATTATAAAAATTAGAAAATGAATATAAGTCATTCTGATTTTTTAGATATGTTGAAAATGGTTGAAATGATGGGGGGAAAAATCGATAGCTCCCTAGAGGCTGACATATTGTGATGATCATTTTCATAATTCAGATGAATACATAATTACTAGGCACCAACAGGGAAAATTTACAATCCACTAAACTAAACCAAAAATCAGTAGCATCAATATAGGAAAATGTACCCTCTTACTGAGGTAAATTAATTTTGTTACTGAAATGTCATTATGTTGTCATGTTTCCACTCTTATCACTTATTCAAACATATCCATTTTTCCTTCCTGATGTTCCATTGCTAAGATAATTGAACTTTGCTGTTTTTATCTCAAGCTTATATTACTTAAAAATCTCTGTGTGCATTATTACAAGCAAAGGGCAAAGACAGAGAGAGGGCTGACGTAGCTCTCATGCTTTATGAGTACATTGAAGTTCACATTGATTATAGCTTCCTAACCTCTCTTTTCCTACTCATTACCCTCTTCATTTTATACTAGTATTTCCAGCTATTAGACTGTCTTTATTTAGGAGGCACAAACGGAAAAGATCAAGAAGAATTTGAAAAATAATATATTTCTGTTTTGATGTTTCAATTTAACGCAGGTTTGAAAATGTGGAACTGTCTAAGGTATGCTAAATATTCATTAGGCAGTTTAGCTTTTACTAAGTTCTAAATGAAAATGACCCAGCAAAATCAAATTGAAATTTCATAGAGCACTTCTCAAGTATGGTTCTAAAACATACATTAAACAAAATGCATTCATTTGAATGCAAGTCTCTCTCTTTCTCTAGAATGCATACACACCCTAGGGTCTATTATGCTTTCAGTTCAATGCCTCCAAAATGTGTGTGGTGTGGATCAAATAAATAGTTCAACAGCTTTCATAAGCAAACAATCTTATGGTCTGGTATATCTACAAACCTCTTGTGCTATTTCTTTATGCTTCCCCACTTACAAAGGTTAACGCAAATTTCATTTGAATTCAAGCAAAATATTCTGCGTTATTTTCTACATAGACAAATCTGTTCAGAAAGAGCCCATCAGACTCTATCCATATAAAACCAACAGCCTTTTATAGACTTGTAGAAGCACAGCAAAATGTCCACAGTTTTAGTGATCAGATTTGCCACTGACCAGGCTAGAAATATAGGAACTTCTGTTCTTCCTTTCCTACTTATTTTGGTTTAATACAAGATTTTAAAAAATAAACCTCTCTCTTTTTTTTTTTTTTTTTGGACAGATTTTGGATTTAGAGAAAAGTTGTGAAGATAGTTTAAAGAGTTCCCATGTACCCCACACCCAGGGTGATGGTTGGGAGCTGTTTATACCCCAGAAAAACTTGTTCTTAAATCTAATTCATTCCTGTGGACGAGAGCCTATTTTAAGTAGGACCTTTTGATGAGGTTAAGGCATGTCCTACCTCAATCAGGATGGGTCTTATTCATATTACTGTTGTCCTTTAAAGCAGAATGAAATTCAGACAGAGAGAAAAAGCCAGAAGGAGCATCCAGAAGCTGAACAGAACCCAGAAGAGAAGGGAGAGCCAGGAGAAGCCGCCATGTGCCTTGTCATGTGAGAAACTAAGGACCAAGGATCACTGGCAACCAGTCCCAAAATGCCAGTCATGGGGAAGAAAGCATTGCCCTAATGACACCTTGATTTGGACTTTCTTTTAGCCTCAAAACCTTGAGTTAATAAATTCCCATTGTTTAGGCTGACCCATTGCATGGTATTTGCTTGACCAGCCTAGGAAACTAAAGCACCGAGTTTCCCCTATTATGTATATATTACACTAGTATGACACATCTGAAACAATTAATAAATCAAAATTGATACATTATTGTCAACTAAAGTGGATACTTTATTCAGATTTCCTGAGTTTTTACCTAATGTGCTTTTTCTGTTCTAGGATCCCATTTAGGATACTCATTACATTTAGTTTCCTGTCTTCTTAGGCTTCTCTTGGCTGTGAGAGATTCTCAGGCTTTTTTTGTTTTGGATGACCTTGCCAGTTTCAAAGAGTATTGCACAGGCCTTTTGTAGAAAGTCCCTCAAGTGGGAGCTGTCTGATGTTTTTCTTATGATTAGACTGGGTTTATATATCTTGGGAAGAAGACCACAGAAGTAAAGTACCATTTTCATCACATCATATCAAGGATATGTACTATCCATATAATTCATTACTATAGCTGTTAGCCTTGATCACCCAGTGTAGGGTTTCTCTTTTCTTCCCCCCATCCTTGCTGTATACTCTTCTGAAGTTAGACATTATACTCAGCCTTCAGTTAAGGAGTGAGGAGTTATGCTCCACCTCCTTGAGGGCAGAATATTTGTATAAATATATATCCATCTTGGAATTATACACAGCTGGTTTTTCTAGGCTCAACCATTTACTTATCTGATAGTTTATTTATATCAGTATGGACTCAGATATCTTTATAGTTTGTGATATGTATGACTTATGCACTAATCAAACACTTTATTTTTTTGCACAAATTTTTCCAGCTTTGGTCATTGGGAACACTATAAGTTGGTGCTTGTCTTCCTTTGACATACCTCCAACATTATGGTATTCGTGTTGTTGTTTTTTTTCTGTTTCGTTTTGTTTTTAGCACTTCCATACTTTCTGGCACTAAAAGATGTTGTCTATTTCCTGTCCTCATCCTACCTAGAATCAGCCATTTCTCCAAGGAGCTCTGGTTCTTTTTATTGGAGAGTGGTATTAGAAACCAAGATCTGGGCATTAGATATATTTGTCGCTACTGTGGCGTCATTGGTTCTAGCACTTTGAGATGAAAGAGCCAGGAAATATGTGTGCACACTAACCCATGTATATAAATGCATATCATAATATTTCTACATGTAACCATCTGTAGCTAAACATGAGTTCATGCTGATGTCTCCAACTCTAATCCATTACTGCATAGATCAGTTTAATCCCTTTCCTTTAATTATGGGTAACTTCCTGATCCAACCAGGAGAAACATGGCTCCCACTAACCACCATCCGTTAGGTAATTCTTCAATTCCAGTATACAAGTATAGTAGTATCAGAATTGATACTGTGTATAGTGCATATGTAGAGTTACTCTTGTATTTAATCTTACAGACTCTACTCATTTCCAAAGTTACATAAGGTCAGCAACTTTTTTCCCACTCCCCCTTCAGTGAGGATGTTTCAAACATTTCTAATCTAATTAGATTGTTTTGTCACATTCTACATTCCATACTGGGATCTCCTATAGGGGAGATACTCGTAAAACTCGCCCCCCCCCCCACTTTTTTTCATTTTACCGGGAGGTCCCGGGGATGGAACCCAGGTCCCTCCATATGGCAGTCACATCCGCCCTCCCCCCCTTTTTTTAAGTTTGCATGCATTAAGGTTCACTCTTTGTACTGTAAAGTTCTTCTGGTTTTGACAAGTGCATAGTATCATGTATATATTATCATATCATACAGAGTATTATCAGTGCCCTTTAAAATATCCCCTGTTCTTTACCTATTTTTCTTATTGTGTTTCAATAGTTCTTTGCGTATTTTGGATACAAGTCCTTTATCAGGTATGTGTTTTGCAAATATTTTTTTCCAAGACTGTGGCTTGTCTTTTCATTCTCTTAACAGTCTTTTGCAGAGCATAACTTTTTACATTTTAGTAAGATCCAATTTATATATTTTTTTCTTTCATGGTTCATGCTGTTGGTGTTATATTTAAAAACTCACCACCAAAACCCAAGGTCACCTATATTTTCTTCAAGAAGTTTTATAGATTTATATTGTACATTTAGGTCTGTGATTAGTTTTAGTGAACTTTTGTGAAAGATCTTAGTCTATGCCTAGATTCTTTTTCTTTTTTTTTCATTTGGATACCCTATTATTCAGCACCATATGTTGAAAAGACTATCCTTTCTCCCCACTCAATTGCTGTGATAGGCAGATTAATTGCTCCCTGAAGATGTTCATGTCCTAATCCTCAGAACCTGTGAATATGTTAAATCACATGGAAAAAGAAAAAAGACAGGTGGAACTAAGGTTCCTAATCGGATGATTTAAGGGGGCATAGCCTGGATTATCCAGGTGAGCCCAGTGTAATCCCATGGGTCCTGAAAAGTGGAAGTGGGAAGCAGAAGAATCAGTGTCATAATAGGAGATGTGATAATGGAAGCTGTGTCAGAGTGAAGCCATATGAGAAAGACTAGACTGGCAATTGCTGGCTTTGAAGACAGAATTGGTTCATGAGCCAAGGAAGGCAGGCAGTCTCTGAAGATCCAAATAGACAAGGAAATGGATTCTCCCCCAGAGCCACCTGAAAGGAATGCAGCCTGCTGACACCTGGATTTTAGCCCAGTGAGACCACATCAGACATCTTACCACAAGAACTGTAAGATAATAAATTTATGTTGTTATAAGCCATGAGATGTGTGGTAACTTGTTACAGCCACAACAGAAAACTAATACAATTGCCTTTATTCTTTTGTTAAAGATCAGTTAGCAATACTTGTGGGGATCTATTTCTGGGCTCTCTATTCTGTTCCATTGATCGATGTATCTATTATTTCACCCATAATATGCCTTCTTGATTACTGTAGCATGATTGTAAGTCTTGAAATCAGGTAGTGTGAGTCCTCAACAGTTGTTCTTTTTCAGTATTGTGTTGGCTATTCTGTATTTTATATCTACAAAATAGTCTCCTGGGATTTTGATTTGAAGTGCATTGAATCTGCATTAACTTGGGAAGACTTAGTAATATTGAGTCTTAATAATATTGAGATATAGCATGAACGTGCTATATCTCTCCATTTACTTAGATCTTTAATTTCTTTCATCAGAATTTTTTTGCTTTCCTCCTAAAGATCCTGTTCAAAATTTGTTAGATTTAAACCTACATAATTTATTTCTGAGGTGCTATGGTAAATGCCATTTTTTGGATTTAATTTCAAATTCCAATTGTTCATTGCTGGTTTATAGGAAAGAATGACTTTTGTGTATTAACCTTGTATCCTGTGGCCCTGTAAACTTTCTTATTAGGTCCAAGAAGTGTTTTGTTATTTGTAGGTGGTGGGTGGTGGGTTTTTTTTTTTTTTTTTGGGGGGGGGTTGTTTTGTTTTGTTTTTTGGTCAAGTCTTTTGGATTTTCTACAATCATGTCATCTGTGAAAAAGGACATCTTGTTTCTTCCTTTTCAAATGTATACCTTGTTGGTCTTTTTTTTCCTTTCCTTGTCTTATTTAACGAGCTGGGACTTCCAGAATGCCTTTGAATGGAAGCCTTGGGTAAAAGGACATCCTTGCTTTGTTTCTGATCTTAGTGGGAAAGCAGTTTCTCACCATTAAGTATAATGTTCACTGTAGAGTTTTTTGTAGATGTTCTTTATCAAGTTGAGAAAGTTCTCCTTTATTCCTAGTTTGCTGAGAGTTTGTATCATGCATGAGTGTTGGATTTTTGTTAAATGCTTTTTCTGCATAAATTGATATGATCATGATTTTTCTTCTTTAGCCTGTTGATGTGGTGAATTGCACTGATTGGTTTTCAAATTCTGAAGCAGTCTTGCACACCTGGAAAAAAATCTCACTTTGTCCTCGTATATTATTCTTTTCATACATTTTTGAAATCAATTTGTTAATTTATTTTGAGGATTTTTTTTGCATCTGTGTTCACAAGAGGTATTTGGCTGTGGTTTTCCTTTTTCTGTCATGTCTTTATGGGTTTGGGTATTTGGTTAATGCTGGCATTATAGAGAGTTAGAAGTATTTTCTCTGATTCTATTTTCTGGAAGAGATGTGAGGAATTGGTATAATTTCTTCCTTAAAAGTTTGGTAGAATTCACCAATGAAGCCATCTGGACCTGGTGCTTTCTTTTTAATTTTTTGATTCAAGTTTTTAAATGCATATGGGCCTATTCAGATTATCTATTCTCTTATGAGAATTTTGGTGATTTGTATCTTTCAAGGAATTTGTCCATTTCATCTAAGTTATGAAATTTGTGGTTATAAAGTTCATAGTATTCAATTTTTATCCTTTTTAATGTCCATGGATTCCATGTGATGACCCCAATTTCTTCTGATATTTGTGTTTGTCTTGTCTGTCCTCTTTTTATTAGCCTGGCTAGAAGTTTATTAATTATATTGATCTTTACTAAGAACCAACTTTTGGTTTCATTGAATTTTCTCGATTGTTTTCCTGTTTTCCAATTTCATTGATTTTGCAATAATTTTATTTTTTTCTTCTCCATGCTGTAAAGGACTTAAATTGTTCTTCTTTCTCTACTTTCTTCAAGTAGAAACTTAGGTTGTTGATTCTATATCTTTCTTCTTTTCTAAAATATGCACTCAATGATAAAAATTTTCAACTAAGCATTGATATCCCTATATCCCACAAGTTTTGATAAGATGTAATTTCATTTTTGTTTAATCCAAAATGTTTTTTTATTTCTGAGACTTCTTGTTTTGACCCTTGTCTTATTTAGAAGTGGGTTGTTTAATTTCCAAATATTTGGGGATTTTCTTTCTTTCTGTTATTGATTTCTAGTTTAATATCATTGTGCTCTGAGAATATACTTTGATTTCTATTATTTAAAATTTAAAGTTCATTTTATGGCCCAGAACATGGATTATTTTGATGAATGTTCCATGTGAACATGAGAAGAACATGTATTGTGCTGTTATTGGGTAAAGTATTCTATAAATGTTAATTCATCAAGTTCATTATATTACTGTTCAGGTCAACTATATTTTGCTTGATTTTCTGCCTCTTGATGAATCAGTTATTGAGAGAGGGGTATTGACATTTCCAATTATAACAGTGGATTTGTCTATTTTCCCTTCCTGTTCTATCAGTTTTTGCCTCACATATTTCAATGTCCTATTGTTAGGCGAACATTGTTATATTTGGGGAATTGACTTCTTAGAGAATTGACTCCTTTATCATTATATAAAGCTTCTCTTTATCCCTGGTGGCTTTCCTTATTCTGAAATCATCTTTATCTAAAATTAATATAGCTATTCCAGTTGTCTTTGATTACTACAAGCATGGCATATCTTTCTCCATTTACTTTTAACGCATCTGAGTGTGTATATGTAGTGGGTTTCTTGTAGACAGCATAGTATTGGGTCCTGATTTTTTTATCCATTCTGATAATTTCTATCTTTGATGCTTTAGACCATTCATATTTAAAGTGATTATTGATATAGTTGGATTAATATCTACCATGGTTTAGCTATTTTCTATTGCAGGTGTCCTTTGCCTGCACCCCTTTCCTGCCTTCTCTGGTTATAATTGAGTATTTTATATGATTCCATTTTATTTCCTCTTTTAGCATATCAATTGTACTTCTTTAAAAGAATTTTAGTGGTTGCCCTAGTGTTTTCAATATGCATTTAACTAATTTAAATCCAACTTCAAATAACAGTATATCACTACATGTGTAGTGCAAGTAACTTATCACTGAGTATTCTTAATTCCTTCCTTCCATTTCTCATGACATTGCTCATTTATTACACTTATCAACATGCTACTATCACCCAACTCATTGCTACTATTATTACTTAAAACATTACTTTTAGATCAATTAAGAATAAGAAAAATGAAAGATTTTATTTTACTTTCATTTATTCCTTCTCCAGTACTTCCTTGGTGTAGATCTGAGTTCATGGCCTATATCATTTTTCTTCTATCTGAAGGACTCTTTTATCATTTCTTACAAAGAAGGTCTGGTGATGATGAATTGCCTCAGTTTTGTTTATTTCTCCTTTAGTTTTGAGGGATAATATCCCTAAGTATAGAATTCTTGGTTGGTGTTTTTTTCTTTCAACACTTTATATATTTCACTCTACTCTTTTCTTGCTTGCATGGTGTCATGGGTTGAATTATGTTCCCATAGGTACCAGTCCTATCCCCTGATACCTGTGAATGTGACCTTATTTGGAAACAGGATTTTTGCAGATATAATCAAGTTAAAATGAAGTCGCACTAGGTTAGGATGGGCCTTAAATACAATGACTGGTGTAATTAAGTGTATAGGAAACTTAAATATATGGTTTCTAATAAGAAGTCTGCTGTAATATATACCATATTAATATAATATCCCTATATGTGATGTGTTCTTTAAATTTAATTAACTTATGATTTCTTTATCCTGCTTGGTGCTCCTGGATTTGAGGTATTTGGTGTCTGCCATTAATTTCAGAAAGTTCTCAGCCATTATTATTTTAAATAGCTCTTTTGATCTGTTTTTCTTCTCTTTCTGATATTTCAAATATGCATATATCACATCTTTTAAAAATTTCTCACAGTTCCTGGGAAATGTTAAACTTTATTTGGTAGTCTATTAGTGGAGACATTGATGTTACTATTTTGAAATTATTTTATGTATATGATAGGATAATGCAAACAGGTAATTATATTACTACTGTTAGGAACCAAGATTTTCAGTATAAGAGAAAAAGGATACAATTATAAATTCAAAGAAGTTAAATTAAACCCCTAATGAAATTTTAATTTTATTTTTTATTTTTATTTACATTTGAATTGGAAATAGCAATATGAACTAATTTGAACCAATTGCTTCTCCTTTTCAAAAAATGAGTTCTTCTTAGCTTTGTCTACTGAGAAGTCCAACAAGCAATGTCAATCTAATAGGAATGAGCGTACCTAGAACCAATTTGTGTCATTTAAATACTAGTGACCAGTGAAAGGGACCAGGGCTTCTGAGGAAAAACTGAGTCCATATCAGTGGTAAGAATTAGACATTATGAGTTTGGGGTATCTTGGTAGGTTGGAAATCAAAATTTTGATCAAAGCCCATGATGTAATAAAAGAATCCAGCAGCCAACATAAAGGAACACCAATTGACCAAAGGTGGGATAATTTGAGCATCAAAAAGAATAATGAATGCAATTAGTTGCAACCACTATATGCTGTTTATGTATTCATAATTATCCTTTAAAAGGGGGGAGGAGAGAAAGAGAATTCCAAGGTGAGCAGTAGTGGGGGAGGAAGGGGAGACTGAAAGTAATTAAGCACCAATGCCTTATTCAGAGACTGACAATTGAAAGAAAAGAATCAAGCATTTATTCTGCCTTTCCTGTACAAACTATATCGCAGACCAACCAAAGAACTCTATTGATGAGGGAGGAGAAATTCTTCTTTATAAATGTATTCCATAAATTTGGGATGGATGATAGAATTAAAAAATCTCTATTTCCAAACATTTGTGAGCAATAATCATCAATGGATGAATGAGGAAAAGTTGATGGAGGGATCAAGCTATCACCACTTGAACCCATCAATCAATCTTAGCAGCACTAAGAATGGGACATGAGATATTATGTGCCTCTGATATAATACAATTTGAAGCACACAGCACCACCTATAAATTATCCTTCTTATAAAATTATAACATGCACTTGAATCAAAACAAGCATCCTGTGCTATCCTCTAGGTACAGAAAATATAGCAGGAAAAGGAACAAACTAAATGACACCACAAGAAAGCAAACAGGTAAATCCAAAATGTAGGATGTTCTTCAAATCGACTGTCCCAGTTCCTTCAAAAAGTTGAAGGCAGAATGAAGGAAATGGGGGGAGCAGAAGAGCAGAGGGAACAGAAGAGGAGGGAAATGCTTTTGATTACAAGAGCCTTCAGAGACATATGAAGCGGGCATCATGTGTGGACCTTGTTTGGATCCTGATTCCAACAACAAGTAAAAAGAGACATTTGTGAGATAGCCAGGAGAAAATCTGATAGTACTAGTTTTATGTTATATTAAGGAATAATTGTTAGCTTTGTTAGGTGTGATAATGACATAACTATCGAAAAAAGTCCATATTTATTTAGAAATCAATACAGAAACTGTAGCAGTGAAATGACGTGATGTTTGGGATTTGTTTTTTAAAATTCAGAAAAGAGGGGAAAAAAGGGTAAATGAAACAAATGGAGGCAAAATCTTGATAATTATTGAATCTGAGTGATGGGTACACAAAGGTTGTTGTATCGGCATCCCTATTTGCCTGTTTGTTTGAAATTTTTCATAATAAAAATTCTTTTAGGCTATTGCTTTTGAAAATTAGAAGGTGACTCTTCAAAGAAATGCCAATTAGGTGATGGGGCAGAAGCTAGGCTGCAATATTGTTAAGGAACAAATTGGCAATGAAGAACTGTCAGCCATGAGTTTAGAATCTTCTTTACTCTGAGCAGTTAAAGGAAGGAGAGAAGCGAAATGGCAAAGCAAATGAATATCAAGTTTGGGAGAAGTTGGTATTTGCATGTATTGAGTGTGTACATGTATGCCTTTCTAGGTATATGTTTGTGTGTGTGTGTTGTGCATTAACAGAGAACCAAGTATTAATCATTTTGATAGGTTAAAAAACCTAGTGAAGAGTAACATACCCACTATTTTCTAGCATATAAAGGTTTTGAGGTTTTGGTTTATCCAAATAGTCTCATCATTTTCCCCATTGTCTTAGTTTGCCTGAGCTGCTATCACAAATACCGCAAACTGGTTTTGGCTTAAACAGTGGGAATTTTTTGGCTCATGGTTTTGGGCTAGGAGAAATCCAAAATCTATGGATCGGCAAGGCTTTCTTCCTCCCCAAAGGCTGTAATGTTCTGGTGTGAGTTGGGGGCAATGCTTGGTGTTCCTTGGCTTTCCAGTCACATGGTGATGGCCCCTCCTTTGTGCTTCTCCTCTGGTTTCTGCTGACTTCTGGCTTCTCCCTATGGCCTTCTCTGACTCTGGCTTCAGATTTTTTCTCTTTATAAGGTCTGTAGAAATCTGGATTAAAGCCTATCCTGCTTCAACTGGCTATACTTTAACCAAAAATAGCATATTCAAGAGCTCATATTTACAATGGATCTGTAGGAACGTAGATTAAAATTAAGATGTCTAAACTAGGGTACATAATTCAATCTATCATACCTATGTTTACAGAAATCAAACAAGAATAATTGATTTAACTTAAAGCTGGAAACATTTATATTGGAACAAATTCAGAGTTTTTAAATGCAAACACATTTCCTCCAAATCTGCTTTTTATCCCCACATTTCCATGCTTATCCAGAGTCCTATTGCCTTGAAGAGAGAGATTGATGGTCTCCCTGCCTCTAGCTCCTTCTTGCTTCTACCAGCTTGCCTGCTTGTGCTTTTGTCTTGCCATTCACCTGCAAAAAACACCTGCAAAAAACACCTTCACTCACGCTCCCTGCCTGGAAAAGTAGGCAAAGTTCTTAGCCTTACTCTTTAAAGTGCTCCACTGCCTAACTCCAATTTTACTTTTTTAATTTTGGCCTATTTTATTTCTTTTTTTTTTTTTTTAAGATTTATTTATTTACTTTATTCATTTTAAACCCCCCCTTCCCCATTTGCTGTTTTGTGTCCATTTGCTGGGCAATTCTCTGTGTCTGTTTCCTGCCATTTCTTCTCATCCTCCTCCTCCAGTCTTCACCAGGATTCGATCCTGGGGACCTCCAATGCAGGAGAGAGGTGTTCTGCCACCTGCGCCACCTCGGTTCCTGGTTTTCAGAGCCCTTGGAGCATCTCGTCTTGTCTCTCCCCTGTTACGTCATCATCTTGCTGCATGGTTCCGGGGGCCCAGCAGCTCATCAGCACACAGAGCCTGGCAGCCCATGCGCCTTCTATATATATATATTTGTTATTTTACCGGGAGGTCCCAGGGATCGAACCCAGGTCCCTCCATATGGCAGACGGACGCCCAACCATCTGAGCCACATCTGCCCCCTATTTTATTTCTTATAATCACAAAACAAACCTTTTGCTCTAGTCAAGTGTTCCATTCATTCTTTACCTAACACACCCATATATCTTATGTTTCTTTACTTCCACATGTTGCTGCAGAGCCAGACCCAGCTTTAAAACTATCTTCTATAAGAAAGACTTCCAGGACAGTGCCTAGTGATTTTCAAATTTTTCCTTCTTCTGAATTTCTATCAGACTTACTATCTAAAATACTCACTTAGCGTATCAAAATACAATATAAAATAGTATTTGATGTAGTGTATAATTATATATATGATAATATTAAGAGGATATGATGGAGTGCATAATTACATATATACAGTAAAAGAATATTTAAAATAAAAATATAAAGGAATTTTTTAAAAACCACATAGAGAACTATATATTTGAATCAAGATCCAGGATTGACAGCTAGCCCTTAGCTATATATCGCCTTGTATTGTTTTTAAATGATTCATATGTCTGTATATTTGCTACCTTTATCAGAATATGTGTCCTTCTAGGGTGTGGGTGATTAAAGATTGAAATGGCATAAAAATTAAACAGTTTCTGTCCATAGAGATCTTCAAAAAAGAAAAGAAACATCTGCCCTACATGACAGATGTTTAACTCCTTGAAGGCAGGACTTTGTGTTAAATCATCTTCAATGTATCTTCTACTTACATCTTTTAGTGATAGAAATGTCTTCTACCAACAAAGTTCAACAATGTATGGAACACTGTTACTCAAAGTATGGTCTCTGCACCAGAAGCATCTGTATCACCTGGGAATTTGCTAGAAATGCAGAATTTCAGGCCCCATCCAAGATCTACTGAATCAGAATCTGAGTTTTATAATGTGATTCATGTACACATTAGTTTAGGAAGCAATGGTTACGTCCTGAGAGCCTCCTTGTTGCTCAAATGTGACCTCTCTCTAAGCCAAACTCAGCATATAAATGCATTACCTTCCCGCCAGTGTGGGACAGAGCCTCCCTGGCACTGAAGGAGCACTATCAAGCACCAGCTAGCAATGCAATAGAAAAAAACGTTGACCAAAAGGGGTAAAGGCAAATTAGTTCATATGGCTAAGAGACTTCAAAGTGAGTTGGGAGGTCATTCCAGAGGTTACACTTATGTACCTCTCAGCAGGATCTCATTGACTGCCAAAGTAAATATTGCCTCAAATAACAGAGACATCTAGACACTATAGGCAGGGAAGACAGCTCAGGAGTTTGGTGCCCTGCTAGTGGGCCCTACTTTGGAATTTATGTTCCCCAGTGTGACAGAGCTGGACTCAGTTATGATTTCCCTACACATGGTTCTTCTGCTCCTTCTATTTGAACCTATACTTAGTGCTAGAATTGATAGGTATGTGTCCAAGAGACCTAAATCTTTGGGCTGTCCATGTGCCAGCTGGGCCCTGAATCTCAACAGAGTAGCAACACCTACTCTCCAGTTCATTGGATTCACCCAGGACAACTAACAAGGAGATGATGATGGACAATGACCATCCCAAGGAACAGAGAGAGTCTGCAACTGCAAGTAAGATAGTCCAATTCATCTGCCTCAGGGGATCTAAGCCCTCTCTCAATTAAAGGTGGAGTGGGCATCACCATGCCAGAATCCCCAGGATTGGGGAATGAATGATGGACTAGAGTAGACTTACTGGTATTCTCATATAGACTTATTGTGATTCTAGAAATGGATGAACTTTAATCACTGATGTGGTGATTTTATCATTAGTGTACCACACTAATGAAGGATGCAGTTAACATGGGAAAATGTGGGAGGGGTTGGGAGTGGGGCATATGGGAATCCCCTATATTTTTTTATGTAACATTTAAGTAATCTATCTTTTTAAAAAAATGAAAAGTATATTTGAAAAAAGGGAGCAATGGTAAAGCAAATATATGCTTTATGTGTAGTAGCTACATTATTTGAGCTCCCCATTTGTGGTACTTCCATACCTTTTATCAGTTTATAAGTACTTACACACACAAAAATATACATACATAAATACATCTCAATATTTTTAAGGAAAAGGAAAATATCTTTTTTAGTTAAGAATACTAAAGATTATAGCTTATCAAAATATAAACCATTTAATTTCTGCTCTTATAAATTTTGAGTAATCTAAAATAAAAGTTGAGAATTTTCACTAGCAGTTGAAAAATGTTGCTTCTAGGTATTTAACAGAGATCTTTTAGCTTATTCCCTTTAAAATAATATTTTAACCATATATGCTATTTTGTCTTTTATTAGCAAAACCTCAACATTTTTTTCCATCTTTTTCTTAACAATATTCCTTAATTTATTCTTGGCAATGGGAAATGAAAGCAAGGTTCATTACTTATTTTCTTGCTTTATTTACCTATTGATAGGTTTTAAATGCTAGCAGCTGTGTTCATATTTCTTCACTAGAGCATTTTAAACTACAAAACGATAGCCCTGTTATAATTTTTAAACTTCCCTCTAGCATGAGAAAAAAATGATTCTTGGTAATGCAGCTGAAGATTTCCATGAAATTTCAACCTTACTCTAAAATGTTTCAAATAACCATTAAAAAAGAAAAAAAACTGAGAAATGACTCTTCAGGTAGAAAGTTGCTGATGAAGACAGTTTTACTGAAACATTAAAAAACCAGGAAACACATTCTTAAATTTTAGTTTATCCACAGTCTAATCTTGTTCTAGAAATCTACAAAATGTGAATAGTCTGCAAATGAATTCATTTATTCATTCCTTACTTTTATGTACAAATATTTATTGTTTGACTAATATGTGACAGACAGAATGCTAGAGACAAGATATCTAGCAGAGAACGAGATAGGAAAATGTCCCTGCTCTCATGGAGTTTAGGGCCTAGTGAGATAAAACAGATGAAAGCATAAAGAAATAAATAATTGGACATTATGATGCATGCTGTGAAGAACAACAACAAAACCCAGAAAGCCATGAGGGAGAATTGGATGACAGCAGAACACCTCTCTGAAGGAGTTACTTTTTGGCTGAGGCCTCCCAGACGAAGAGAAAATCACGAAAAGGACAGGAAAAAGTGTTTTCCTGAGCAAGCAAGGAGGAAGTGAAAGAAGGTCATGAGATGCTAGGGGAGAGGTGGGTGTGGCCTAAATAGTACAGGACGCTATAGGCTGTGGTATCAAGTGGAATTTTAGTCTAAGTGTAGTAGGAAGTCTTTGAAGGATATTAAGCTAAAATATATATATGTATATTTATATTCATATCCCTTTAAATATTCTATTATGAGAATTTTCAAACATATACAAAGTAAAAAGAATAATATAATGAACCAGTATGTACCCATTTGCCAATTTCAACAATTAACATTCTGGGCTGTTTTAGTTTCATCCATACCTCCCCCCAAAACCTGCCCCCACTTGATTATTATCTTATATTTCTTTTAAGGTAGAATTTATATATACTTAAATGAACAAATCTTAATTATACAGTCTTGACAAATGGATTCACCCATGTATACCACATCCTCATCCAGATACAGAAAATCTCTACCACATAGCAATTACTTAACTTAATTGATATGTAATTCATATACCATAAAATTCACCCAAAGTGTACAACTCAATGGTATATTCAGAGTGATGCAACCAACACCACTACCTAATTTTAGAATATACTTGTCTCCCTCAAAAGAATCCCTATATCCTTTAGCAGTCATTCCTTGTTCCCCTTCTACACCTGCACATCTAGTCCTACGCAGCCACTAATCTAATTTATGTATCTACAGAGTTCCCTATTCTGGACATTTTATATAAACGGAATAACATAATATGTGGTCTCTTGTGACCAGTGTCTTTCACACAGAATATTGTTTTCAAGGTTCATCTATGTTGCATCATGTATCAACACATCATTCCTTTCTAATTGTATGGATATAGCACTTTGGCTTAACCATTTGTCAGTTAATAAATATTTGGGTTGTTTCCAAATTTTTGCTATTATGAATAATACTGCTGTGATCATTCATGTACAAGTTCTTATGTGGCCACAGGATTACATTTCTTTTTGGGAATATACCTAGGAGTGAAATTGATGAGTCATGTGGTAACTTATGTTTAATGTTCTGAGGAATTGCCAAACTGTTTTCCAAAGCAGCTGTACCACTTTACAATCTTACCAGCAGTGTGGAGATTTGCAATTTCTCCACATCTTCACCAACACTTGTAATTGTCTGTCTTTTATTTCATAGCCATCCTAGTGTGTATGGAGTGGTACCTTGTGGTTTTGATACGCATTTTCCTAATGCCTAATGAAATTGATAGCTTTCCATGTGCTCATTGTCCATTCTTATCAGATACACTATTTACAAACATTCTGTCTATTCTGTGGGTTTCTTTTAACTTTCTTGGTGTTAATTTTTTTATTAGAAAAGTTGTAGGTTTACAGAAAAGTCGTGCAGAAAACATAGAGTACTTGTATACCCCTTCCCCTATTAACACTTTGCATTAGTGTGATACATTTTATAAAACTGGTGAAAGAAAAGTATTATAATTGTGCTAATAATTATAGTCCATAATGTACATGAGGGTCCACTGTATTATACAGGCCTATGTTTTGTTTTGTTTTAAATTTTGTTATAGTAATATATACACAATGTACACATTTCCCAAAGAGGTCCCTATATTTTCATCTCAGGCTATTGTTCAGGATCATTGTTAGGCTGGCTATACCTTAAGGAGAGCACCAGCCAATACAATACAAAAAGAGAATGTAGACAAAGACCAGGAAAGGTGTTGTTGTTATTGTTTGTTTGTTTGTTAGCTTACGGCATTTTAAGGACATTTCTGCCATAACGTTAGCTGGATATAAGCTTAAGGAATTGAAATCTCAGGGACCAAATTTCAGAGATAACACATTAAAACATCAAAACATCCACTATGCAACAAAAGATTATAAATCATACAAAGAAACAGGAAACAATGGACCATCAAAAAAAAACAAGGTAAATCATCAAGAACTGTCAATGAAGAAGACCAAACTTTGGACATATCAGACAAAGACTTTAAAAAATGGTCTTAAATCTTCTCAAAGACCTAAAGGAAACACAGGCAAAGAATTAAAGGATATCAGGAAAATGACATATGAACAAAATGAGAATTTCAATATAGAGATATTAATTTAAAAATGAACCAAACAAATACTGGACATGAAGACAGCAATAACTAAAATGAAAAATTTTCTAGAGGGGTGCAACAGAAGACTGGAGCTGGCAAAAGAGAGAACCAGTGAATTGAAAATAACACAATTGAAATCATGTAGTCTGTGGAACTAAAAGAAAAGAAGTGAATAGAGGTTAAGAGACCTGTGGGACACCATCGTGCATACCCATATACACATTATGGAAGTCCCAGAAGGAGAAGAGAGAAAGGAACAGAAAGAATATTCAAAGAAATAATGGTGAAAACATCCCCAATTTAATATTGGACATAAATATACACATCAAAGTAGCTCAATGAACTCCAAACAGGATAAACTTAGAGACCCATACCCACACACATAATGATCAAACTTTCAAATACCAAAGACAAAGAGAGAATCCTAAAATCAGCAAGACAGAAGCAATGTGTCACATACAAGGGAGCTTCAATAAGATTAAATGCCAATATCTCATTAGAAACCATGGAGGCAAGAAGGCAGTGGGATAACAAGTGCTAAAAGAAAAATCCCTGCTTACTAAGTATTCTATATGCAACAAAACTGTCTTTCAAAAATGAGGGATACTATAGTTAATAGTACAATTATAATAATATTCTTTCATCAATTGTAACAAATGTACAACACTAATGGAAGGAGTTAATAATAGGAAACACTGTTTCTAAAGAGGTGGTATATGGGCACTGTGAAACCTACAGTTTCTCTAATAAAAATATTTTTAAAAGTACTGCATAATGAAAGAATACAAAGCACAAGTCTATATCAATACATAGTAGCATCTACGAGGCTAAATATAGGTGTTAACATATAGAATGATTCTTGTGAACATAAACATGTTGCTTATTTGTTCCATGCTTTATTCCCCTTTTGGCATACAGTTATAATCATTAGTAAGTGTGGTGGTTTGGAACTGAATGTACCCCAGAAAATCATATTCTTAAAGCTAATCCATTCCTGTGGGTGTAAACCCATTGTATGTAGGATCTTCTGATGAGACTACTTCTGTTAAGGTGTGACTGACCTTGTTCTGGATGGTTCTTAATCCTCTTACTGGAATCCTTTATAAATGGGATGAATTACAGAGAGAGGATGCCATGGAAGGAAGAAACTGAAAGCAAGGAAACCCAGAAGAGAAGAAAGATGCCCTATATGCCTTGCCATGTGGCAGAGTTGTCGAGGATAGTCAACAGCCAGTCTTCAGGAAAAAAAGAATGACCTTGAAGATACCTTGATCTAGACATTTTTCTCAGTCTCAAAAATGTAAGCTAATAGATTCCCATTGAAAAGCCATCCATTTCATGGTGTCTGCTTTCAGCTGCCTAGCAAACTAAAACAGTAAGTATGTAGTTTATTGTAAAGATTTCCACATTACAGTATCTTATTGAATGAATGGGAAAATATTATGACCTATTCAAATAAGAGAATTATTGGCTCTTTTATTAAGAGCCTTTAAAGTTGATGAGTAAGTTGATATGTTCTTCCTAGAATTTTAATGAATTTTCTAAATAGTCATTTAAAAGTTCATGAATAGTGACTACCTTCTTTCATAGTATAATTTCTATCAGTCTGATAATAAGAACCAAATTTCTCTTTACAACAGAGTATACTAATTTTTAAAAATTAATTGCATAAAATAGTCTAAAGTGGGAGGCATTAGATGGCATGGTGCTTTGAAGCTGTATGTACCCCGAGAAAAGCATATTCTTAAATTTAATCCATTCCTTTGGATGTGAACCCATTGTAATTAGGAGCTTTTGTTGAGGTTACTTAAGTGTGGCCCACCTCAATAAGGATAGGTCTTAATCCTATTACTGGAGTTCTTTAGAAGCAGAGTGAAATTCCAAAAGAGAGAAAAAACCACGGAGGAAGCAGCCAGAAGTTGAACTCAACAGAACATGAAAGAGAAGGGAGAGACCAGGAGATTCTACCATGTGTCTTACCCTGTGACAAATTAAGAACCAATGATTGCCGGCAGGCAGCCCCAGAACTCCACAGTTATCGGGGAGAAAGCATCGTCTTGATGACAATTTGATTTAGAATTTCTTTTAGCCTCAAAATCATAAGCTAATAAATCCCCATTGTTTAACCCAACCACTTCATGGTATTTGCTTGAGCAGCCTAGAAAACAAAAACAGATGGTATATCAGGAAAAATTTAAGTGTATCTATGTAATATTTTTCTTCAAAAGTGAACCTCATTTTTTGGATTGCATCTATATCTATTCTCTAATGTGAATCTGCATGGTGGAGGTAAACAAAATAGTGAACAATATGATTTAATGGGTGATCGTAAAAGACGGCATTTACCCACGTTAGCATCCTGCTTCTTTCTCTGCCTGTTCCATCACCTCTTGCACCACCACTTCTAGCAAACCTGAATCCTATTGGCATATTAAAATCATTATACACATTGACCAAGTGGGATTTATCCATGGAATGCAAGGGTGATAAAACATAAGAAAGTCAATCAAAGTAATACATCACATTAATAGAATGAAGGGGGGAAAAACCACATTATCATTTTAATTGATGCAATAAAAGGTATTTGAAAAAATCCAACACCTTTTCTTAGTTAAAAACACTTATAAAAATAAAAATAAAATAAAATACTCAGAAACCTAGAGACAGAAGAGAATTTTCTCTACATAATAAAGGTCATATTTCAAAAACCCACAGATAACATGATACTCAATGGTGAAAGACTGAAAGTTTTCCCTCTACAATTTGGAACAAGACAAGGATTCCCACTGTCCCCACTGTTATTTAAAATTGTACTGGAAGTTGTAACCAGAGCAAGTAGGCAAGAAAAAGAAATAAAAGCTTCTAATTTAGAAAGGAAGATTTAAAACATTCATTATTTGCAGACAACATGATCCTATATATAGAAAGTCCCCCAAAACCTATAACATAGCTAACTAGATCTAATAAATTCAGCAAAGGGGTGGGATACAAGATCAATAAGCAAAAATTGGTAGCATTTCTGTACATTAGTGATGAGCAATCTGAGGAGGAAATCAAGAAAAATTTCCATTTACAATTGCAGCTAAAAGAATCAAATATCTAGGAATAAATTTATCCAATGATGTGAAGGACTTATGTATGAAAAATTACAAAACATTGCTAAAGGAAATCAAAGAAGGACTAAATAAATGGAAGTTTACTCATGATCATGCATTGGAAGACTAAGTATGGTCAAGATGTAAATTCTACCCAAAATTATTTATAGATTCAATGCAGTCCCAATAAAATTTCTGAAGTCTTCTTTGCAGAAATGGAAAAGGCAATCATCAAATTTATTTGGAAGGATTAGGGACCTGGAATAACCAAAAACATCTTGAAAAAGAAGAAGAAAGTTGAGTTGGAAGACTCACATTTTCTGACTTTGCAACTTATTACAATGCTACAAATGGTCAAAACAGCATGTACTGGCATAAAGATAGATATATAGTCTAATGTAATCAAATTGAGAGTTCAAAAATAGACCCTCATGTCTCTGGCCAATTGATTTAGACAAGGCTGCCAAGTGCACTCAATTGGGAAAGAAGAGTCTCTTCAACAAATGATGCTGAGAGAATTGGATAACCATATGCAAAAGAATAAAGGAGAACCCCTATCTTACACTATATACAAAAATTAACTCAAATGGATCAAAGACCTAAATATAAGAACCAGGACAATAAAACTCCCAAAAGAAAACCTAGGGACGCATCTTCAAGATCTTATGTTAGACAGTGGTTTCTTAGACGTTACACCAAAAGCACAAGCAACAAAAGAAAAGTAGATATATAGGACTTCCTCAAAATTAAAAACTTTTGTTTATCAAAGGACTTTATCATGAAAGTGATAACCTAATCAATGAGAGAAAATATTTGGAAACCACATATCCGATAAGGGCTTAAATATCCAGAATATATAAAGATACCCTTTAACTCAACAATAAAAAGACATACAACCCAATTTAAAAATAGGCAAAAGACTTGAATAGACATTTCCCCAAAGAAGATATACAAATGGCCAAAAAGCACATGAAAAGATGCTTAAATCAGTAACTATTAAGGAAATGTAAATCAAAACCAAAATGAGATACCATTTCACACCCACTAAATGGCTACTATTTTTTTTTTTTAATGGAAAATTACAAGCATTAGAGAGGATGTGGAGAAATAGGAACACGTGTTCATTGTTGGTGGGAATGTAAAATGGTGTGGCCACAGTGGAAGACAGTTTGGCAGTTCCTAGGAAATTTAGGTATAGAATTACCGTATAGCCTGGCAATGCCACTTTTACGTATATAACCAAGAGATTTGAAAGCAGGAACTTGGAAAGATATTTATATACCTATGTTTATGGTGGCATTATTCATAATTGCTAAAAGGTGGAAGTAATGTGTGTCCATCAGCCAATGAATAGAAAAATAAGATATATACATACAGCAGAATATTATTCATCTGTATAAAGGAATGAATACCTGATACATGACACAACATGGATGAACCTTGAAGACATCATGTTGAGTGAAATATGTCAGAAACAAAAGGCCAAATATTGTATTATCTGAAATAATTAGAATATGCAAACTCAGAGAGTCAGAAACTAGACTATAGGTTACCAAAAGCTGGGTTGGGGATAGGGAGTTGGGAGTTAATGCTTAAATTGTACATGGTTTTTATTGGGATAGATTGAAAAGTTTTGGTAGTTGATGGTGGTGATGGTAGCATAATATTGTGAATGTAATTAACAGTGCTGAATTATATATTGTAATGTGGTTAAAAAAGGAAATTTTAGATTATATGTTGCTAGAATAAAAATTTAAAACAAACAGATATGGGACTATATAACAGAATGAACCCTATTATAAAAAATGGGCTAGAGTTAATAATACAGTTATAAAAATTTTCCTTCATGAATTGTAAAAAGTATACCACATAATGAAAAAAAACTATAGAACTCTTAGAAGAAAACATTCAAGGTTTTTATTCAACTTTTCTTTTTAGTTTTTGATTGTTTGTATTTTCAATTATTAAATGTACAAAATAAAGTTTTTTTAAAAAATGTGTTTTTTGTTTATTATTAATGAATTGAAGTCCTGAGCTTAGAAGGTTGGTCTGGGAAAGAAATGTGATTTGGGGAGATTTCAACATTTAGATGACATTTAAAGCTAAGGCAATGAGTCATACTAACTAATGAGGTAGTGTAGGAAGGGAAGAGAGCCTAAGACAAATTTCTAAAGGAGTCTGGGAAGGTATAGCTCAAGCATAGGAGGAAAATCAGTGAAGACTACAGTTTGTTTCAAGACGGGTGCAGGGTCAATAGTGCCAAATGCTATTGAGAAGGCAAGCAAATGTACTGCTCACTGTGCTCATTAGTTCATTAGATATTCACTCAGCATTTACAAAACAGAAAGATGGTTTTCTGGTGGGTGGGGAAGATGCAAACAGAATAACTACAGTATGTACATTATGTTTGGGGAAATCTCTTTTTAGGTGGACTCTCTAAGAATAAGTAGGATCCACGGAGGCACATGTGGAAAAGAGAATCATATTAACAGAAAGTCAATGACCTTAGAATAGTATAGGCTTTTTCATCAGAACCAAGCACACCATACAGCTTCCCGAGTTTTTGATTTGCAAATGTTATAATTTCTTATATCTTGTCTATAAAGAAAACAAGGAATGTTTCTGAAAGTAAGAAAAGAAAATGATTCCTTGGCATTGAGGAACTCATTAACATAGTGCCTTTCCAGGAAAATTCAGAGGACTAAATTCGGTCAAGTATTTTTTGAGTACCTAATACATATCTGGCATTAAACTTAACCAGATAGTGATACAAACAAGTCATGGAAATAATTATTACAATTAATCAAAGAATAATTGAGTGTTAAATAACAGTGTATTGACTAGAAATATAAATCAATAAACATAAATTAACTTAAAATTGAAAAATAGTTACCCTAAAAACAAATCCAGATATTGTCCAATAACATCCTGAATCATTATAGCCTTCCACCCTCACCTTACTCTACCAAAGATGTGTTATTTGTATTCTATTATAAGGGAAGAGAAAGATATGCAGTAAATGTGCCATATTTTTACTATATTTTTCACTATGGTTTAAAAATACAAAACCAAAAAAAAAAAAAAAAAAAGTCCTTACATCTTAGAAAGAATATAATAGAATGTCTGAGGATGGAAGTGTTTTAGCATTTACATTGAAAATGACCCCATTTTTGCTCCCAGGGCAAAATCTGGCTGTAGAAGTCCCCTTCCCTGACTTGTGCCCAGGCCATAATCATGGGATTATCAGCTATAATGAAGACTGTGGGGCTAAGTCCCCATGCATGGTACTGAATGCTTATCCCAAAAAAGTGTCTATAGACATAATGAATATAAGAGCCATGTTAGAATTATGGGCTGTAAAAAATATTGTGGTATGAATTATTTGTCAAGAAATAAAAGATGCATTATAATTTGCCAAGAAACAACTGTCTAATGTGCTTCTTTAAAAAAAAAAATGTGCTTGCTTGCAAAATATTTGGATAGTAAATTAGCTATTACTATTACTATTGCTTGCTTGCTAATTGTCAGTAATAATCCCTTTCAATTACTATGGTGAAGTAGGTCAGCCAATTTTTAGTGCTTATGAAACTCGCAATTTAAAGCAAGGCAGCATATCAGCAAGTTAGATTTTAATATGACTGAGCAAATAGGCTTCCTTTCAGTCCTCTTAACCCTAAAAGGGGATAGATACTAGCTGTAATATCTAAAAGTAATTATGCTTAATTTTTATATAATTCTTATAACTATTTGTAACAATGAAAATTTGTTCTCAATCCTTTTTACTCACCATAAATTTTCTTTAATATTTTTGAGCAGCTTAGAAATCTGAGACTATCTTTCTATATTTTTAATAATGTAACTGCCCTCTTACCATATTTACTTCCATAACAGCCCCCCTGATGTTTCCAGTATCTTGTCCACCAATATTCCTTATATAGTTCAACTGGCACAGCCACTGAAGAACTTCAGGTTGGCCATTTTGATGATGGTTCTACCAGCACCACGAAGAAGGAACTGGAGCCAAGAGAGTCTGGAGGGAGGAAAACCATCAGCTGAGGGCCTAAACTAAAGTAGTGGCAACTGGGATGGAAAGGGAGAGATTTGAGAGAATCTAGGGGGTAAAAATTCAATGTAACCTTGAGATCAGTTAGACGTATGTGTTGAGGGAGGAGTGAGAAGTCCGGGTTACTGAGATGGCCATGAATTAAAATGGGGAAATTTGAGAACAGATTTGAGGAGGTAGAGAAAGGAAGTTCTGTGGTAGCAAATACTGACTTGCCTTCTTTAAGGGACATCCAAGTGAAGATGTCCACTTTGCAGTTAAAAAATAGGGGTATGGCTGAGGAAAGCTCTTTGGACTGGTTTAAAGCTGTGTGAAATATCAATGTATGGTGGAAAACAGAGACAGGCCAGGGAAGCCTTGGCACTTGTGAATACAAAAGACCAGTTTAAAAGCTGGCAAAGCCTTGAGTCTTGCTGGCATTGGGAGGCAGTAGATGAGTGAAGAATCTCAAGTATTAGAGTTAGGCAGTTAGGCAGCCTAGTTCTAATCCCAGGTTTGCCACTTAACTGAGTGACCTTAGGCATGTCATTTCATATTTCTGTCTCTCTCTCTTACTTATTTAAAGGGGAAAATAAATTTTGCCTAATTTACTTCATGGATCAGTGTAAGGAAATAATAAATTAGTAGGTATTAAAATACTCTGGAAAGTTAACTGTATGGCATTATCTGTCTCCCAGGTTTGGAGATTGGAAATTCTGGCATGGAGGGAAGAGGAGAAAGAGAGAGGAGGAGGGAAGATCAGGGGAGGGAGAAGGGCAGGCCTAGAGGGTAAGTACTCACTAACTGAAGTTCTTTAGTTTTAACCAGCAGCTTCTCTGGTTTTCACCCTTGTCTTGTCACAGACCAATCACTTTCTGTTTAAAAATGTCTTTAATGGAGCCCATGGTCTCTGTTTCAAAGGAGATGTATAAAGTATACATAGTAGAGGGGTGAGTAATATACAGAAAAAAAATAACAATTGTGATTTTTTTCTTAATTACATAATGGGATTAAATATGTAAATTTTTATAGACACTCTCACCAGCACAAGAGACCATTTGTTTCAGGTATTAAAGCGAGGAGTCTGCTAGCTTGGCAATATGATCAGCCTCAGTCTGTTGGATCATCAGAGATTAAACTAGTGGCCTAAATGTGTTTCAAAATCCAGGGATATTAGATGAATATGTCCTGGGTATCATTTCTGCCTTTGCAGAACTTAGAATAGGCATTTATTAATCTTTAGGCAGTCCTGCTTTCCACTGCCATTGGAATAGGATAGATAGGACACCACTAATTCAGAAAAGGTATATTGAAACATGCTGCTCAAGGACTTAAGAACTATGCTTCAGTATTGCTGCTACCCAAGATTTTAAGTGAACTCTTGAGTGTATGTCTGTAAAGTTTTGTCAATGCAATTTGTTTTTTCTTTCAATGATCCCCTACTCCGTTTTCTCATCTATAGATTAAGAGGATTAGCCTTTCCACTTCTACCATCACCATAAGAAGAACATGCTCTGACTAAACTCTCTGGCACAAGAAAAACAAGGGACATGTGGAGTAGAGTCACCCTAACTCACCCTTAGACCGGTAGCCTAAAGCAGAGCTGCCAGCCAAGCCCAGCCAACATCAGCCAAACCCCAGCCAAACTGCCAACCCTTTGGCAATAATAGTTTTTTTTTTTTAATTAATAATAGTAATAAATCAAGGGAATTAGATGATGTTTAAGACATAGTCAACTTTATATATACTCATGTGGTTTAGTTTCCTAGCTGCTATGACAAATACCACACAGTGATTGGCTTAAACAATGGGAATTTCTTGTCTCACTGTTTTGGAAGCTGAAAGGCTTGCTTCCTCCCAGGGTCAGTAATGTTCTGGTGGGCTAGCAATCCTTGGTGCTCCTTGGTTTTCCCATCACATGACAATGTCCTCTCCTTTCTGTCCCAGGTTTCAGCTGACTCTCTGTTTTCAGCATCTCCCTATGGCTTTCTTTTTTATAGGCTCCCAGTAATAATATTAAGACCCATCTAGAGCCAATTGGCAGCACTTTAACTAAAAATAACTCTTCAAAAGGTCCTATTTGCAATGGTTCACCCCCACAAGAATGGGATTAAGAACATGCTCCTCCTCCCTGTGTACATAATTAAACCTACCACATCATGTCAAGAATGTTCCATTCTTAGATAGATGCTTTCGCATTATATATCCACAAACTCAACTTTCCTGCTAGTGTCTCTAATCTTAGGTCTAAAATTGTTATTATTTTATTATTAAATTTTTCTTATTCTCCCTAAGAAAAATAAAAAACTACATTTATTATGCATCAATGGAAAGAAAATAAGTCTGTATTATCAGTTCGAGCACTGGACTTTTAGAGTTGGAATATAACTTGGAGATTATCTAGTTCAATATTTAGTTCCTCCTTTTACAGAAGAGAATCCTGAAGGCAAGAGAGCTTTCATGACCTATCAAAGATCTCTCAGCCAGTAATGTCAGACAGGACTAGAACCTCAAGCTTTGTAATTCCTAGTTCGTTGATTCCTCTATTATGACAGATCTCTTTTGATGTTACCAAATTTGGAAGGACTCAAAGCTAATATTCCCTTCTGATGTCACTGTTTCTAATATTTCTAAGTTTATTAGGTGCTTTTGAAAGCTTTAGCTTAAATGTCAAAATTTCTTCTTGACCAAAATATGAAGAACAAATAGAAACTGCCAGCAATCCTGATGCTTTGTGACTAGTCTAGTTTGTTGCACACATTTCCTATTCCAAAAAAGTATTATGTTTCTGCCATTCAAAAAAAAAAAAAAAAAAAAGTTAAGTCACCACTCCATCTTTCTCTTTTATGACAGCAATTTTTTAAAGATTGAGCAGAGTTACCCCCCACACCTGCTTCTTTTAAACTGAAAGGAACCTAGCTGCATTCTGCAGGGAAATCACAAAAGACACTGGAGATCTTGTCAATTTACAGTCAAGCTTGGCAGGAGAAAAGTGGACAGCTGATTTGAGAAGATAAAGGAATAAGTACATTTACTGAAGATGAGTATGGCCTAGCTGAAGTGACCAGAGATAATGAGGAAGGCTTCCTTTGGTTTGCCGGGGAAATCCATGATTCTGTAACATCAATCAAGACAGTTTTATCTGATTGCAAAGTTTCAAGAAAACTAGTGAACATTTAAAATAACTACACCGAAAGAGAAAAAGAAAAAGGGAGGTAGGATAAGGCAGAAATCCTTCTCTGTTAAGTAAAGTTGGAAACTAAAGCCCCAAATAGTATTGTGGAAGTTTGAGATTATTTTATGAATCCCAAAAAATAGAAAGATTATGTTTGTAAATTAATCTATTCCTCTGGGTGTGATACCCTTTGATTGCATTAAATTCAGCTGAAGGGTCTTTGATTAGATTACCTGCTAAGATTGCTGTAGGGCTTTATATTGGACTACATCAGTGAAGCAAGACTTGGGTTGAGTCCTGGTCCCCTTGCTGGGTCTGATATAAATGGACTCACACTGATTGACAAAGAGAGGAAAGTGAGAACTGTCATGTGAGAGAAAAGACTCCAGTTTTGCCCAGAGCTGAGCTGCAAGGTCAGAAGCCCTAAGAGACAAGCCCTATGCCAGAAGAAAGAGGACTATAGGATTAAGCACAAAGCCGCAAGAGTCAGGGCCCGTGGAGCAACTTGAGGAGACTGTGAGCCCGGAGGGGAAGGCTGAAACCTCACAGAGATTGGTGGCCATCTTGCTTCAACACATGGCAACATACCCAGATCCATAGTAGCTGACTTTGGTGAGAAAGCATCTCTGCTGATGCTTTCTCACCAAATGATTTGGACATTTCATGACCTTGGAACTGAAAGCATTTACCCCCAAATAAATACCCATTATAAAAGCCAACAGACTTCTGGTACTTTGTATTGGCACCCTTTTGGCAAACTGAGACAGGTATAGATTAATATTAAGTTTCAATATTATCACATTGACAAAATGAAGTTAATTTTATAAGAACGAAAGTTCTCTCTTTTAGGTTTCCAGGCCTAACTGCAAGGAATTATGTCCCCAATTCTTCTAGTCACATAGAAGAGCAACAGCAGATTGGCAATGACAGGGCTGGGATAACAAAGTGATCTTCCTTAAATCTGATTTCTAAAAAGTCTCATTGAGGATACTCACATATCATGTATTCATGAAAGTGTTCAATAAATGTGGATTAAAATCATTTGTATTATACTTTTTAGATTGTATCATCTTCTTATGTCCTCCTTTATTTTAGACTATAGCTATAAACAGCCCATGCACATGAAATAGGTGGGGGGCATAATTTGAGAATGTTGAAAGGACCTCTTCATCCCTTTCTCACCCATGCAAACACATGTTCTTCACAAAAAGTCCATCTTAACTTTTCTTTAATAACCTGATATGCTTATGGGCAGGAATTAGTCTGCCTAATTAACTCATTATTGTAGCCCATAGGGGAACAATACTTTTTTTTTTTTAATTTCTTTTTTTTTCTTTTGTCTATTCTTTTTTTATTTTTATTTATTTTTATTTCTTTTTTTGAACAATACACTTTTAAAGATCACAGGAGAGAGCTGGAAATGTAGATCCAGTTATGGTACAGGTAGCATGGTGCTTGGAATTGGTGCAGGAGGTTCACAAAGAAGGAGAGAAATACCTGAATATCAGATATGTAAGAAGGAACCGCCCTCCTTCTCAATTTCACATAAATATTTTTATAGTACCAATTATGTATGAAGAATATACAGAAGTACTAATTTTTTTTTTTAAAGATTTTATTTATTTATTCATTTATACCCCCCTTGCTGCTTGTGCTCGCTGAGTCAGCTAACCACGCCCTGCTGGCGGGCTTGCCTTCACCAGGAGGCCCCGGGAACCGAACCGGGGCCTCCCATATGGTAAACGGGAGCCCCACTGATTGAGCCACAGCCGCTTCCCACAGAAGTACTAATTGTCTCTATTTACAACCCTTATTCTGTAGTTGGGCATATGAAACATACATATTTAAAATATTAAAAATACACCAGTGAATGGCAATGACAAATGAGTAGTCCTGGTACAAGGATCATAAATGTTTTCAATGTTTTCAGATTAATGATATTATTCCAAGCTGCTTATGGAGTTCAGATAAGGATTCACTAGGGAGTGAGTCTTTTTTTTTTTTAGTTTATGTACATTTATGGCTCTACACAATAATAGCCAAGATCGTGCTTGTGTCTGTAAGTACGTCGTCGTCAGGCACTTCTCAGAGAGTATCCAAACAGGAACGTTAATCGAGGAGGGAGGCGGCGTCCTGGGGACTCGCACGCCCACGGCCGGCGACACCTCCAGGTTGGGCACAGGGAGGTGAGTCTTGGACCAGAACTTCAAGGATTACAGGATGTAGATAGAAAGGAATGGGAAGAACTTCTAAGTGAGAGAAAAGATTAGGGCAAAGTATGAAGATGAAGAATGTCAGAAGCCTGTGCAGAGAGCAGGAAGTAACTACCTCTGAAACTGTGAGGAAGATTCTGGAAAAGTTAAATGTGGGAAAGAGACTGGAATGGTAGATCTTGGGTTTTTTCCATGTCGAATATGGGGAGCTTCTTTTAAAAAGAAAATATCTGATTCATTTTATTAATGTTGACTGGCTTCTCACCTAGGCAAGCCCCCTCTATATAGAAAGACCTTCTCCAATGGTGTCTTTATTCAGAGAAGACCTCCAGCAGATGGTTACATTTAGAAAACCACTTACCAGACATCCATTTGGATGCTGACAGGAGCCAAGGGATGGAATAGGAGCTTGAGGAACATACAGACCCCTGCCAACACCACCATTTATTTACATTCTTATAACCTAATATCTTGTTTTAAATCTATCCTAGTAGCAACAGTTCATATTTCTAAATACAGAGAATAACTTGCCTATGCCTTTCTCAGGGTCACCCATCACTGAGAATTTTTTCTCCCATTTTGTAGCAGCAGGACAATCTCCCTGCTTTCTTTTTTGTCTATTTCGTAATGTTATTAAAGAAACAGTAGACCAATTTAAGCAGTACTCAGAAATGCTGGGGATAGCCTTCTCTAGGGGGCTTAATTCTGTAAGCACTTCCTATATGTGTGTGCACCTATTTTTAAATTTTCACTCCCTATTGATTCTTCTGTGGGAACAATAAGGCATCATCCCTCAGCACTTAACTTCTAATCTCTCACCAGCCCTTTTTCACATTTACAAAATGACCAAGCAGTTCAGTTATTTTACTTCCCTTCTAGGTACTTCCTCTGGGCTAAATTTTACAGAATTTATCTAATTGTGAGGAATATGAGAATGTCCTAAATACTGAAGCTTCTCTGGAAAATGCTATGCTGACCAGAAATTCTCACAGTGAAAGGATAGTGGCATCTTAAGCAAATAATCTGCTAAATTAATAAACCTCATAAATTACAAAATCCCTGAATACCAACTGCTGAAATACAATCACTCTCTGACCTGAACCTATTAAATGAAGAAGTCTGCTGTGCATAATTTACAACAGTGCTATGAATGAAAAATAGCTCCTTAAAAGGAAGATAAAATAGGAAAATGGTCTTGCTGTAGAAACAGAATTACTGGTTATTTCAGTTCTTATTTATTTTAATATTGGTTTATGGGTCATCTAATAATTTTTATCTTTATCTTTGTTTTGTTCTCAATTGCTCAATAATCCATGGTCGAGACAGTATTACATTTCGTTGGTTGGATGGCAAGAAAAATGTGAAAAAGACAGTATTTATCATATTATATTGTTCAAATGCATAACTTGCCTCCTTAAAGTTACAAATATAACATATATAGATACCTATGTCTTGGTAACATTGTTACCAATCAAATTAATCATCTTGTTTAAAGAAGCAATGTGTTTTAAAGGTATTAAATCTGAGGTTCTCAAGTGGAGGCTGTTTTGGCCCCCAGGGAACATTTGGCAATTCCTGCAGACATTTCTGATTATCACAAGGGGGTGGAGGGAGAATTGCTATTGGAATTTAATAGGCAGAAGCCAGGGACACTTTTAACCTACCCCTCACAGCACAGCCCCGTTATCCCCAACAAAGAATTACCCCACCCTAAATGTCCATAGTGCTGCTATTTAATTGTATTAAAGTGATAAAAACCAACGCAAATTTCTAGGTATTTGGAAGAAAAGGGATATCCTAGAAACAATCTCTTGCCAAAATCCTTTGCAGGGGCTCCCTGACAGTCTATTCTGGGTTGCCCAAAATGAATTTGGAACCTACTCTTCCAAGTGCCCTTTGGAATTTGAATAAAAGCATTAGCAGCAGTCATTCTTGTTTGTTTAAAGATCACACACGGGACTTCAAAAGAGGTAACCCTTCCAGGGAGGTAAAACCTAAATCATGAGAAACAAAGCTGGGTAGGATGTTGGTTGCTTATGAGGAGCATTTTGAACCCAGATGGGCTGGAAGAAAGAAAGAAAAGGAAAAAATCCAGTGCCCTGACCCTCAGGCTGATTCTAGTATTGAAATCATGTTTGAAAACCCCAATCTCTATTATGTTGGGACTCGGGGGGGGGGTGAGCACATGCTTAGATTGAGTGATTGAAAAAAGAAAGAAAGAAAGAAAGAGGGTGTGTAATTAGAGCACCAATCAGGCTACTCAGGTTCTTGTATTGCACGATCAGATTTTAGAAATCACGACTGAACTGTGCAGAAATGTCTCCACTTCTTTTTCTATATCTGAAGTCAGGTTTGTTCTGGGGCTCCCCTTACCACATCCACACACCATTTCTACTGATGGTAGAAAAGTCTTCAGGAAACCTTCTCACTTCCTGGTCATTTTTGTCTTTCTAATTTAAAAAATCTGTCCCTTCAAGATTCAAACTCAGTCCATTCAAGGGTTTCCCACTCTCCCTTCTCCTGTCCCTCTCCAGAGAAGAAGTAGGTTCTCTGGAATCTGATGTGTTTGTAAGAGCAAAAGATTGGGAAAGCTCTAAATGTCTGTCACACTTCAGAGCCAGCCCCCACCAGGCTCTGGGACAAAAGAGGCCCTGGACAGGAGGCGTGGAGGGTTCATACTTGGTGCCTCTTTATCAAACCTATCTTGTGCTTCTGCTTCTCCTGTTTTGACTGTGCCTGCAGTGGATGGTCATGATCCTTCTTGTTAACCAACCCCCAGATTCATCACCACAATTCCCACAGCCGAGTTTCTCTCTGGTACTCCTGTTATTTATTCTGCGTCTAGGTGTCATAGACATCTAAATGTGGATTATTTTCTACATTTGTTTTCTCCCAAATGACTGGGGTCCTGCATCTGAATTCCAGTCTGTGAATGGAAGCCTGTTGCCCACATGATGGAAGGCCCCAATGTAGCTGAACAGTTCTTGGGAAGAAGTGGAGATGTCAGTGAAGTCTGACTAATTCTAACATCCACCTTTTCCCTGATGCTGAAATTTTCCATGATGAGCTTCTCAGTCCAAGCTCTTTTAACTTCTTTTTAGCTCATCACTGCTAACAATAAATTTTAAGTTTTAAATTTGAAAAACTAAAGATGAATTCGTGACAATAATCATGGCCCTGATAAATATATGGGAAGATTGAAATGGAAATACTTCGAAGGACTTATTTATGAAAGCACTGAAAGTTCTGGTCACTAATTGTGAGACAGATGCAGGGTCCAAAAGTCACTTTACCCATGCAATACTAAATATTACATCCTTTTATGCCCTCAAAAGTCACTTAACATATTGCACAGTCTATTATAACATTTAATTTATTAGCTTATTTTTATCATTAAAGTTTCATAATTTTAAGAAGTAAAATTGCTCTAAAGATTTCTGAAACTTCATTTTATTTTATTATTGGCCCAATTCTGATAAGTAATTGCTAATCTTTTTTTTTTTTTTTAGTCAGTTTGTTTGTACAGATATGTATGTGTAAAATAGTATGTGTCCAAAAAATTAGGAACTTGAAAAAATTAAGCTGCATCAGGAACAGCATGTTTTTATTTTGTTATCCAGTTTGCAAGATATCTTAGTTTTCCAGGGCTGCCATAAGAAAGTACCAAGGACTGGGTGGGTTTAAAACAACAGAAATTTATTGTCTCACCATTCTGGAGGCTAGGCATCTGTATTAGTCAGTGTTCTCTAGGGAAACAGAATCAACAGGAGTAATCTGTAAATATATGAGATTTTATACAATTCTCTCACATGACCATGGGGATGCACAAGTCCAGGTTCCGCAGGCAGGCTGCAAACAAGGGGCTCTGATGAAAGTCCAATGAAGGTCCTTGATGAGTTTCCAGGAGACATTGGCTGTCCAAAGACAAGCTGAGAAATTCTCCCTGAATGCTGAAATCACTTCCACTTTTAAGGCATTCAACTGATTGGATGAAACATCACTCATTGCTGAGGGCAATCTCCCTGGTTGATTGTAGATGTAATCAGCCATCTATGCAGTAAACTCACTCATGACTAAAGTTCATAAATGTCCTTGTATCACAATTAGCCCAATGCTTGTTTGACCAAACAACTGGGCACAATTACCAGCCAAGTTGACACATTAGCCTAACCATCACAACATCCAAAATATTTGGAGGAGAATCCTTGCTTGCCTCTTCCGTGCTTCTGATGACTTACTGATAATCTTTGGACTTCAGTCTCTGCCTCATTTGTCATATGGTGTTCCCCTCTGTCTTTGTGTCCAATTTCCTCTCCTTACAACAGGGTTTCTTAACAAGGGGTCAATGAGCTTGAACTGAAATTCAAAAAAACTTTATTCTTGTGGGGATGTGTTGGTGCAGGTGTGATATATTCATTAAATAATACACAGGATAGTGTGGACTTAGTAAGGAGTCCATGGTTTTCACTTGCCTGACAAAGGGGTCCATGGAACAGAAAAGGTTAAGGACCCTGCTTTAGAAGGACACCAGATCCAGGACATACCCTGATCCAGTTTGGCACCATCTTAACTAATAATGTCTTTAAAGTTTCTATTTCCAATTAGGGTCATATTCACAGGACTGGGGGTTATGACTTGAACATACCTTTTGTGGGACACAATTCAATCCATAAAACAAAAATACTTACCTGGTGTAGGTACAATCATCGTTATAAATAGGAATCTACAAAAACAATTTCATGACTGTTGGGAGTTAGAAAAGCCTCCAGACCCATTTCTTCTGTCTGGAATGGGATAGCATCCAAATCAGGGGCCTCCTGGCTCAGCTAAAACCTGCAGAGCAGTTCCTTACACACACTGATAAAAATCAATGCATATAGGAAAGGCATTTTTGAAAAATGTGCATGACTACTGGGAAGTAGCTTTCTTCTGATACCAGGATTGATGTTTTCGTCTCTTTTGCCTTTACCCACCCCCTATTGTCTGTGACAGAGTTTAATTGCTTGACAATCTCATCTCTGACTCTTTTTTATGGCACTTTTGACTTTTTGCATTCTCAGCCAGTGTCAATGCATCTTGCCGATTTCCTTTTTTTTCTCACAGGTGCCAGTATATTCACCTTGACTGTTTTTAACCTCACTGCTCTCTTTGCCCTTGTATTAACCTCTGTAGAAATCTCCATAGTAACTTCCATGGGCTCAAAGTGTCATGCTCTTCTCTGAGCTCAACTCTTAATCTATCAGTTTCTATTTAATTGAATAATGAAATTTAACCTTCAGGTAATTTTTTAAAAGACATCTTATCCAAGTGCCGATCTAAACCCTGAGTTTCTGTCACCTCTAATATCCATGCCAGTGTTCTTTCCTTGGACTTCTGCTGAAGAATAATGGTGTGATCCCACATTCACTAAGGTAGGCAAATAGTAACACAAAAAATTAATTCACGTCATTGGGACTAATATGACCCACTTAAAGGAGGGGACTTCCAACTTATTTTCCAGCCAAGAAGAATTATATATATTTTTCCAGCGGTTGTGGACAAATATTAAGAATTACATATATTAAAAATGGCATTTCATTTTTTAAGATTTCCTTTTTATTTGGTCAGTCCATTCTTGAGTCCCTGACTTAGTAAGGGATCAAAGATGGTGCAGATATTTCCCACAGCTTCTAACAAGGGCCAAAATGAACTTGTTTTAACTCCTTTTTTTACTACAACCACCAGAAGATATAGATTGGAGAGTAAAGGAGATGGATCATCTATATCCAGGCTTACATTAGCTGGTTTGTTCTATCCACTAAAGAGTATAGGAAAAGGTATTATCCAAAATAGTGCCAGCACAGCCCAATCAGCCATCAATACTTACAGAGCACGGCACATTTATTCTCTTTGGTTATTAAGGAACAGTCCACTATAAAATATCCCTAGTGGTAGATCACATTTAGCTTTGTTACTTTTTCCACTTTAATATAAGTTGTTTACCATTTGGATTGATAATAGGTAAGTATTAATTTTGGGGTGCTAAGCAGAGGATAGGACTAACATAAATTTTTGTCTTTATAATATGGATAAGGGGAGGCTTCAAAATTATCTAATGTACACCCAAAGCATTTTAGATGAGGAAGCCTAGACTCAGAGAAGGTTGATCAAATACAGAATCAGGGCAGAAGAGCAAGGACTCTGACTCCCAGAGCAATGCTCCAGGCACTGCCTTATGGCTACATGGAGCTCTCCCAGCAAATGGGGCAGGGACTGAATGCCTGACAGTATCTCTACATGCGTGTGACCCAAAATATTTTTCTTGTGCCCACCGATGGGTAACATTCTATATGGGGAGAAGAAAGTCCAATATAGAATTCTGTGGTAGAATATTCCTGAGGAATCAACTAGTCCCATCCTCTCAATTCAAACACAAAGAATCTGAGGCCCAAGCTAATTAGTGGCAGATCCAGGGCTAAACCAAGTTATCAAACTCCCAAAGCTGATTCTCTTTTCACTTTGCCAGGCTTCTGCGAGGACCAGAAAATAAAACTGGCTATCTGACTTTCACAGAGAGAAAGAAGGAAATGCAAAATTGGGAGGGGTGGGTTATGTAACGAGTGGACCAGCATAGGACTTCCCACCTGGAGAGTGGTGAGAGGGAGAGTGATGTGTGAGAACAGGAAGTGAGAGTTGGCATTGAATGACCCTTTGGGGCCTGCTTGAGGTGTAGATCTCAAACTACAACAGCAGTAGTTGGGAGTATGTTAAAATGCAGATTCTCAGTCTCTGTCCCAGACTGCTGAATCAGAAATTGGGTGGGTCCTAGCAATCTTTGGTTTCAGAAGTACTTTAGGTGATTCTGGCATCCCTCAAGGGTGAGAACCAATGAGGTAGAGAATCTTTTTGAAACTCTTCTGGACCCAATTCTCAGGACACAAGAATCTTCAGAGTAGGAGAACACTTCCTATCTTGGACTCATCTTTGTTCAGTCTGATCTCTTCTAACTATGAAGATCTTCCTGATTACTTTCACAAATCAGTCACAACCTCTTAACATGGATAAAAAATGTTCATTTAATTCTTTCATTTTTCTTCAAGCTCTAAAATTTGTATTCCTTTTATAATTATTTCTCATCATGTAACTTAGTGATCTTTATTTGGGGATTTTTTCCCCCCTGTGATTGCCATACATATACATAGCTTGGGATGGCAACCTATGGTGTGCTAAAATTGTTTGGATTCACCCTATCAGAGAAAGAGCATATCAAACCTAAAACTATGTTTAAAAGAGAAGTCAAGGATGTCTTCTTGTTCTGTTAGGTCAATCCTGCATTTGTAAACTTTATCATTTTATTGAATCTTGAAGTTGGTGCAGTCAAGTTAGAGTATATTTATCTCCAATATTGTGCTAACCCACAACTTCCAAAGATATTTATTTACTGCACAAAAGTAAATAAATAAGTCTAGTTTATAAAATAGGTAATGAGGCTGGGAAAGGGGGCGCAGCTTGGAAATAATGTGCAGGAAGCTCTCCTCTGAACAATTGAGGAAATAGTATTGTGCGGTGGATTAGACTGACCTGGGTATCAGCAATGTATTGTATATTCATGGTAAATTTTTAACAAACAATTCAGATAAAGATCCAAGTTCCCCTTGACCTCCCACCCAAACCCTCTCTCTACTGTTTGATTCCATGTTTTTATTTAAATGAATCTGAATGTCTTTGGGGGGACACTTCAGTTCACCAGTCTTCATCTATTGCTTCAACCCAGCCCCACTGTATTCACAGTGTCATCTACTGGCTTCTGAGGTCTTTGCCATGAGAGAAAAAGCAGTATTCATAGAGTCAGAAGATCACCCTTTATTCGAATAGCCCTTTGCTCACCACTAAACACCTTAAGCTTTACCTTCCTCATCTCTGTATCCTCATCTCTCATACCTGTACTCCCTATGTGACAGGATTGCTGTGGAAATCAAAGGAAATAACGTCAGAGAAACTCCCTGACAAGCCATAGCATCTTCTCAAACTTTCCGAGTAGGAAGTGCCCTGAGCAGGAAGTCCATCCTTTGTGGTATCTGGCAAAAGAGAAAAACTCTGCCATGCCTCATGATTATTTTGAAAATCAAAGAGAGTTTGAATTCCACTGTAAATAATCAATTCCATTATAAGTGATAATATACATGAAGCAGTACATTGCCAGCATAAAAGTGGTTTACAATATTACTTGTTATTCCTATCTTAAATAATATATATATATATATGGGGGGGTAAAAATCAGAATTTTCACAATACAAACCAATATTTATAAAATTATATATAAATATATATGCATATATGTGCATTTGCTTACATAAATGTTATTTTATATATATATATTTTAAAGATGCTTAGATTACATAAATGTTACACAAAAATTCCAGGGATTCCCATGTTCCCCTTCTCCCACATTTCCTATAACATCCCACAGAAACATCTTTCATTAGTGTGGCACATCACCTGCAATGGATATACACATCCTGTATGGCATGGACCATAGTTCACATTGTAGACCACACTCTCTCCCACACAGTTCTGCATGGTATATGCTGATGTAAAATGGCCTATATCTGTCATTGTAATGTCACTCAGGATAATTCCCAAGTCCTGAACAAAAATGTTTAAAATTACGTTCTACTAAGTAAAATTGATACATCAGAAAGACGAGTGATGGTTTTCTTATAGCTTCAGGTGCTTCCTGGTACCCTACAAAACATTAAACAAGCGTGAGATATTATTATCCAATTTTCCAAGACCCAGCTAAAAACCTTTCATAAAACCTTCTCTGACCACCCTAGCCTTAAATGCCCCTTCTGAACTGCAATAGTGGTTATTTCTCTCTAGTTTTCTTGGTCTTTATTCATACTTGTGGTCTTATATTGCTTCTACCATTGCCACACTGTTATTCAAATATTTGTGGAATTGAGATTTCAGTCTTTAATTGTTCCTGAGTTTATCTTATCTCTACTCAACTGGATCATAAGCTTCCTCATGTCAGAGCCCACATCCTTCACAACACACCACATGCACAGTAGGTACTCCGTAAGAGTCTTTGGTTTCATTTGAAGGCAGTGTTAGATCCTAGGAGTGCCCCCAAGAATGTGCCTCTTAAAATTCCTCATCTATAGCCTTGTTCCTTCTGGTATGTAACCAACGAATAGCTTTGAAGTGAGGTTGCTCTGTGTTTCTTTCTTACTTATTCTGAGACACTGAAGCCCTTGTTTTCTACTCTGGCAAAGTAAGATGCTTTGAATCTCTCTAACGCAAAATCTAGTGTAGGCTGTTCTTTGTATTGAAGGTCACTGCTAGAATCTAAACGTATCTGCTGGCAAAAATTATTTAAGTAGTATACTTCTAATCTTCAAAGGAATAGTCCTGTGTTTAAAATTAATTTTCTCATTTGTCTATGGTTGCAACTTAAAACACTTTTCCTTATATGCACTATAAAATGTTAATAGCTACATATAGAGTGACTTTATGACTGTAGTGTCATTTTTCTAAGCTTGATCAGCTCTTTTGAATGGCATCATTATGATCAAAGTTGTTTACAGTAATAAAGTATGAATAGTTTCGATAAAAAAGTAGGCGCCATTACAATTAAACCGTATCTGGCATTTTAGAAAGTGATAACTACTCATAATGCTATCGTAGGATAAGCAAGTCTATAATATAAACAAAATCACAAGAATGACCTAAACAAGTCTTTGAAGTACAAAAAGAAGCACAAATTGATGGGGTGGGGAGCCTAGACTATACAATACACCTGGGTTCTTTCAAAGACCTTGTGAGTAGTTTATTAACATTTGATTTATACTGGTACCCTTCATCTAGTTCTATTTCTGCAAGGAACAAGCAAATTTTAAAATTAGGACAATATGTCAAATGTCTCAATAAAACTTGGGTCTTAAAACTTTGCTTGATAAGGTATGCTGTGAAAATTAGCATATTCTTATTTGTAGGGTATTTATTCAATTATATTACTGTGCTGTTGGAAAACATGACAACCAGGCTATATAAAATAACTCTATACATCTTTATACCATGTATTAACACCCATCCAAATGTAATAAAGTTGTATTGATCTAGGCCTGATATTCAGGTTTCTGTTCTTTCCTTTTCTTCTGAAGATTGACTTACTTCTAGCTCATTACTGTCACAACTAGAGGGGTAGCAGGTAAGAGAAATTTCATAAAATTCTAGTCAGGCAATGTTACTACTGGTTTCAGTGTCTGAAACTAGGTTTGGAGGAAGTAAGAGGTGGTAGACTATTTCTTTGGGGATAAAAAGCTGATTTCAGCAATTTTAGGAAGGTGATTGTCTTTATAATGTTGAAAGTAAGAGAAGCTGTTTTGACAAGAAATAGCCACATACTCTGAATATGTTAGCTCTGATTATTGAAGAAAGGAAATAAGCAATTTTGACATGACTCTTGATACACAGAGTAACCAGGAACCTGTGAAATAAAAGAACTGCCAAAAAATTCATTTAAACATGTTGTATATATACCAATAACACTAAAATTTAACTTAAGATATATGATCCATTTATTTATTCATTACTTTTTGTGAATAATGACAGTGTTTTCTCATGCCAGAGTATTTTAACTTGTCTAAAGAACAAAGTCAAAACTTCCTAGCCTTCTATAATATGACCTTGATGCATTTGAGCAAATTTATGGCTCCCCAGCCCTGTATGTGAATCCTCCAGCCTATTTGAAAAATTGTCGCATATTATTTCCCTGTGGAATATTAAACACACACAAACGTGTGCCAGACACACACACACACTTACCACCACCCAGCTACAACTTGCTCTCTACTTATCTAAAACACACCTTTCTTATAAGGCTATTCAATCCCCCCACTTCTGTATGGAGCATCTCAGAGGATACTTCGTTTTTTTTTTTTTGAGTCTTCTTCCATTGCCACTACTTATCCAGGGCTCTTTTAGATTTCTGGTTAGCTGCCTTTGGTTTCCTTTCACATAATACTTAGTGGGAAATATTTAGTGGGAAACTTTAATGTTCATGAGATATAGGTACATGAGTGATGAAGCAATGATCTATATACCTAATCTGTAAGCTTGGAAAGGATTTCTTAGAGATCTGGCTTTTCCACTCTTCTTTAGAGTTCAGAGTATTCTTTCTTTCCTATACTCTTTGCAGGGGATACTTAAATTAAAAGTGAAAATAAAAATGAAAAAGCCAAACCACGAGGAGAAATCAGAATATCATCAGGTGAAGTACCTAAAAGTTAATCTTAATTTGCATAAGCAAAAAAAAAAGGCATGAACCCACTGAGACAGGTCCTATCTGCAATAACAGCAACAATCCAAATGACAATCCATCTTTTATTATGCTTCCAATTTCCACCAATCCCAGGGGCCAAATTATATATGCATATAAACCAAACGAATGATTTCTAGAGAGGGAAAATAGAGTAACAACACATGTTTTTATCATCACTTTACCAGGCTCAATTAACAATGTTTTAAAGTAAAATTAGAAACTGTTAAGTTAGCAGTTTCTAGTTTAAAAGACCAGCAAGTCTGTTCACTTGAGAACAAACATAAACTAAGTGATAGTTGGTCGGCTTAGGGATCGTCTTTGGATGGACATAAGCCAGGTGAATTGGATCATATTTTTTGGCACCTTAACTTTAAGCTATAGTATAGGGGATGGGGAATTTGGACCTGTTGATTACAAGAAGTTTGCAAGTCATCCAAGCATGTGTCTGAAGCTCAGAAGAAAGAAGGGAATGAGAACAAGAAAGCTTCCACAAAGGAGGACACAAATCCAGGCACACACTCATGTACGTGCTCTGCTGGTCAGCTTCTCACAGGGGGATCAGAGCAGCAAATAAATCAGCCACCAAATTGAGGCAAGGCCACCAATGCCACAGTTTATATGACTTGGCCCAGCACCTCACTTCTAGGAATCTATCTTACAAAAGTATTTTCACAAGTATTTACACAAAGAAAAAGGTAACACAGATGTCATGTAAATATCCCATCCTTTGAGATTTTAAGCCTATTGGAAGTGTGCCCTGCACTCCTTCCAAGATCTCTGGATACTCTGATAGAATGATAAGAAAGTGCAGATCTTTCAGAGTTTTCTGATTCCAAGCTCCTGCTTCCATAGAATTAGTTGAGTTGCATATATTCTGTTCCATATGTCATTCCATATGGGAGCCCAGCCCTCTTTTTCCAGTTTTACCATAAAAACACCACTCACACAAAGCATTTAAGCAAAGAGCCAATCTCACTAAAATTTGGAGTGAGAGGGATTTGGCACCTTCTATGCTGCTCCTTCTAAAGACATTGTGTTTCTCTCTCCTAGGCCTGCATCCCCAATGGGAGCATTATCTTCTTCAAATGCTGACGTATGTCTCTACTTCTCTCTTAGGAAACAACACTCCTTTCATAAAAGCAAGCATAATCTTCTCTCCATCTTATTTGTAGATTAGACCATTCTCCAGGAGTACATTTGCTCCAGACTGAGCCAATCAATGTAGAAAACAAATCATGGTATTATATCAAATATGTATATTATTGTTTTCTGTAGAGTTATAATGACATTGCTTAAACTTTGAAATTGCCTCTTCTAAGTGCGTGATTAAATTTTAGAGAGTCCAAAAGTCTATCAAAGGGGGAACAGCTAAGTACATTATGGTAGATCTGTGCACTGGAACATTACATTGCTGTTAAAAAGAATGAGATAGTTCTCTATAAAGTGGTCATAAAATGTTATGTTACTGTGAAGTGGAATTTTTGGTTAAGTTAAATAAAAAGAAAATTGCAGAACATATGTAAGGTATTGTGTCATTCTTGCTAAAAATACACATATTTGTGTATTTTTAGGAAAGAATCTAAAAAGATATATGTCTGGAGGGAGGAAACATTCACTATTTATTTGTATTATTTTAATTATCACAATGGGCATTTTAAAAAACTTTTTTATATAGTATAAAGACAAGAGAGTTGCACAGAAAATTTATATCAATATTTCCCAGAATACATAATTCCTTTATTATTGGCTTGTTTTCAAACAGAAAGAAAATGGAAAAATCCTCAATTCGTTATGAGATATTTTTCATCACTTATCACTTGGAATATTAAAAATCGATGAGACAGACATCCACCCTGGTTCAGAAAACCAAACCTGAGCCAATGATCAACATATGACATTATGTGTGGCCTAGGGAATTGGCTCTGGACGGCTGAACAATGTGTAGCCTCTTGTTTAACAGTTGTTTGACTCTCCCGTTGGACTAAGTCAAGAAAGCACACAGCTTTGATTGCTGCTGGCAGCTATTCTAAACCCCAGGGGAGCTAGCCTTCAACTGAAGCTGACTCTCCAGATGCATGGCAGAGAGACAGAGAGAAACCTGGTATTTGGTGACATCATTGAGTTGATGGATCAACCAACCCTGAAACCTTCTCTACTCTATATTTTCAATTACAGGAGTCAATAAATTCCCTTTTATTTAAGCCATTTTGTGTTGTTTTTTTCTGTCAGTTGCAAATAATAGTGCCCTATTAATAAATTTTTCCTAAATAAATAATCAGGAATGTAGACCAAAAAAAAAAAAAAAAAAAAAAAAAAAAGAAAAGAAAAAAGACTGTCATAAATGTTTTATAACAGTGAAAAAAATATAAATAATCTAAATGCTGAATATTAGGGAAACAGGTACATAGGTTGTGGTTCACTGATATGAGGGAATTTTAGGTATCTTTTAAAATTGATGCTTTCAAAGTTTTTAATGGATAAGGTCCTTCACTATCCAGCTCCTGTTCCCCTCTCTGGCCTTGGCTATCTGGGCTTTCCTTGGTTAATATTTGAGGGTTCCCTGTCCACATCACACTGTCTCACCTACATGCTTTTCCACATGTGGTTTTCTCTGCCTGGAATGCCCCCTACATTCTCCCAGCTCCTGGTTCCATCCTACTCACCCTTCAAAATTCAGCCCAGGTACATTCCCTCCAGGAAATCTTCCCATGACCCTTTCTTCCTTCCTGCCCAAGTTGAGAGCCAGCCCCTCCTCTATGATTCCACAACAACCTTGGTTATTGTTTCTCAAACTGACAATGTTTTAAATATCTACTTATTTGTCTTCCTTCACCATGGGACAGTGAGTTCTTTAAAGACAGAGACCAACTCATTTTTTAGCTCTGTATCACTAATGCCCAGCCAAAGACTTGGCAGAATGTAGATGCTTTGAATAGATTTGTAGAATGCATGGGTAGTTGGTTATATGGATAAATCAATGAACCTTAACTATGGCTATATCAAGAATGTAGGATGGGTGACTCCTATTTTTTTTATGGTTTTCTGTATTTTCCACAGAAATTGGAAAAAGTAGGATTTAAAAAGCAATAGACTATTTATGCAGAAATTAAGACTAGACTTCTTTTTAAAAAAATCACCTACCTTCTAAATTCCCTTTGTAAAAGTTTATTAACCAAATTCATTAATAAATATTTATAATTGAGATAACTGAAGCTAAATCCCATATGTTATGCTCCCATGAAAAATTAAATTGAGCTACTCTTTTGATTAATTTTGAAAGCTTCAGTTTAAGGTTAAAGAGTCTGACAGAAAAATTGAAGCCATGATTGATTTACATGACACACTTTTAATGGAAAATACTGTAAAAGATTGCAAACGCACTCTGACATCTTGAAAGATGAACTCAGATGAGAAATACCAGGTTCATGGGGCAGAGTAAAGGTCTCTATGTAACCTTCACCTCAGACCCACCCTTCCTGAAGTACCCTGGTTGATACTGGTTGGGTACCTCAAGGAATAGCAGAAAGAGCAGCCAGTATAAGCCATCTATTTTAAAAACAATGTCCGTACTAAGCTCTAAAGACAGAAACTATAAAATGAAGTTTGAGTCTGTACATTACACATTAAAGATACAAAGCTGGCAAAATCCCTATTCTCTACCCCTACCTGAAGACAGGTAGTATGTGTTAGTCCTCTTTGTATCCATACCACCAGCATACAGTAGGCATTCCTAAGGAATTGCTGAATGAATGAAATGTTAATGGCGATCATGTAGTGGGATTATTTGTGGGTGCTTTTCCTTCTTTGAAGTTTTTATTCTTTTCCAAATCTTCTACAACAGAGATACACTTGTGTTATTTTCATGAACTCACAGGCAATGGAGAAGAAAGGGGGAAGAAAGAAGATTTTCTGATATTGGAACCTCTTTGTCTTCTGTAATTCAACATGGTCCTAATAATTGTTGTGTTTTTGCATGTGGCCAGGATAGAAACGGTAGTCTGTCAGATATGGACTTTCCTTGATCTTGTGTTTTGTTCTGGGTGTCAGAATTTTTACTCTAATATCTATCTATGTAAAGTTGAACTCATGGGAGGGTTACAGTGAAGAGAACAAACATTTGTTGACTACCTCATGAGTTTGAGGCTTAGGTTACCCTCCAAATCTTCCCACTTATCCACACATCCCATGATGGTGCAAATCAGTGATTTAAAAAGTGAAGGTAATTTTTAACTTCCCCATAGTTTTCATCACTTCAAATAAATTTAAGCAAAAGCAGTGTGCTTAGGGGAGCCAGTGTAGCTCAGTGGTCGAGCACAAGATTCCCACATACGAGGTCCAGGGTTCAATCCCTGGCCCCAGTACCTCACAAAAACAAAACAAAATACACACACACACACACACACACACACCAGTGTGCTCGTTCTGCAAGTACAGCTTCAAGAGAAATCCTTATCCCCCTTACCAACAAGATTGCCATCCCTACGTCCCTCCTAGAAGGATGACTAGTAGCTGCCACAGTAGATATTATTATCCTCATTTTACAGATGAGGAAAGATTTTAAAAAAGCTCTTCAGTGCAGGGTTAGTAAGAGATAGAGCTAAAAAGTGAACTCTAATCTTTCTAACACCAAAGTCTGTCCTTTTTCTACTGTACAATGTGGCCAGATTTTAGAAAACTATAACATGATGGGTTGTTTTTGGAATTTATAGAGTGAGGACTATATACAGTTTATTACTTAGACAACTCAAGCAAAATGATAAGTGATTCTGGTATTAACTGCTAAATTCTCCTCACTAGGAAATATATAAGAATCCCCTCTGCCTACTATGACTAAACGAACTACTTAGGCTCTTCTCTAGTTTGAGATCTTTTTTAGGTGGCTCATTCTTCTTTCTTCTATTTTTTACATGAACTGATCTTCTGACTCACCCTGTTCACATCCTAATGGTCTCTATGTGGTAACGGCATTTTCTTATTTTAGGATTTAAATGTTAAATGCACAAAATGTTTATTCATTTATTTTCCTTTAGGTAAATGCTAAAGGCTCTTTTTTAAAATACAGTATTAATAGACTCTCTCTCTCTCTACCTAGTTTTGTTATTACCAACTACTGCAAAGATCTGTGCAACTGTGGAACGTAGAAAGATATGTGCTATTTCAGATTAATCCCTTCAAATGGCTGGTAGTCTTATATTGAAAATTAAATTATTTGTATTTGAGCCACTTCTAGTATTCTGTTCTCTGTGTCGGATTACTGAGGGGAAGGGAGAACTTGTAATATCCCCAGCTTTCTGGATGAATGAGAACTGTTATGACTTGAAAAAGGCTTCTCTCCTCAGAGTTGAATTCATTGACTGTCACTTCCAATGTGGCAACATCTACATTCCTCCCCTCACCGCGGCAGCTGAGTGTTAACTGTTTCAGATTCACTGGATAAGTAGGATTCTTGGATGAAAAACTTCGTTTTATCCTCCTGTCACTGTTCTTCTCATTACTACCATTAATTTCCTCCTCAGAGCCACCTTCCTATATTCTCATTTCCTTTGGAACTAATGGAGAAGTTTTATAAGCCTCAATGAATTTTGGTCAAGAAAAAAAATTTCCAGCGATTGTATCTTAAAGCCTCCTACCTTGTTCCATACATAATACCTGAATGACCACAGTGTGGTGATACACGAGCTGGCTCCAGATCCAAATCTGCTAGGTTTGAATCCTGGCTCTACGATCTACTGAGTATATTTTGAAAGTATAACCACATAGAATTTTGCACTTTTTCAACTTCAGGAATAAAAAGATAAATAACAAGTTGGCCCCTAAATTTGATTCCAACTGTTAGGATAGAAGTTTTTGTATTTAATTCTGGAGTATACCGCTTCTGCCAACTGATGAAAGAAGAGGTTTTAAGTAAAGAAACGGCGAGGCCATATTTTACTTTAATGAAGGCTTATTTTGAAAATCAACTTTTTACTTTTCTTTGGTGTTTGCTGGAATTTTATAAAAGGGAGACTTTACCCAAGGAGAAAAGGAGAAGCCTGTCAAAGATCCTGACATAGTGATCATTTATTACTGAATATTTATTAAAGTAGGCTTTATTCTCTTTCTTGGTTTTAATCATGTTTTTACTAAAGCAGGGTAATATACCTAATATGTGTCAAAGTATGCTATAAAGCTAGTTTATTAACATGTTTAATTCACATTACCTCTGCAGAAACGATTTTTTTACTTTGTCTGCAAATTATTTATTTTATTTATGTATATGTGTTTTTAATATCTTTATTGAAATATAATTTAAATAGTACAAAATGTTTTTAAATGTAAAATTCAATAATTGTGAGTAAATTAACAGAATTGTACAACCATTACCACAATCCGATTTTAAAACTTTTTCATTGCTCCAAAAGGAGCCCTCGTGCCCATTTGCAGTAATTCCCTGTTTATAGTCCCTGGCCCAGTAGCAAATTTTAAGGGAAAAAAAATTCTCTCAAAAATGATAGAGCTGCCCTCCAGGATTTTTTCTTTCATCTATTCAAGTTCACAGGGCAAGTGATTAAAATTAACAAATCAAAACTCACTTCACACCAACTAACTGACGAAGTTCAAAGCCTCTCCAGATTTGTTTATTTGTTTGCTTGCTTGCTTTGCATAGAACTGGCACTATGTTTGGGTCTAAACTATGTGGAAGGAAAACCTAGGAAAAAATGGAGTCAGCAAGTAACTTAGGCTGCTTCTGTTTACCCCTAATTTAAAGTCAATAAAAATGCATTTTATTATGAACTAAATATATTGTGTAAACTCGTGGAGTTAATAATTAGAATATAGGTCACCAGGAAATAGAATGAGGTTAGGGAACAGAAAGCCGAGGTTTAATCCGTGCAGAATTGGTAAAAACATTGTTTGTAAATCTTTGGAAATGAATAGAAATGGTGAAAGTACATCATGGTGTTTGTAAGTAGCAGAGCTATTTTATAAATATGACAGCGGTCGAAAGGGAAAGTCTAAGGTCATGTATTTACTAGAAGGAAAGCTAAAAACTGTAACATGGGACTGTGTATGACCTCATGGAAAACATGAATATGGGTGATATTGCATATATAGACTGTTTTAACAAAATATAAATACAAATATACTAGAGAGAAAGAAAAAGAATAGCAGCTATGTATGGCAGAAGAAGCATAGAGAGATTGAAAGGTGATGAGTTTTATTTGTTTTTTGTTTACTATTGTTATTATTGGAATAATGAAAGTGCTCTAAGAATGATTGAAGTGATGCACAAATATGTGATTATACCGAATACCATTGATTTGTACACTTTGGGTGGATTTATGCTTTATTAATATATACCAATAAAATTGATTTGTTAAAAAAAAACCATCCAACTTAGCATTTAAGATTTAGATCAAGTGCCACATCCTCTATAAATCCATCTCAAAATTCCCCTGAAGAATAAATGTTGTTCCCCTGTCAAAAAAAAAAAAAGCATTTAAAATATTTCTTTAAATATAAGTGAAATGTATGTTTTTTAAGGATATAAATTTACTTTTAAACATTTTTCCAAGTTCTAAATGAGTTCATTGAGTAATAAAATCTTTCTTTCATGGAAATTATCAAGTCCCTTGATAATTTCTCCCATACTGTCAACATTTTTCAGGTCACTCTATTTCATTCAGGAGAATGTATTAATTAGTGAATCATTTGGCTTATTAAAGCATTCTTTTCTAAAAACAAATAACTTCTAAGAGAATAAGAAGGCTAATACTTATTTACAAGTAGTGAGAATTAGTTTGAAGATGTTTGATTCAATTGCTTACCTTCAAATACCTGAAATCAACTGAACTGTCAAAATGGTAGTTTTTAATTATTAGTTTAGTTATATATATATATATTAGTTTAGTTATATATTAACATATATATACATATATATTAACATATATATGTATATATATATATATTTGTTCAGACCTTTAAATTTATAATGACTTTTCACATTATCTAGTGTGATGCTCATATTTATCACATAACATAAAAGACACTGTTGATAGCCTTCAAGGCATTTCTTGGCTTGATCCTTGTATGGAAAACCCTGACTTGTGTTAATCCCCATACCTCCTAGTGACTCAGGGTTAAAGCATAATAAGTCTAAACCAATCATGGTGGACTATTTATTTTGCCAGTGTCTGATTTGGGGTGAGTGTGTAACTCATTTCTAGCCAATGAGATAAGGGGGGAGGTCTGTTTATGAGCTTCTGGGAAAGGTTTTTTTGCTTAAAAAATAAAATAAAATAAAAAGAATGTACAGGCTGAAATAAGTCCTCTCTGTTCTACCAGACAGTGTTATATTTGCATGTGAGGGCACAGCTCAGAAGGAAATAAATCCAGAACTGCAGAAGCCATCTCCAAACTAGGAGGTTGCTAAGCCACAAATACTGAAAATGGTGGACAAAGATGGAAAGTGCTAGGATTCTTGGGAGATGTTATCAAGCCATTTAATTTAAACATTCCAGCAGCTGCCCATCCTTAGGACTTAATATGAATTAATACATCTGTTTCGTTGTTTAAAATGGTTTTGTCAGAGATTTGGGTTACCTGAAACCAAAACCACACTGATATATGTGAAATGGTTAGATCTCTAATTTAGAGACATGGAAAATGAGGCTTCAAAGATAAAGAATTTTTTTTTTTAATTTATTTTTATTGTGGGTAAAAATCAAAATTCTCACAATACATACAAACATTTGCAAAATGATATATAAATATATATGCATATATGTGTATTTGATTACAAAAATGTTTTATATATATATATATATATATATATATATATATATATACACACATATATTTTAAGAGGTGCTTGGATTACCCAAAATATTACACGGAACCCACTGGGATTCCCATGTTGCCCACCTTCCACACCTCCCACCACATCCCACACAAACATCTCCCACAAGTGTGGCCCACCACCCTCAATGAACTTACACATCCTGGAGCCTTGCCACCAACCATAGACCACAGTTCACACTGTAGACCACACTCTCTCCCACTCAGTTCTGAGTGGTGTGTGCTGATTTAAAATGGCCTACATCCGTTGCCACAACGGTACTCAGGACAACCTCCAACTCCCAAAGAAGCCCCTGTATTTCAACTGCTCATCCCCTCCCTACCCCAAAAGTGTCAAGTGGCCACTGGCTCCACCTCAGTGTTATAATTTCTTGCATTGCTAGAATCACCATATGTGAACAAGAGAATACCATCAAGTCCACTCTAGTCCATAGTTCTTCCCCCCGTCCTGAGGGGACTGGGATGGTGATGTCCACTCCAACTCCAAGTGAGAGAGGGCTTATATCCCATGGATATGGTGAGTGGGATGATCCTGCCTGCAGATGCAGGCCCTCTCCATTCCCTGGGATGGCCATTGCCCATCATTGTCTCCTCACCAGGTGACTTGGATGAGTCCATTGAGCTGTAGGGTAGGAGTTGCAGCTCCACCGAGATTTCATGCACACCTGGCACATAGGTAGGCGGGAGGCTCCAGTCTCTGGAAGTATACCTAAAAACTCCAGCATCACATATAGGTTTGAATAGAAGGGACTGGTGAACCATGTGCAGGGAGGACTTATTTGAGTCTAATTCTGTCACTCTCAGGAGCACAGATTCCAAACTAGAACCCACTGATAAGGCATCAGTCTCTGGGGCTATCCCCCCTTATATAGGACCTGGGTGTCTCCGGAGCTCTCAGGAATCCCTCTGTGTGGGGTGATAGGCACTTAGATGTTCTATGAGCTCCTACTGAGGTGTGCGTAAGAGTTACCTCTGGGATGACCTCCAGACTCTCTTTGAAGTCTCTTAGCCACTTGAACTCATTTGTCTTTACCATTTCCCCCTTTTATTCAAGGTCTTTTTCCAGTTGTGTTGCCAGTTGGCACTTGGTATTAATCCCTCGTTGCCAGGGAGGCTCATCCCCGGGAGTCATGTCCCACGTTGGGGGGAAGGTAATGCAATCATATGCTGAGTTTGGTTAGAGAGAGGCCACATTTGAGCAACAAGGAGGCTCTCAGGTGGCAACCCTTAGGCACCCCACAACTGCAGGCTAAGTCTCATTTACAAGAGCAAAGACTCACAAGGGTAGTCATCAATAAAAAAAAAAATATCAGTGGGTCATCCTATTTTGACAGGCACTGTCCCTGCATTCAGAGGACTATTGCTGCTCCCTTGGAGACTGTGGCAGAGCTCTCCAGGCTAGGAATTCATATTCCCTCATTTATTGTGTGATTATCCACCCATCGTGACCATGCCCCATCCCCCGATCCTTTGAATGATTTTGTATATCTTTCATGTATATTTGGATGAACCAACCCCCATGAAACCCCCCCCAGACACCCCCCCCAATAATCCCCCGCAGTACCCATTGTAACCCTTCTGTGATCCAAATCCTCCATGAACATTTAGTTCATAAAATAATCAAATACACTTACTAGGAAAAAGAAACAAGTGTGATAAGCTTACATGCAAGAGACAAACATAAGGAAACTCAGGGGAAAAAAAAAAAAAAAAAAAAAACAGAGAGAGAAGGAAAAAAAACAAATAATCAAACAAAGAACAAAACAAAATAAAATATAATTAGTGGGTTGGGACATTCAAAAAATGGGCAAAAAAGCAAAGGAAATGCCTTTAAAAAAAAATATATATATATATATATTCTTTTTTTTTTTCCTTTCTCTTTTCTTTTCTTTTTTTTTTTTTCCTTCCTTTTATCACTGTGTTATCGGATGTCTGGTGTGCCATGACACCTTCCTCCTCTCAATCCCCATTGTCTCCCAATTTTTCATTTAATTTTCAAAGAAGTTTTAGGTCACAGCAAAGTCACACACGGAGTGCCGGAGACTCCCAGATACCAAACCACCCCCCCTTCCCCACCCCATATTAACTCCCCCCCCCCTTTTTTTTGGTTGTTAGCATTGTTATAACTGTTATACAGATAGCAAAATATAGCAACTAAACATTGTCAGTGATTTACAGTATAGTTTACAATTTAGATTAAGAGTTTTGATCAAGACCACAAGGTAAGTTGCAAGTAAGAGTCAAAGGTATAATTTTATATTCCAAGGATTATATACCTTCCATGTAATGCTACATCAATTTTGTTGAGTAGAAGCAGTAAATAGTTTGGGGTGTTAGACACTTTGGAATACTGAATAGATTCATTCTTCCATCCTCCTCAAAATAGAAATGTTGTGGTGGAGGGCTTAGGGTACCAGAAAGAACACAGGGAGATCAGAGCTTAGAGAAGGAGTAGAAGGTATTGTACTTACTTATTGCCCATTTTGAAATTGTGCCTAGAGCTGCCCTGAAACTCATGAGAATCTTGAAACTCTCTCCTCCTTCTCCCTGTTTCACATGAACTTCTATTCCCAGGGCTCCAAACATGTTTGGGTAGTATTTGTAATCCAACTCTATTCTGTTTGCTGAGGACTTTTGCATGTATATTCATAGGAAATATTGGTCTATAGTTTTCTTTTCTTGTGGTATCTTTATCTGACTTTGGTATGAGGGTGATGTTGGCCTCATAGAATGAGTTAAGGTGTTTTCCCTCCTCTTTAATTTTTTGGAAGAGTTTGAGCAGAATTGGAATTGTCTTCTTGGAACGTTTAGTAGAACTCCCCTGTGAAGCCATCTGATCAAGGTCTTTTCTTTGTTGGGAGGTTTTTTATTACTGATCAGTCTCTTTTATAATAATTGAGGGGAGCAGATGTAGCTCAGTGGTTGAGTGCCTGCTTCCCATGTGTGAGGTCCTGGGTTCAATCCCTGCTACCTCCCAAAAACAAAAACAAACAAACAAAAAATTTATAGTAATTAGTTTGTTATGATCTATTTCTTCTTGAGTCAATTTAGGTAGTTATTTTATTTCTAAGAATTTGTGCATTTCATCTATATTATCTAATTTATTGGCATACAGTTGTTCATAGTATCCTCTTATAGTCCTTGTTATTTCAGCAGGGTAAGTAGTAATGTCCTTTTTTCCATTTCTGATTTTTGTTATTTATATCCTCTCTCTTTTTCTTTTTCCATCTAGCTAATGGTTTGTCAATTTTATTGCTCTTATCAAAGAACCAACTTTTTAGTTTTGTTGATTCTATTTTGTTGCTGTTTTCTATTTCATTTATCTCTCCTCTAATTTTTGTTGTTTCTTTCCTTCTACTTACTTTGGGTTTAGTTTGCTCTGCTTTTTCTAGTTCTTCCAGTTTTGAGGTTAAATATCAGATTTGAAGTCCTTTTTTCTTTTTCAATGTAAGCATTTAGAGCTGTAAATTTCCTTCTCAGTACTGCCTTTGCTGCATCCCATAAGTTTTGGTATGTTGCATTTTCATTTTTGTTCACATAAAGATATTTCCCAATTTTGCTTCTGCTTTCCTCCTTAACCCTTTACTTTTTTGAGTATGTTGTGTAATTTCCACATGTTTGTGTGTTTTCCATTTCTCCTTCTGTGAGTGATTTCTAGCTTCATTCCCTTGTGATTGGAGAATATACATTGTATGACTTCAATATTTTTTAATTTATTGAGACTTGTTTTGTTACCTAAGATATGTTCTATCCTGGTGTATGGTCCATGTGCACTTGAGGAAAATGTGTATTCTGTTTCCATTGAGTGCAGTATTCTATATATGTCTGTTAGGTCTACTTGGTTTAGTTTATCATTCAAGTCCTATACTTTTTTATTGATCTTCGGACTAGATACATTATCCATTATTGAGAGTGGTATATTAAAGTGTCCTACTATTAATGTGGAACCATTAATTTCTCCCTTCAAATCTGTCAATATTTGCTTCATATTTTGAGGGGCTCTGCTGTTAGATGCATATATATTTATAATTGTTACATCTTCCTATTGAATTGTCCCCTTTATCAGTATATATGGCCATTTTATCCCTCCTAATTTTTTTTTTTTTTGAGGTACTGGGGCTGGAGATTGAACCTGGAACCTTGTATGTAGGAAGCCAGCACTCAGCCACTGAGCCACATTAGCTCCCCTCGCCTAACTGTTTTTGACTTAAAGTCTATTTGATCTGATATTAGTATAGCCATCCCAGCTCTCTTTACCTTGGTACTTTCATAGTATATGTTTTTCCATCCATTCACCCTCAACCTACTTGTCTCTTGCAGACAGCTTATATTTGGGCCATGTTTTCTTTTTCATCCATTCTGCCAATCTCTGCCTTTTGACTGGAAAGTTTAATCCATTTACATTTAAATTCATTACTGATAATATAGGACTTTCTTCTGCTATTTTACTCTATAGCCTACATAAGTCTATATTTATTTGTTTCTGTGTGTGTGTTGTACCATATCGAGTGGCTTTTCATTTCTATATGGATATATTTTTTACCTATTTTTCTTGTGGTTATAATGGGGATAAAATTTAACATCCTTGGAATATGGCCTATGGGGTAGACACATAAAGCTTAGCTCTTACTAAAACAATTGAAAGGGAGTCTAGGGCTGCCTTGGCAACCTGCTTAGGGGTACAACAGACCAGGACACTGCTTCACAACTAACAGAAGAGTCAGGGACAGTGAGAAGGAAGCTGAAACACCAAACTGTGGGTTATTGATTCTCCCGGCCACCTGGAAGGGCTCCCCTCCCCATTGCTGAGATATCAGGCAAGGCTAAAACTCCTGGCAAATAATATCTGACTAAGAGGAGAACAGACTTCTTCCTCCCTGCAAGCACCTCTAGATATATATAGAGCAGTGGGGTGGGGGTGGGGGGCGGCAGGGGTTGCTCTGGGTCTTCTAGGAGGGTGCTAGAAAGAAAAGGAAACCAGTGAAAAATCTTGAGTTTCTCCTGCCTGTGGCTGGAAGTGGCACTTATATTCCACCCGCAAGACAAACAGTCTAAGTGGAGCCACTGGCTTCCTCCTCCAAAAGGAGTGTGGCAGCAACATCCCTGGGAAGAGAAGGGGTCGGAGAGGATGGAGGATGGTCTCTTTGCAGTTATTTTAGTCAGCTGAGCTCCCCTTGGGTGTCAGAAGGAATCCTGACATGGCAGGGATACAGGAGGGGGATCTGCTTAGGCAGGCTGCCATGCTCAGCAGCCTAGGTAAAGAGAGGAATTACATCAGAGAAGAGATGGGGATCTCCTCAGGCAGGCTGCCAAGCCATGCCTAGCAGCCTAAGTAAAGAGAGAATTTACATCAGAAGGGAGGCAGAGATAACAGAGAGGGAATAGGGGCTGATAGGTCTCTGGTTCCTTTCTGAGAAGCCATACAAGGTTATCAAGCACCCAGTGAAACTTCATGATGGAATATATTAACATCCTCTTTGTATTAGCTTTTATTGGATCTCTTATTAAAAAAAAAAAAGGTTCTTTTTTTACTTTCCTTATGTTACTCACTAATACCTCACTTAACACCTACAGAGGACAGTCTGCAGAGTGATTGATTGTTGAATAGCAACAGCCTGAGAAGATCACAAGGGGTCTAAGAGAAACGGCTGTTTTTCTGTGTATATCTTGGATTTTTTATCCTTTTCCTGCCTTCTTCCTTTTTTTCTTTTTCTTAAGCAAGCAAACAAACAAACGTGTATTGTTGTATTCCCCCTTCCTTTGTTTCTCTGTCTGTTAGTTTTTTCTCTTTCTTTTGTTTCCCAATTTTCTCTACCTTTGCTATATCTTTTCCCTCCTTTATCCTTATATTTTCTGTTTTCTGTTGTTGCTCTTTCATTCCACCTCTTTGGGCTTGGTATTCAATTTTTCCTGTACTCATTTCTCTCTCTCTCCTACTTTCTCTGTGTTTTATTAACTCATTTTTTCTTTCTTTCTTTTCTTCTCTCTTCTACTTTTTCTTTTCCCCTCTTCTCATCATTCTGGACTTTTAATTCATTCTATATTTTTCTCCCTTCTGTTTCATGTTTCATTGTTTCTATTCCACTTTCCTAATTTTATTCTTCTGTACTTCTTACTTGAGTCAATTATTCAATTGCCTACATCTTATTTGGTCCCTCTCCTACCTTTAACTATTATCACTACTATTACTCATTCTCTCTTCCTATCTCTTCCTATTTCTCTGGTACCAACATTTTTTTTTTCTCAAGGGAACATAGACAATGGCAAGGAAATAGAATAGGAGAAACAAAGTGTCAAAATGAAACCTTACCACACTCAAAACAACAAAATAAAACCTTGGAGGAGAGAGAGAAGACAATCAACTGAATAAACACACCAAGATAAACAGATGACTAGATACCAAGAAAAAAATACAAGTCACACTAAGAAACAGGAAGACATGGCCCAGTCCCATGAACAAACAAACAAAAAAACAAGAGGAAATGCAGAAAATGGAACAACTAATCACAGCTGTCCAAACAAATATCATGAATCAACTTAATGAAGTGAAGGAAGAGATTAAGGATATTGAAAACACACTGGGAGAACATACTGAAGAAATTGTAAACATACATAAAAAGATAATGGATATGATGGTGATGAATGGCACAATCCAAGAAATCAAAAATACAATGGAAGCACAAAACAGCAGATTTGAACAGGCAGGGGAAAGAATTAGTGATGTGGAAGACAGTACAACTGAAATCAAACATAATAGAACAGGTAGATGAAAAGATAGAAAAAGTTTGGCAGGGACTCAGGGACTTGAATGACAACATGAAACACACAAACATATGCATTATGGGCATCCCAGAGGGAGAAAAGAAGGAAAAGGGGATAGCAGGAGTGTTGGAGGAAATAATGGCTGAAAACTTCCCAACCCTATTGAAGGAGATGGATGTACATATCCAAGAAGCACAAAGAGTATAAATCCCAAGAGGCCTACTCCAAGACATATATTTGTCAAATTGTCAAATGCACAAGACAAAGAAAGAATACTGAAAGCAGCAAGAAAAAAGAGAACCATCACATACAAGGGAAGCACAGTAGATTAAGTGTTGCTTTCTCATCTGAAACAATAGAGGCAAGAAGGCAGTGGTATGACATAGTTAAGGTGCTAAAAGAAAAAGCTTCCAACCAAGAATTCTCTATCCAGCAAAATTGGCGTTAAAAAATGAGGGGGAGTCCAAAATATTCACAGACAGAATCTTCTAAGAGAGTATGTTAATAAGAAACCAACCTGACCTTCAAGAAATACTAAAGGGAGTTCTGCAGGTTGGAAGAAGAAAACAGGAGAGAGAGAGTTGGAGGAGAGTGTAAGAACAACTGAAAAGACAAAAAGAGTAATAAAAACAATATATGACATACATAAACCCAAAGAAAATTTGGCGAATCTAAGTAATTCCATGACAATAATAATGTTGAATGTTAATGGACTCACCAGTCTAGAGACACAGACTGGCAGAATGGATAATGAAATATGACCCATCTGTATGCTATCTACAAGAAACCCACCTTAGACCCAGGGATTCAAGAAGGCTGAAAGGGAATGGTTGAAAAACAATTTTACAAGCAAACAATAACCAAAAGATGGTGGTTTAGCTACACTAATATCAGAAAAAATAGACTTTAAATGCAAAACTATTGTAAGAGACAAAGACAGACACTATATATTAATAAAAGGGGTAATATTTCAAGAAGAAAGAACAATCATAAACACTTATGCACTTAACCAGGGTGCCTCAAAATACATGAGGCAAACACTGGAAAAACTAAGTGGAGAAATAGATGCCTCTACAATTATAGTGGGGGACTCTAATACACCATTATCACCATTAGACAGAACATCTCGACAGAGAATCAATAAAGACACAAAGACTTTCAATATTATATTAGAGGATCTGTACCTAATAGACATATACAGAACACTACACCCAAATACAGTGGGATATACATTCTTCTCAAGTGCACATGGATCATTCTCCAGGATAGACCACATGCTAGGCCACAGAACAACTCTTAATGAATTTAGAAAGATTGAAATTATACAAAGTAATTTCTCTGAACACAATGGAATGAAGCTGGGTATCAGAGAATCAGAATAGGAACAAAGATATGGAAGTTAAATAACACATTCTTAGACAAATAGTGAGTCAAGGAGGAATTCTCAAAAGAAATCAGTAACTACCTTGAAATGAATGTAAATGACAACACAACATATCAAAACCTTTGGGATGCAGCAAAAGCAGTACTGAGAGGGAAATTCATAGCCACAAATGCATATATCAAAAAAGAAGAAAGAGCTAAAAATCAAAGACCTAACTGCACACCTGGAGGAATTAGAAAAAGAACAACAAACTTACCCAAAGGAAGTAGAACGAAGGAAATAACAAATATTAGAGCAGAACTAAATGAAATAAAAAATAAGAAAGCACTAAAAAAAAAACAAAAACAAAAGCTGGTTCTTCAAGATGATCAATAAAATTGACAAACCTCTAACTAGGCTAACAAAGGAAAAAAGAGAGAAGATGCAAATACACAAAATAAGAAGTGGGGAAGGGGATATCACCACTGACCCAAAGAAATAAAGAGTATCATAAGAGGGTACTTTGAAAAATTATATGCCAACAAGATGGACAATTTAGAAGAAATGCACAAATTTCTAGAAACACAGAAGCAGCCTACATTGACAAAAGAAGAAATTGATGAGCTCAACAGACCAATCACAAGTACTGAGATAGAATCAGTCATCAAAAACCTCCCAACTAAGAAGGGCCCAGGACCAGATGGCTTCACAGGTGAATTCTACAAAACATTCTGGAAAGAACTAACACTAATTCTGCTTAAACTCTTCCAAAAAATAGAAATGGAAGGAACATGGCCTAACTCATTCTATGACACCAACATCATCTTAATACCAAAGCCAAACAAAGACACCACAAGAAAGGAAAACTATAGACCAATCTCCCTAATGAATATAGATGGTAAAATCCTCAACAAAATACTTGCTAATCGTATTCAACAACACATCAAATGAATTATATACCATGACCAAGTGTGCTTCATCCCTGGTATGCAAGGATGGTTCAATATAAGAAAATCTATCAATGTTATACACCACATAAACAGATTGAAAGAAAAAAAAGGCACATAATCATCTGTATAGATGCAGAAAAAGCATCCAACAAAATATAGCACTATTTCCTGATAAAATCACTACAAAAGATAAGGATAGAAGGAAACTTCCTCAACATGATAAAGGGTATATATGAAAAACCCACAGCAAACATCATATACAATGGTGAAATACTAAAAGCTTTCCCTCTAAGATTGGGAACTAGACAAGGATGCCCACTATAACTACTCCTATTTAACATTGTGTTAGAAGTACTTGCTCAAGCACTAAGGCAAGAAAAAGATATAAAAGTCATCAAAATTGGAAAGGAAGAATTTAAAACTTCACTATTTGCAGACGATATGATTCTATACATAGAAACCCTGAAAAATATACAACAAAGCTTCTAGAGCTGACAAATGAACTCAGTAAAGTCACAGGTTATAAGATCAATGTACAAAAATCAGTTGCATTTCTGTCCAATACTGAGCAATCTGAGGAGGAAATCAGGAAAAAATATGATTTACAATAGTGACTAAGAGAATCAAATACCTAGGAATAAATTTGACTAAAGATGTAAATGACTTATATGCAGAAAAATTACATAACACTGTTAAAGGAAATCAAAGAAGACTTAAATAAATGGATGAATATTCCCTATTTATGGAGAGGAAGACTAAACATTATTAAGATGTGTATCAAGGGAAATGGATGTGGCTCAAGTGATTGGGCTTCCATCTACCATATGGGAAGTCCAGGGTTTGATTCCCAGGGTCTCCTGGTGAAAGGCAAGCTGGCCTGCACAGCAAGCTGGCCTGTGCAGGGGTATTGGCCTGCACAGAATGCTGGACCTAGGGAGAGCTGGTGCAACAAGATGATGAAACAAAAAGAGACACAGAGTAGAGACAATAAGAGACACAGCAGACCAGGGAGCTGAGGTGGCACAAGAGATTGAGCACCTCTCTCCCACTCCGGAACTTCCCAGGATTTGTTCCCAATGCCACCTAAAGAAAAGACTAGCAGACACAGAAGAACACACACAGAGCAGAGAGCAAGCACAAAACAATGGGGGGAGGGGGGGCAGATAAATAAATAAATAAATAAATAAATATATATATATATATATTTTTTTAAAGATGTCAGTCCTACCCAAACTGATGTACAGATTTAATGCAATCCCAATAAAAATCAACACAGCATTTTTTACTGAATTGGAAAAACTAACTATGAAACTTATTTGGAAGGCCAAGAGGCCCTGAATAGCCAAAGATATATTGAAAAAGAAAAATGAAATCAGAGGAATCACACTACCTGACTTTAAAACATACTACAAAGCTACAGTGGTAGCTGCATGGTATTGGCAAAAGGATAGACATTCTGACCAATGGAGCCAAATTGAGAGTTCTGATATAGATCCTCATATATACAGTCATCTGATATTTGAAAAAGCCACCAATCCCACTCAACTGGGAGAAAATGGTCTCTTCAACAAATGGTGCTTGGAGAGTTGGATATCCATATCCAAAAGAATGAGAGAGGAACACCATCTCCCACCTTATACAAAAATTAATTCAAGATGGATCAGAGATCTAAGTATAAGAGCCAAAACCATAAAGACCTTGTAGGATAATGTAGGAATACATCTATAGGGCCTTGTAGAAAGAAATGATTTCATGAACTTCACACCTAAAGCACGAGCAGCTAAAGAAAAAATAGACAAATGGGACTTCCTCAAAATTAAAAACTTTTGTACCTTGAAGGAGTTTGTCAAGAAAGTGAAAAGGCAACCTACCCAAAGGAAGAAAATATTTGGTAACCATATATCTGATAGGAGTCCATTATCTATCTATATAAAGAAATCCTACACCTCTAAGATAAAGACAAACAACCCATTTTTAAAATGGGCAAATGATTTGAATAGACACTTCTCCAAAGAAGAAATACAAATGGCTAAAAAGTACATGAAAAGATGCCCAACATCACTAGCTATTAGGGAAATGGGAATCAAAACTACAATGAGATATCACTTTAAACCCATTAGACTGGTGGCTATTAAAAAAACAGAGGGTTATAAGTGTTGGAGAGGATATGGAGGAATGGGAAACCCCATCCACTGCTGTGGGAATGTAGAATGCTACAGCCATTGTGGAGGACAGTTTGACAGTTCCTCATAAAACTAACTATAGAACTGCTATATGATCCAGCAAGTCCACTGCTGGTTATATACCCAGAAGAATTGAAAGCAAGGACAAGAACAGATATATGCACACCAATATTCATAGCAGCATTATTCACTATTGCCAAAAATTGAAATCAACCTAAATGCTCATCAACTGGTGAATGGATAAGCAAAATGTGGTATATACATACAATGGAGTATTACTCAGTTGTAAAAAGGAATATAGTACTAACACACAGGACAACATGGATAAACCTTGAGGACCTTATGTTGGGTGAAACAAACCAGGCATTGAAGGACAAATATTACATGGCCTCACTGATATAAATTAAGAAACTGAACAGATTCACAGAGCAAGAGTCTGGAAGATATGTTTACAGGAAATAGAAAGGGAGAAGAAAGTTGTGAGCCAAGGCCATATGGGCAAAATCTATGACAAGGTGGAAGCATGTAGTTGAGCAGTGAAGGGACAATGTTGGGTGGGTGGTGCAGGTTTGTCAGGGGGACAGGGTGGAGTGGGTGGGGAGGGTGGGTTGGATGATCCAAGGAACTGGGGGTAAGGTTGGGGGAGGGAGCAGGTGAACACTGGGGATTGGTGGGTATGTGGTTGAAATTACAATGTTGGGAATGCTTATTTGGCAATATGACAAGGAAGGGTTACTGGTTTAGGGTATTGGATGGAGGGCATTTGGGCCAGGGTGCACCTGGGCAGTCTTCCAGTGAACATGTGAGTGATCATTTTGGCACAGTGTGTTGCATCAGTGGGTAGAGACCTACATAATGAGTGGGAAGGTGTTGGACTACCATCCTAGAGAGGCCCACTATGTTCTCAAATAGAGGTATAGGAGTCACTTGAGAGCATCAGTGGTGCCTAATAGGGGAGGACAGACCAGTGTGTCAAGCCCTCAGTGAAGATGAAAGTAACAATTAATCTTGTCCTTCAAGGAGTGAAGCCTGGTAGTCACCATGGGCCCAAAGGGAAGGGGGAGGGAGGAATAAAATAGATGGAATAGAAGGCAATTTGGGGGTCATAGAAGTGTTCTGCATGATCTTGCAGAGATGGATACAGGCCACGTTAAACTTTATCAGATCTTATGAAAGTATATGGTCCAAAATGTAAACCACAATGTGAACCATTGACGATGGTTAGTGGCTCTGTTTCAATATTTGTGCATCAATTTTAACCAATGTACCATATATAAAAGGTTATTGATGGGGGAAAGGGGAATGAGAGAGGATGTTGGGTATATGGGAATCCCCTGTATTCTGTATATGACTCTACTGTACTGTACGTGACCTAAATCTTTTTTGAAGAAAAAATGAAAAAAAAAAAAAAAAAAAGACATTGGGGGAATAAATGGAAGAAAATGTCACTGTACATACAGGAAAACAGTCTTACAGTGATGAAAGGCAAAATGTAAAACAAAAGTTTTTTTTCTTTGAATATTTTTTCATTATTTTTTAATATTCCAATTTTTTAAAGTATTCTATTTTTACCTTTTATTTTTTTCTGTATTTTATTTCTTATATATAAAACTATTGTTACTATTTCATTTTCTTATTAATTGTATGTGGCTATTATATTGGCTTCATTTTTTAAGAAGTTTTGATTACAAAAGGGTTACAACTGTGACAGGGGAGGATCATTGGTGCAGGGTGTCAGTGAGCAGGGATACATGGGAGGAAGTTCACTTGGGTATACACATATAAGTCACATAAGTGTGTTCAAATGTTCATGGGGGCATTGTCACAGTGAGTATAGATTCGCACAATAACCAAAAACCTTAAATTCCCATCCAGGGGAGCTCTGCCAAATTCTCTAATGGAACAACAAGAATGTCCCCAAGTACAGGGACAATGACTTGTGAAGGAGGATGGTCCATTGAAGGACCCTTGATATTGATGACTATGCTTATGAGCCTTTGCTCTTGAAATTGAAACTTAGCCTAGTAATGTAGGGTGCCTAAGAGTTACCTATGGGGAGCCTCCTTGTTGCTCAAATGTGACCCCTCTCTAAGCCAAACTCAGCTTATAAAAGCAATAACTTACCCCCAGCATGGGACATGACTCTCGGGGATGAGCCGCTCCGGCACCAAGGGATTGCTACCAAGTACCAACAAACAATGCCTCTGGAAAACAACAACAACAACAACAAAAAACCCACCTTGACCAAAAGGGGGAAAAATTAAAGGTAAATGAGTTTGTAGGGCTAAGAGACTTCAAAGTGAGTCAGGAGGCCAACCCAGAGGTAGTGCCTATGCACATCTCAACAGGATCTCATCGACCGCCAAAGTAGATATGACCTCAGATAGTAAAGCTCAGGGTTATGGAGACATCCAGACACTAACATCAGAGCAGACAGCTCAAGAATTTGGCCCCTTGCCTGGGGGCCCTAATCTGTTATTTATACCTCCCAGTGTGACTGAGTTAGACTCAGCAGTGGTTTCCCTATTTGAATCTATAATTAGTGCTAGAGTTGGTAGGTGTACACCTAAGAGACTTAAATCTTTGGGCTGTCCATGTGCCAGCTGAGCCCTAATTTCAATGGAGTTGCAACACCTACTCTCCAGTTCAATGGACTCACCCAGGACAACTAACAGGGAGGAAATGATGGACAAACAACATACCAAAGAACCAAGAGTGCTGACAACTGCAAGCAAGAGAGACCCATCTATCAGCTGTATGGGATAGAAGCCCCCCTCAATTAATGGTGGATTGTGCATCATATTCCCAGAGTCCTCAGAATTGGGAAATGAACTATGGAATAAAATAAACCTACTAGTATTCTATTATAGACTACTTGTGATTCTAGCAATGGGAGAAATACCATTGTTGTGGAGGCAATGACCCATGGATGTTCTGGGGTTAGGGAGAGGGAAAAACAGGTGTAATAGGGGGACATTTTCAGGACTTGGGAATCATCTGAATGACATTACAATGACAGATACAGGCCATTATATATCTGGCCATAACCTACAGAGTCTAATGGGAGAGAGTGTAAATTACAATGTAAACTGTAATCCATGCTTAGTGGCAATGCTCCAAAATGTGTTTATCAATTGCAATGAATGTACCACACTGATGAAAAATGTTGCTAATGTGGAAAAATGTGGTAAGTGTGGGGAGCAGGGCATATGGGAATCCCCTATACATTCTCTGTAACATTTATGTAATTGAAATATATTTTAAAAAATAAAAAAAAGTGAGAAAAAAAAGATAACACATCTTATGGTGATGAAAGATACAATGCCAAAAAAAAATTTACATCCTAGATATATTAAAATCATATTTGGTTTGATACCAACATAATTTCAATATCATGCACATATACTTTTCCTATTCCTCTCTGTTCCCCTACGTTTTTTTGTACTTGTTACCATTTATATCTTTATATATGTCCAAAATCTTGATTTATCATTACATTTTATGCATTTTCGTTTTAGCACCTGTAGGAAGTACAAAGTGGAGTTTCATACCAAATGATACAATATAATCATACTGTCAATTATAATTACCCAAATGGTTACCTTTATCACAGGTCTTTATTTCTTTATGCTGTTTTGAACCACTGTCCCATGCCCTTTCCTTTCAGTCTGAAAAACTCCCTTTAGCCTTTCTTGTAGGGCAGGTCTAGTGGTGATTAACTCCATTAGCTTTTGTTTATTTGAGAATGTCTTAACCTCACCCTTAATTTTGAAAGAAAGTCTTGCTAGATATAAAATTCTTGGGTGGCTGTTGTTTTCCTTCAGTACTTTAAGTATTCCAACCCACTGCCTTTTTGCTTCCATGGTTTCTGATGAGAAATCAGCAATCTAATTGGCACTCTCTTGTACATAATATGCTGCTCTTCTCTTGCAGCTCTCAGAACTCTCTTCTTCTTCTTTGCATTTGATATTGTAATCAATATATGATGGAGTGTATTTTTCTTCATGTTTACTCTGTTTTGTCTTCTCAGAGCTTCTTGGATGTGCATAACGATCTCTTGCTAAGTTTTGGGTTGTTCTCTGTCATTATTTCTTTGACTATTCGTTCTTCTTCTTTTTCTCTTTCTTCTCCTTCTTAGACTCCCATAACACATACATTGGTGCACTTGATGGTGTCCCTTAGCTGTCTTAGGCTATTTTCATTTTTAATGGTTCTTTTTTCTTTCTGCTCCTCAGCCTATTTTCAAGGGTCTTGTCTTCATGTTTACTGATTCTTTCTTCTGCCAGCTCCAAACTGCTCTTGCAATCCTCCTGGGTATTTTTCATTTCAATTATTGTGGTCTTCAACTCTAGTAGTTCTCTTTGGTTCCTTTTTTAAAGCAGTTTTTTTGATATATCTTCACACACCATACAATGCATCCAAAATATAGAATTAATGGCTCTCAGTGTAATCATCATCAACAATCATTTTTGGAACATTTTCATTACTCCAAAAAGCTAAACCCCATATCCCTTTGTAGTCATCTCTCAATCCCTATATCCTTCCCCAGCCCTACAAATCCACCAATCTAATTCTGTCTCTATAGATTTATTTATGTTTACATTTTATACAAATTGACTCATACCATATGTATTACTTTGTATCTGGTTTCATTCACTTAGCATAATTTTTAAAAATGAATATAATCATTTTTTAAAAAATTAGAGATGTTGTAGGTTTACATAAAATTCATATAACAAATACAACATTCCCATATACCCCTATTGTTGACACTTAGTGTTGGTGTGGTAGCTTTGTTACAATTGATAAAAGAACATTAAAATATTTCTGTTAATTATAGTCCATAGTTTGTATTAGGTGTATTTTCCCCATATGCTGCCCTATTTTTAACACCTTGTGGTAATGATGTACGTTTGTATAATTCATGAAAAAACATTCTCATATTTGTACTATTAACCACAAACATCATCCACAACAGTGTTCACTGTGTTATAGAGTTCCATGTTTTATCCTCTAGCTTTCCTTCTAGTAACATACATGACCCCAAACTTCCCCTTTCAACCATATTTGCACACATAATTCAGCGCTGTTAATTAGACTCACAATAATGCACTACCATCACCTCTATTCATTTCCAAATATTTACAATCCACCTAATTAGAAATTTTGCACAAATTAAGTATCAGCTCCCCATTTTCTACCCCTATTTTATCTCCTGGTAAACTGTATTCAAGATTCTAACTCTATGAGTTTGTTTATTATGATTAGTTCGTATTAGTGAGATCACACAATATTTGTCTTTTTTTGGTTCCTTTTTAAAATTTGTATCTCTTTACTTAGACTCTCATATTGTTTATTCTTTCATTTCCTGGTATCCTTTAGTTCTTTCTCTGTACCTTCCTTCATCTCTTTGAGAATTTTTAAGATCACTTTTTTAAAGGCTTTGCTTGGTATGTCCACATACTTTTCTATTTCATTGGTGTTTTCTGTATTTTTATCCTCTTCTTTTGGACAGACCATCATTTCCTGTTTCTTTGCTTGCCTTGTACTTTTTTGTTGCACATTGTACATTTTAATATTTAAAATGTTAACTCTTGGATTTACTCCCTGGAATGTCTGTTTTTTGGTTTTGTAATCAGCTGGTGATAAGACTGAGATTTTCTTGAGCTTCAGCATCTATCAGGAATGTCTGCACAAGGTGAATGCAGTACGCAGGGTTTTCCCTGTCTTTCTTGTCGTGGGCTTTTGCTTCTAAGTTATTTTGGAGTCCCCTCTGTTTCCCAGGAGACAGACTTCTCGCTCCTGGGTGTGTCCAGCCTGCAGTACTTTGTCCCAGACTGTCCACCTCTATAGGTTTTTACATTCCTTTCATTGTCTCATGCTGCTTTTGCCTGGAGGGCAAATTCTGGGAGGAGGGTCACCCTGGTGAAGACTTTCCTGCGTCAGTCTTTTCCAGCCAAAACAGGGCCAGAGACCCATGACAGGACTGCAAACTGGCTCCAAAGTGCCCTGGGGAGGGGATCAAGATTGGCACCAAAACCTTCTCTGACTGTTCCCAAAGCTGAGCTTTCCTGGTCTGCTCAGCAATTGCAACCCTCAGCTAACTCTCCCCCACAGCCCTAAGGAAGTGCTGCATCTTTAAATCTCCAATGCTTCTGCTCCTGTCTGAATAAAAAGCTGTGATCAATGATTGGTTGTGTCCACTCCTTTCTTGGAGAAGAGGATTTTTGTTGTTCCTTTCTGCCACCAGCAGCTAGCCAAGGACTGGATCCCACGGCTGCCTGGTGTGGGAGTAGGGGATGGATGCTGGTAGCTGCTGCACAGAGAGAGCAATTTAAAATTCTTTACCATGATTAATCAGCCTCTTCCTCCTGCTCTTCCCCGGATGCTGTATAGTGTTCTTCTGGCCTCCAGAGTGTCAAAATAGTTGTTCCAGACAGTTCTTGCCAGTTTAATAGTTTTGGTGGAAGGACTGTGTCCTGGAGCTCCCTACTCCACCATCTTCCTCCCCCATGTCTCAATTCTTAATCCTGAATTCCTGAGAGAGAGATTATGTCTTGCCAAACTGAGCCTCAAGCTTGGTTTTGCTGTAGTCAGATATCCTCACCTTTGTTCAATCAACTGCAGCCAAAGGGTGGTGGTCACTCTGAAACATCATGGTCACCTCTATAATAAGGGACATTTCCCCAAAAAGTGGCTGTGTCTGGAAAAAATACCCCCAAATTGAATCTGGTGACTATTTATACATTTGTTTTATTTTGTTTCTTAATGATTTTAAAGTTTCTAATAGTTGACTTATAAATAAAATGTTAAACATGATTTGGTCATAAGTAGGAAACTCCATTCTAGTGATGAAGGGAAAAAAAAAAAATAACCAGGCATACATCATCATTACTTCATGTGGAAAGTGACAAAAACCTCAGAGGTCATAATTACCAATGTATCTCAACATTTTTCAAAGTGCGATTATCTGTGTAATTTATAATTACTCAATGTAGTAGTGTATACATTACAAATACCAAATACGTATGTATATGTATTCAAAGGGGATTCTAAAATAAATATATTTTATATGAAAATGCATTAAAAACTAAATTATTACATAGATTATTTTATTGCATTCAAATAACTCAGCAATATGCCTTCAGAACTATAGCTGTATTGTTTAAATTTCTGATAAACTAGTGATATACAATGTTGTAATGCCATCGGAAAATATTATATAGATTTTAAAGTGCTGAAAATGAGAAATGTAAAAGCTAGATCACAATACAAATGACACCAAGTATGCAAAATATATATTTAAGACAAATAAAAAAATACCCATATGTGAAATAAATTGAAATTAAATGTTAATGAAGATTAGGGAAATACAGGTATGAAAACTGCTATTTAAGAATTGTATGGGTCATAACTTTAAAGCAATAGATTTTTGCAAGCTGAAATTCATGTTCTATATATGTCAATACCAGTATGAATTTTTGTTTATCAAAAATCTTTTTCAAGCATCACAAATTTTAGGGGCACAAAAACTCAAATCATAAACTGTGACATGATATGTGAAGAGCTATGAAAAAATATATTATGTAGTTATATATGTGAAAATATATTAGGAAAAAATCCAGCTTACATGAAATTCATTTTGAAAATTTAAGTAAGAAATGATATAGTTCTTTACAAGATTTTCAGGGAATTTGAAAAGAAATGCTATGCTGAGTAGATCTTTTTAAAAAGTAATGACTTAAGATTTCAGAGTGAGATGAGAGAAAATGTCAGAATTAAAGCATATGGATTCATATGCAATATACAGAGAGGTTATCTAGCTTGGGAGCTGTTTCGCATAAAAATGAAGGAAAAAACACACACCATCCATTTAGAACTTTCAGAACTGTACACAAACATTTATCCTGGACTGCAAAAACAAATTCCCTACCTTTTTTTTAGAAGATAGGATAATTTCATTTCCTTGTTAGTTTCCATTTTCCACTAACCTCTGTACTACCTGGCTTGAGTTAATGTGCCAAAATACTATGCAAAAGCTGTCCTTGTTTCAGCTTAATTGGTAACCAGAAATAGAGAACATCTCAAGGAATATCTAACAGCATTGCAGGGATGAAATGTTTGGACTGTTTGGATCAGGTTTTGATAAGAATGTGAATTATGTTTGTTTAAATGTCCTTAAGTCTCCAAAGCCTTCGGGCCAAGACTATGGTGACTCTGACTCAAATGACATTTTGTGCCTTCAGTGTAACTGATTCTGCTGGGGCCACACTGAAACCCTTACCTCTGGAGTACTGAACCCTCCTCATACCTTCACATGCCACACTGACTCTATTATGACTTCAACCAGTCAATGTCATTTTGTACATGGCCAGCAGGACACTAAAGGCAAATCAGCAGGGATCCTGCATGGCTGCTGCCAGGGATCTTCAACTACTTCCAGAACACTAACTTGCCCATATTTACTCCATCTTGGTGTTTGCTTTCCTTGTGTTTGCTTGCGATACTCTTCTTATTAGAATAAAACTTATATTTGATAGAATGCTCAGATTTTAAATGTATAGTTTCATGAGTTGTAACCCCCCTTGATGATTATCCTAGTTAGGATATAGAGCATTTCCACCATTCAAGGAAGTTCCCATAAGAACCTTCCTCATCAGTTGTCCACCTCTTCCTCAAAACAATCATTTAAAATATTTCTATCATTATCGATTAATTTTGATAGTGTGACTTCTTTTGAGCTCATTGTAAAGTTTTTTAGTTTTGTCCATGGTGTTGCTTATATCACTAATTTATTCTTTTTATTGTTGAATAGTATCCCTTTGTACAGGTATGCCACCTGACATTTGGGCTGCTTTGAGTTTTTTGCTCATAGCAATTGATCTATTATGAACATTTGTGTACAAATCTTTTCATGTCTCTTGGGCAAATTCCTAGAATTTGGATTGCTGGGTAACTGGTATTTATAATAAATTAACCATGACTCTCAGGCTAGTGAGTTTACTTAATATTACATTCACCTGATAACACAGAGGATATCCAAGATTGAAGGGCAATCCTGATTTATGACAAAATAATCATGGTAAGCCCATCTGCAGAGCTATTTCTGGGCATTAGGAGGCCTTCACCCCATGTTTTCCTTTGGTCCTGCTGTGGCTAGTATATCTTTCCATTTGAAGCTTTATCCCTGCTATCTGCCTTACAACACTTCCATCTACAATCCACCATTCACTGTGCCCCCAATGTTAGCTTTGCAAAATGCAAATGCAATCATATCATTGCCAAATATTCAACAATTGCTACATATCACAACAGGATGAGGTTCACAGGACACAAGGTCCTCTTGATTAAAATTTCCCCAAATAGTTAAGTTTCATTTGTTACTAGACCTTCTCATACCCACTGCTTTTTTAGGCCACTGTATGTGTGACAGGCTATTCCTTGAATGCACTCACTGGTTCATACCTCCAAGTCTTGTTCCCTGAAATGTCCTCCTGCTCCTGACCACAGGGAAAATTCCTCTTCCTTCTTTAGAGTCAATTCAGCTGTTTCCTCCTCTGTGAAGGTTTTCCTGAATTACTGTGATAATTATGACTCCCTTTGTAGCTTATGCCTACCTTCCTCCCAGTAATGGTCACATGATATCATTTGGTCAATTTCCATATCTCTGCCTCATTGTGATGTAAATAATATCCTTCATTGCAGGTATGTTATCTTTTCTTCTATTTATTGCCATCACCCTTCACAGTGCTTTGCAAAAAGTGATTGTCCAATTAGCAGTTGTTGAATAAATGAGAGAATAAATGAATGAATGAAGTTCTTGAGGACTACTTCAGCTCAAGCTTTTTGGGGAAAAAGTAACAGATGGTATGCTAGGGGCAAATAACAGGAAGAAGAGAACTTTTGCTTGACTGGAAACTCAAGAGTCTTCTATGTGATAGTGCTTTAAAGTACAACACTTTCACATAAGCCTCTTTGTTTTTATTTTGAACCTTATAATAATTGGCAACAGAGGCAGTACAGACATTATTTCAATTTCATATTTGATAGGTGAGTGAATGGGCTCAGAGAAGTTAAGTAACTGACCCAGGGTAATAGAGATGGCTAGTAACAGAGATGGAGCTAGAACTATGGTTCCTAGAAATAACTACACATATTCCATGTTTTTCAGATTTTCATTGCCCTTTTTATTCTAAACTTCACCTACTTTCCTACACACTCACACAATGAATTAAGACATAAGACATGGAGCTAGAAAGATATCATGTGATCTGCCCTCTTAGAATGAGACTGATCATTTTCCTACCTAAGACAAAAACCATCTATATCATCTCACTTAATCTGTGCAAATGGTCTCCTAGTCACGAGCGTTAGTTCTCCACATCTGTAAATCAGTATACTTGTGTCTCACAGAAACCTTAGAAGCAAGTAAGATGCACTTCCCAAGACTATAATTTCCCTGCAATGTGTCTTCCTTCTCTTTGGGATTGGAATGCTAAGAAGAAAAGCCTTCTCTTTCTGTCTCTCTCTCTCTCCACCAGGCATGGCAGTGGAGGAACCATGCTGGGCATATCTGTGGTCCAACCCTACCATATTAGCCATAGTAGGGTGACTCTCAGCCTTGAAGAGTACAGACCAAATGGCAGGCTAACCTGCCATTGATGCCTTCAGTGCCTCCAAAAAAAGCCTGGTGTGAACCAACACATCAGCCAGGCCCTGCTATTCATCTCTATTTACCTGTTTCAGAGGAGGGGCAATGAGAGCCCTCTTTTCACTCTTAGCCATATCACCTTGACTCAATTAAAAGATGTTGCTTGGGGAGCAGATGTAACTGAGTGGTTGAGCACCTGCCTCCCAAGTATGAGGCCCCAGGTTCAATCCCCGGTACCTCCTAAAAAATAAAAAAAGATGTTGCTATAGTGGCTAGTTTTTGTTGTTGCTCTGTTTTGTTTTAGATTTTGCTTGTTTTATGTTTCCTTACACACTGTCACTATGACTGCAGCCTAGTCATACAGAGAGTGACAGAGTAAAGAGTTTCAACTCAGCATAAATCAATTGCAGTGATCATTAGTAGATATTGACAATCTCAGAAAGAAAGGAATCCCTAAAATTAAACCCCGGAAAGGGTGACTGTATATTACTGAAAAAGACAACCCCAAATAAAAAGAAAATAGCCTGCTTAAAACTCAGCAGCACAGTTACCACATGTGACTGGGTTATGATGATTGTAAAGATTTGTTAATTTTCAAACAATCAGTAAAAACATGCATTTGCTTTGTATGCTGTGGCAGTTTGATATTATTTATGAATTCCAAAAAGAGATTTTGATTATGTTTTTAAACTGGTCTGTTTCTTTGAGCATGATATCCTTTGATTGTGTTAAATTCAAAGGTTTTACGATTACTTTATTAAATCAAGATTAGGGCTTTGATTCGACCATGTTTTTTGGGCTTGCAGGGTTGAGTCCCCACCCCATGGGTAGGCTGATAAAACAGACGGGAGTAGATGCGTAGAAAAAGACACGGCAGAGGAGAGAACTTGGTTTTGACACTGGAGCCCTGGGAAGAGTTGAGCCATTTGCCTAATAGTTTACAGCTGACCTTGTGAAGAGACCAGAGCAGCTGAGCCCAGAAAGAAACAAGCTTCAGGAAGAGAGATGAGCCTTAAGAGGAAGAAGAAAGGAGTGGCCAGGCAGAAGTCGCCCACCATCTTGCTTAAACACGTGACAACAGAGTTTGGTAAGGAAGTAACCTTGAGTTGGACTCTTTAGGACCTTGTAACTGTAAGCTGTTACCCCAAATATATACCCCTTATAAAAGCCAACAGATTTCTCATACTTTGCATCAGCACCCCTTTGGCTGACTAATACATATGCTTTATTTCTGCCCTTCAAGTTTCTATAACTGTTTTCTGTATTTAATCTACAATATCTATTAGTATCAAAGACAGATTTGTTACAGCTTTATATTTGCAGATATTCTCTGGTTTTTATGCATACCTGGGCTTTCTCAATACAATGTTAGCAAGGAGAATTTATAACAGAATTTGAAAATGAAATAAGCATGCTGTAATATTATTTAAAATGTAGTAGTCATGCTTGTATTTTTCTGCAGGTGGAAAAAAAAAGATTAAAACATAAGGTGTTCTTTTCTGATAAAGTCTACCTTTCTATCAGGGAAAGTTCAAAGAAAAATAATGAAAATCTGTTGTGTGAAATATAAGTGCATCTTTTTTCAAAATTTGGATATCTAGGTATGATTATTTGTGATTTTTGTGACAAAAATAAATAGCTTTCTGTACTTTCTATACAAGTAGAGTACTATTCTAAATTCTCTAAAACAGAAGCACCTTAACTGATAAGAGTTTTGAAAGAAAGAACAGAACTGCAAACTGCTGTTTCTTTGGATGTAGTCCTGTGCCCAAAATAAAGAAATAAATAAAGGAGCCAAATAGTAGGCAATTTTATCACCTGAAAGCAGTCTAATTATTTATTGTAGACCACAGTCCTATTAATTCTTAATGCAAGTCTCTATATCATTTTTTAAATGTAAGTTTAATGCAAGAAGCAGCAGCTCTTGCTCTGTAACTTATCAAAGATAATAATAGCAATAAAAGCTGGATTTGTCTTTTAGACCTAAAAAAAAAACCCACCAAATTTACACAGAGAAAGTGATATACAGCGATGACACAAGCTATACTCCTGTTATCAGAAAATAACACAATTGAATTGCACTGGGCCAGCTCAAGTTGTCATTTCGTGTTGCTATTGTTTCTTATGAAATAAATAGCTTTGTTTATCATGGGCCAATGTGACATGGTAGTGCAAAAATCATATTCCATGCTGTGGCAGCTGGGAAGAGAGCAGGTGTCACCACTCAACTAAACCTGCAAAATCCTTTGGAAATCCTATTTATTAAAGTCTGCTTTCCTTGCACCTTGCTCACTGGCCACTCCACATATTCTACAGCCAAATTCACAAATATATTCCTGATAAACCAATAGAAGTGCCCATCCAGAAAAATAAGGGTCTTTCTTAAGAAACATTGAAATACAAATTGATTTCACCAGAGCCACCCAAAAGCACTGCATAGTGTACACTTACTTAGAACCAATTTAAGCTGCACTTTCACCACAGTTAAAATGCAGCTTTTAAAAATAGCTCTGTTCCTTTATATAAAAGTACAGTGCAGAAATCTTGCAGCACACCATTCATAATAATAAAATCATTTACCTATCCCTCTACCTCCTCGTGGTTTTTCTCATTTTCTCCCCAGCAACTTGTGACTTTTCTTTTGTAAGTTGCATTATAGAATCTTACAGTGAGGGCATGATAATGAAGAAAAACAAAACTAATGGGAAAAAATTATAATTAAGCAATCCATGGCACATTTCTGCATGAAGCAATGGAGGCAATTTACAATATTGGTCATAACTGTAGGAAAAGCCTTTGTTGTACTAAGGCACATTTTTACGCTGATAAAGTATCTATTGAACCTAGAGTGCACTCACAATGGTTTTTCCCATAATATAACTATATTCTATGTCCTGAGGTGAGGATAAAAGTAAAAAGTAAAATTAAAAGGAAATGTATAATAGGTGTTCTTTGTTCCCACTGAAAAGTGGAAAACTTCATTTACTCCCTTGTGGACTCTAAATAAGTAGTCATTTACTTCTTTATTGTACATAAGTATGCAATTATATTTATGCTATATTATATTATATTTATTTTATTAAATTTTTCATATGTGTTTTATATACAGTACCTTGGGAAGACTGCAAGATGACAAGATGCCATAAATGTAGTATTCATAGTCATAGAATACTTTCCCTACACGAATCTCAAGGAACCTTTTAAAAGGTTAATTTTCAAAACATGCTCACTGATCACTTTTTACTTCTCCTATTTCAAAGATTTTCGACTAATGATCGAGGAAGGAAAAGTAGTTTGCACACTTTAGCATAATAAATAGAAGAGTTAGGCTGGCACAGTTTCCATTTCTTGATCACAGCATCGCAATTTCCCCCCAAATCCCATAAGCTTGGTCATCTTGGGACTTGGAGACCAAAGGATGGGACTATGGGCCAAGCTAGATTAATCAAAATCAAACTTTGCGTGGAGTTAGAATCTTGAGCAGAGTATCACAAGGATAGAAAATAACTGGAACTGACTCCTCTCTTTCACAGAGCACTGAAAAAAATTGCTCACTAGTTCCTATAAACCAGATACCCAGATTTGTCCTGGGATCTTTCTATGGCTTGACAGTCTTACTTTTCTTCCTGTTCCATGAGTTGCCCCTATACACTTCAAATAAATTCCTTCTTCAAAAAAATCTTTTTTTGCTTAAATTAGCCAGAATAGTTTTCTGTTTCAGGCATCCAAAGAACCCTAACTGAAATAGCTTGCAATATTTTCTACCCTATATATAAGCCATTGGGTTGCTCTGGAAAATTGTCCGTTTTCAATACATAGAAAAAGCTTTCAGAAGTGTAGTTGTGATGTAATAAATAAAGCCTGCAGTCACAAGTTATGAACTCCAATTTTGGTTTTGCCTTATTAATTCTGGACTTTTGGCAAGTCATTTAATATCTCTGAGCATCAGTTTTGTTATTTGTAAAATGGGGACATACTAAATCATTTTGAGGATTGAATAAAATATGAAGTATTTGAAAATCCTTTGTAAGTTATAAGGCCTTATCCGAGTGTCAGTTGTTATTATTAACTCCTTCATTCCAGCTCTGCCAGTTATGGACTGTGGGACCATTTACTTTTCTGTGTCTCAGCCCCCTCCCCGGCAAAATGTAAAATGAAAATGAACACCCCCAGAGGGCAGTTGTGATGATTCAATAAGTTAATAAGTATAAAGCACCTGGTACAAAGCAAATGTTATAGAACTGTTGCCAATTATTAGCTGGCAATTATTCTTCCAAAATGAGTTCATGTAAATATGCAGGTTTATGCAATATACATGCCCCTTCCCCCTCTCTTTTTTCTATTATAGATTTTTTTTTTTAAGATTTATTTTTATTTACTTTATCCATTTTAAACCCTCCCCCTTCCCCATTTTGCTGTTTTGTGTCCATTCGCTGGGCAATTCTCTGTGTCTGTTTCCTGCCATCTCTTCTCATCCTTCTCCTCCGGTCTTCACCAGGATTCGATCCTGGAGACCTCCAATGTAGGAAAGAGGTGTTCTGCCACCTGCACCACCTCAGTTCCTGGTTTTCAGAGCTTTCGGAGCATCTCATCTTGTCTCTCCCCTGTTATGTCATCATCTTGCTGCATGGCGCCTGGGGCCTGGTGGCTCACCGGCACACAGAGCCTGGCAGCCCATGCACCTTCTATACTTATATATTTTTATTTTACCGGGAGGTCCCGGGGATCGAACCCAGTTCCCTCCATATGGCAGATGGACGCCCAACCATTTGAGCCACATCTGCCCTCTCTATTATAGATTTTTAAAATAACCTACAGCAGAGGCATTTGGATTGGAAAGGAAAAAGTAAAATGATCTCTAGTCACAGATGACCTGAACTTGTATATAGAAAATCCTAAGGAATCCACTAAAAACATTTAGAACTAATAAACAAGTACTGGAAGGTTACAGGATACAAGATCGATACAAAAAAAAAAAAAAAAAAAAAAAAAGCAATTATGCTTCTTCACATTTTCAACAAGCAATCTGAAAATGAAATTAAGAAAATAATTCCATTTAGAATAGTACCAGAAATAAAATACTTAGGAATAAATTTAACAAAAGAAGTACAAAATGTATACTGTGAAAACAACGTTGTTGAAATAAATTAAAGACGATCTAAATAAATGGAAAAACATCCTATATTTATATATCAGCAAATTTAATATTAAGATGGTAATACTCCCCGATTTGATCACAGATTCAAAATGATCCCTATCAGAATCCTAGCAGATTTGTAAAATTGGCAAGGTAATTCTAAAATTCATACGGAATTGCAGGGGACACAGAATAGCCAGAAAAATCTTGAAAAAGAGGGACAAACTTGGAGGACTCATGCTTCCCAATTTCAAAGCAACAGTAATCAAGACAGTGTGGTACTGCCATAAGGATAAAGAATTGAGAGTCCAGAAATAAACCCATGTGCTAATGGTCAACAGATTATCAACAAGGGTGCCAAGACCATTCAAGGGGGAAAGAATAGTCTTTTAAGAGATGGTGCTAGGACCACTGGAAATCCACATACAAAAGAATGAAATTGATCCTTACCTCACACCACACACAAATATTAACTCAGAATGGATCAAAGACCTAAATGTAAAACTAAAACTACAAAACTCTTCATAGAAAATATAGGGGTAAATCTTCATGACCCCAGTTTGGCAATGGATTCTTAGATATGACACTAAAAGCACAGGCAACAAAAGAAAAACTAAATAAAATGGGCTTCATCAGAATTAAAACCTTTTGTGCTTCCAAGGATACTCTCAAGAAAATGAAAAGACAACTCATAAATGGGAGAAAATATTTGCAAATCATATATCTGATAAGGGACTTGTATCTAGAATTTATAAAGAACTCTATCAACCCAATAATAAAAAGGCACATAATCCAATTAAAAATGGGCAAAGGGGAATGGATGTAGCTCAAGTAGTTGAGTGCCTGCCCATGTATGAGATCCCAGGTACCTCCCAAAAAAAACAAAAAACAAAAACAAACAAACAAGCAAACAAATGAACAAAAAAACAACTCAGGGGAGCCAGTGTAGCTCAGAGGTTGAGTGTCAGTTTCCCATATATGAGGTTCCAGGTTCAATCCTCAGCCCCAGTACCTCAAAAAAAAAAGGGCAAGAGGAGAGGAGGCAAATAAAAGGGGGGGGCAAAAGATCTGAATAGACATTTCTTCAAAGAAGATATACAAATGGACAATAAACACATGAAAAGATGCTCAATATCATTAGTCATGAAGGAAGTGCAAATCAAAACCACATTGAGATAACACTTCGTATACACTAGGATAGCTAGAATCGAAGAGTTCAATAATAACAAGTGTTGTTGAGGCTGTGGAGAAATTGAAACCCTCATACACTGTTGGTGGGAATGTAAAATGGTGTAGCTACTGTGGAAGACAGTTTAGCATTTCCTCAAAGTTAAACACAGAATTACCATATGACGCAGCCATCCTGTTTCTAGGTATGCACCCAAAAGAATTGAAAGCAGGGACTCTAACAGATATTTGTACATGAAATGTTCATAGCAGTATTATTCACAATAGTCAAAAGATGGAAGAAACACAAGTGTCTATCAACAGATGAATGAGTAAACAAAATGTGGTATATCTATACAATGGAATATTATTTGGTCATTAAAAGTACTGGAGTACAGATACACGATACCACATGGATGAACCTTGAAAGCATTGTGCTAAATGAAAGAAGCCAGTCACAAAAGACAACATATTATATGATTCCATTCATATGAAATATAGAGACAGAAAGTAGATTGGTAGTTTCTTAGGGCTGGGGGTGAAGAGTGGGAAGATAGGGAAGTGATAGATAAAGGGTACAGGGTTTCTTTTTGAAGTGATGAAAATGTTCTAAAATCACCCATGGTAATGGTTTGCATATCTGTGACTATATTAAAAACAATTGAATTTTATACTTTAAATGGATGAATTGTATGGTATGTGAATTATATCTCAATAAAGCTATTATTTTAAAAAGAGCCACAATAGAGAAATGAATTCACACATCTCCTCTTAGCAATGTTTAATAAAAAAATATACTTTTGGTGGAAAAGTTACATAATATTAAGCATTAGAATCTAGTGAGTTTATTTATATCTTTATAAAGCATTTTATGCTCAACATGAATATATAAATCCAGTAGCTTATACATGGATTCTATGGCACAGCCTATGCCTCTCAACATTATCATCTGCATTGAGTGTAGGACAGTATAGGACAGATGCAGAATCACACTTTAGCAATCTTGAATGAGTATTTCTCATAGTAAACTCAAGTACCTTGGGGGAAGGTGATACAATTGCTCTTAGCTTTGGGTTTTTAATCCTTTTTCATCCATACTTCAAAAAGAAAACAGAAACAAGAAGAACTCCTTGCTCCTCTGTTAAGTTTCCCCACTTCTTCCTCACCACAACCTGGTCCATCAGGACCGAATACTATCATGTTTTCTCATAGAACTTTGCCTATAGCTGCATCCCAGCATTTTTTCATGCTGGGTCAATTCTTTGTTTTCAAAGGCTTGTTATCTCCACCAGACTATAAGCACCTTGAGGTCAGGGTCTATGTATTACTTATTCTTATTGTCCAACAGTGATAGACCTTCACTAAATTGTTCTGGAAAGGATGAAATGTTAAATTTGGGCATTCTAGAAGAAGGCTTTTCTAGCAACTATACCCTGAAATCATAGAAATTCAGAGGTGAGAGAGACCTCAGAAAATATTTGGTCTGTTGTCTCAGTAAATGCTAAAACCTTTCTGCAGCATTCCTGAAAAATGTTTTATTCAAGTCACTCTTTGAACATTTCTAAGGCCAGGAATCCACTGCCTCATAAGGGTGTTCATTACATTTTCAACTAGCTTTTATTGTTAAAAGTTCCATCATTAATGTCAAACCTAAACTTGTAACTTCCACCCTTTGGTTGATCTAAAATCTGTCATGTATGGCTATACAATGTTATCTAATTCATCTTCCATGACAACATATTAATTATTACACTACCATAATCTCCCTTGTCTTCTCTGTGCCAAGCATCCCACTTTATTCAACTGTTTCTCATAGGTGAGGTTTTTGTATGTTTCACTGTGTGGATTCAGCTCTTCTGGACACCACCAGATTTCCAATAACCCTCTTAACTAGTGCTTCCCAGAAATGGGGTCCAATGAAACTAGTGTCAAACCAATAGATGTTTTTTCCTTCCTTGGACTTCTGTTAATGGTTCTAAAACTTCTTGAGCTATTTTGAAATTCAAATCACACCACAGTCTCCAATTAAGCTTGCCATAAACTTAATTATTCTTATTTTTTTCCCACATGAATCCTGGTAAGTCAGATCTCCTTAGTACCCAGGCTTGCAGTTAAGTTTTTCAACCCCTATACAAGATTCTTTTATATTGATTGATGAAATGAACAAAATGTCCTGTGCACATTAGGTCTGTGCTTCACACCTATCACAGAAGTAATAGTATGTAATTATGGGATTATTTGAGAACAGGACCCATATATTTTTGGACATCACTATATCTCTGTCACTTAGCAGAGTAGCTGATATAGAGTAAGCTGCTCAAGAACACGATTTCTTGCCATCATTCTTTGAGTGCATTGCCATAATGCTGAAAATAACAGTCAATTCAGAGAAAGTTTGTTTGCATTATCAGTCAAGTCAATCAAAACAGTTAACCCAGGGACCCTACGGTGACAATGTTTGAAACAATCTTCTTTGTAAAGGGTCAGTGTTACAAAAACCCAAAGTCAATGCCAGATTTCCAAATATACCTTATTTCTTCTAAGAATATAACCTTTGCACCAAACAATTAATAATCCTGTGATCTGAAAAGCAATATTTTTTACAGAGTATAGTGACTGCTCACATGCTCCATTTCTATAATCCTGTCTTGTAATTAATTTGTAGATTGCAATACTAATGGTCCCTGCTACCAAATGTAAGGTTCAAAGGAGAAATAGAGACGTTTCATTTTCCTCCCTCATGAAAATTTTGATTTGATCATGTACATTTTATAAGGCATATAATCAATTCTTGTTTCCTAAAGGTTAATACAAAGATGACATAATTTTTTAAAAAGAAAAATGGTGGCATAAATCATAGGTATTTTTGGAAGAGACAAGCTTTTCTTCAACCTAAAACATCTAATTAAATTTGGGCTATCACAATTTTTAGTATGGAGATTCTAAAGATTATTTTTATAGCATACACCAACATGAGCACATTTTTTCAAAAATTAATCTTGAAAATCCAAATGATTTTAGAATTAGGTGAGCTTTTTCTCATTTTTTGATATCCCAATACTTATGGAAGAATAGGCAGACAAACCTCTTGTTCTTTAATAATATAACATCAGGTACTTTTTGGAAACAGGGCACAGTAGAGAGAGGAACTGTTTATGAGTGAGAGGAACATGTGCTACTGTCAACCTGAATAAGAGGCATCAGATATTTCTGGTGATGAAAACCTTTCAGTGAGGTGAAGCAGGCCACATTCCATGCCTTTTATTTTCAGAGATGAGATAGATTTGAAAACCATAACCTGGCTTCTTGATGCAAGGACTCGCCACATGAGATAATCTCCAGCACATTACGATTGGCAAGCCGATCTCTCACCCTTTTGTCTCCATGCATTACAGAAAATGTTAAATCAGTTTTGTGTCCAATAAACTTTTGATCCCAGGAATAGCCTAGGGTACCATTATTATCTTCCCGAGGACCATGTGTAGGCCTTCAGTAGGTAGTACTAATTTAACTACTTTGCTAGAGGAAAAAGTAGCTGATTTTCTAGATCAATATTTGATTGAATATGTTTGAAACGTTGGCAGATAAAGGCCCCTTTTCTGGTCCAAAGACTTTTTGAACCACAGAGGTATAGCGTTCTAGCTCCCCTGGGATTTGAGTGGAAGGAGGTCTCAAAGATCTGTAAGAAGCCTTCCTGCTTTTCCTTGTGTTCTTCCAGCAAGACCCTCTAAAGGTTGAGATGAGAAAAAGATAAGATCAAGAACTGGAATGTCTTTATATCCATTATTTTTTTTATCTTTCCTGGGGCTTCTCTTAACTAAAAATAATCGTTTATAACACTAGTTTACAGAAACCTTCTCTAATAGGATGGAGGAAAGAGAGCCTATCAGATCAGCTTTAAGGAGATAACCCGGTAACTCTGGCAAAAAATTTGAGACTTCAGATTCTACCCACTCATACCACTAATTAAACAAGAAAATCAATGTATTATCAAAAGGGAGATGAACATAAATCAAAATCCTAAGGTGTTAGATTGAGATTAGAACTTTGGTGTCTTATTAGATCAAAAAGTAGAAGAGTTTTTCACAATTAGTACTGGTTTTGTAAAGACATTTACAAAAGAAAGATGGAGATTGGGGAAAAAATCCCATCCCTGTAATATTTGACCATACAAACAAAAAATCTAATTCAGAAGTGTATGTGCCACTGTAAACATTGTTTTTTTCTTTTTTAAAGTTTTGCTTAAATTTGCATTCCTTCCACAAAACAAAACATTAAAAAACGTCTCACACCTGACTGAAAAGTATTATTCAAATAAAATAATGCTAGCAATACCAGGTTTCCTAAGTCTCCATATAAAATTCAAAGAAAGATTCTTGAGGAGAATGTTTTCCTTTAATTTTCTCCTTTGCAGCAGATATGCACGTGCTTTCCCTAAGCGCGAAGAGGAAAGAACACTCACAAATCCTTTCTACTTTCTTTTCTATCATTGAACTTTTGTTTGGCTGAAGGAGAAATTTGCTTTTCCCTAGCTACTGACTTTAAACATAGAAGTACATTTGAGAGAGTAGACTGGCCACTGATGCAAGGCCAACAGCAGCTCCTTGGCAATGCAAACCCAAATGACTTATTTTCCACAGGTAAACCAAATCTATTCTCTTATTTTGAGATGGGAGGGTTATGGTCATTTCTTTTTCTTTCTTCTTCTTCTTTTTTTTTTTTTTTTTTTTTTTTTCATGACAGTTCCTCACAGCTTTATTCTGTTCTGGCCAAATCACCTAGGTAAAGTAATGATCTTTGCAATATAAATGGAATAACAATTCAGGGTATTGTGTCATATTTCTTACTTGAAATGGGATATATTGGTCTGTGAAGAGACTTAGTTTTCTGCATATTTTATTTTATAACCCCTTGCTCACTGCTAGGGAGGGAATAGGTATGCAGTAAACATTTAAGTCAAGTATGTAGATAAATTTAATTGTGAAGTTCTGCTTTTAAGGAAGAGTCATGATTTGAATTGAAGAGAACAAATTTCTATCTATAATTACATTATAGAATACACAATGCTAGTGTCATCAGTGATTATAATAAAATATTTCTGTGTAAGTCTTATATGTCAGGTGAACATAAAACATAAGCTTCTGCTATAGGCAAAAGAATCTTAAATGCAAACTCAAATTGCCCCAGAATCTTTGATTTTGTGTCCTTGCTTCAGGGTCTTCTTGCAACCAAAACCTCCCTCATCAACCAGGCAGCTCTGATTGCTAGCTCTTGAGAGATTTTCCATTTTATTGCATGGCCTGAAAAGAGGAAAAGAAAAATAGCAGTAATACAGGGTATTGCATCTGAAAATTTAAAATAATGCCAGCAAGAAATATAAAGTATCTCATATGCCTTTCCTTAATATTATTGTTAATAAAACTCTGAATCTACATTTCTCTAAAACTTCGTATATTGTAAGGTTCAATTTATATGTCTTTTGTTATTACTACGAACGAGAAGACCTTATGCTAAGATTGAAAGTTTTAAATTTCTTGATAATTTCCCTACATAAAATGATGGGCACTGGGTTAAATATTTCACTGGTACATGTTTAATCTAAACTGGAAATTCTGTCTAGTTTTATAATGCATACATGTTGGCTATCTCCCCAGATTCCCCATCCTGTCAGAGACCAGAATTATGTAGGCATTAGCTATCTCTTCCATACAGAATCCACATTTTTAGGGAAAGCTAACCCTACTTCCAGATCCAGGGGAGCACCATTAAACTACATGAAAAGGTCTGCTCCCGTGATCAGCAGAGGAAGTTTGGAAGCCATCTTATCACCACAGGGGGAGTCAGCCTTGGAATGAGGCCTTTCCTATAACCTACAGAGAACTCACTAGAGAGGTCAGAAAGGCACTGAGTCCTTGATGGCATGTTTGAGTTTGTGGATCAAAGAGCCCTGAAGTTTGTCCTACCACTGGTCTCTCCTTGCTCAAGCCATCTTGATTTGGGTTTTCTGCTATTTGCAGCATTACAGGTGCTAAATGTTACTCTCTAACTTCCCATTTTTCAAAATATTGATTTTCTCCTTTTGTCATTGCCACAAGGGACATAGTTCTTTTGGGGCAAATCATATGGTTTCCTCTTGGCAATGTAGCCATACCCCAAAGTCCATTATTTGTATATTTGAGTTCCAAATCCATTTTCTAAATGGACTTTTTCATTATTTCTGATATCATAGAAATCAAATTTGTTTAAATGCCTCTTTTAGGCTTGATTAACTCCCAAGTGACTCTGAGCCTAGGGATGTAGGAGTTTCATGAAAAATACCACCATAATAGAAATCATTTCTTTTACAAATCATTTCTTTTTAATTTTTTAAATTTGCAAGGGACTTTAAGACAATAACTGAACTTCACAAAGGAAATTAATTTGTGTCTGGAGGCACTGTGATACACTTAGTATACTCGCCATTTGTTTTGATTATTTGATTAACATGTACTTCTTACTTACCCATACTATAAGAAATAAGATCTAGATAATTACGTGACTTTTCATATAGTAAGTTAACGCAACCATTATCTGCCACCTATTATTCCTCTACCAGTTACTATTACCTATATAACACTCTTCTTGATAATGAGGATGGGAAGCTCTTAAAATAGAATGAAGATAGACTACACTGGGCAGTATGAACTCACTCCTAACATTCCTGATACAAGAATTGAACACACACTTACTGGAAAATTTGAGCAAACTCTATGATGTAGATAGCTAGCTGATAAAGATAGGTATATACATATACACATACATAGATATATATATAAAGTATTCTGTATTTGTGCATATAAATTACAAAGTGAAGAATTTTAAATAGTTCAAAATCAGCCATACTTTTACTAGAGACTCATATTCTGGAATGACTATATTAAGTTTTAAATAAGCCAGATAAATAATCCTAAACAACAATAAAAAATGCCATGATAAAAATTTCCGGGTGGATATCAAAGACTGAAGTATGGCAATTCCCAACTTACCAAAGCAAGAACTTCCCAAGAGCACAGGGAAAAGGATGTGGTTCCATGAGAGTGGAAGAGAAAAACATGAGACCAGTGCAGCCAGACTTGGCTCTGAGATTGCACCAGGTGGGTTAAGCCAGGTCTCCCTCACTACTTCAGAAAAGTACTGCAGCTGAAAAGTCCAATCATGGAGGCAGAGAACAGTTGCCAGGAATGCCAGAGGTAGCCAGTTCTCTGGAGTCAGTCAAAGGGGTTGTCATCCAAGAGCTGTCCATCCTTTATCATGGGGATGAGGCTGCTGAAAACAATTAAGGCAGGTGGTTCCATTGCCACCACTGGATAGGGATTCAGGGCAGGGTTTCAGGCCAAAACAGTGAATGTGACTCTCTCTTAAGGCAATAGTTGAGCGTGCTACAAAATGACCCAAAAGGAGAGGGCCAGGGAAGGGTGAATAGAGGAAGTGAAGGGGGGAGAGCTGCAACTTCAGTGAAACACCAGCCACTGGCCATTATTCTTGAGTGCACCAGACTTGAAATCTAAAAAGCTGCAAAGGAGATTCTGAGGCCAATGCATTTGCTCATTGTTTATTTATACCTGTCACCTACTGAATACTTCCCATGCAACTAGCTCTTTACCAGCCTGAACTTACAGGGCTTAAACCTCACAACCACCATACCATAAGGCCACCTGATGATTAGAACAGCATTCTTGACCACTACTGGTCATTGAATCATGACTAACTTGATATTGAACCCAGCCAAATGGTGGGGCTGAGAGTACTGATATGCTTTATACTTCAGTCATAGTTAATTAAAAAACAGAGCAAAACTGAATTTGCAAGTTAGAAGTCACAACTGTGAGGCAATCACAAATTCGGAGAGACCAAGAGGGAGCTGACCTGCCATGTTAAACTCTCGAACCACCTCTGCTTCAACAGCAGATGAATTAGTCAGATTAAACCGATTCTTGCCAGCATCAACTATTGTTCAAGATTTAAATTTCATAAATGATGTTAACATTGCTTACTCATAGCCTAATGCTAAATGATTTCTCCAAAAGCTGCAAATTGGGGAATATTGAAATGCTATCATGATATGACTTTATATATAGAAGCTATATAGAGGATTAAGGAAATGGGGATGTGAATTGTATAATTCTTCTAGTTATCAGCACCCATATATAACAGACTGAGTATGGTATGCTGAATAGAGCATGAGTCAGAGGCTCTGCCTTCCAGTCTTAGCTGTTGCCAAATAATAGCATTGCTTTGGGAAAGCCAGAACCATAATGGGCCTCAATTTCCTCATTTATGAAATGAAAATGTGGGATTCAGTCAGGATGATCTTTAAGATCTTTCACAGTTCTGTGGTTTTACACATTTCTGATAGATTTCCTGAAACAATAGGTGTCCTCTCTATTTTTCCTTGCCCCCCCTAACCTCGGTAGCCATGTTACTACATCGTTACATATAAGCTGATTTTCCTAAAATCACTGTCTTTTCAAGATTAGCAGCTTCCTCACTATTTCCACAATATCCTTAAGGAAGTTGATCATATCAAACAGTGATGAATCACACAGTGTCTCTAAACGAGCAGAAACCGAGCACCCAGCAGTGATGTTAGATACTCGGTAGTCTCTAAAAGGATAAAAGTAAGCCAGGCAAAATCTTTGTTTTGTACCTGCCTCCAATACATTTGTGAAGGAGTGTTAATGAAAAATGAGAGTGATGCGCCCATCACACATTGTTGGATTACTGTGCAGCAACATCAATTGGAAACCTAATGAAACAGAGACCACCTACAGAGGAGGGATATTGTGTTCCTCTGTCTGCCTGCATCCAATTTACCAATTGACGGTATGGCACAAGCTGCCTGTTTGTTTGAGTTCCTAGTACTGATTGACCATTCATTTAACATTGATAATTGGCAGTGCCAATTTCCACTATCTTTTACCAGTACAAGTATTTTGTAGCACTTGACAATTGTATGACGATGGTAGCAAGTAACAGGCATGTTACCACCGAGATAGAGCTCAAAATTCCAGCAACTGTATCCTTTTCCCATGGTGGATGAGAGAATTAGCCTAGGTCCTAGATAAATTAACTGGTCATTGCTCTATTTAACCCCTTTCATTGACAAAGGGAACGTGGTACGTGTTCATCAAATAGAACTTTTCCTCCTAAGCAGGGAAATAAAGTAAGAGCCCTAGTAGGTGAATTCCCACAAAGCATATCAGAGACTACATAAAGAGGAAGCTGACGTTCCAAATGGAAGTGTTCTGTTCTTTGTGTTTGCACCTGTTCAAACTGGCATCTGGTATTAGGCTTGTGACTAGTCAGACATTACTATTTTCTGTCAAGCTGGCTGGGAGAAACAAAAGAAAGAGAGAACAGTATAAAGTATTAGTACATCTTGTGTTATTTCAAAATGTAGTAATTGCATTTTCCTTGTCAGTCTCCCTACCTGTGTTTATCATCAACTGTAGTTTTTATTTTTATTTTTTTTTTTATTTGACTTCTAGAAGCCATATGGCATTCAGTCTCATTCCCACATTAGAGCTCTCCATAAGTCAGTCTGCTGACGACCCATCAGGTGATAGGATTAACTTTAAGGTTTTCTTAATTCATTGTGAGGTTCTTCACGGAGGTGATCTATTATATCTTTCTGAGCTTGTCCAGTTGTAGATTTCTGCATGTGATTTATGTTTAGCAGGTGTTAGTTTGCTAGAGCTTTCTAAACATCACCTTCATAATGCAAGGGAAGTTTGGGAAGACACAAGGGCTCAAAATTGTATTGCTCCGCAACTAGAGAATAGACTCCCTGCTGAAATTCAATGCTGCAGAGCTATTTATTTAACTAAAAAGATGGATATTTCAATATATGTAAAAGCAAAGGGACTCAAATTCCATCATCAACTCACCCGTTGTACCTATGTACTCTGTGGCTCTTAGGATAGAGCATATCATTTAACAGGTAGGAACAACTAGGTAGGTTTAAAATACAGATTTACCCTTTACTGAGAATTACTGTGAGTTTGAGTGTGCTTTTTTGTAATGTCTGACTTTTAAGCTGAATTGTTATGTATGATTTTTGTTTTCCTAGTATAAAGTATAAGTATGCAATGGAAACCTATGCATTGTTAGAAAAGAAAAGATTTAAAGAGTCATTCCTAGTAAAGTGTTTAGAAATGCATTATTATACATTTGAAAGATGTAGATATCATTGACAAAAACACTAAGGAATACAGCTAATTTAATAATGAATGTCCACATAAGTGTCTGACAGCTGTTATAAAATTTTCATTTTTTATATTATATGCACTTTAATAAAATTTCTACATACATCACCTTTTAAGGGAATATGGTGATTTCCATAGTTCTCTTGACAGTGGGCCATTTGTCTTGTCTTTGTGGGAATGACATAACACTTAATGTTTATTAAGCCCATAAAATCTTTAGCTTCATTTTGGTCTTTTAAGTGGTGTATGTGAATGTGTGTGTGTGTGCATGTACTGTATATATATGCATATTGCCAAGTTGCTGTCTGGTTTTAAGCCACTTTCTGTTTCTCTCTGTTTTATAGTTATTGCTCATCTCAACTACAGGAAGGAAATTGTTACACACATATTATAGATGAACAATCCAAGACATAGGGAGATTAAGGTACTCTGCCTGTGGTCACACTGAGAGTTAATCAAAATTAAAATGCACAGCTCTGAGTTTCCTGGCCACTGCTCAGCCCCTGGAGCAATGCTACTTTGCACTATAAATTGTCCCTATAATTTTAAAAATTTATAATGTGCTCACCAATTTGCATATCTGAGTATTAATTACAAACATTAAAATTGGCTACAACTCCTCATCACCCAATTACTAACAAGAAGCACCTAAAAGGTCAAAATCATGAAAGACCAAAGTAAACAGATATGTGTGCACCTTTTGCTAAACACCAGGCACACAATTCAACTTGCCTTCATTATTTTTTGACACTAGGCGATAGGTCAAATCTTGGCTTATTCATATTTGTTGACTTTGAATAATTAGGAGAAATTAAGAATGATATTTTAAAAATTATTTTAATGCAGTTCAGACTTGATATCATCTTTAGATACCAAGTGTTAGGGGAAAGTACTTATGTACATACACATCAGTAATAGTAATAAGATAAAATGTAATTTGTCAATTTTAGAAATTGGTACAAATAACAATAATCAAGTCAGTAATCTATAAAAAAGTATAATGCATCATTATAACATGTATTAGCGCTGCCTACAAACATTGTTTTGGGAATTTCTCACTTTCTAAGGGAAGTTCTTCTATAGTAACTTTGCCACAATTTTCTACCTTCAGCTGTTGTTCTCATTCTTTGTCCAATTATGGTTCTATTGTTTGGTCTCTCACAGTCAGCCTCAATGGAGCAATTAGCCATATAGCATGGATAAAGAATACTAACCCAAGGAAATTGTCCAAAGAACATTGGAAATTCAGGATCTTTATTTTAAAAGCTGGCCATCATACTGAAAACTGTAATTAAAGTATGTGTAATTCTGCTTATGTGTTTGTTATACAATTCTACTGGTCTGAAGTTAAAGAAAACGTGGGCCCCTACAGTGGATTGCAATGGGAAAGCACTTTTATTCTCTACTCAGTGATAATAAAGCCTAACTCCTTAGGGAGGGACTTTTTCCCTATGGTATTTGCACTACCTTCCTTTTAAATGCTGCTAAGTGTGAAATTAGTGTTGTCCCTCAAAGTGCATAAGATTAATTGTCAGTAATTGAACACAGTTTGGGGGCTAATTATATAAAAATTGATATTAAAAGAATACTACCAGAATGATTGAGTTTTACAGTTTGCATTTAGTTTTCAAATTACATGAGTTGAAAGGCAGTGGTAAGAAACAATAAAAATCCATTCAAAGCTGCTAAAGCAAATTAAGGTTTACTAGTCCTTTGAAAGACAAATGAGTCAAATGCTATAAAGTAGGGAAAGCAGTAAAAATGATTCTGACAATAACCATAGAATTAAAATATCAAATATTCTAAGATTGTACACATTGGCTGCATTTTGAGGAGGTGACCTGGCTTTCTCTGTGCATCTGACTATTAAGGTAGAGCAAATCAGGAAACCAGGGCCGCTGTTCAAAAATGTAATTTATGATGATTTGACTGGAGAATTGAAAAAAAAAGTGTATGGCCTACCATTATTCCCAATTTCTCTAAATTTTCAGTAAAAGCATAGGTTTCTACTTCCTGAAAAGTAGAGTAAATTCACCTTTTCCCTATTCCTCCTGCTAAGTACAGCTAAAAACGGGGGCATTATATATAAAGGAAACATAAGAGGTCTCTGGAAGGTGGGGATGGGGAGAAGAAGGCAGACCTCTTGAGACAATGGGACACCAGTTGTGTTTTCTTTTTCTTCTTATATCCCAGATTGGGTGCTGGAAAAGCCAGCAACCTGGGAACTCTAATGGGCACAGGCCAAAAAAGCCCAAATAAAAGCTTGCTCTCTCTAGCCAGAGAAACAAGAAAGGAGCAGCCTAACAAGACAAATTTTCAGGCAATTATTGCTCTACTCCAGAAAAAACTGCAGCTCCACCCTCCACGTTCCTACTACCAAAGGCCAAGTGGGGATCCTAAACTTCCACCCTCACTAGGCTACTACAAGGCACCCCAACCCAACCACCTGAGATTAGCAGGACAAGAGGAGAAGAAAGTAGAATGTAATGAAAAAATACAGTAAATTAAATGAAATCTTTGCTGGAAACAGAAAAAAAAAAAAAAAAAAAAAAAAAAGGCTTAAGACTACAAGAATGAAATCCATGAGACAGAGGCTAAACTTGGGAAATGTTTCCAGACATCCAAATGACAACATAAAGAGAGCAAATATGCATATGAATCTAATTAGTCATAAGGAACAGAACAAACAGGTCAGGAACAACAAAGATATAACAGAAAATAATGTCAAGATCTAAGAATAGAGCCAAGACTCAAGATTGACAGGCTAAATATGTAACAGGCAAAAACCGGGAACAGAGATTAATACCTAGACAGAGCCTGGTAAAACATTTAAAGGTCTTGATTGATGAAGGGAGTTTGAAGGCAACCAGTGGAAACCTATATATCCTGGGCATTGACATCCAGCCAGAATATGGGAGAAGAGTGAGGCTGGAGTAGATATACCCATTCCACTCACATCTGCTCACTCTGACATGTGGGAACCCTGTCACTGGCCAAGCACCCCTTTCCCCAGCAACTTCTCTACTTTATGGAACAGGAGCACACATCTCTACCACAGCCATATATGAAAATGGCTCAATTTCAATTAAAAAGCAAAGATCCCCTAAATCCTAAAATTTCCTGATTATAAAAATGTTTCTTTAAATAAAATAACATAAAGGAGCATAGATAAAACAAATTCACAAACTCAAAAGGAAATATAGGTGACAATGTTAATTTCAAACAAAGTAAAATTTATGAAAAGGTTTTCTTTAAAGTGAAGCTATTGTACTAAACACCCTTTTATCCCATTTCTCACTATAAAAGAGAAGTAAAATGACCCATGGGCAGACGAGAGCTGTATTTGGGCCCTTATTTTCAGACAGTTTCCTCTCAGCAGAGTAAGCACAGAGCTACTCCTGCCTGGGGTGTTGCTCATATGTCTTTGGTACCAGCCCACACTCGTGGAACTACTCAAACTCGGCATCCTCATACTTAGGCTCTCTCAGCACATACCCAGCTCTCATCCCTGGCTCCTTCTTGGACTATCTGATGCTGAGCCTTTTGGGTTCTAGCAGGCCTGGCATCCACTAGGGGTTGTGGTAACATCATTCTCTCCTCAAATGAACTTCCTGGTCTTCAGCCACTGATGGCAATCTTCTTGAGTACCAATGGACTGGCCTTACAGATGGATTTTAGTCTATCCCAGGCCCATCCTCAGGTGGGAAGTGATATTCAGTGCCAAACAAGAGAACCAGAAATATCTAAGCAAAAATACTGACATAAAACCAACATATTTTAATAAACTGCTGTCAGTCCAGGACAGGGCAACTTGGCAAAAATAAATAATATCACAGAGAATCAAAACAAAAGTTAATAGCATAGAACACAACATACTGAAAATTATACTGTCCAAAGGTAATGTAACATTCCTTAAGATTCTTTGGAATAATAATAGGCCAGAGTATAAAAAAATTCTTAAAAAATATATTGAAAGGATATCACGCTTCCTACATATGAAAACATTTAATTCTATACCAGTTAAAACAGTAGCCTTCTGGTATAAAAATAAAAAGATACCTAGGTCAAGTGACAGAAAGATAGCCACAAAATAGAGCCTATGGTTTGTAATAAGTTAATACATAGGGTCGCACAATTGAATGGAGAAGAAAAGGCTCATCAATGACTAGTTTTTGAATAACTGGTTGGCAATTTAGAAGTAATATCAACTTTGGCTTTCATTTTACGCCATTGACCAGTGCTTTTTAACTTATTCTCAGAAACAAGACACTCTCAAACATAAGGGCAGGGATGAAAAAACAAAGGAGTGAGAGAGAGGGTTGAGCAAATTCGCCACACCCCCACACACACAACTGTTTACCCTGACCATTCCACCTTCTCATTTTTATAAATTAAGCTTCCACATAAGAGTTTGTTTGAAGAAAGTGTTTTGTTTTTTTTTCTGTCAAAAAGAAAAAAAAGGTTTGAAATTTTGCTTTATACTAAAATCCATTTAGAGGGATGGAATATTTGTTATTCAAAATAAAACAACAAAAAATCTAGAGGAACACATAATTCACTAGTAGTAAATATCTAGAACAAATTGAATTTTCAAAAGATAGATGCAATAGAATAAAAATATAGGAAAGACTAAGAGATGAGTAGATAAAAATATAATGCTTTCTTTACATCAAAATAATTCAGAGTAAAAATATGGTAAGAAAATATTTGTGTCATATGTAAAATTTTTTTCTCTATTTTTTTTCCTTTTTAAAATTTTTCATATGTAAATTTTAATGTGCTAGTTTTTTAATTTCTGCAAGAGTTTGTAAACAAATCAAACATACAAATATCTTAACTTGAGTAAAGAGCAAATTATTTGGACAGCAATGCCCTACATGGAAAATTCTGGTAAATAGCACAGTAATAAAGAGATTGTGAATAGAGATTTTAACCAGCTTTTGCAAAATGGAAGGTGGGTGGTAGAATTGTGAGTGGTGAAAGAGAGAAGGGAGAGTGCCACCCTAGAACATGCATAGTGAGATGACTGATCTGCATTCCAGAGCCCCTGAGAGGAGTCAGTCTCTGAAACGCCAGGGAGACATGGGGCTGGAAAGAAAGTAGTTCATAGAATTCAGGCACTGTTTACTTCTCCACCGCCCATCTCACTCCCTCCTTCATACACACAGCCATCCACAAGCATGCAGAATCCCCAGAAGTTAAGAGTTTATCACCCAAGTTTAAAAAAAAATAAGTGTCCTTTTCCCCCCAAAAAATCAATCACTTCTCTGGCAAGAATTGAGGAGTATAATTAGGTGCTCCATAGCAAAACTTTCTTTTCTCCAGTGTGATGGCTGGCTCCCATTCTACTTACTCTAAAGCAAAACATACCAGTGAATAAGCTCTGCTCATGTACACAAAGCACTCAGTCATTTATTTTCAGTGTCACATTCTTAAACATAAATAGATAAAAGTGACTCACTTGGATTGAACAAAGCCTAAACTATAAAAGAATACAAACAGAAATAAATGACCATCAAAGAAAGACAGAATTCAGGCTAAAGAAAATAAATTAAGAAAAAAGAAACTCTAATTAATACCTCATGAATATTTCAGAAAAATACTGTAGCCAAAAAGTATGAACGGGATGCTACTAAAAGAGGAAGGGTGAGCAGGGAACAAGAGAAAAAAGAAGAGCTTATGGATGTTTTAATATGATGGCTAAACAAAGAGTTACCACTAGTAAATGAATATATGGGAAAACGAACAGCTTCACTAGTAAGCAAATGATGCGAATTAATACAAAATGCAATGTTTGTTTTACTATTAAATTAACAAAAGCAAAACATAATTTAACAAAAATACCCAATGCTAGGGAGGATGAAATAAAACTCTGCTTGTGGCATTATATGTTTGTACAACTCTTTAGAAATAATTTGGCAATATGTATATAAAAAGAGGCATGAAAACATACTTTTGGCTTAGTAATTTTGTTTGGGGAAATCATAGTGGAAGATCTAAGGAGATTTTTTAAAAATGAAGAAACAACTAGGTACCCAAATATATTATCACAATTGTATTTAAAAGAACAAAATATTGCTCCCACACAGCTGTTCAGTGAGACTTCCATATTCAGCACCACTTCTAAAATACCCACAAACGAGGACAGAGGATGCTTAAAATCTCCTCCTGAGACTACCCTTGCAGAATCTATCCTTGGAAAGGACAAGAGGAAAAGCTAAGGAATTTCACTTCTCATAACCACTGGTCATAAATATAGTTTCCTAGAAGAAATAATGGCTGGGATGAGTTTTGAAGGATGATTAAGGGCTAAATAGGCAGGAGTGGAGTTAGAATAGTGTTTCAGGCCACAGAAAGAGCAAGAGCAAGTGACTAGAAGCATAAAATAGTACAGAGTGCATGGAAAACTATTCAGCCAACTTGGTGTTCCTATTGCTTAAACGCTGAAGCTGGGAGGCCTGAGAGAGAGATAGGGAGGGGCCTGGTCAAAGAGGGCCTTATGATGTACTAGGCTAAGGAACTTTGATTTTAGGAAATGAAGAGTCTTGAAAGGGTTTTAAGCAGAGGAGTGATAACTTCAGATTGTGTTCTGGATACATCACCATTGCTGCAGATACAGGAGGAATAATAGGGAGTGGGGTGAGGGGTGAAGATTATGACTTAAGTTTAGGAGATGTTGCAAATATGGTCATTGCAGGACATCTAAAGGGATATGTCTGGTATGCAGGTAGATGTATAAATACAAAGGGAAGGCGATAGGTCAGGGATAAAGGCACTTTTTTTGAAGTCATTGGCATTATCAATTGTAGTTAAAGTCCTGAAAATTATGAGATTGCCACAAGAGAGTGCCACACACATACACAAGACAGTGCCACACACATACACAAGAGAGTGCGAAGTAGGAGGCAAGATCATTTGGATAAGGGAATTGAAGAATACAGTGAAGATATTGAAAGGTCACTGAGTCCAAATGGAAAAGAGAGATGGCAGCGTGCAACTTAAGAATTGTAGATAGCAGTGAGGTCCCAGGTGAGATTGAAAACCATAAATATGCAGTAGTGCAGATCAGAATGGCCCTGTGTTTTTTCCCTGAATGGCCCTGGTCTTGGGATGTACTCACCGTCCTGAGTATAGGAGCAGAAAAAGTGTCCTAGCAGATTGACCCAGGGTGAAATGTTGCTCAGTGGATATGCTAGAAGGAAAGAGTTTGAAGAACTTGAAGAGAAAATAGTTCAGGTGTTTAACCAAGTAATTTAGACCAGAAATTTAAATTAGGCCAGAAGTAGACTAATACATTAGGGAGAAATTGGTAGATCAAAGTATTTTTATCCTTTGATTTTTATTTATTTGCATCATCTCTCTTTTTTTCTTTGTTAAGGGGGTTGTCAATTTTATTGATCTCAAAGAACCAGCTTTTGATTTTGTTGATTTTCTCTGTTTGTTTTTTTTTTTTTTTTTTCTTTTTTTTTCTTTTTCAGTTGTTCTCGATTTCATTTATTTCTGCTCTAATCTTTATTATCTCTTGCCTTCTGCTTGCTTTGGTATTGGTTTGCTGTTCTTTTTCTAGTTTCTCCAGGTGTCAGTTAGGTCTTTGATTTTAGCCCTTTCTTCTTTTTCTAATATAGGCATTTAGGACTATAAATTTCCCTCTCAGTACTGCCTTTGCTATATTCCATAAGTTTTGTTAAGTTGTGTTCTTGTTTTCATTCATCTCAAGATATTTACTAATTTCTCTTACAATTTCTTCTTTGGCCCATTGATTGTTTAGGAGTATGTTGTTTAGCCTCCACACATTTGCAAATTTCCCCCTTTCCCATATATTATTGATTTCCAGCTTCATTCCATTATGATCTGGGAAGGTGCTTTGTATAATTTCAATCTTTTTATATTTATTAAGATCTGTTTTGTAACACTTCATGTAGTCTATCCTGGAGAAAGATCCATGAGCACTTAAGAAGGATGTGTAACCTACTGATTTGGGAAGCAATGTTCTGTATATGTGTTAGGTCTGGCTTGTTTATCATATTGTTCAGGTTCTCTGTTTCCTTGTTGATCTTCTGTCGAGTTCTATCTAAGGATGTGAATGGTGTGGTGAAATCTCCAAATATTATTGTAGAGATGTAAATTTCTCCCTTCAGTTTTGCCAGAGTTTGCCTCATGTATTTTAGGGCACCCTGGTTAGGTGCATAGATATTTATGACTGTTATTTCTTCCTGGTGGATTGTCTTTTTTATTAATATATAAAATTATATATTAATTTTTATATATTAATATTAATATTAAATTTAATATTTAATTATATATATTATATATATTTATATATTAATTTTATCTCATAAAATTATGAGCCTTCTGTATCTCATAACATTTTTGCATTTAAAATCTGTTTTGTCTGATATTAGTATAGCTACCCCTGCTCTTTTTTGGTTACTAATTGCATAGAATATCTTTTTCCAACCTTTCACTTTCAGCTGATTTGTGTGTCTGGATCTAAGGTGAGTTTCTCATAGACAGCTATGGATAGCTTATGTGTTTTTATCCATTCTATCAGCCTATGTCTTTTGATTGGGGAGTTTAATCCATTCACATTCAATGATATTACTTTAAATGTGTTATTTACTTCCACCATTTTGTTCTTTGGCTTTCATATGTCATATCTTATTTTTATCTGTCTTTTTACTCTTTAAGTTATCATTTCTGATAGTCTTCCTTTTTACAATCTCCTGAAAGCCTCTCTCTCTGGTCTTTTTCTTTCAGGCTATAAGGCTCCCTTTAATGTTTCCTGCAAAGCTGGATTCTTTTTTATGAATTCTTAGTTTCCATGTATTTGTGAATAATTTAAACACACTTTCATATGGGAAGGACAATTTTGCTGGATAGAGAATTCTCAGCTGGCAATTTTTCTCTTTCAGTTTCCTAATTATATCATACCACTGTCTTCCCGCCTCCATGGTTTCTGATGAGAAATCTGCACAAAATCTTACTGGGCATCCAGTTTATGTAATGGTTGGTTTTTCTCTTGCTGCTTTCAGAAGTTTCTCTTTATTTTTGGCATTTGACATTCTGAGTAGTATGAGTCTTATAGTAGTTCTATAAACTCAGATTTGTTCTGATTTGGGGTACACTGTGCTTCTTGGACATGTAAATTCATTTCTTTCATGAGAGTCAGGAAATTTTCAGCCATTGTTTCCTCAAATACTCTTTCTGCCCCCTTACCCTTCTCTTCTCCTTCTGAAACTCCCATGACACATATGTTGTTGCACTTCATGTTATCATTCAATTCTCTGAGCCGCTGCTCAATTTTTTCCATTCTTTTCTCTCTGTGTTCTTCTCTCTTCAATTTCACTGCTCTTCTGCATCACTTATTCTTTCTTTTATCATTTTGAGTCTGCTGTTATGTGTCTTTAATGTGTTTTTTATCTCACTTATTGTGTCTTTTATTCCCATAAGCTCTCTTAATTTTCTATTCAGGTTTTCAAATTCTTCTTTGTGCTCACCAGTGTCCTCTTAATGTCCTTTATCTCTTTAGCCATATTGTCTTTCAACTTGTTGATTTGATTTAGGAGATTTGTATGAACCTCATTGATTAGTTGTCTCAAATCCTGTGTCTCATCTGGGGCTTTGATATATGCCGTTGCTTGGGCCATATCTTTCATTTTCTTAGTATGGTTTGTAATATTTTGCTGATGTCTAGGCATCTAATTATGATGGTGAGTTTACTCTGATGCTCGATTTCTTTCTCTTGCATAGGGATTTAGTGGCTGGAGGCTGTGTGTTACTACCATTCTTTGACTCTTGGTTCAACCTATTCTAGCTCTTTAGGATTATCCCTGTTTAGTTGCTCAAATCTGGACCATGGACCCAGTAATGGGTTGCAGACTCACTTCCAAGGGCCTTGGGGAGGGAAGCTGTAAAGGCCCAAAAAAGCCCTTCTTATTTATTTATTTTTAATTTCCTTGAATGTACTTCCTTTGCCTAACAGCAGATAGTGCATTTCTTCAGCCCTCTCATTTCAAACCCTGGTTGGAATGTGTACGCTGCAACACCAACTGCAGCAGTATGACAGAGGATCCTGCCTCAAGGTTATTCAGAGCCTCACAATTCAAACTTTCTCAGAGGCTATTCTCAAACCTTTGCTGGTACCCCTCTCCCTTTCCTGGGTAAAAAATAATTCCGTTCCCCTCAGCATCCTCAACAACCAGTCCTGGTCAGTAGGGAGGGTGTTTGTGAATCTTTTTCATCCCCTGCTGGCTCCCAGGGCATACAATGATGTGGCCCTATCTGGCCTGAAAGGGCTTGTGGGACAGAGCAGGCCAAATTTGTTGGCCAAAAACTGAATTAGCCTTAGGCTGCATCCTTCTCTCCTCTTTCCTAGGGAGGTGGGCCCCTGCATCTCCCTCTGTCCATAGCCACTGGCCAGTAACTGGAGAATTCAAAGCTCTCTCCTCTGAAGGTGGGGAGGTGGGCACTGGCCTCTGTAGCTGCAGGTTTTACTCATAGAGTTTTCCTGTCGAGATTCTTTTCCTTTGCCCCTCTCACTTCTGGGTGGTATCCAGCCTTCCCCTGGTCCCCTGAACCCTAAAACATTTTTTCAGGCTGTTTTTGCCTGTCCTCTAGCTATTTTTCTGGTAGGGGAGTGAGTCCTGTGTCTCTCTAATCCTCCATCTTCCCAGAAGTGCCTCTATTCTTTGATTTTTATAAAATGAAAGAGCAGGTCTAGTGAGAGTGGGCCTTCTTCACCTACAGTTGTTTTGTTTTACTCTTAGTATAAGGAAAAAATAAGTTCATGTATTTCTGTTTAAGTCCATCATAAATTATAAATGTAGAACCTTATGTTAATAGTGTATCCAGAGACTAAAGCTGTAATCATTTTCAGGTTGTAGTAAGAAAGATAAATTAGTATCAAATAGAAAATAAAAATTTATGGTATAGAGAAACATCTTTCTGATGTTCATGAAATGTGTACCACATTATTATTTTTTCTAGGTTAAAAAGGGGCTTTCCAACAAATCCATTTTAATATTCACATACATTTACATCTAAGTGTTAGAGTTACTGTAAATATCAAAAGTAAATATGAATAATTTTAGCACATGCCAATGAAGACTTTCAGTTCATTCTGGGCCACATGTTGGTTTCAACCAAATGAATAGTTAGAAAAATTATAAGAACTAATTAAAAGGTGCATGTTAAAACATTAAAAAGTGAAGTTTCATTACATCATTCTGCTAGGGAACAGTCTTACTTGGTGGACTTTTCACTTAGATGGAATGATTTCACACCTTTTATTACTGACCGGGGAATAACTTAAGACCATTTGTTCATTCATTCATTCACACTAGCATGTTTTGAATATCTACAATATCTCCTATATGCCTGATACTGTGCTAAGGGCTGAGAATGAAAGGTAGGGTGACCAACTCATCCCATTTTGCCCAAGACTTTCCTGGTTTTAGCACTGAAATTCCACATCTCGGGAAATCTTGTAGTCCCAGGCAAACCAAGACAGTTAATCACCCTAAAAAGAAAAATAAGATACAATACTTGGCCATAAAGAATTCACAAATAACCAATAACTATAACATGACTCAGCAAAACAAATCCACAAGCCCTAATCTAAATCCCTTGGGGCCCAGACATGTTTTGAATTCAGAATTCCTCAGATTTTAGAAAAGTAGTATTGTGCATATGCCATGTGTTAGTTCCAACTGCTAGTGTGCTCTGGGACAGCACTCCTAAAATCAAACACACTACTATTTCTGAAGAGAACTTCACAAGTCAAGTTTTGCCCCAAAATAAATTTTCACCAAACACAAAAAGCCTTTGGTTTTCAGAGCTTTTTAGATGTTATAATCGTAAGTAAGAGCTTGTATTTCTGTAGAGAAAACAAAACAAAACACATGGCCACAGGTTGATAGGAGAGCACAGAAGAGCCCAAAGAAGAAGGAGACCAGGAAAAATTTCAGTGAGTTTTGAAGGGAAGTGAGCAATTAGCCAGGTGGATGAGGAGAGAACCACATGAAATTTACCTGTCATCTTCTGAAATTATTAATACATTTCATTGATTAATCTTAAATTAGGTATTTCCTGGGTTTCCTTAGAAAACATTTAACAAATGCTTCTGCAATGGAGCAACTTACACTTGATGATTCAGTGTCAATATCCAGTCAAGCCAATACCCCCTGGACCTGCTGAAAAGACTTAGAGTACCGAAAGGATTCCTCTGTTTAGAGGTAGAATGCTGCATGAGAAATAGCAGAAATCAATACATCTAGATCATACACAGATATAGATCAATTGAAGCATTATTAATGCAACTATCAAAGTTCCTTGTTACTCAGAATTTAAGAAAATCAAAAGACTCCTGTATTGCAAAAAAAAAAACTTTTCACCCTTGGAGAAAGAACTTTTTACAGGGAAAAAGTGCTTATCTATCATTTTGTATGCTAGCATTAGCATTTGCTAGTTCAAACTAATAAAGCACTCTCCATGAATGCACCATTAATAAAATCGTCAAAATGGCTTCTCTCAACATTTTCTTTTTGATTTTTCATGATTTAATTAGAAGCATCTTTTAAAAGGCTGGTTTTACTATGGTAGTATCGCATCTGCATTTTCAGCAGTATGCTGTTTAATCACAGTGGGTTATAAAGTGAAACTCGTGGTACTTATTGTAATATCTAGTAAAACCCGTGCAGTTTGTATTTTTAGTGTCCCTGAGTCATCATCTTATATTTGTTCATCAACATTTTAACTGCCCCTATTTTAAAAATATAATTTGATAGTTAATTTTCTAAACCTGTTATTCTATTTATTTCTTTTCATATGCCTTTGATATGCTTCAACCTGTACCTGAACACCATTCTCTAGCAAGTCAAAAGTTGTTTCTCTCTTCTTAATTTTGTTTGCATTTTGTTTAGAGATTTTATGAATCAAAATTTTTCTAAAGTTTCATGACCATCAGTTAAAATGCATTAGCTATTTTATGCCACATCACTGGATAGTTTTAGAATATAAGTAACCACTACAATGGTAGCATTGAAATTGGTAGTGAGAAATTAATGGTCTAAGAAAAAAATGTAAGTATATATATATATATATAAAGGAGGTATTGGTTATTTTTGACAGCATAAAATTTTCTTTCAAATTATTCTTCAAAGGAAATATTTCTTTTTCTAATAAAGAAAATTCTCAGATTTATTTGTAGATTAAGTGCTGGTTTGAACATTTTCATTCACTATTGCTTGCCTGGAACAGAATAAAGCAGATATAAAATAGGTCACATACCTGCTGGTGAAGAACTAGAGCTGTTTCTCTCTCTCTCTCTTTCTCTTAATTTACAGAGAAAAGGAGGGAGCAACTTTTCAGATAAACATGTACTACTAATTATTCTAAGCGCTCTTGACAGCAGGAGCCAATTCATAGCATCCTCTGCTTCCCTTAGCACAGTTCCTTTATTGTTTTCTATATACATGCAGTCACAGCTTATGGCAGTGGGTTCTGGAGGCCAGCTGCCTTGGTTTCAGTTCTGGTCCTGCCACTTACTACATGTGTGACTTTGGGCAAGTTACTTGGCCTGGTTTTATACTATAAAATAGTCATAGCAATAGGTTGTATGAATTAAATCAAATACTACATTTAAAGCATTTAGAACAATGCCTGGCACGTAGTAAGAATTTATTGTTAGTTGCTGAGTTGTTATTGTTTCTTGGTTTCATGTTGCTGGCAAGGTAAATTCATATATATGTTATATTAAAATTTTGTTTTTGTTTTTATTTATTTTTATGTTAATAAAAATTTATGTTAATGTTATAAATTACTCAGTGAACACAATAGAATAACTGCAATAATAATAAATATGCTTTAGTCAGTGGTTATACTTCCCCCTTATTTTTGTTCATTCCTCAATCTTGAATGATTTGGGGTGATATTCACTCTGATTGCTTCAGGCTATGAAGGGAGATAGATATTATGGAGCAGAAGAATGGAATTGTTTTGCTTGCAGTTGAAAATACTCCTTGCTTTTGGGATTGGGCTGGTCTAGCTTCATTGTTTTGTTAGCTGGCCAGGGCATGCCTGAAGAACTGGTAAGTATGAGTTGGCTGTTTATCTGCTGGGTTTCAGGGCTCAATCAGCATAGGAACAGTACAAGGGCTTTAAGTTTCTGGGAAATATACTTAACAAGTATATTGAAAATTATAGGTTCAAATAAAGGAAGTAGAAGAATCATGAGTAGGGAATAAATGAGTACAACTATGTTATATTGGGTAAATAGCTTTTCATATATAGAGCCCATATATAGAGCCTCCATTTCATATATAGAGGGTGTTGATTTCATGAGGCCATGTGGCTTGCCCATGGTGTCTGGATGTCCCTAAGGTCCTTAGGAGCACTTTTGTTTGAGGCTTTGTTTATTTTGGCAGTTTGTGAAGTATGGCTGAGACCTGCAGAATGACCTCCCAATTCACTTTGAAATCTCTTAGCCATAAAAACTCTATTTTTTGGATATTTCCCCTTTTCAATTAAAGTCTTTCTCCAAATGCCTCACTGATTGATGCTTGGTGCCAGGGAGGCTCATCCGTGGGAGTCATGTCCCATGTCATAGCCAGGGCAGGAGGAGAAAGTAGTGAATTTATTTGCAGAGTTTGGCTTAGAGAGAAGCCACACTTGAGTAACAATGAGGTTTTTAGGAAGTAACTCTTAGGCAATAATTTATAGTTAGGTTTAGTTTCATTACTACAGGAAAAAGGTTCATAAGTGCAAGAATTAATTTAGCTAATTAGCCCAACCCACATTTGTCTAAGAAGTTTAGTCATTAATTCATTCTTGTATTCAACAAGGATTATTTGAGCACTTGCATATTTCAGGAACTGTGCTAGATTGTAGAGACTTAAGAGAAACAAGAAACAGATGGCTTAAGGAGCTTGATTCTCAACTAAACCAACTTAATACATTGTTATTAAGTGTTATGATGGGTGTGGTAGTGGGGGCTATAAAGTTAGAGGGGTATAGTGGTTTGAAGCTATAGACCACAGAAAAATATGTTCTTAAACTTAATCCATTCCTGTGAGTATGCACCCATTGTAAGTAGGACATTTTGATGAAGTTACTTCGGTTTAGGTGAGGCCCAACTTAATCAGGATGGGTCTTAATCCTATTACCAGAGTCCTTTATAAGCAGAATGAATTTCAGAGAGAGAGAGAGAGAGAGAGAAGAGAGAGAGAGAGAGAGAACGCCACGTGAAACAAGAAACTGAAAGTCAACAGAACCCAGAAGAAAAGGGAGAGTCCAGTAGAGGTCCCATGTGTGTTGCCATGTGACAGAGGAGCCCAAAACCAAGGATACCAGAAGCCAGACCCAAACACCAGTCTTTGGGAAAAAAGCATTGCCTTGATGCTGCCTTGATTTGGACTTCTCCTAGCCTCAAAACCACGAGCCAATACATTCCTGTTATTTAAGCCAACCCATTGCATGGTATTTGTGTAGCAATGAGGAAACTAAAACAGGAGTACACCCAATGCAGATTGGGGAATGCATCTAGTGGCAGTAACATAACCTTATAGGAAAGTATTCTGCCTTGCCACATTTTACTTCATAACTCCTAAAATTCATCCCTCACTCCTCTTACTTAGGTGTCTGTAGATTTGCAAATTGGGTTTATTTGACCCCAAGGAAGGGTAGAGCATTAAGAAACTATGATTTGGAAAGCACTCCATTTAGTTCTGACTCAATTATTCTGAAGACTCTTTACAATGAGTCTTAGGCAAAATGGGCAGGACGAGAACAGCAAAACAAGAAATACTGGAATAAAATTCTAGCACTGCTACAGCATATCTGAATTGTAGACAAATTGTTACATCACTCCAATAGCATATTAAAGAGGAAGGGAACCAATCAATCTCATAATTTTATATTCAGAAGTACACATGAGCCACACCAGAAAGATCTGAACATCCTATTTTAAAACGTTTCCAGATAAAGGGATTCTATAGCATTCCCTGTTAACACTTTCTAAGGACTTCATGTTCCTGTGCAAAATCAGGAAGTTGATCTCTGTTGCTCTTATATTTCTCATTCTGCACATTTTCTAACTTCAATGGTCCCTCTAATTTCTTCTTTCAACTTCTTAGTGCCCTTATCTTATTCCACTCCTTTCCAAAGTCAGTATTGGGAAAGTCTGTAGAACTCATTCTCATTAAAATAAAGTGATAATATAGGGTACAAAGAATTATCCATCTTAAGGAAAGTTTGTATTTTAAGTTGAGGAGAATCTTAAATTAATATTCAATTTGGAATTTAGACAAGAGACAACTGGTGATGTGAAACTGGGCTTTATTATTATTATTAGAAAATTACAGGTTTACAGAAAAACCATGCATAAAATACAGAGTTCCCATATACCACCCTATTATTAATACCTTGCATTAGTGTAGTACATTTGCTATAATTGATGAATGAACATTTTTTATAAATATGCTACTAGTTATAGTCCATGGTTTATTTTAGGGGTCACTGTTTGTGTTGTATAGTCCTAGAGATTTAAAAAAAAAATTATTTTATACATAAAGCATAACATTTCCTCTTTTAACCACACTCAAATATATAATTCAGTGTTGTTTATTACATTCACAATGTTATGCTACCATCACCACCATCCATTACCAAAACTTTTCCATCATCCCAAATAGAAGTTCTACAATTTAAGCATTAACTCCACATACCCTGTTCCCACCCCAGCCCCTGGTAACCTGTATTCTAGTTTCTGACTCTGTGAATTTGCTTATTGTAATTATTTCAAATCAGTGAGATCATACAATATTTGTTCTTTTGTTTCTGGCTTATTTTACTCAAGTTGATGTCTTCAAGGTTCATCTATGTTGTAGCATGTATCAGAACTTCATTCCTTTAACAACTGAACAATATTCCCTTGCATGTTTATATACCACATTTTGTTTATCCATCAATCAGTTTTTGGACACTTGGGTTGCTTCCATCTTTTGGCAAGTGTGAATAATGCCACAGTGCAAATAGCTCTTCGAGTCCCTGCTTTCATTTCTTTTGGCTATATACCTAGATGTGGGATTGCTGGGTCAAATAGTAATTCAGTATTTAACTTTCTGAGGAGCTGCCAAACTCTTTTCCACAATGGCTGCACAATTTTACATTTCTACTGACATTAAAAGAATGGTCCTATTTCTCCACATCTTCTCCAAAACTTGTAATTTTCCACTTTTTAAAATAGTAGCATTCTAGTGAGTGTGAAATGGTATCTCATTGGGTTTTGATTTTCATTTCCCTAGTGGCTAATGATGTTGAACACCTTTTCACATACTTGTTGAGCATTTGTATATCTTCTTTGCAGAAGTGTCTACTCAAGATTTTTGCCCATTTTTTAATTGTATTGCCCATTTTGCCATTTTGTCATTTTGTTGTTGAGTTGTAGCGTTTCTTTATATTTTCTAGATCATAAACCCTTACTGGATATGTGGTTTCCAAATATTTTCCCCCATTGTGTGGGTTGTTGTTTTACTTTCACGATGAAGTCTGATACACTAAAGATTTTAATTTTGATGAGGTCCCATTAATCTATTTGTTCTTTTGTTGCTTATGCTTTTAGTATAAAAATTAAGAAGCCATTGCCTAATACAAGGACCTGAAAATGGTTCCCTATGCTTTCCTCTAGAAATTTTACTGTTCTGGTTCTAAGGTTTAGGACGCTGATCCATTTTGAGTTGATTTTTGTGTACCGTGTGAGGTAGACGTCTACCTATATTCTTTTGGATACGGGCATCCAGTTTTCGCAGCATCATTTGTGAGAGACTATTCTTTCCCAATGGAGTAGATTTGGCATCCTTGTCAAAAATGGCCATGAATGAGAGGGGTGTTTCTGAACTCTCAATTTGACTCCATTGTTTTTTATGTCTGTCCTTGGGCTTGTACCATGCTGTTTTTATTACTATGGCTTTGTAATAAGGTTTAAGATCAGGAAGTGTAAGTCCTCCAACTTTGTTCTTCTTTGTCACAATGGTTTTGGCTATCAGGGGCCACTTACCCTTCCATACAAATTTGATGATTGGCTTTTTCATCTTTGCAATGAAGGCTGTTAGAATTTTGGTTGGTATGGTGTTGAATTTGTAAATTGCTTTGGGTAGAATTGACATCTTAGTGATATTTAGTCTTCCAAACCATGAAAACACAATGTCCTTCCATTTATTTAGGTCTACTTAAATTTCTTTTAGCAATATTTTGTAGTTTACTGTGTGTAGGTCTGTTACAACCTTGATTAGATTTATGCCTAGATAATTGACTCTTTTGGTTGCTATTGTAAATGGAGTTTTTTTTTTTCCTCTTGATTTTCTTCTTCAGATTCTTCATTACTAGTGTACAGAGACTCTACTAATATTTGGGTATTGAATTTGAATCCCACCATTGCTGAATTCATTCATTAGCTCTAAGAGCTTTGCTGTAGTTTTTTTTTTTTTTTCCTTAAGATTTTCTATATATAGGATCATGCCATCTACAGATAAGAAAATTTTATTTCTTCCTTTCCAATTTGGGTACCTTTTATTTCTTTTTCTTGCCTAATAGCCCTGGCTAGAACTTCCAGTACAATGTTGAATAGCAGTGGTGACTGTTCGTCTCCTTGTCTTATTCTTGATTTTCAAGGGAAATCTTTTGTCCTTCACCATTAAGTATGATGTTAACTTTGCTTTTTCATATATGCCCTTTATCATGTTGAGGAAGTTTCCTACAACTCCTAGTTTTTAAAAGTGTTTTTTATCAAGAAGGGGTGTTATATTTTGGCAAATGCCTTTCCTGCATCCATTGAGATGATCATGTAGTTTCTTTCTTTCATTTTGTTAATGTGGTGTATAACATTAATAGAGTTTGTGATGGTGAATCCCTCTTGCATACCTGGGATAAATCACACTTGATCATGGTGTGTAGTTCTTTTAATGTGCTGTTGGATTCACTTTGCTAATATTTTGTTGAGGATTTTTACATGTACATTCATAATAGGTATTCATCTGTAATTTTCATTACTTGTGGTATCTTTATCTGGCTTTGGTGTTAGGGTGATGATAGCCCCTAGATTGAGTTAGGTAATGCTCCTTCCTCTTCAATTTTTTGGAAGAGTTTGAGCAAGATTGGTGTTAATTCTTTTAATGTTTTTTTTTAAAGTTTATTGAAGTATATCACTCATACATAAACATACATAAACAGTAAGTGTATAGTAATAGTTGTGAACTTATAAAACAAACACACATAACATCATACAGGGATCTCATACCTAACCCCACCACCATTATCTTGCATTGTTGTGAAACATTTTTAACTAAAGATGAAAGAGCATCCTCAAAATATTACAACCAACCAAAGGATTTTACATTTGGTGTATTTCTCCCCAACCCACTCTATTATTATTTTTTTTTATATCACTTATACATGACATATATAAACAATAAGTGTATTGTAAAAGTTGTGAACTTACAATGCAAACATGCATAACTTCATACAGGGATGCCGTACATTAACCCACCACCAACACCTTGAATTGTTGTGAGACATTTGTTACAAATTTGGAAAGAATTTTGTCAAAATCTTGCTACTAATTATTGTCCATATCTTACATTTGTTGTATTTTTTCCCCAACCCACCCTATTATTATTATTTTAAATATATTTTTATTTCAGAAGTTGTGAACTTACAAAACAATCATGTACATGTGCAGAATTCCCATACAACACCCCTTTATCACACATCACACCATGGTGGAACATTTATTAGATAATGAGATAATATCATCAGACTTATTACCACTAACCATGATCCATAGTGTTCATTTGACATACATTTTCCATACTCTGCCATTATTAACACAGCATGTCTTTAGCATAGATGCATGAATATTACAGTATTGAGGTTAACCACAATCCAGAGGTCACTCCAGTTGTATTTTTCCCATGCTTCTCCACTTTCCCACCACCCTGCAATAGTGACATACATCAGCTCTAGCTCACAAAGGACATCTTGCATCTGTACCATCAACTACAATTCTCATCGACATTTGGGTTTACTGTGTTATTCAGTCCCTAGGTTATTCACTAGCTTTATTTCAATTGACATTTACATCCCTAGACTACCTTTTCCAGCCATATTCCCATTTATAAACCAGCTGTTACTCACTATAATGTGTTACCATCCGCTCTATACATTTCCACACTTTTTCAGTAAAATTAATTAGAACTTCTACAAACATTAAGCATAAGTAGTCCATATCAGTCTTCCTCTTATCTCCTTTAAGAATCCACTAACTACCACCAGTTCTTGAAGATGTTTTCCTAATTTTCTTCTAGAAGCTTTATAGTTCTTGCTTTTATATTTAGGTTTTTTATCCATTTTGAGTTAATTTTTGTATAAGGTGTGAGATAGGGGTCCTCTTTCTTTCTTTTGGCTATGGATATCCAGTTCTCCCAGCACCATTTGTTGAATGGACTATTCTTCCTGAGCTGGGTGGGTTTGACAGGCTAGTCAAAAATCACTTGACCATAGATGTGAGGGTCTGGTTCTGAACCATCAATTCAGTTCCATTGGTCTATGTGTCTGTCTTTATGCCAGTACCATGCTATTTTTACCACTGTAGCTAGATAATATGATTTAAATCTGGAAGTGAGAGTCCTCCAACTTTGCATTTCATTTTTAAGATGTTTCTGGCTATTCAGGACCCCTTACCCTTCCAAATAAATTGTATAATTGTCTTTTCCATTTATCTGAAAAATGCTGATAGAATTTTTATCAGGATTGCATTGAATCTGTGTATCAATTTGGGTAGAATTGACATATTACTGAAATTTAGTCTTCCAATCCATGAGCATGGAATGTTCTTCCATTTATTTAGGTCTTTTAAATTTTCTTTTAACAATGCATTGTAGTTTTCTGAATACAAGTGCTTTACATTCTTGGTTAAGTTTATTCCTAAATATTTGATTCTTTTAGTCACTATTGTAAATGGAATTGTTTTCCTCACTTCCTCCTCAGATTGTGCATTACTAGTGTCTTATAAAGTCTATTTCATCTGTTATAAGTATAGCTACTCCAGATTTTTTTTTTCTTTTTTGTTACTCCATGTGTGGAATATCTTTTTCCAGCCTTTCACTTTCAATATGTTGGTATCCATGAGTCTAAATTGAGTCTCTTGCAAACAGCATATAGATGGCTCATATTTTCTTATCCATTCCACCAGTCTGTGTCTTTTGATTGCGGAGTTTGATCCATTAACAGTCAATGTTATTATTGTAAGTGCAGTTCTTATTTCACCCATTTTGACCTTTGGGTTTTATCTGTCATATTTTATTTCCACTACTCTTTTGAGACTTTTTGTCGCTTTTACTTATATAATCTTCATTTCTAAATGCTCTTCCACGCTTCTCTCTCCTATCTTTTCTTTTCAGACTGTAGCATACCCTTTAGTATTTCCTGTAAGGCCAGTCTCTTGGTTAGAAACTCTCTCAGTTTCTGTTTATCTGTGAATATTCTAAACTTGCCCTAATCTGAAAGACAATCTTGCTGCAGATAAGATTCTTGGCTGGAAGTTTTCCTCTTGCAGTATCTTAAATATATCATACCACTGTCTTCTTGCCTCCGTGGTTTCTGATGAGAAATTGGCACTTAATCTAATTGGGTATCCCTTATATGTTATGCATTCCTTTTCTCTTGCTGCTCTCAGAATTCTCTCTTTGTCTTTGACATTCTGATTACTATGTGTCTCGGAGTTGGACTATTCAGATTTATTCAGATGGGAGTACGTTGTGCTTCTTGGACATGGATATCTATGTTCTTCTATTAGTTTGGGAAATTTTCTACTATTATTACTTCAAATATTCATTCTGCCCTTTTTCCTTCTCATTTCCTTCTGGGACACCCATGACATGTATGTTTGCATGTCTCTTACTGTCATTTAATTCCCTGAGATCTTGTTCTTTTTTTTCCATTCTTTTCTTCATCTGTTCTTTTCCATGTTCACTTTTGAGGCCATGTCTTCAAGCTCACCAATTCTTTCTTCTGCATCCTCAAATCTGCTATTATATGATTCCAGTGTATTTTTTATTTCATTTATTGTGCTTTCATTCCCATAAGATCTGCTATTTTTCTATGTATGCTTTCAAATTCTTCTTTGTGCTCATTCAATGTCTTTTTAATATCCTTAATCTCTTCAGTCATCTCATTGAATTTATTAAGGAGATTTGTTTGAACATCTATGATTAATTGTCTCAACTTCTTTATGTCATATGGAGGCTTATCTTGTTCCTTTAACTGGGCCATATCTTCCAGTTTCTTAGTATGGATTGTAATTTTTTATTGGTATCTTGGGATCTAGCTTACTAGATATATTTATTCTGGGTGCAGTTTCTCTCTTTGGTTTAGGGATTTCTTGCCCTTTCTCCTTTGCTGGTTGTGTAGTAGGAACTGAGGATGTAGTTGGTGCTGTAAGCTGTGGAGGCTCAAGCTGCCTGCATTGCCCCAGGGACCAATGAAACTTCGCCCACCTTTCTCCTTTACCAGGGGTAGGGACAGAGCCTCAGATGTGTGTAATAATCCAAGTCATGCAGGCCTAGACTGTAGTTGCCTGGGGCAGGGATGAAGCTGCAGGTGTGGGCAGTAATCTATGTCATGCAGGTCCAAAATGACCGCAGTTGCCCCAGTAGACTTCTGACTATTCAATCTGTGCCAGGCAAATGTACCTGCAGTTACCCATAGCAGCTGGTGCAGGTCCCACCAGCTTCCTCCCTGCCAGAGGTGGGCTGAATCCTAGGCTAGGGCTGCAGTCTGATCTGGGTGAAAAGAAGTAGTCCCTACCATCACTGTGATTTTCAATCAGCCCAGCTTCCCCTCATGCTGGGGACAGAGTAAAAATGGTGGCTACTGGCTTCTTTCTGACTTAGACAGGTTCAAACTTTAGCTGTTCTTAGGGTTATACTTTAGCCAGCTGAATTTACTAATCAGTATATGAAGTCAGTTGCCACCCCCCTATTCCTCCCCTGTTTTTGGGAAATGGAGCTTCCAACACCAGCCACAGAATAGCTCCTGAGGCGACTTGTGCCACCAGAGTAGGATGATCACCAGCCTTCCCGGCATGGCCTGTATTTTCCTGGAGAGGCTGGTGCAGGTCCCCTCAGCTTCCTCCCTGCCAGAGTTGGGGCTGGGGCTTAGGCTAGAGCCGTGATACAATCTGTTCTTGTAATGTTTTGTAAAATTTACCTGTGAAGCCACTTGATCCCGGGCTTTCTTTGTTTCTCTTTGTTGAAAGGATTTTTATTACTGATTCAATCTCTTTACTAATTTCTTGGGGTCTTCTCTTCTTGAGTCAATGTAAGTAGTTTGGGTGTTTCTAGGAATTTGTCCATTTCATCTAGGTTATCTAATTTGTTGGCTATCAGTTGTTCATAGTATCTTCTTATAGTCCTTATTATTTATTTATTTGGGGTAGGAGTAATGTCCCCTTTCTCACTTCTGCTATTAGTTATTTGTGTACTCTTTTTTTTTTTTTTTTTCTTTGTCTTTCTAGCTAATGGTTTTTCAATTTTATAGATCTTTTCAAAGAACCAACTTTTGGTTTTGTTGATTCTTTTTATGGTTTTTTAATTCCCTATTTTGTTTATCTCTGTTCTAATCTACTAATTTATTGAAACTTGATTGTGAAATAACATAATAATCCATATGCACTAGAGAAACGTGTATTTTGCTGTTATTGGGTGAAGTGTTCTATATATACCTGTTAGTTCTAGTTGGTTTAGAGTATCATTAAAGTCTTCTATTTCCTTATTGATCTTCTGTCTAGTTGTTCTATCCATTATTCAAAGTGGTGTATTAAAGTCTCCTATTATTATTTCATCCTTCAAATCAGTCAATATATCCTTTGCATTTTGGGGGGCTATGCTGTTATGTGCATATATATTTATAATTGTTATATGTCTTCTTGTTGAATTGACCCCTCTCTCCCTACATAATGAGTGTTTTTGTCCCTCCATAACAGTTGTTTACTTCAGGTCTTTTTTATCTGATATTAGTATAGCTATCTTACCTCTCTTTTGATTGATACTTGCATGGTATATATATATATATTTCCATCTTTTAACCTTGAACCAACTTATGTCTTTGAATTTAAGGTGAGTCTCTTGTAAACAGCGTATAGGTGGGTCATGCTTTTTTTTAAATTCTGCCAACTCTTTCTTTTGACTGGAGAGTTTAATTCATTTACATTTAAAGTAACTACTGATAAGGCAGGACTTTCTTCTGCCATTTTGCTATTTAATCTTTGTATATCTTGTACCTTTTTAAATCATCAGCTCTGCCATTGAGTCTTATTGTCATATTTATTTGATTTATCTATTGTACCATATCAAGTCCCTTTTCATTTGTTTCTGGATTTTTTTTCATATATTTTCTTTGTGGTTACCATGGGGTTAAAATTTAACATCCTAAATATATTACAATCATTCTGATTTGATTCCAACTGAACTCCATTAGCACATACACACACCTACTCTTAAACCCTTCCACATCCCACCTTGTTTTATACTTGTTACAATTTATATCTTTATACATTATATGTCTAAATCCACAGATTTATTTTTAGTTTTATGCATTTGCATTTTAGTAACTGTATGAAACAGGAAATGGAGTTACATAACAAATAATACAATACAATAGTACTGACATTTATAATTACCCATATGGTAAATTTTTGAAGGAAATCCTCACTGGACTTAAAATTCTTGGTTTGCAATTGTTTTCTCTCAGTATTTTAAGTATTTCATCCCACTGCCTTCTTTACTCGATGGTTTCTGATGAGAAAATGGCACTCAACCTAATTGGGACTCCATTGTAGATAACATGTTGCTTTTTTCATGTAGCTTTCAGAACTCTTCCCTTATCTTTTGCATTCCACAGTTTGAACAGTATGTGACAGGGCATATTTCTCTTCAAGTTTATCCCATTTGGTGTTCTTTGGGCTTCTTGGATGTGCATATTTCATGCCTTTTGTTAAGTTTGTGGAGTTTTTCAGTCATTATTTCTTTGAATATTCCTTCCACCTCTTTTTTATTCTCCTTCTGGAACTCTCGTTGGTACACTTGATGGTGTCTGACAGGTCTCTTAGGCTCTTTTCACCATTTTCAAGTTCCTTTTTCTTTCTCCTCCTCTGCTTGATTCATTTCAATTGTATTGTCATCGAGTTTGGTGATTCTTTTTCTGCCAGCTCCAATTTGCTGCAGAAACTCTCCTGGGAATTTTCCATTCAGTTACTGTGGTCTTCAACTCTAGTAATTTGACTTGGTTCCTCTTTAAAATTTCTGTCTCTTGATAGAGATTCTTATATTGTTCATTCATTGTTTTTCTGATATCCTTTAGTTCTTTCTCTGGATTTTCTTTCATCTCCTTTATCATAGTGAAGAAGTCTTTTTAAAAAATGCCTCTGTCAAGTATAACCAAAGTCTTATCTTCTTTACTGATATTTTCTGGATTTTTATCCTCTTTCTTTGGATGGGCCATCATTTCCTGTTTCTTTTTGTTTGTTTGTTTGTTTGTCTTATAATCTTTTTTTGCACATTGTACATTTAGATATCTTTAAATGTTAACTCTGGAATTTAGTCCCTGAGCTGTTTCTTGAGTTTGTTTCCTGCTAGAGACATGACAGAGATTTTCTTGAGTGCCAGGAGCTAATGAACCAAACCAACCAATGCTGAAAAACAACTTTCACAGTCTTTGCAATTTGGCTTTGTGTTGTTGGTACTCTCCCTCAGAGTTCAGCCCTTCTATCAATAAAGTCAGGCCAAGATAAAGATGAAGTACAGCGTCCTACCTATATTTTCTGGGCCTGTGTCTTGCTTATGCTTATAGAGGCCTTAGGATATGCCCTATTTACAGGAATTTGAATGCCTTCTCTATTCCCAGGAAACAGACCTTCTCCATCTACTGGTGCTCCACCACAGGATGTAAAGCCAGTGAGCCTTTGCTCCAGGCTACCTGACGCAATAGTTTCTTACAGAGCTTTCTCCATTCCAATTTGCTTTTGCCTGGAGGGCAAATTTTGGGAGAGGAGGGTAAGCTTGAGAGGAGTTTCCTAGGTCAGTCTTTCCTAGCCAGAAGGAGGTCAGGGATGTCAAAGAGAATGCTGGCTGACTCCACAATGCCCTGGGGTGAGATTGAAGAAGAGGCCAGCAAGTGTGCCAGAAGCTTCTCCTATGGCTCTTTGAAGCTGTGTCTTCTTCATTAGACACTCTGCCCCATAAATGCCACCCTTTAACTGTTTAGCATAGTTTTGAAGAAGGGTACTGTCTTTAAGACTCCTCTGCCGCTTTTGCTTGAGGCTGGTTGGAACAATGGTTGCCTTCTGAGCTGGGGCCCAGCTATTTGATTTATCCTGATCAGAGGCAGTGATCAGTGATAAGACTGCACATCTCTGGATCTCAGGGAATCAGGTCTTTGTATCCTACCCTAGCACCACCAAGCTATACCAGGAGCCAGGATTGAAAACTGTACTCCTGCCTGCTGTGATGCTGAGAGATGGTGACAGTAGCTGCTTCATAGAGAATGAAATTCACTGTTTTTTACTGCAATTTACCAACCTCTTCTTCCCACCCTTCCCTAGATGCTATACAGTGTCCTACTAGACTCTGGAGTTTCAAAATAGTTGATTCAGACAGTTCCTGCCTTTTAATAGTTGTTCTGGTGGAGGAACTGGAGCATCTTACTCCACCATCTTCCCACATTCCTCTTCTTCAACTAGTTGGTTTTTTTGTTTTGTTTTGTTTTGGTTTTTTTCCTTTCCCTTAAACTGTACCACCCTGTATAGCTATGATGGGCAGGCAAGGGTATTTTGGGGGTTGTTTAATTACTAGGATAATTACCTTTGTACTCCCCATCACTCTACGTGTGTTGTCCTAGTTGAATGTATAGCTCATGTGCTGAAAACTCTGTGCTCTGATCATTTCTGAGATATGGGGGAGCAAAGTGGAATTGTCCACAGTCGTTTTAAAAGCCAAATGTTACTCTTTATCCATGGCAGAATAATAATAATAATTGTCACCACTTAAATAGTGCCTTTCATCCTCAGACCTCAAGGCACTTCAACATTGTTACTTCACATTATTTGAGTGAATTTCCTTTGGAAGACAGGGCAAAATGAGAGACACATAATACATGGTTAGCTATGCTAATTTTGTTTTCTTTAACAAATGCAAAATAAATAGCTACTAAAAGCCAGATAATATCTTGAAGATAAACCCTTTCTACAGTAGGTTATTCTAAACAGATGCTTTTTGTTTTATATCTGTTTAATTTAAAACAATTCACACTCATAAATCCTGGACTTGATTAATTATATTGAATTTTTGGCTTCTATTTCATCAGAGACACAGAAACAAGCAACTTGCTTGTACACAGAAAAATGGCTTTAATGAACAAAAAAACTACAGCTTTTTAAAGCTTTGCTGCCTTCTAAATTTTATGATTAAATTTTGTGGAAAACTGTGCAAATAGAGCATAATTATTTTAAAATAGGAGCCTTTATTATTAGTCATCTAACTGTCATTGGTATACAAAGCACCCTACTATATAGACAAAGAACTGAAAAAAGTTACCTATAGAGAGAGTTTTTGCTATTGAAAGAATAAAAATTAAAGCAATGGGGTGAACTTTTGGTTCACAGACACAAATACTGAATGATAAACCTGGCTGAGGGAAAATCACTTTAGCCTGATAACTGGATTACTTAGAACAAAAATAGAGAAAATTAAGAACTGAAGAGCAGAAAATTAAGGTGGAAAGCAATTTAAAGAGTAAGTAGATGATGTAGGCTTTCATTTTCTTCCCCACTAGTGTCCAGCTAATTAAAATTACAATCAAAATGAAAGAGTCTAAACTTGTAAATATCTTTAGCTAATGATTTTGTCTTTTTAATCATCTTCACATTCAAAGTCTTCTTTTATTCATTTAGGTCCTTACAATAAAATGAAATTGTTTTTTCCCCTGTAAAAATCCTCCTTTTAATTTCCCTTATCTGCTTCTCTTTACTTTACACATTCTTTTCTTTTTTCTCTTCCTCTTTTTATGCCATAATTTTTCAACTTTTTCTTCCACTTTGCACATGCTTTATAGAAGGCAAAAGTTGTAAAATAAGTTTGGAGTTTGTGTTTTAGTTTAAAATTTAAAAGCTAATCCAAATACAATGAAGGTCCCTATATAAACAAAGAATATGTATTCATTATATAAAACATGCCTGATAAAAACACAGTGTCAAAAATTACCTTTATTTGATTTTCTTACTACAAATATTTCTTTATTGCCTTTAAAATCAGAGATATTCTTTATTTCCTATGCTACATCAGAGCTAAGAATGCTGCTAATCCATGAAAATTTTGCTTTATATTTATGTTTAGAAATGTGTTATGCTTTGACCTGTCCTGGAATGAGTCATTGGGGACCCGGGAAATTAAAAGGCACCCAAGGAGCATGAAGCCCACAACAGTGGAGTTCTTTAAGTAACCACATCCAGTGCACATTAACTGGGCACTACTATTCATAATCTCTGTTGAACCTAGGGGCCAGATTTGGGCTTTATGTAGCTTTCCATCTCTGCCTTGATCAGTCTTGGCTCTGCCTGATTAAGGACTACTTTATTTTTCTGCATGCTAGACTACAAATACAGTTTAGATCCTGGCTACTTAAAGTGTGGTTCTTAGGCCAACAGCATTCATAACTCCTGGGAACTTATTGAAAATATAGGATATTAGGCACTGCATCAGATGTACTAGATCAGAATCTGAATCTTAACAAATTCTCCAAGTAATTCCTCTGCACATAAAATATTGAGAAGTATTGTTTGAGGCAATTACCTCTAAGCACTTTAGATATATTGCTCCTCTCCTTTCACCCACCCCCAACCCCCACCCAGAACTCTCTCACCTCCCTTTCTATAAGTGGAGAACATACAATGTCTAAGGTAGGAAAGAGAAGGGATTGGCTTTCATGCCTGGCTAGCATAAGACCTGGTCCAGGATATCATTTCCCATGACCCAGGTCCCTTATTATTAGTTGCTAGAATTCCTAAAGCATGCAGCCTGGCATAGTTGGTAATGATGGTATGCAAACTAAGGGCAGTGAGATGGATGCTCCCAGCAGGCATCCTTTGTACCATCTGTAACGTCTGACTACACTTCAGGAAACATTTCCTTCTGCTGGTAATGGAGGATTCTGGCACTATCTTCCCAGCATTCTCATTCATTCATCCATTCATGCACATGTAGGTTGCCACTAACTGGTTTTCTTCCTACCTCTCTGATAACTCTTTTCAATATCTTTTGTTGACCACTGACTATTTTTCCTCTACCCACCCTTGAAATGCTTGAGTTACTCGAGACGACCTCTTCTTTTCTTATGTATTGTCTAGGCTCCATTCTATGTTCATTCTGATGGCTTCAATTATCATCTATATGCAAATTACTCCAACATTTATATCTCTAGCTAGACCCATATAGCTACTGCCTATTTTATATATCTCTTAGATCTTGTGGCGGTTTGAGATTATTTATGAATTCCAAAAAGAGAGATTATGTTTGTAAACTGGTCTGTTCCTCTTGGTGTGATACTCTTTGATTGTATTAGATTCAGCTGAGATGTCTTTGATTAAATTATGTTAAATTAGGGTTTTGATTTGACCACATCAGGAGGGTATAACTCAGTTTAAGTCCCTGCCCCCCCTGGTGGGCTGATATAAATGGACACGCACTCAAGAAGACACATAGAAAAAGACACGGAGGAGAAGAGAACTTGGTCATTTTGGTACTGCCATATGACAGAAAGGAGAAGGCTCAAACAGTTAAAGCCCTGGGAAGAGAGATGAGCCCTATGCCAGCCTACAGCTGAGATTGGAAGAAGCTGGGCCCATAGATCCTTAAGAGGAAGAAGGAAGGAGAGACCAGGCGGAGGTCGCCCGCCATCTTGCTTCAACACATGGCAACAGAGTTTGGTAAGGAAGTAACCTTGAGTTGGACTCTGTAGGGCCTTATAATTGTACGCTTCTACCCTAAATAAATACCCTTTATAAAAGCCAACAGATTTCTGGTACTTTGCATCAGCACCCCTTTGGCTGACTAATACAGATCTCAATCTCAATATGTTGAACACTGAACTTACAACCACCTGTTCCAAACTAGTTCTTTCTCTGGTGAGCTTAGTAAAGAACTCAAGTCTGCATGCAGTTGTGTCTTACTTCATAGTCAATGAATTATCAAGTCTTATTGATTATATTTTCCCCTCCATCCCCATCTTCTCATTCCAGGCATTATCATAGCTCACCCAGATAACTTCCATAGCCTACTAATTGGTCTTTTCCCATCTGCTATAATGTATAAAAAGCATGACTTAAAACATAGCCTGGATAGCTCTTTTCAAATTATTGTCAGAGACATCCAAAGGCATTGTTAGGAAGTTAGGAAAAATAAATAGCTAGCTAGTTTCTTAACTGATCCCTGCCTTCACCCTGGTCCCTCTATTGTCTATTTCACAGCCACTGAAATTTTATATGCCAAGAAATTTTATATACTACAGTCTGGGTTATTTTTTTTCTCTAAAAACCAGGATCTAATCATGTTACTCCTCTTCTTAAAACCTCTCAAACTCTTCCCATCAACCATTGGGATAAAAAAAAAAAAATACTTTCACATTAACTTCAAGGCCTTCTATGATCTGTCTCCTGCCTCCCTCATCAGCATCATTTTATTCGTGTCCACACTCCTGTTCTGTATCCTCCAGTTTCCTTAAAGTATCATGCACCTTCTGACCTAAGGGCCTTCATACAAACTGGTCCTCGGTACAAATCTTCCTATCCTCTTTTACCTAGGTAGTGCTTATGCATCCTTCAGATCTCAGATTATATAGTCATTTCCTATGAGACTTTTTATCTTATATCTCAGACCAGGTCAGGTCTATGTTATATGCTTTCTTATCAGCCTCTACTTCTCCTTTGTAGCTCATATCACAATTGTAATATGATGGATTTGCCTCTCCAGTTAGATGTAATCTCCATTACGTCAAAGACTGTGTTGGTTCTTGTTCACTACTTTAGTTCCAATAGCTAGCAGAGTCCTAGACACAGCAATTTCTAAATTAATATTTCTGATTGAAGAAATAATGTAATGAAGAAATGACTAAGTGGAGTATGCCAGGTACTGGGGATGCAAAAGAATCAAACATGATTCTATGCCAGGGTGATATGGCTTTAACCTCCATCATCCATTTGATCAGCAAGTCTGATTTGGTTGATGTGACCAAACATCCTTTTTCCACCTCCATTGTTCCATGTGAGCTTTTGGCTTCACTGGATGCTGGAATGGGGTATCATAGAAGGTCAAGTAGACTGTACCTGTTTGTGGATCTATGCAATGACAGACTCTGACATGTTGGATAACTTAATCAAGGAGGTCCAGTTGCCAATATTCCCTAAGATTATTTCATAACTAATTATATCTTACTGATATAATAATTGTTCCACTCATCACCCATGGTCTTCAACTCTATAAATGTCAGAATAGGGAATGTCTCAAACTTGGAAGTGATAAATCCACCAGCAGTGATCACCTCCATACAGTATCTTCCTCAAGAGCAAAAGCCTAGGTTAAATTAGTAACCATGGGGACCACTGGCTGTAACAAACTAACTTAGGTTTTTAAAATTCATATTTTTCCCAAGTCTGGAGGCAGTTCATTTTATAGCCAGAACAATTTACAGTTCAGATGCAGTTGGGGATATTTCTTCCATCACCACAGGACTGTAAGTCCCGCTTAGATTGAGTGGTTGTGCAATCCATTTTGTTGAATATGTTTCTCAAATATGTTCAATGTCCCAATATATTATTATTTACAGGAAAATGTGATGCTTGGTATTGTGTAGCCCATTTATCAAACTTTTCCTTAGTAACTTTATCACTCTGACGTAAGTGAAAACTTTAGTGAAATTAAGGTAAATTTTGTCTATGGAGTAGTTCATTCAACAAATACTTATTTGCATTTCTATTATGTGCTTGGTACTCATCTATGTGCTGGGGATATGACAGAAAATAAAATGGAAAAAATATCCAGTTTCATGAGTCTACACAGTATGAGGGGATACAGGCAATAAGCAAAGCACACAAGTAAGGGTAATAGTTATAGCCTAAGGGGGAAAAATAAAGCAGAATAAGGGGTATAGGATGTGGTGGTGGCAGGTTATAATTTTAAATAGAGTTGTCAGAGAGGTCCTATTTGAAAGATGACATTTGGGCAAAGACCTGAAGAAGAGGAGAGAAGAAGGAGCCAACTGGGAAAGAAACATTCAAGGCAGAGGGAATAACTGGTGCTAAATCCTTGAGACTTGAGCATACCTGGCATGTTCCAGAACAGCAAGGAGATCAATGTGGCTAGAGCAGTGAGCGAGGAGAATAGTAGGGGATGGGTTCAGAGTGGTAATGCTGTAGGGCCTTGTAGACTATTGTAAGGATTTTGGCTTTGATTTAAATGGGGAGCCATAGGAAGGATTTAAGCAGCACAGTAACATGATCTGATTTCTGTTTAAAAAGGATCTTAGTAGCCTCTGTGTCGGTAATAGGGGGGTAAGGGCAGAAGCAAGAATCAGTTAGGAGGCTAGTTAGAGAACTACCTTCACTAATTTCTTAACTAGGCCATCGCACAGCTTCCGTGGTAATCTGAAATAAGCTGTCTTGGGGCTATTCATTTTAAGTCTTATCTTTTTATACAGTGATGGATCTGGGGGAAATGTATTAAACACAAATTAAATACATTCAACATAACTATTCTTTCCTTTCGAGAAATTGAGTTTGCCTGTGGAATCTGAGCAATGTTAAAAACAGTTCCTTGGTGGGTAGAAATAGGGCACCACTGGGTAAAACTTCCTCATCATATTTTATACAGGGCAGAAAGGCTCTCATATTTTCTTATCAAGCTATTCAGATAATTTGGAAACCTATGATATTCATTCATAAAATCATTCCACAGTTTTGTCCTTAGTTCTTTATATTGTACAACATGATTTTAGTTGTTTCAGGGGATAGAAAAAAGTATGCTACATGTTCCCAGCCTTAAGAAATTTATTTATACTATAGCTAATTTCATGATATATGATTAATTAAGGAATAAGAATGACTTTTATATGGGGAATCAGACTTATTACCTACCATATGGTAACATACCACATATTTATAATCTGGAATAGTCTATTTCCCTAATGTTTTATATTTAAAACATTATATACATTTTAACTTTTATATTTAAAAGTTACTATAATGAAATTGTTTCAACAAATCATCTCATCAGTTCTCATGTCTAACAGCAGTATGTGGCATCAGAAACTGACCTTAAGTATAGATGTAAATTACTCTAGCAAAATTAAAAGACAGTAGTTAAAGAGTATCTCTTTCTAGTAGGTGAGATGAGAAATGTTCTTTGGTATGTTTTCTTAAAGGTGAAAAAAAACCAAACAGGGTCTATACTAATAACATAAAGTAGCAACCTGAAGCAATCAGAATTTCTGGACTGAATACCCTAAAATACCCTAAAATAGCTAAGTTTGATTTTAAAAGTCAATTTTTATTTTATTTTTTTCTTAAAAGTCAATTTTAATAGAAGCCAAATAATGAAAATATTTCTAAGCTTTGGTCAGAAAAGGCCTATATTTGTAATACACTCTTAATCTCATTTTAAATTTTGCTATGATAAAAAAATTCCACAATAAGTACCAAACCATGTCATAAAAATCAACTTATATTCCATATACATACACACATATTTATAAGAAAGATCATGGCTTACCCTGAGTCTCATGACTCCTAGCCAGATGTTTTACCCACTCGATTATAGACTGAAAGCGCAAAGAGATCAGAACAATCATCTTCCTTATCCAATCTTTCTACCAAGGCAGAGTCTTTTTTATGCAACCCAGCACAACTGAGTAATGCATCCACAATGTGTAATTGGCCATGTAAATTATGTTAAATGATCTTAAAAAAAAAAAAAATTGTTACTCTTGGTCAGACTTAAATGATCTTATTTGGAACTGGTTAAAACGGACTGGTTCCATGAATGTCAGATCATTTTCAGATCCATATGTATTGCCATAGAACAAGTCTTTTTAAATGTAATGCTCAGAATCTTTGACACATCCCATAAGATGTATAAGCCTAAAGCACATTTTTTGTTTTTTGAAAGTTGTTTAAAAAATAGAGTTTATCGAGGCCTGCCAAAATCCTTTATGAATGGAGTAAAGTTTTTTTTCCAGGGGAAATATTTTCTGTGATACTATAAAGCAGCATTTGTCAAAATGAAATCAATTTGAACTCAAAGGTTCAGGTTGTAAGACGACCTCATGAAAAATGCTAGTATTATATTAGCTAATACTGCTAGTATTAAAAGATTAAAACAATTTATGGTATAATCAACACCATAGATTAATTTGCATATTCTTCTTCATTAACAATTTCAATATTTTTCCAGGCAATTTTCAATTATGGATGAAGTCTCCTCTAAAAAATGATTACTATTACTCTTTCTCTGGTATAATCTTATGTATTTTTCATGCTCTCCCACTGAATCTCAAATTAAATTAAAGTATTCTAAAGGTGTATTTTATTGGTTCCTATACTTCTGGGTTTTAAAGTGCACTATTTTTACCTCCTGGCAAAAATGCCCTAGCAGTGCAATTCCATTTATGTTTTCAAAAAAACAGAAAAAGAAATTAAAATTCAAACTTAATAGTCATCTCTACTAAAAAATTGATAAATTGAGATTTTAATGTAAAATCTTGGATTCAAAATTCAGGACCACTCATATGATTGAACTTTTCAGCACTGCTTTTCTATCAGCAAGCACACTGGTGACTGTACCATGTCAGAGTACAAAAGAGAAGATAGATTTCTTCCTACCAATTTTGAGTTTGGGAATGGAAAAAGAACAAATGCTCATGAAACACAAGAAAAACAGTTTCAGAGAAACATCAACAAGCAAATTTTTATAATTCAGAGACATCACATAGTACAAAGTTAAAATATAGAGGAAGGGTGGGTGAAGATTAAGGTATAATCAGGGTAGATTTACAAAAAAACGCTTTTTGGTTATGAGTTCTGAGCGAGATTTTGAAAAAGTTGTGGTAAATTAGCATAGGGGCAGGAAGTTCCAATTTGAAGAGTTGAGCAAAGACACAGAAAGGAACAATTATAAAATGGGTTGAGAAAATACTAATGGCAGAGCAGAGGTGGGTTGCAAGAGAATGTCAGTTTTTGACTCATCCACAGCTCTAACCTTTAAATCCCTTTTCTTTCAGCCCATCACCTATCACTGCTTTGTCTTTTCAGCCTAGACCCTATGGTGTGCAACTATGCTATGGCCAGTGTACTTAATGATTTAGATAGTCTTGCTCAACTTCCCTCAAACATAGTCAGTTTCAGACATCTGAGGCATAAGCTTTGTAACTAGGTCTGTGTTTGTTTGCTGGTGAAGTGAACTCATTAAAAAGGTGTTTTAACTTTGATTGTCTTTCTAATGTGACTCACAGTCCTATTCTCACATAGCTTCTTCTCAAGTCTTTTCATCAAAACCTAACTTTCATGTGAAACTATTTTTCCTGTACAAAAATTTTTTTAACTCACCAATTTTGGAAAATGGAAAATTTCCTCAGGGAGAGCCATGATTCCCTTGCTCCCTAGTCAACTCCCCCCTCAAGCTCTGCTTCTAGTTACAGCTTCTTTCAAACCCTCACATTTACATCAGTTCAGCTTTTCTGCTCTTAAATTCAGGATGTTGAAAAACTCATAATTGCACACATTGCAACTACAAATCCATCATCTCCGGCTTCATTTGGGCTTACAGAGCCATTTAGCAAAAATTCTACTGTCTTTTGCAATGTCCTCCCCCATTTTCCATTTTCTCCCTTATACCTGCCTTCTCAGATATCCTACCCCAAACCACTCTGCTGATGAGGTCATTAATGAAACTCTGAGCTGGAAGGTCATCCTGTTTACTTGATTATTTAGAGCTGTTTCTTCTATAGGAGACTTCTGATGAGTATTTGCTTGAGGCATCAATAGCTCTGGAACTATTTTAAAAGAGATCTACCCCAAACAAACTCCCACTCCATAAGCTTTCATTTTATCAATCCTGCAACCTTGCTCCTTCTAAGTCCTAATAATCCAAACCCTATTAGTCCCTGCCCAGAAATCAGTATATATTCTGACCTCAGGCCAGATCTTCTTCCATGAAAAGTGGCTAAGATATAAAGCACAAGTTCTGCCCATTAAAGAGATTTCCATTCTTTCCTAAGAGCCAGCAGTTTTTTTTCCATTTGGTATAGGCATATTGTGTGGTGTCAATCTTAAATCAGGCTCAGGTTTTTAAATCTTTAGTTGGCTGCTCATAGGAAACTTCCTCTAAGCTACAGGTATGAATTGAGGCAAGTGTGGCACTTTGGAGAAGATGTAGAAATGTCAAGCCTATTTAGTTTCCTGCTGAATATTCAACTCCCACTTGATAATCAAATGTTCCTGGACCCAACAAACTATGGTTGGGTTGATTGGATGGCACACAGTTCATTACTGGCAGTATGAGCCAAATGGACTCCCATTGTCAGACAGCATCCTCTAGAGCTAGCATGAAGTTAGAAACTTTTCCACAAAATACTAGCAATTTAAGAGAGTATGGCCTTTGTCCAATCTTGAAGGTCCTTCTCTGTGATTCTCCTATCTGGAGTTAGCAAGTCTCCATGCAGAATTCTAGTCTGCTACAAAATGTTCAAGCACCACAAGAGCTTCCAGGTCATAAGGACCAAGAGGCAGAGTTAGTTGCACTGAAACACTTAACCAGGTGCTAAGCTTTCTTTTATCATGGGTGTGGCAGTTTGAAGCTGTTGTATGTACCCCAGAAGGGCATGCCCTTAAATTTAATCCATTCCCATGGGTGTGGCTACTTAAGTTAAGGTGTGGCCCACCTCATTCAGCATGGGTCTTAATTCTTTTACTGGAGTCCTTTTTAAAAAGAATGGGGGGAGAGGGAGAGAGAGAACGAGCCACAGAAGCAAGAAGCTGAAAGTAACAAAACCTGGAAGAGAAGGGAGAGACTAGTAGACATCACCTGTGCCTTACCATGTGGCAGAGGAGTCAAGGATCGGTGGTAGCCAGTCTTCAGAAAGAAAGCATCACTTTGATGATGCCTTGATTTGGACATTTTTCTCAGCCTCAAAACTGTAAGCTAATAAACTCCCACTGTTAATCCAACCCATTTCATGGAATCTTCTTTCAGCAGCCTAGGAAACTAAAACAATGGACCTAAAACATAGATGGACAAGTTTTGCATCATCTTGTTAATGGTCAGAGGAAGACATAGAACTATGTTGCATCCAAAATTTAGGTACCCACTTTGAAAGGAGTATCTTGGAATGTCACAGATCCTCAAATACCCTGGCCCTTTACTGTTATATTAGAGCTCTTTCTTTTCATAGAATTTGACAGTGACACATACGACTCAACAAGGCATTTAGGATCCTTCTTACTTTCTGACCTTCATGTGCTATCAGTGTGATATTATGTGTATATGGGATCAAAGTGATGTCCTTTGCAATGGTAATGTGTTCAGAGTCCTAGCAGCAACTAGACTGTAGCGTAAAGCCAGAGAATTGACATATCTCTGAGGCATGACAATAACAATTTATTGGTACCCCTGTCAATAAAGGCAAACTTCTGGTGATACCTATAAACCAACAGAAAAAAACATGTTTTGGCCAGATCAGTAATTGTACCACAAATGCTATGAACTACATTAATTTACTCTAATTAGAAGAGCAAAACTGCAATAACAGCCACAATTAGGTTTTCACCTGATTTCCTCCCCAATAATCCACTGTTATTCTCCAAGACCTATCAGATTGCAAGGACCAAAGCAGCCTATTAAATTAATCACGAAAGCTACATTTTTCAGGAATCACTAATCTCTGCAACATCTCCACAGTTGCAGTGTTACTGTTTATGGTGGGTTGAATTATCTACCCCAGCTTGGACATGTTCTTGGTCTTGTCCCTCATTCTGGTAGGTGTGGATTCATTGTAAATACGATCCCTTCAAGATGTTACTTCAGGTAAGGTGTGACCTAACTGAATCAGGTTGGGCTTTAAACCAGATTTACTGGAGTCCTTTTTAAACAGGATGAAATTCAGACAGAGGGAGAGATAAAGCCATAGAGAGCAGACAGAATTTGGAAGTCAATGGAACCTGAAAATCAATGGAAGGGAAAGGAGAAAATGCTGCCATGTGCATTGCCATGTGACAGAAAAGCCAAGGAACCCCAAAGATTGCTGGCCAACTAGAAGAGACTGACCCTGGAAAGAAGCAAGCCTTCTAGCCTCTGAAACCGTGAGCCAGAAAATTCCTGTATTTAAGCCAACCCATTGTATGGTATTTGTTTTAGCACCTAGAAAACTAAAGCACCATTCATTCCCGATTTTGGCATGGAAGGAGTACCAAATGGTCTCCATGTGGCACCTCCTAAAATAATAGCCCTTACTTTACACAGCAGGGAAATTGTACAGGGATTTTGACAGTTTTCTTGAATATTCATTCCAAAAATTAACTCAGAATATGATAGAATTACCCCACAAGATAGATAGAGGGACCCAAATGGGTCCAACATGAAATAAACTCAGATAAGAATTCCATTTATCATCTGGGCTCCATAATAACCCCCAACTCTGATCAGCTGACTACAGAGGAATTATAGGTGCCCAGGAATCAGTGATAGCTTCAAATATTTTCAGTTTAAGTATTTACCTTTCCTCAAAATACAAGTATTCAGGTTAACACTTGCTAGCCCCTCTAGGAAAGACAAGGCAGAAGGTTCACAATATGACTGTGTAGTGTTACAGCAGGATATTTCCTCATAGCTACTAGCCTCCCTTTTATTGAGTGATATAGGGTTGGTGAACCCCAAATTCTCTAGCACATGGGCTCTAGTAAGGCCTCTGTTCACCAGATCTAGAATAGCTTTGGTTATATAAATCAAGACATACCTTAACTGGCTGGCTATCTGTTTCATTCCTGGGGACCCCATGATTAATTAACCACAGCCAGAGAGTTCTGCTACTGAAACCATTCCCTGCTCCCTAAGTGTAGCATCTGGCTATTAAAACAATACCCACTTTGCTTCAGACTGTTAACAGTCATCACCTGGGCCAGGGCTCAGCCGGCTTCTCACAGCCCCATTGAGATCAGGAATACCATTTTTGTAGCTCCTTCCACAAGCATTCCAAGCCCAGAAAACAGAACCTTTAAAATATTTGGATATTTCCCTTTTTTCTCTATTTTTATTGGCAAAGGAGAGAAGTATTTATTCAGGGCCCTGGCAGGATATAGGGGTGTGACATACGATCCATTTAATATACCTTATTATTTCCCAACGTCTTTAAAATTTTTCCTCTACATTGTATCATGGACTTTCTGGCTTCTATTTTTTTTTCCCCAACAGGACCAACAGTGGGTTCCTGTTTGTTTTAGCAAATCCAGTAAACTGTTAAAACTGCATCCAGCTGCCTGAGCTAAACAATGAGTTGCAGCCCATTTGTGTTCAGAAAAAATTAAATCTTAGATTTCCAACCATGGCGGCACATTAAAATAATATGGGGAGTTTTTAAAAAGTATGATGCCCATTACACCTCCCACTCCCAGATATTCACATGAGAATCTCTGGGGATGGACCAAACAGCTGCATTTTTTTTTTTCAAATCTGCCAGTGATTCTGATGCATAGTGAGATTTGAGAACCAATGCCACAGAAATTTCCATTCATTCCCAAGGTTTCTATTACCAGCTATATGCTAATACCATACATTTATAAATCCTTCAAAAACAGAATTTCTCTTTTTGCTCCCTCTCCTCAATTTCCAAATATCTGGAGCACACAACCTAAAAGGAATAATAAATATTTGCACACTTGCCACATGCCAGGAACTGTGCCAAGCTCCGGTAAACAAACCGATTTTGGTCCCTACTTTCTTTGTGCTTACATTTAATTGCTTATGGTGGTGTTTCTTAATCTTGGCACATTGACAATTTGGGCCAGATAATTCTTTGTTGTGAGTGGCTATTTTAAGCATTGTAGATGTTTAGCAACATCCCTGGCCTCTACCCCCTAGATGCCAATAGCACCCTTCTCCCAATGAAAAATGTCTCTTGACATTGCTGTTGCGGGGGCGGGGGGAGGGATGTATATGTAGCAAAATTGCCCTGAGAACCATTGACCCATCATCATCTCATGAAGATTTCACAAGAACCTACATTCTAACATGCTATATAGTAAATACTTTATTTTCCCCTTCATTGAATGTTTGCAGCATTTTCAAGCCTTTACCAATCCAGAAATCTCTGTTTGCTAGGGCCTCTGCTTGAATTCCAGGATTCAAGCAAGGTTTCATATTACTCTTGAGTATTTTGTCCCTTAAATTTCTTTTAAACTGGAAAAGCCCCCACTGTTATCCCATCTTTTAGAAATTTTCATGTCATTGACTGCTTGAAGGAATGGATAAGTTTTCCTATGGTATACTTGGTGTCGCAGTTTGGCAGTTTGATATAGTTATGAATTCCAAAAGTAGATATTGGATTATGCTTGTAAACTGGTCTGTTAATCTGGGCATGATTAAGTTATGATTAGGGTTTTGATTGGGCCCTGTCAGTAAGGTGTTGAGCCCCACCCCTTGGTGGATGGGGTCTCAAAGATAAAAGACATGGCAAAGGACAGAACTGGAGTTTTTTGAGTTGGAGTTCTGAAGCTAAGTTTTAATGCTGGAGCCCAGGAAAGCAAGCACACAGAGGAGCTTGGTCATGAGGAACGAGAGAAGGCCCTGGGAAGAGATGAGCCATTTGCCTAACAGTCTACAGCTGACCTTGTGGAGGAACCAGAGGATCTGAGCCCAGAAAGAAATGGAGCCCCGGGAAGAGAGGAACCCAAGAAGCCTGAACCCTGGCAAACATCAGCAGCTGTCTTGCTCCAACATGTGGCAATGGACTTTGGTGAGGGAAGAAACTTAAGCTTTATGGCCTGGTAACTGTGGACTTCTACCCCAAATAAATACCCTTTATAAAGACCAACAGATTTCTGGCATTTTGCATCAGCACCCCTTTGGCTGACTAATACACTTGGCATTCTGGATTTCTCTGATTGTTTCCTCCTGATATCACTTAACTTGTCCCTGGTTTTCCTATAATCTAGAAGTTATATTTAAAAACTTGATTGTATTCAGGTTCAATATTTGTGGTACTTCAAACTGGGACCCAATTTTAGCCATAGAAGTGCCGGATATTGGTAGCCTGACCCTGCCATTATTTAGCATCTTGTGAATATCTATTTCACCATAATCTCCCATCTAATGGTTTAAGCATGCATTGATGGTAATTGCCTGTCAATTACTTTTTTAGGAGTTAAATGGTCATTTTCAGGAGGTTCTTTTTTACACAAAAAATTTTGAGATGACAAGTAGACATCTAATGCAGAGATATCATGCAGTAGTTAGTTATTCAAGTATAAAGGTTGGGGCTAGAAAAATAAATTTGAAAGTCATAAGCATGTGGCTGACATTTAATATCTATAGATGGAATCACTAAGAGGTGAGATTAAGTGGACACGAGGGTCTGCACTAAGGTACCCCCACCATTCTAGCTAGATGGAGAGGAGGACCTCGAAAAGGGCTAAAAAAGCCCTGTCAAGCCCTCATTATCTCTCTCCTGGGCTATCGGGATTATCTCTTAACTGAACTCATTGCCTCTAGTCTTAACCCTTCTAATTCTCCCTCCAAAGAACTCTCTGAGAAAATTTTCTAAAAGCTAAATCTATCACTCAGTTTCCAGATTAAAACCCTTGAATAGCTCTGCATTGCCTTTAGGATAAACTCCAAATGTTTACTGTGACCATATGAGACTCTTTGTTATGTGTTTCTTGCCTACCTGTTTAGCTTCACCTCTTGCCATTACCCATTCCTCACCTCTAAGTACCTCATGGAAGTTTCCCCAAACATTCCAAACTGTTTGATTTTCTGTAGTAATTTTTATTAAACTCCCTTTGTTTAATAAGCAAAATTTGTTTCACTTGGTGAACACCTAACTGAGCTAAATGTAATTAACTTATTAAACTTTGCCTGACCCCAGCTAGGCAGAATTGACCACCCTTATTCTGTCTTCACTGTAGTGTGTGTGTGTGTGTGTGTGTGAAGATTTGACTTTAATGACTGCTCTTCAAACTGGGTACAAATGTGATCACTTTTTTTCTTTCCAATTAATTACCTAGAGTAGAGCTTAAATTCCATGGTGGAAAAAAAATATTTCCGTCTTTGCTCCAGCCCCCCAATTTTTCCAGGTTCCTGAGGCTTACACAATCTAAAAAGGATAATCAGATGGATATTCACCCTGTGATAGTCATTAGGACTGTTAAAAATACCCTGGTTCTCCTTCTAAGCACATAAAAGTATATACTTTCCTGCTCCCTTAAAGAGAGAAGTACCCATGTTACTTGCATTGGCTAATGAAATTAAGCATGTGACATGTTTCACTTCTTTGTGGAAGACTTAAGAGCCAGTACTGGATTTGTCCTTCCCTGCCCTCTGCTGCAGTGGTTGTGGAAGCCCATGTTGAAGGGCAGTCTTTATCACCTGGGTCCTGGTATAATTGTGAGGAGCATTCAACCTGTGTTGCAATGCAACATGAGCAAGAATTGAACTTTTTTGTATTAAGTCAATGGAATTATTTGTTAACATAATCTAACCTATCCTGGCTGACATACCCAAGCATGGTAAACTTAGAGTCTAATAATTCCAGCAGGTAGGATTGGTAACTGAGCCTGTTTGCTGAAAATTCTTACTGGACATCCCAATAGTACAAGGTTTCTTGAAACTTTTGTCATTTTGGACTGGATAATAATTCGTTATGGGAGGCTGTCCTGTGTTGTGTAGGATGTTTAGCAACATCCCTGGCTTCTACCCAGCAGATGTCAGTGGTAGTACCCCCTCTCACCAGTTGTGGCAACCAAAAATGTTTCCAAGCATTTCCACATGTCCCCTGGGGGGTTCAAAATTGCCCGAGTTGAAACCACTGCTTTAGGGGATGAATGTCTGCTGATGATACAACTCTATTCAGGCTGCTATAGATCCATGAGAAAGAGAAATGTCATTCTGTCTGTGCTACATTCTGCCCATGTGTCCTTTGGGTTACCAGAGTTGCAGTTCTTAGGGTATGGCTATTACATGGCCACAGGGCCCAAACAATCTCCTGGCCACCCCCAGAAACATGGCATTAGAATGGGTTCAAATATCTCCTTCTTATGTTCCTGGAACTACCATCCCCTTTTTCTCCTTGGACATCTAAACCATTTCAGATGGGGAAGTTATTCCTTTTCATCTTGAATGGAAATCAAGCCCTTCTCAGTTCAGCTAACATGACTGGGCTCTAGAGAAGCTATATCCTTCCCTTTGGAAATGGGAACTAACTTCATTGTCTCAGGATAATTTATCTTCTCTGGGCATCTCTCTTACAAGGAAAGAGAAAGGAAAAAAACCCACACTTTCAAAGCCTGGTGCAGTATCTTCATAATAATTGTTATTAATATTATTATTATTACTAATAATTGATAATATCTATAGAAAAATGTGTGCTAAGCAATGTTACATATATTTCATTGATCCTCAAAACAATCCTAAATATAGCTATTGTTATTAATCCACATTTTATAGATGCAGAAACAGGGGCACAGAGGAGTTACGTAACTTGCCCAAAGTTATACACTAGTAACTTTCATAGTCTGGATATAAATTCATTTGACCTAACCCCTAAGACCCTCACCTAACTTATATTAAAAATGTCATCAAGTAAGAGTTCCACTTCTAGAATGGAGGCATGGTGACCTCTGCAGACTCTTTTCCAGCAAAACAATCATAACTAGTGAAAATTATTTTAAAAAATAACCATTTCAAATGTCTGAAGATTGTCCTAAAGGCATATAGCAAATGAAGAAACAATCAGGAAAATCTACTATATATCAATAGTAACAGCAAATGTCTATAGTATTTGAGCCACAACCCATTCCAACACTCCGTACTTCTTGGCTCAGGATGATATAAACTCCACTCGGTGTAGGTGTGGCCAAGAAGAAGGGACTCCCTCTCTCCTGCTCACAGTTGAGGGATACAGTATCTCATGAGGAAAGGCAGGTCACGAGCATTTCTTATCCTCTCCAGCTTTGCATTGCAGAGGATAAATTCTGGTGAGTACAACTGAAAGGTCACATGCTCTCTTCCTCTCTCAACTCCCATTTGTAGGGTAGAGGCTCTAGATTAGGCATAGCATGGCTGAAAAATCTGGGGCCCTGATTGCCCTCAACCCTGCTCACTTGCAGGGTGAAAGTCCCACACGGGAGCCTCAAGCTGAAAAAGAAGATATATAAATGGCAAAAAAAAAGTTTTTTTTAATTAAAAATAAAGCACATGAAAAGATGCTCAGTATCATTAGCATCAGAGATATGCAAATCAAAACCACCCACTCACTAGGGTGGCTATAATAAAAAAGAAATACAGGGAGCAGATGTGGTTCAAGCAGTTGAGCACCGACCTCCTACATGGGAGGTCCAGGTTTGGTTCCCAGTGGCTTCTGAATAAAACAAAACCAAAAACAAACAACAAGCAAAGCAAATGATAAAACCAACTCAGGGAAGCCAACGTGGCTCAGGGGTTGAGCACCAGCTTCCCAATTATGAGGTCCCGGGTTCAATCCCTGGCCCCTGGCACCTCAAAAAAGAAAGAAAGAAAGAAAAAGAAATACAATAACATGGCAATTTGAAATTATTTATAAATCCCCAAAAGAGAAAGATTATGTTTGTAAACTAATCTATCCCTCTGAGTATGATAACCCTTTGATTGTATTAAATTGATTTATGTTCACTTGATAAAAACAATTTAGGCCTTTAGATTCGACCATGTCAGTACGAAGTGACTCATGTTGAGTCCCCGCCCCCTTGGTGGGCTGATATAAATGGACACACTCAAGAAGACACAGGGGAAGAGAGAGAGCTCTGTTACGTTTGATCCTGGGGCCCAGAGGAGAGATGGACCATTTGCCTAATAGCTTATAGCTGACCTAGGGAAGAGAGCCAAGACTGATATAGGAAGCCCTGAGAGATGAGCTCTAACCAGGAGAAAGAGAGAAGACTGGAAGCCCAGAGGGAAAGGAGAGACCAGGCAGAGAATCGGTGACCATCCTGCTTCAACATTTGGCAACTGACTTTGGTGAGAAAGAAACCTTGCATTTTATGGCCTTGTAACTGTGAGCTTTTACCCTAAATAAATACCCTTTATAAAAGCCAACAGATTTCTGGCACTTTGCATCGGCACCCCTTTGACAGACTAGTACAAATAACAAGTGTTTGGGAGAATTGAAGAAATTGGAACCCTCATACACTGCTGGTGGGAATGTAAAATGGTGAAGTATTTGGGAAAACAGTCTGGCCATTCTTCAAAATGTTGAATATAAAGTTTCCATATTACCCAGCTATCTTACTGCTGGGTATATGCCCAAGAGAAATGAAAACATAAATCCACATAAAATCTTGTATATGAATGTTCATATCAGCATTGTTCATAGTAGTCCAAAAAAGAGGAAACAATCCAGATGTTCATTCACTGACTGATAGATGAATAAAATGTGGTAGGCTCATACAATGGAATAATATCTGGCCATCAGAATCAAGTACTGATACATGCTGTGATACGGATGAAACTTAAAAGCATTATGCTAAGTGAAAGAAGCCAATTACAAAAGACCACATATTGCATGATTGATATGAAATGTCCAGAGTCAGCAAATATAGACAGAAAGTAGGTAAGTGGTTGCCTAAGGCTGAGATGGGTGTGGGGAAGGGAAAATGGGTTTCTTCTGTGGGAAGATGAAAATATTCTAAAGTTAGATAATGCTGGTGGTGGTTGCACACCAACCACCACTAAAAACAATTGAATTTAAATGGATTAGTTGTATGGTTTATGAATTATATCTTAATAAAGCTGTTATAAAAATATAAGCAAGTGTTTAGTGTCTTCCTCCACTAGACAGTAAATCAGTGAGGGCAGGAGAAGGCTCATTCATCTCTCTGTCTTCCTCAGTTATCTCAAAGGTTTAGTACAGAGGTTAAGCTCATGGATTTTGGAATTATATCAACAAGATTTGAGTCCTGAAGTTGGACATCATAGTTCTGTGACCTTGGAAAAATCATATAAGCTCTTTAAGCCTCAGTTTCCTCACCTATATAAAGGAAATGATAGAACTAACATAGAGATGTCATAAGGATGAAATGAGATAATGCATGAAAAACACTTACTATAGTGCCTGGCACATAGTATATTCTCCCGAAATGTTAGACCCTATTATAGCATGTGAGAAAGAAGATGATACAATATGCCTGTGGACAATGGGGTTTGGAAATAAGACCTTTAAAAATTCTGAATAAGGTTGTGGCTTTGGAATCTATTCCATCAGGATGAGTGTGAAGTCACCCCGTATTCTTGAGTTGGGGAATATAATAAAAACATTTGAGATGGAGTTTTCTTGAAAATTTGATTGAGTTTTTGAGAAATGGTGTTATAGGCAATGAAGCAAACCAGGAGAACACATGAATAATAATTTCTGTGTGTAATCAAGAAGCCATTCAATTCTTCAAACCTCAGTTTGCAAAGCTATAAATCGTAGATAGTAATCCTTGCCCCAGCCACCTCACACAATGATTGGAAAGCCCAAATGACAAATGAAATATGTATAAATGAAAGTGATCACCATTATTAAATTATTACTCTTAGACCATAGTAGCAACTTTCATGAACATATATTTACTTAAATATTAGCTAGCGGTTATCACAGGTTGAGTTTCCCAGCAAACTGACTCAAACTGGAAAAGTTTATTAGGAGGTTTATAAGGGAGTTACCTGGGGATCAACAACTCTGAGGGAAGGGGAAAGGATTAGGTAGAGGGAGAAGATGGATTGTGATTTAGGCATATCATGACTTCAGCTGATTATACCAGAAAATCGGAAGCTGGGGTAGCCCTTCAGAGTCATTCCCCATTGGTGCAAGTGGACGGGGCCTTTATCCCCCTGCATTATCAGTCATTAGATAAGTGCTGCCCTGGGAAAAGGACTGGACTGTGGGCCAATCCACTCTCTTTTCAGCAGAGGCCAATTCCCAGAGAGGGCTGACAGTTGAGAGCTGTCAATGGATACTTTTCTCCACAGTAAGGGAAGTCAGCCCTTCCTGAAATGAAATGTGGTCAACAGAGCACATCACCTACAACAATGATAGAGTTAAGTGGAAGGTTGGCGGTAATTGGATAAATTTGACCAAAAAAATGTCCAATTTGGGTAATTCAGATCAATTGCTTTTTCCTCAGCTGTCTAAGAAAAAAATAGCATACTTTTCTCCTCTGGGTTGATGACTAAGATAATTTTAGCTATACCCATAATGAACAATTTTCAAATAGAAATATTTTGATAATCAGGATTATTGAAATAAGTTGTCAAAACTTCTAGTAATCATTAGATCATGTCAGTTTTAAAAAAAATAATTTCCTTTCATGGATTAAGTTCATTAGGATGGTTTATGATACAGGAATACAGTATATATCATAAATATATAATAGAGGGATCAGGTATATATTTATATTAATATTTATACTGCCATTAAATTACTTTGATGTTAAAGTTTTGTACATATCTGCAAAAGGATCTCATTTAAAATCATTAGAACAGCAAAATAACACGTTTTAAAATATTTTGATAATGAACCAAACACATCTGAAGCAAATGGAAAAATGTTTGATTATAGCATGAGATAGATTAGTTTACTTTTGACAGAAAAGTCTTTTTGCAGACTTCTTAATTGATGCTGACATTTTAGTCCATTGAAATCATTCATTGTGACTGCTGTTCAAAATATTTAAAAAGTAAGTTTGAAGCACGTTTTCCCCCAAAAGCTTAAAAACTTTTAATTCTAGAAAATTTTTCACCTTTTATTGACTTTTTCCTTCCTTCAGAGATTTTTAAATGTTCAGAATTACTGATTTTAGAGATAAGAAGAAAAAGAGGTAAAGAGCAAACTTACATATAATAAAATATTATTGAAATGCAGTATGAATTTTTTTACTAGTCGGTAGCATCAGGTATTCTCAAAAGTATTCAATTTCATTGTTTCTAAGTAAAATGAGGCAAATAGTTCAGCAGAAAAAAACTTTGATGAATAGACAAAATGATTTGTAATTGTTGAGCCCAGGGTGGTTGTCTTGAAATAGTTGTGTGTAGATTCCTAATTTGCCTAATATCTCCCAGGTTTTATCATGTAAATAAATTGAAGAATAATAGTGGAGATTCAGAGCAGTGGTCTTTAAACATTTTCACTTAAATATCCCCCAAATAAAAAATAATAATTACACACATTTCTGTTGACATCTAAACATTTTCAATATATTTAAATAGTTCCAAAGGATAGAATTTTGGTATATTGTAAAAATTTGACTTTTTATAATAAAGCTGTTAACTTCACTCTGTTAAAAGTTCTTATGGAATCTAGATACCATAGCAATTCGATACCCACTGTTTTAGAGTAATGAATGCTAGCTGCTAGTATAACAAATGAACCCCAAAATTTCAGTGGCTTAATATGATAAAGTTTATTTCTCTCTCTTATCATGTCAATTGGAAGATATTTCATATTGAGCTGCTTTCTGTCTTATGGCTTCATCATTCCTTACAGTCTCCAACTCTTTTGATTTAAGCAAGGAGACAGGAAAAGATAATGTATGATTCAAAAGAGAATACTGAATCATGCATAGAAGGTTTTTATCAGCCACCCTTGTTTCCTTGGTTACAATCCAGTCACTTGGCCACAACAAACTGCAAGAGGGGCTGGAAATGTAGTTTAGCAATGGGCCCAAGAGAAAGAAGAAATGGGTTTGGGGAGCACAAAACAGTTTCTACTTTAGTTTAACCTTCTGATTGCCAAATATCCGTTTTTCTTCCCACACATGACATACATAACCCCTTCCCCAAATGGACAACCCAAAGTCTCATCTGTCACTGCATTCAGCTGAAATTCCACTGATGCAGGTCCTGTCTATTATGATCTCTGGTCTCCCCTCCCCTTCTCCCCTGTCCCACCTGACATACACACACAACCACAGAAGCAAAATATAATATACGGCAGTGGCAGGATAAAAATGATAAGCTTAACCCATTGGGAAAGGGAATAGTAGAGATACAGAAGAGTTACTGGTTTATAACAGTTATAAAATCCTGCAGAGCAGACATTATAAGTAAACTAAAATATTTTTTGTCATTTTGAAATGACTGTGTGTATAAAATCACTGAATTTTGAAATGAAAAATATGTAATAATTTCTAAGTGATATGCACCTTCAGAAGGGAGGAGATAATCTACATTTGGAATTGTAAGTTTTTTAGTTCATAATTTGAATATGAGCATTTAAGGATTTGGGGAATTCTCAATTCATCAAACAAAATAATAAAATCCTTTGTGAAGATGTTTCGCCTCAACTCTTTGTTGCTTCTCATTCCATACTGAACATAAACTTCATCTTCTACTGCAGTAGCTGGTTCATAAATTTATTACATCATTTCCTGAAAGCATTTATTGTCTAACTGAAAGTATAAAAGATTAAACTATCTTCTCTATTGTTAATAAAATAGTAATAATAGCCAATATTAGTATACTACTTAAGACTTCACAAGCACATTCTTATTAAGCAGAGTAGCTGACAATATGAATAAGAATTTCAAAGTAAGTTTTTTCAGATTTATCATTTGTATAATCTATATTTAACTGTAGTTATTGTTTTTTAACTCATTCATTTCTCACAATGGCATTTTTAGAGTAGGAAAGGATTTTAGAGATCATTAAGTGATTTATCCAAAGTCACACTAGCATTCAAACTCAAGTTTCTCGACTCTTTTCATTACACTGTGCTTCTTTCAACTCGATAGATGATTTTAAGTCTGACAGTATTTACATTTCTAAAAATTTTTGCAAATTCCTTATTTTAAAAAAAAATCATGGTACAATTAAGTCAATTGATTTACATACGGAAAAAAAAAGAAGGATCCTTTAATTTTGAAATATCAGTTAATTATATAATTGCCATATCTTCATCTTGACATTGCTTTGCTCTTTTCATATATACTTTTTGGTGTGTGCACACATATAATTTTAATTAGTTTTAGGCATTCTATCATGTTACTATAATTTGACTATTTCCAACTTATTGGACATTAAGTCCTATTTCTATAAACATCTTTGAATTATTTTCTTGGAATAATACATTCCCGTAACTGGTACTTGCTAAAAAGAAAATCATTTTTATGGTTCCTGCTGTACTAGATTGACTTTAAAAATACTTTACCAATTACACAGTATTATCAGCAATGTATGATTATATCTATTTCTCCACAGATCTGCTAACAAGTTTATATACCTGAGATTTTGATGAATATAACAAAGTGCTGCAAATTTTTGATAAAGATACTTGAAATGTTATTGCTATTTTGAAATGACTACAAATGTATAAAAATCACTTCTGATTTTTGGAATGAATTTTCATTTATTTTTTTCTTATTTAGTTATTTATCAAGGGTTTTTTAAACTTTATTTTGTACATTTAATAATTGAGAATATAAACAAAAACTAAAAAGAAAACACAGTTGAATAAAAATATACATTTCTCAATTAGATGTACTGGATACACATTTTGGAATTATACAATATGTTACACAATATATTTGGTTCATAGTAACGCAATCAATACAGTATTTGTCCTTTTGTGTCTGGCTTGCTTCGCTCAACATAATGTCCTCCAGGTTTATCCATGTTGTCGTATGATTTACTACTTCATTTCTTCTTAGAGCTGCATAATATTCCATCGTGTGAATAGACCACAGTTTGTTTATCCATTCATCTGTTGATGGACGTCTGGGTTGTTTCCAACTTTTGGCAATCGTGAATAATGCCGCTATGAACATCAGTGTGCAGATGTCTGTTCGTGTCACTGCTCTCAGTTCTTCTGGGTATATACCCAGTAGTGGTATTGCAGGGTCATGTGGCAAGTCTATATTCAACTTCTTTAGGAACTGCCAAACAGTCCTCCACAGTGGTTGTACCATTCTGCATTCCCACCAACAGTGAATAAGTTTTTTCTTCACATCCTCTCCAACACATGTAGTTCTCTGTCTTTTTAATAGTGGCCATTCTGATAGGTGTGAAATGATATCTCATTGTAGTTTTTATTTGCATTTCCCTGAGCATTGGTGATGTTGAGCATTTCTTCATGTGTTTTTTTGCCATTTGTATTTCTTCTTTGGACAAATGTCTATTCAAGTCTTTTGCCCATTTTTAAATTGGGTCATTTGTCTTTTTTATTGTTGAGATGTAACATCTCTTTATATATCCTGGATATTAAACCCTTATTGGATATGTGATGTCCAAATATTTTTTCCCATTGAGTTGGCTGCCATTTCACTCTTTTGACAAAGTCTTGTGAGGTGCAAAAGTGTTTAATTTTAAGGAGGTCCCATTTATCTATTTTTTCTTTTGTTGCAGGTGCTTTGGGTGTAAGGTCCTAGAAACCAGCACCTATTATTAGGTCTTGAAGATGTTTCCTTACATTTTATTCTAGTAGTTTTATGGTGCTGGCTTTTATATTTAAGTTTTTGATCCATTTTGAGTTGATCCTTGTATAGGGAGTGAGATAGGGGTCCTCTTTCATTCTTTTGGTTATAGATATCCAGTTCTCCCAGCACTATTTGTTGAAGCGACTGTTTTGTCCCATTAACATTAACTTGGTAGGTTTGTCAAAAACCAGATGACTGTATAGGTGAGGGTTTATCAAGGTTTTATAATATCCGTTATTTTCATATTACAGATAATTCATATGCTATTTGCTCCACTTTGTACATAGAAACACAGTAATATTAAATACAAACAAAAATTGTTCTGGTGTAATTTATATCTAACCATTGCTGCTGCATTCTTGTTTTTCCCTAACCATCCAGAATACTGTGACAAGTCTTGTCAAGAAGTCCATTTGAGGTCAATGAAGATGGGAGGAGGTATGCCTTACTCCTCTTTGCACAGCCTTTGGCTTATTACCCTGCTGTTTTGCAAACAGTAGGGCTCACAAAATATTTGATGCACTGAGTATGGATTGGAATATCAAATAATTCTATGATAAATATTAGTAAGCTTATTTAATCCACTCTTTTAAGTGAGAAGTGATGACTACCACACCCATGTTAGAAAATTTTGCAGAGAAGGTTGTTAGAGAAAAATTACCTTAGGTCCATAAAGACCACCAGCCATCTTCCTTTAAGTTTTGTATTAAAATTTGTGAATGCAGTAGCTCAAAATTGAGTTTGGTTGATTTGAATCTCTCTCTCTCTGTAATGTGTCCCTCAAATATAATATCTGATTAAACTTGGTAAGACATGGAAATGTAATATATTTTATGTATAATATATTGAATGCAATCTATTATTATACATTACAATAAATATAATATTTTATTATACATAAGAATAACATATTATTCTGGATGCTGAGGGCTTAGGGAAGAGAGCCTGTGGAACCAGGCCAAGGGCCTTCAGCGTTGAAGAGACAGGTTCAGGGTAGAAGTGGCACAACACCCAGATTGTAAAAACCACTTTCTGCTGGAAGAAATGCAACCTCAAAGTTGTAGCAATTTTTAAATAAAATCACACAAAATCTAGAGAGGTGTCCTCAGAACTATCAAGGCTGGAATGATCTTGTTCAGGCAGACCTGTGAACCCGACGGCAATTTTTCCTTCAGCCGGCTGTTGGGGTCAATGCTGCCTCCTGCTGAGCTCTCGCCGCCCTGCAGGCCCTAAATCTTCATTTCCGTCTGTGGAAACCTCGAGGCTCTTTGCCGCCAATGCCCGTGCGCCAGCGGGACTGCGCATGTGCGGGACCCCAGCTGCCGTTAACCTCTCGGCGGCACTGCGGACCGCCAGCTATGGCGGTGACGGAAATGAGCCTGTTGCGTCAGTGCCCTCTGCTTCTGCCTCAGAACCGGGAGAAAACTGTGTACGAAGGATTCATTTCGGCTCAGGTACCTGCCTGGTTATTGCTTTCTCGCCAGGAGAACCTTCTTTTGCGGTGCAGCTCTGCCTCTGGAAGTCTGTGATGGGAGAGGCTAGGGGCTGGGACTTGTGGGGATACACAGGGCGTCGCGTAATGGCTCATCGGCCGGGAGGTTTGAGAACCACTTCTGCTGGTGGGAACCTACTCCTCACTGTTGCCTCCAGTGCTAGGCTGCGTACTCCTGCGATTGCCGCCAGGGAAGGGGAGCGAGCGACGCGGGTCTGTGACGTGGCCCGGGGCCTTGGGTCACGCCCCCTGTCTCCTCACCCCTCTCTGAGTCTTGCCTCATTTTCTGCACCAAAGTAGCTGTCCTTTTTGCAAATTTTGGTGTGTATTAATTCTCGTAACCGCCCAGAATGTTGGTGGCAGTTCACAGGGTATCCGTGCTAAGTATAGTCACGTTTTCTTAGAAAGATCATTTTGGAGAAAAACTCCATTTTGTGTCCCTGTAAAGTCGTATGAACTGTAGCACATCGAATTGTGATAGTTGGTAGGAAATCTTGACAGTAACGGAATTGATTACCTTTGCTGATTCCAAGTGGCTCCTTTTGTGGAGTTTATTACACACACTAATACAGATATGGGGCTTTGACGTTTACAAAGCGTTTCCAGCTACAGTATCTCATTTTATCTTTACCCCTTTGAGTTAGGACTGTTTAAAAATCATCATTCCTGTTTTTAAAGTTGAGGAAATCAAGGGATGGGATGATGGAGAGTTTTAGTATCTTGTCCAAGATCGCATCAGAATCCCTTAAGCTCAGGCTGAATTCAGCCCCGAACTTTCCCCCTCTACATTACACTTTCTGTTAGAATTTTGAATATAGACTTTTGCTCCCTAACCATTGTATTCAACACCGTCCCTTCTCGCCCATATTGTTTAAGGGCAGGGGCCAAATCTAGGAATTACAATGTGTTTTGAAGTCTCCTCAAAACAGAATTTCTCTTTCAAAAATAGTGAGTGAATTATCAAGTTCACTTGCCAACTGAAACTTTTACCTGCCCCTAAGAGTAATAGAAGGTGTGGAATTAGTGAGAATGCTGGTGATTATTGAAGAGTTTATAGATTGTACACTTTGGTTTCCTTCTCCATTTGTCTTCAAATTCATTGTGACTAGCATAGAAAATAGAGGCATTAAATAACGTCATTGTTACATCAGAAATAAAATTAACCTATTTTTCACTTTCCGGCTGAAAGTGTGGGTTTTGAATTACCTACTTGAAAAGGAGATTGACTTTCAGACATTTAAAAAAGTTGAAAAGGTATTACTAAGTTACATTTTTTTTTTTCAGGAACCATATTATAACTAGTTTTAGATACTTTAAGGCAAGTTCTTGGTGTTAGGAGTCTTTATGTGTAGCCATTAGAATTGAGATTGGATGAAATTTTTCTTATGACCTTGCTGTAGCTACAATTTCAATTTATATCTGCCTTAAACAGCTTTTTAAAATCTTAAACTCTTTATTTAATATTGTTGTGTTTGGTGGAGTTGATTTTGTTTAAAAAAAAAATTCATACTACAGACAAGTTGCAGAAATGTACAGAGAAATTCATGTATACCTTTACTTAGATTCACCAGTTTACATTTTGCCCCATTTGATTTATTATTCTGATTGTATATGTGTGGAGCGGTGGGTTTGTGCACACTTTTTTTCTTTTTCCTGAATCTTGTTAAATTAGGTTGCAGACATAGTGCCCTTTTTCTCTAAATGCTTAAGTTTTAATTTCATAAGAACAAGGACACTTACATAATCACAGTACAATGATCAAACTCAGGAAATTTAACAAGGATACAATAACATATAATCTGGAGTTCATATTGAAATTTTGTTAATGGTGCAATTTGGTCCACTTCTCTCCTACTCCCACCTCCCAATCCCCCACCATCCCATGCAAGAGATCCCATACTGCATTTTGTCATTAAGTCTGTAATCTGGATCAGTTCCTCAGTTTGTCTTTGTCTTTTGTGAATTTGTCATTTTTTTAAGAGTACAGGCTGGTTATTCATTAGAATGTCTCTCAATTTGGGTGTGACTTATGTTTCCTTACCATTAAATTCAGGCTCTACATTTTTGGCAGTGATACCACAGAAATATTGTGTCCTTTTCAGGGCACACAAGTCACCTGATCCCATTATTGATGATGTTAACTTTGGTCCACTGTTTAAGGTGGCATCTGCCAGATTTTCCTATTGTAATTACTAAGTGCATTTTCAGAGGTACCCTGAAGCATCAAACTTTTACCTCCCCTCCCCAGTTTTACCATTGAATGACTCTTGTTTGTGTCATTTATTACTGTGATAGTTGCCAAATGATGACTGTCTTAAATCAGTCGCTTTTTCTATATTTATTAATCTTTTTTTTTTTTTTTTTGGTAAATGTTCCATGTGTGACTAAAAAGTGCATTTTCTGTTATCAGGTTAACTATTTTTCCTTGAGTGAAATTTGGTAGTTTGTGTCCTTTAAGGAATTTGTTCATTTCATCTAGGTTTTTGAATTTATTGGCTTAAAGTTATTTATAGTATTCCTTTATTATCCTTTTAAAGTTATCAGGGTCTGTAATGATGTGCCTTGTATTGGGCATCTTTTCCTCCATAATTATTTACTCTAATCCTTAGTGGCTTAAAGCTATTACATCAATTTCTGTGGTCAGGAATTTTAGCCACTATACTGGATGGTTCTGGATTAGCATCTCCCATGAACTTGTTGGCCAAGATTTCAAACATCTGAAGGCTTGACTGGAGCTGGAGGATTTACTTCCAAGATTGTTTATTTACATAGTTATTGGCTGCAGGTCTCAGTTTGTTATTGATTCTTGCCAAGAGTCCTCAGTTCCTCCCCACATGACCTCTCTATAGGGCTCCTTGAGTGTCATCACAACATGGCAGTTAGCTTCTGCTGCGTGAGTGATCTGAGAGAGCAAGGAGTAGCCTGCACGGTACCCTTTACCTGCTAGCCTGTGAACTCAAATATCATTACTTTTGCTTTATTTGGTAGAAGCAAGTCTCTAAGTACAGCCTACATTCAAAAGGAGGGAGTTTAAACACCACCTCTTAAAGGTAGAAAAATAAAATAATTTTTGTCTTCTCTCTTTTTTTCCTGTTGTATCTGGATGGAGGTTTATCAATTTTTATTGATCTTTTCAAACAACCTGCTTTTTGTTTCATTTTTCTATTCCACTAATTTCTCATCTTAAGTTTCCTCATTTCCTTTCTTCTTTTCTGATATGTTAGGGTTGTAAATTTCTCTCTAAATACTGTTTTAGCTGTATCATATTAATTGTGATATGCCGTATTTCCATTTTTATTTATGTCAATATACATTTTAATTTCTTTTATATAGTTCCTCTTTAACCCATGGTATGTTTAGAAATTTGATTTATCATTTCTAAATATTTCCCAGGTATGCTTTATTAATGATTTCTAATTTAATTTCAGATTGGTCATAGAACATATTTTGTATAATGCACATTCTTTTAAATGTTCTCTTTATACTTGAAAAGAATGTGTGTTCTGTTGGGTGAAGTGTTTTATAAAGTTATTTAGGTCAATTTGGTTTATAAAGCTATTCATGTTTCCATAAACTTAGGGATTTTCTGTTTGTGCTATTGAACAAGAGAAAGCATTGAAATCTCTACCTTTAGTTGTTGATTTTTCAATTTCTGCTTTCAGTTCTATAAATTTTTCTTTCAAATATGTTAAAGTTCTGGTATTTGGTATATAAACAGTAAGGATTTTTATGCACTCTTGATGAATTGACTCCTCCATGATTATGACATGACTTTTTTTTTTTTAGATTATTTTTTATTTAATCTCCCTTGCCCCTGCTGCTTGTGCTCGCTGATGCTCTCTGTGTCCATTCGCTGTGCATTCTTCTGTGTCTGCTCGTGTTCTCTTCTCGTCTTCTCTTTAGGAGGCACCGGGAACCGAACTTTGGACCTTCTGACATGGGAGAGAGGCACTCAATCGCCTGAGCCACCTCAGCTCCCTGGTTTGTTGTGTCTCTCTCACTGTCTCTCCTCTGTGTCTCTTTTTGTTGCATCACCTTGTTGCGCCAGCTCCCCACGCCATGTAGGCCAGTCAGCTCTCTGCGCCATGTGGGCCAGCTTGCTTTTCACCAGGAGGCCCTGGGAATCGAACCCGGGACCCTCCATATGGTAGACAGGAGCCCAATCGCTTGAGCCATATCTGCTTCCCAACATGAATTTTTTTTTTTTAATTCCTGTAATAATTGCTCTTAAATCTGTGTTTTCTGATATTAATATATTGACTCCAGCTTTCTTTTGACTAGCATTAGTATGGTTTATCTTTTTTCATTCTTTATTTTAAAGTTATTTGTGTCTGTATATTTGATGTGGTTTCTTATGGGCCTTGCTTTATTTTTTAGTCAAATCTGACAATCACTACCTTTTATTTGGGATGTTTAGACCATTTACATTTAATGTGATTACTGATATGGTTGGCTTTAAATCTACTATAGTTCTGTTTGTCCCATGTGGTGGTGGTGTTTTTAATCTTTTTCCTTTTTCTCTGCATTTTACATTAATTGAGTTCTTTTATATGATTCTGTCTTATCTCCTTTGTTCGCTTATACCAGTCCCTTCCCCCCCACCCCCCTTAAGTGATTGCTTTCGGGTTTATAGTATACATCTTTAATTTACCATGATCCACTTTAAAGTAACATTGGGATTCCATTTTATATGCAGTATTGGCTTCTCAGCTTTATCATTTTGTCTTTTTTTTTAGTGTTTGCTCTAGAGTTTGCAGTATGAATCTTTATAAGTATACCACTTCATGTATAGTAGAAGAATCTCACAGCCATGTACTTCCATTTCTCATCTCCTAGTCTTTGTGCTACTGTTGTTATACATTTTACTTCTACTTAAGTTATAAACCCTCCCCAATATACTGTTTTAAATTTTGGTTTAAACAGTCGTTTATCAATTATCTTTATTTTTAAATCGAGGCCTTTTTAAACCGGTTTTATATTTAAAGAAAAATTGAGCAGATAATACAGGCAATTCCCATTTATATCCCATACCCAGTTTTCCCTATTAACATCTTAGGTTAGTATGGTACATTTGTTACAGTTAATGAACCAATATTGATGCATTATTATTAACTACAGACTCTAATCAGACTTTCTTAGTTTCTCTATAATATACTTTTTTCTGTTCCAGGGTCCCACCCAGGATACCATATTATATTTAGTTGTCCTGTCTCCTTGGACTCCTCTTGGCTGTGACAGTTTCTCACACTTTCCTTTTTCCTTGTATTTGATGACCTTGACTCTTTTATGTTTATGAAATGACCCTCTTTATTGAAGAGTACTAGTTAGATATATTGTAGGATGCCCCACTATTGAAATTTGTCTGATGTTTTCCTCATGATTAGAGTGGGGTTATGAGTTTTGGAGAGGAAGATAGCAGAGGTAAAGTGCCATCTTATCACATCATATCAAGGGTTTATACTATTAGCATGATTTATGACTGTTGATGTTGACCTTGGTCACCTGGTTGAAGTATTGTTTGCCAGGTTTCTCTACAATAAAGTTACTACTTTTTTCACCCTTTGCATACTGTGCTCTTTCAAAGGAAGTCACTGTTAGCAGCCTACCCTTAGGAGTGGGAAGTTATGCTCCCTGTCTTTGAAAGTGGAGTATTTACATAATTTATTTGATATTCTTCTGCAGGGGGATTTGTCTCTTCTCCATTTATTAATTTATTCAGTGACTTATTTCTGTCTATATGGACTCATAGAGATTTATTTTACCATCCAATACTACTTTTAAAAAAGAAATATATGTAATAACTGGTAGTAGTCACTTTTTTACACAAATTAATCATTTGTGAACTTGTATGCTCCAGAGGAGCAATTGGTCTTTAAATATATTCAAGTATCTCCATCAGATGAATTTTTACTCTTACATTTAGATAGACCTCAGCAGTTAAAATTATGAGAAAAATAAGAGCTGTTAGCTATATTAATGGAGGAAATACATACAAACCAAAGAATATGGAAAAGAGAACGAGGGAGTAAAAGAATGAAGGTTGAAGGGGTGGAAAGATGTAGAAGAATTGAGAACAAAGCTCATCACAGTTGATGTATTAATAGCTTCAATCCATTTAAATGTTAACCATTTAAATCTGTGGGACTCCTCTATTTTATTCATGATTGTTGTGTAAACTTACAAATTCTCTAATTAAAAATGTAGATGAGGCACAGTTTAGACTTGTTGGTCATAACTTTCACCTAATACATAGGTCTTTCATAATAAAAGGAATACATAAACAGCTTCATATTCTCCACCTTGCTTTTCATAACTGCTTTTGAGTTTAAAAGGATTCCACTTAAAAACAATCTCCTACAGGTCAGTGGAGCTGTTTTCTATCCAAGCATACAGTATACCCAAAACACCCCTCACCTTGTCATTATTCAGATTTTAAGTCAGTAATATGAAATTAGTTATAACAGTTCTAATGTTTTTTCTTACTAGTTCTGTCATTTGTGCCATTTTTGTATCTGCTTCTCTTGATTGATATTTCTCGTTATGGATCTTATTTCCCTGCTTCTTTATATGCTTGGTAATTTTTTGATTCTATGGCAGACATTCTGAGTTCTGTCATGTTGGATGCTTATATCTTTTTATTCTGCTAAATATTCTTTAGATTTGTTTTGAGCTGCAGTTAAATTACTTGAAACAATTTGATCTTTTCAAGGGTTGTTTTTAAGCTTGTTAAGCAGTACTAGAGGAGGCTTTAGTTTAAGGCTAATTTGGCTTTACCACTGAAGAAACAACCCATCTGAGTACTCTGATGGCTCTTATGGTACAAGGTTTTTCTAAACTGGCTGGTTTAAATATGAAGTATTCCAAGTCCTTTGTGAGCACCCAGATTGTTTTGCATGCTGCATTCCTATAGTTCTTTGCCCAGCTTTGGGTGCTTTTTTCAGATCTATGCACCATCAGTACTCAGCTGACTCTTTGTAAGGCATCCTCAGAAGTTCTCTGGTGCTTCCGTGTTGTGCAGTTCTCTCTTATTGCATCTTTTATTTATTACTCTGAATTCTACATGCCTTGGCCTCCTTGCATTCTCACTTATGTCCTCTCAACTAAGAGAATGCGGGGCTCTGCTTGGTTCCCCACTCATAGTGAGCCTTGAAGCCTGATAACTTTTCAGGTAATAAGGTCAGACAATTATGGAGCTCTTCTTGTTTGTTTCCTTCGTTCAATTATCACTGTTTTGCATTGCCTGTTGTTTAATGTCTGAAAATTAGTTTCATACATTTTGCCCAGTTTTTCTGTTAAGGTGAGAGGGTAAATCCTGTCCCTGTTATTCTATCATTGCCAGAAGCAGAAGTTCCCTTTCTGTTTCTAAAAAATTCTATACCATTACTTTGTTTTGAGAAGTCTGATATCAGACTTACTCTCTTGCCCATATGTGTTATTTGATATTTTTCCTAGAGGCTCTGGACTTTTTCTTTATTTTTCAAAGTCTGTTTACTAAGATGTATCTCAGAGCAGATCATTATGAGTCAGTTTTCTCATGTGTGGATTTCCATAAAGTGTTCTTGAATTATAATTCTAAATACTTGTTCTTTTTTACTATTTTGTTTTCCATTTCAGGGGTTCCAATTATATGTATTTTGGATTTTCTTTGCCTATTTTTTCATTTCAGCTGCTTTTCTCTGACCATCTCTCCCCCCCTCCATTTTGTATTTAGTAATTTTCTTATTCTTTGCTCCATAAGAAATTTTAATTTTTCTCTATTCTTTGGGTATCTTTTAGCTTACTCTTTCATTTCTAATATCATTTTGTCTTCATCCCCCTTCCCCAAGTTCAATCAACTCATTTCTCTCTCTTTGTCTCTCTTTTGGTGTTACTGATTAGTTTTTGCAATTTCTGGCCTTAGTTTTTGAATTTCTGAATCTGGGTGCAAATGCCTGTTTAATGATATTTAATTAAGTATTGTAATTTGTTTATGCTTTGTGGTTTTTGCTGGCATGTGGGATTGTTATCCCCTGAAATGTTTTGATTCTCATTTTCTCTTTTCCTCTCATAGTAGCATTGCATTGATGAAGACAGTAATTTTGCATTTATGAACACTTTTGTTATTTGCAATAGTTTATAAAATTTCTAGTTCAAGAACACCCTCTTCTGTCAATGAAGCAAAGTGCAGTTTAAATTTAATGGATGGCTTTTTTGTAAGTGCTGGGGGGGGGGGGGAGGAATTGTGTATTTTTTCTTTGCCATGTAAGATCCTAAATTTCACACTCTTATTTCCTTTTCTCACTAACACCCAGTTTCTAAAGGGCATCCTAACTACTGTTTTTATCATTTTATACCCTGTTTTAGTTTTCTAGCTACTAAAACAAATACCATAAGAGTTGTCTTGCAACAGGAATTTATTGGCTCATGGCTGCAGAGGCTAGAAGGCTTGCTTCCTCCTCCACGGGTTGGTATCTTCTGTCTGTCTGGCAATCTTTGGGTTTTCTTGGCTTTTCCGTCACATGGCAGTGCACATGGTGATGTCTTTCTCCATTAAGTTCTGCTGACTTCTGGTTTCAGCTGCTTCCTTTGAGTTCCTCCCTCTATGACCAATTTCTCTTGCTTCCAAATTGGATGACGATCCATCCTCATTCAGTTGGTGCACACCTTAATTAATAGAATCTTCAAAGATCCTGTTTACGAATAGGTTCACACCCATAGGACTAGGGGTTGGGACCTCAACATGCCTTTTGTGTGGGACATGATTAAATCCCCAACATATCCCTAAAGCATTGCCTTTTCAAAACTGCCTCCTTGACTTTTGAGCTTACATTAAATCCTTTTCCTGCAGTCAGTATTTTGGTCTACCAGGACTCTTTATTATCATTTAAAAAATATAGTTCAACCCCTTCTTACCTCTGCCATACATTTTTTCCCTTATTCCCTTCATTTATTAAAAGGGCTTGCTGTGAGAGCCCCAGAAATGGGCTCTACTGAAAAGTGATTATTTTTCTTTGTACAGGTAATTTGAAGTTTATAGTGATCTCTTCAGGTTTTTCTGAAGACATGAGGTTTTTTGTGGTTTTATTTGTTCATAATATTCATTTACATAATTTTTCTGGAGGATGGGTAGAGAGATTCAATTTATGTAATTATCAGATCTTCTGTTCACTACAGGCTTTAAATATCTGCTTTTGAGAAACTATTGATATTTTTCATGTATTTAAGTACAGAATGCTAATTTTGGACATTTTCTGGAGCCAGAAATATTGTGGTTTATTTGACCTTTTAAAATGACTGGATTTTGCAAATAAAGGACATTAGAATTTAATTCTTTCAGATAACAAGACAAACTTCTGCAGTAAGATAGTTTTTCTGTTTTTCATGTAAATTTTGAATTCTAGATTGTTCTTACACCTGTGTGTGGGATGTCTATAAAGTTAGGTTGAGGTTACTACATAATACCTTCTAGTGATTTAATGAAATAGTGAATTATTGTTACTTGACCTTTTGAAAAGGTCAGCAGTACATTTTGTTTCATTTTTTTTTTTAAAGGACATTTAAATGTAATGAAAGTCAGAACTGTAATATTACCATGAAAGTAAAGGTTATGGGGTACATTTAATTGTGTTCCTCTATTTTTGAAACTGCTTTGAGGGAGACTGCTAAAATTCCATGTGGTAATTGTTTTTCAAGAATTTTATTACTCTCTTTCATTTTATACTGTTGGAGTAAAAGATTATATTTCTGTTTGTCTTTTTCTGCTTACCTTTGCTCAAATTTCATGTGTATTATCCTCTTTAAGGTACAAAGTTTAAACTGCTTTCCCATTCAGTTTCTCAGAAAGTAAAACTGAATATATTTCTCAGAAAACATCCCTTTCTTCCCTTAGAAAGACTTTTGAATATAATTTGTTATATTCAATGAGATACCGTTTTCACCCACTAAACTAGAATAAGTAACTTAATATGTTAGCAGTTTTATATATTAAAGGTCAGTGAGTATTGGAGCATTAAATATAATCTGATTTATGAAAATATTTCTCTGATGTTTGTTTAGATTATGTAATGTTTTCATTTTATTAGAATTTAGAAAGTAAGTTGAAAATATGATTCCTGTAATGTATTATATATTCCTTTTTGGTTGTGATTTTTGTTCTTCCATATTCATAGCAATTTGAAGAAATTTCCTTTTTCAGAAATTTATTTCCTAAGAAATAACATTTAAATATCTTTATTTTTATATTAACAATTCCTAAGTATTTCTTGTGTCTGTGTGTACACCTTTTTTCTTTAAAAGCAAAGTCCTGTCTTAGAAATTGTTTTGATTTCCCAATAGTTACAGAGTTTCTGACAGACATTTTTGAGTTACTTTTTCTCAAATCCAATATTCTCTTTTTTGTATTTTAAAAAGAATAAAGATTTGCATAAAGTTGATATCTGTTAGAAAAATAAAGGAAAATGTTTGCCTTTTCTCTGTATTCCATGTTTAAGTTATTTCTTTTAACCTCAAGTGAAAGACAAAACTTCCAAATCTGAGTAAACCTTTTCAATATTTTCCACAGGGAAGAGACTTCCACCTAAGAGTATCGTTACCCAAAGATTTACAACTGAAGAATGCAAGGTGATGTGATGGTTGATTATATACATGTATATTGGTGGGGTGGGCAGTCAATCCCCTGTAAACTGATTTCAATGACAAGGATTTGACCTAAAATGCTTAGTAGTCAGTCAACCAGAAACATTTCTGATTCTTCCAAATCAATGTGGCATTTATAAGTTATTTTCCTTGGTACTGAAGTGCTTTTCTAATCTAACAAATTAATTCTGTAATTTTGTTCATTTAAAACTAAACAGTAATTGTGTGCACTTCACTAACATCTTGTTAAACAGGACTGTAAAGAAAGAATACAAAAGGATTATAAGACTTCGTTTCCAACTTTTGACTGATGTTTTTTATGTGTGTACTTAATCTGTAGGAAGACCCACACATTATTGATTCAGTCTTGTTATAAATTAAGGACCAACATTGTGTTGCATGAATGCAGAATTCATTTTCATTCAGCAAATGTTAGTTGAGTCCTTACGATAGTCAGACTGTAATCTAGGCTCTTGTGATAAAGAGAGAAAGGGCATTATCCTGTCCTTTGGGGATTAGTCTGGTTGGGAAGACAAGTAAATTGATATTTATAGACCAGAATGGGGTGTATGATTCTGAATCCACTGAATGCTGTGAGTATGCAGAACATTATCGTCTAGTCAGTACTTGGGATGGGATGGGAATAGGTGTGGAGAAGGTAAAACATGTGGAGAGTGTGAAAGACAAGACTGTGATAGAGAAGCAAGCATTTCAATTTTACTAGAACCTTACAGAGTACAAGTCAGGGAATGCCAAGAGATGAAACTGGAAATTGAGGCAGAGCCCGTAATCTCAATTCTACTCCTAAATATCTCTGGGATCGTATATTAGTTTCCTACGGCTGCTGTAAAAAAATTATTTCAAAATTGGTGGCTTAAAACAACAGAAATTTATTTTCACAGTTCTGGAGGCCAGATGTCCGAAATCAAGGTTTAGGCAGGGCTGTGCTCCCTCTGGAAGCTGTAGGGGAGACTCTTTCCTTCCCTCTTCCAGCACCTGGTGGCTGATGGCATTCCTTGGCTTCCTTGGCTTGTGGCTGTGTCAGTCTAGTCTGTGTCTCCATCTCCACAGTGCCTTCTCCTCTGTGTGTATCTTTTCCTCTGTGTCTGTTCCAAAACGTCCACTGCCTCTCTCTCATAAGGATACATGTGATTGTATTTAGGGCCCATCCGGACAATCTAGCATGAATGCCTTATCTCTAGAACCTTAACTTAATCACCTCTTTTGCCATATAAGGTAATATTTATAAGTTCTGGGAATTAGGTTGTGGGTGCAGCCATTCAGCCCACTATAGACAGAGTAGAGATACTTAAATATAAAGATATTTAGGAGTAGAATTGACAGAATTTTGTGACTGATTCAAAGTGGAAGGTAAGGGGGAAAAAGAAGTGGATGCTTTCCAAGTTTCTGGCTCAGATCAGATCAGTAATCTAGGGAAAAGATGGTGGATGGAAAAGTGGAAGGGGGATTGTTTTAGACTTATTGGATGTGAAATATCAAGAAACGGTATTTAATAGATAATAGTGTATTGGTCTAGAACTCAAACGTGAGACTTGGAGTAGAGATGTCTGTGGAAGTTTCAGTAGATACGGAATTTGGGGCCATGAGAATGGATAGACTTTCCAGTGCGTGCACATGAGGGGTGAAAAGGTCAGTTGCAGAACTTTGAGGACATACCACTATTTAGAGGACTGATAAATAAAGAGGTACTTAGAAGGAGACTAAAGATTGACCAGAAAAATGAGAGAAACACTTGGAGAGTAGTGTCTCTGAAGTCAAATGAAGAGAGAGGTTTGGTGAGATTAACAGTGCTGCAGAAGAATCAAGTTGGGTTTTTTTATAACCCAATAGCTTTGGTATAGTGGCAGAGCCAGATTATGTTGGACTTTGAAGTGGATGAGCAGGTAGTAAGGAAATGGAAATGGTCTTAATTTTGAAGAGGACAAGTGGCCAGACTGGCCATGGGGTCAAGAAAGAGTTAGAATGGCATTGTTTTTAAAGATGAGTGATACTTTTGCAAGTTAATTTGTCAAGGAGAAAAAACTAGTAAAAAAAGGAGAGGTTAAGGATTCTGCAGTAAAGGGATAATTAAGGAATTGAAGTAACTGAGTCAGTGGCAAGGAACAGAAAGCACATTTGGAGAAGAGGTTGACCATGGATAGTTGAATGGATAGTTCTACTCAGGGAGGAGCTAGAGATGGGCACGGGGAATAGCCAGCAAAGGTGGAGGAAGTAGTGATGGTTTGAAAAGCCCATGGTGAGGAAAACTCGAAGAGGGTTCCTATTTCTAGATAAGTAAAAGTAATTCCTAGAAGAGTTACTTACCTAGCAATATTGAGTTGAGGTGAATGAGTAGATGGATGGACATTTACTTATCACTACTTACACAATTAACAATATATATCCTTTTAGTTACATTGATCTAGAATTCAGAGATAAAATCGCTACATATGAATTTTCAAATACAAATTCTGTATATTGTGATTAAATTGTTGATTTTATTTAATTTACTTTTGAAAGAGAATAAAAAATAATGCTTTCTAAATAACATTTTTGTAAGCAAATACACATATATGCATATATATTTATATATCATTTTGCAAATGTTTGTATGTATTGTGAGAATTTTGATTTTTACCCATAATAAAAAAAAAAATAATGCTTTGGATATGTTAGAGTGAAAAAAATGTACTTTTTACATGTCATTCACTGAATGTAGTTATTTATATTTTGAAATAAAATTGGTACTGACAGTTTGAAGGCAAGACTTTCAACAGTATCAGTGATAGAAATTTTAACTTGTCAAAATTATGTTTATGTCATTCCTTTATGTGTACGTGCATGTTGTGTTAGCATACAAATAAGTTTTTTGCCTTTAAATTCTGAACGATGAACAAACAATTTTGTCTTATTAAAATTTTAGATTGCTGTGTAGTTGGCAGCTGAGAGCAATACTTAATGGATACCATCAAATAGTACAACAGGTAAGTCCTTTAGAGGAAATAAAGATGGGCATGGGAAATAGCTTATGCTTTAAGTGAGGGTAAGAAATTACTGAATTTGCTATTCTTTAAGAATGTTGTAACAAACTGGTTTTAATAATTGCTCAAATATATTAAGCATCCATGCCTTATATAAAACATTTTCTATCTCAGAATCCTCAACAGATCTCCAGGCAGCATTTATGTCGAAACTGATTTCTATCCTTGGGAATTTAATTTGTTTACACAAATCCACCTGTATCCATGTCCATCACTTCTTCAGTGATTTAGTGGCTGAAATTGAATAGTGGTGGTGGTGGTGGGGGGGAAATCCCAGGACCCATTTAAGAGTTTAGGATACTTCATGACAAAAGTGGGATTGTAGCTCTGGATTGGCAACAGGAAAGGTGTGGTGGAAATCACTTAGGTTCATGTAAACTTGCATAATGACAGTAGATATAAAGGTACCATAAGTGAGATATAGACAGGATTCATTCTGTTATTCTTAACGTTTAGGCTCTTCTACATGAAAATTACTGTTAAAGGTTATAAAAACTTCAGAAGATCGTTGTTGAGGCAACTGAAAATAATGAAATGCCTCTTGTAGAAAAATAAATGTTAATAGAAGTGCATTTCTTTTGTGCTTTAGTCATTTGTGTCTTTTTCCCGATTTCCTATATTTTCTCTCTCTTAGAGTCAGGTTATTATCTATGAGAACTGACAGTGACATTCACTCTCCCATAAAGCGTTACTGAATCACAAAGAAATATAAGAGGTAAACTATTTGATTTGGAGAATGTATGCTGTCATTGCTGGCAGTATAATTACAGCAGTTTTTAAAGGGGATGTTTAAATTATTCCTCTCTGTCTTCTACCCCTATCTTGTGACTGACTATTTATATTGTATACTAAAATTTAAGAAATGAATGTATTTAGATATTTAAATAGCCTGAAAAAAAAAAAAAAAAAAAAAAAAAACCTTGTCAAAAGGGCTATAACTCCACCAATTCACCAAGAGAGTTCCTAGAAAAAGTTCCATTTATCTGTTTCTCTCTCCATTCATCTTGACCCCAATTAGTCTGGTAGAAACCAGAATTAGTTTGAGTCTTTGTTTTATTTCAAAGTCCCGGTGAATATTGATATTCTTTGCTGGTATCATTTTTAACTTTAGTAAATATGGTCCAGGGATTAGCATACTTTTTCTTATTGGACCAATTAGTACATTTTTCAGGCTTTGTGGGCCATAAAGTCTGTTCCAGCTACTCAGCATTGCCCATATAGTGTGAAAGCAGCCATAGATGATACATAAATGAATGGGCATAAGCTATGTTCCAGTAAAACTTTACTTAGACAAACAGGCATTGGGCTGGATTTGACCTGTGGACTGTAGTTTGCTGACCTTTGATATAGTCTGTTACTCTCTTTAGTGAACTCTGGGAAAAAATACTGTATAGTAGAAGGGAAAGTTGAAGATTTGTTCTATAAACACGTGCCCATCAAAACTGTAAGGATGTGAATTCTATGTCTTCATGGATTTCTGAAATATCTCAGATTGTTATTTTTGTCATCTAAACAGAGTAAACTAATTCACATATTGACTTTGTTCAGAGCTGGTAAGATATTGGTTTGTAATACATAAAAACACAATGTTTTGATTGCAAGCAGAAAAATGATGTAGAGTTCTAGTTAAGAAAACAAAACTATGTAAAACTTGAGAATTTTCATTTCTTTCTTTTTTTCTGTAGTTGTTTTATTTTAAGGATGAAGGATATCAAGGAAAAGGAACCATAATTCTTAAATATTCTTTCTATTTTAGAAGGTATTTCCTTTTTTGCCATTTTATTATAACAGTTTTTACTTTATTGAAAGATGAACTCATTTCAAATTAATATGAGTAATTTTGAAAGGATGAAAATAACAACTGTAGGTAGACTTTAAGGTTAGGGAAAAGAATCAAAATAGACTCATATTGTTGATTAATAATGGTTCATTCACTGCTATAAGTACATTTTTTAAACAAATCAATTTTATTGATACATATTAACAAAGCATTAAGTTCTTTAAAAGTGTACAATTAATGGTATTTGGTATAATCACATAGTTGTGCATTCATCACGTCAAACATTATTAGAGCATTTTCATTATTTCAATGTTAATAAGAATAATAGTAAACAAAAAACAAACAAGAAAATTCTTCAACTCTCAATCTCTCTGTGCTTTCTCTGCTGTACATAGCTGCTATTTCTGGCTATTCTTTAACATTTACTTATTTATTTTAAGCAGTTTTGTTGAGATATATTCACATACCATACAATCGACCCAAAGTGTATAATCAGTAGCTTTTAGTGTAATCACAATGTTGTACATTTTTAAATTTTCCTGATTTTTAAACCTTTTAAAATCTTTTTCTTCCTATGCTCCCATCATTGCTATACCACTTTAAAAATATTTTTATTTATTTTTATGATGTGGTTTGCTAGATTTGCTAAACGGTGGTGGTAAACAGTGCTGAGGGAACAGATGATTATGTTAGGTATCATGTGATATTCTTACACAATTCAATATATCTCATCAAAATAGATTTGAGGGCTATAATTACTCTTTCAAAAAGAAATAAGAATAACAGGGTTGATGACCAATGCTTTAATTCTTATACTTTTAGGTTGTAGATATAGCTAATAATATATATTTTTCACACCCACATAGACCTGTATTTTATTTCAGTTTCAGTGAATGGGATATTCATTGAGCAACTGAAATTAATTGGAAATGTTGTTTTGATCTAGAGATTGCAGCACTCTCCTGATCTAATGAGCTTTATGATGGAGTTGAAGATGCTTTTGGTAAGAAGTTTTCTTCTAATACCATATCCTATAAGTATTGACTGTTTCTGTAGCTCATTTTAAAACTAACATGATTAAAATTTAAAAACTCAGCTCCCAGTTGCTTAATGTTTTCTTTTACTTTGTGCATAAATGTGAACGGTACTTTGCTTGAATGGCATGAAGAACAGTACTGTGTGTAGGAACCGGTTTGGTTGTGCCATAAACTGAGTACATTTGACACTAGGGTTGGGCAGGTGGTGAAGAAATAAAATGTACTCCTTGCCTGTCAATGAACTTACATCTAAGGAGAGATTAGATAGTTACACATGAAGATATAAGATGCATAAATAATTTTGTATACAGTGGCAGATTTCTGAAAAATTTGTTAGGCTTCTGTATTAGTCAGCCAAGGGGGTGCTAATGTGAAATACCAAAAATGGGTTGGTCTTTATAAAGGGTATTTATTTGGGGTAGAAGTCCACAGATACCAGGCCATAAGGCTTTAAGTTTCTTCTCTTACCACAGTCCATTGCCACGTGTTAGAGCAAGACAGCTGCCGGCGTTTGCCAGGGTTCAGGCTTCTGGGGTTCCTCTCTTCCCGGGGCTGCGTTTCTCTCCGGGCTTAGCTCCTGTTTCCTCCACAAGGTCAGCTGTAGATGATCAGGCAAACGGCTTGCTTCTCGTCTCCTGGGACCTTCTTTCTAACATCAAAACTGCTTCTCCAAAGACTGCTTCAACTTTCCTTTGCCTTGCCTTTTATATTCAATTCCCCACCCACCAAGGGGTGGGGCTCAACGCCCTAATCCTAACCTAATCATGCCCAGATTAACAGATCAGTTTACAAGCATGATTCAATTATATTTTTGGAATTCATAATTACATCAAACTGCCACAGCTTCATTACATGCATGCAGTTACAGATAGTAGTTGATTATTCAATTAATCAGTTATGCATAACTACTTGACTGTAGTTTCATTAACCTATAGACATTCTAGTCTTTAAGTAATACACACATGCACACAAAACATTTTTATTATGGAAGTTTTTTCAACATTAAAGGAGAGGGAAGAGTATAGTGAATACCATGGGCTTATCACCTGACTTCAGCATTTTGCCAATCTAATTTCCTCCCTCAGTTTTTTTTTAGGGGAAAGGGCTAGAGTGTTTTAAAGGAAATCTTGGACATTGTATCATTTCCTCCATAAATATGATAGTATATATCTCTAATGGCTAGGTACTTTTTTTCCTGTTTTTAAATATACTGTTATCACCCCAACAAAATTAACATTAATTCCTTAGAGCTGCTTTTTTAAAAATCAGTATCCAAACAAGGTTCCTACATTTTATTTGGTTGCTATATTTCTTAGGTTTCTTAATTTATAACAGAACTTCCTCTTTACCCCACATTGGTTTTTTTCATGCCATTGACTTGTTGTATAAACCAGATTATGTATCCTATAAAATTTCCCACTTTCTAGATTTGGTTTATTGCATCTTCATGGTATCTTTTAACATGTTCTTCTGCCCATATTATTCCTTGTAATTGGAGTTAGATTAGAGGTCTCAACAGATTCAAGTTCATTTTTTCTGGTAAGGATACTTGGTGCTCTGTGTTCCCTATTTATTTTAAGATTGACCAGTAGGCTTAGATCCATCCAATATAAAGTTCCCCATCAACCTATTATCTAATGGTTTTAGCATCCAATGATGATTGTTGCTTACAGTCACTATTTCATTAGGGGTTAAAAATGGTGATTTTTAAAATTCCATCATTTCTTCTGCATTCATTAGCTGAAAATCTTCTATAAAGAAGCACTTTCCCTCATCAGTTATTTGATTAATTTGAGGCAGAGTTCATTGTGGAGAGATAGGATAAATAATTATACTAATATTAATATTGCTACTAACAACTGAAAGCAGTTTGATATTTCTTTGTGATTCCTTTTCAGAACTTTTATTCTTAGCAGCTGCCATTTATTGAGAACTTAGTTACTAGATTTGCTAAGTCCTTTATTTAATCCTCATAGTAAGGCTTTGATAAAATTTTTGGGATCATTAAAAGAGATTAAAATTTCTAAAGTTGAATTTCTAACTATGAATTCATAAACCCTAACTAATAAGGACTATCAAAATTGATTATAATCTTTGTCAAAGGTCATAGTAAAAAGATCCTTAAGAAAAGTGAGGTGAAGAAATGAAACGTATTTTAATTTACATCTCCTTGGCACTGGAAAAAAGTTTGGAAAATGTCTTCTGTCTTTTAATTGTAATTTCATTAAGCACTATACATGTGAGGAGTAAGAGAACCAGAGGAAACTATATGTGCAATTAAGCTCTTGTACCAAAACTAACTTCATTTGATTGCAAGTCATAGCTCTATTTGCCATTTAATTTTGAAGAAACACTTAAAAGTTGAAAACTAAAATAAATTAAGATTGATCTCTGACTCACAATATTCTGTTTTTTACATTTGTTATCACATTTCTGAGTAAGAAGGTGATACTATATTTAAAATATGGACAGAAATGGTGATTTTATTGCTCATTTAAGATAGTGCACTTAAAAATATAAGAATTGTTAGTTTATTTTATTGTGTTATGTTGCTAATATAATTACCAATGAATGTATTGAAAATGATGCCCAAATTAAATCAGTAATGATTTTACTTAATTTTTTTACTGTAATTTGTAAATCTCCCAGAGAAGTCTTTAGTAATTACTAGGCATGTAGTAGGAGTTCAGCAAATATTTAGAGATGAAAAATTATCTATATTTTAAAAGAATCCTTTGGGGTAGGATATTTTATCCCTATTTTAGAGCTTAGCCAATGAGGGCCTAAGGCTTCAAAACTAGGAGATGTTAAAGGAACTACTTAAAACCTCTGTTTATAAAGCCTGTGCTCTTTCTCCTGTGTACTTTTGCCTCCTTATATTCCATGAGGAATATGTTGCTTTTCTGCCTTTGTCCTTTCCTCTGTTGTGGTTCTGGAGTAGATGGCAGAATTCACAAATGTCATAAACATTTTATGTTTATTTTTACCTTCAATATTTGTGGATAGCAGTAATTAATATTTTTCTGAGTAAAAATAGAAATTTCCAAAGAAATTCTGTGTAGCTGTTGTATTTTTAAGTATAGGAAATATATTGACTCACTTTATTTAGTAACTAGTAAAGGATAACCTTAAGAGTATGAATTTATTTTTAAGGACCATCAGGGAAGTTTTAGATAATATTAGATATTTCATAAAGTTTATGAAAAAGGCAGTTTATTCCTTCCTTTCTAGGAACTTAAACTCTAAGTCCATATTGGCTTCCTGGGTTTTACGAGCCTGCTTTCACAGGTTTCTTTCTAGAGCAGATTCAGAACTAAATTGCAATGGTTTCAGTTAATGGTCTTGGTTTTGAAATGCTGTCTTGTAAATCTACTCTTTTTAGGATCACCTCAATTTAATAGTATCCTATCCTTGTTACAAAAAGAAAAAAGTTTAACTACTACTAATAGATTATACATATACTTAAGGAATAAAAATTTTAAATCTTTTATTAGAGTTACATTTACTAGAAGCATTTATAATTTTTAGATTTGTTCCCATCTGCTTTTATTACCTGTTGTGGCCAATTTCTCTTGATTTTATTTCTTTACTTTTTATAATGTCTTTATAAAAAGTAAAGAATCCAGACCATATGAACATCTAAGTAATTTGTAGATACATTTATTTTTACTTTCCAAATAAGACATTTGTCTAGGTTAGCAACTTCAAAGTAATTGTTAATTTTAAGCCTCAGCAATTCTAGTGTTATTTGTATTGCTTTTAAAAAATGTAAATTTTGGTTTTGGTTGGGGGAACCTAAATCATCTTAAAGAGACCATAGGTTGGCCTACCAGGGAGAGTAGCCATGATCTAGCAGATGGATGGCAAAATACATGGACTTACCCATTTGAATGAGCAATAACGAGTGGAATGGCCTGAAAGAAATGATCAGAGAAGTATTTATTATGATAAATACTTTTATTTGTAAGGATGTATTTCATAAATGGCATAAAATTATGTTACGTCTAGGCATTGTACTTTAGGCTTTCTCTTTAAAGGCATGTGCTTCTTTATATCAAACATCATATCCACAGTAGTAGAAAGAAGTGAGGATTTGAGGATTTTAAAAATTTGGCATTTTAAAAATTGTTTATTTTTTTTCATTTTTGGCAGGCAAAATAGTCTAGGAGAATATTAAAATCTTAAGTTCTTTTCATGGTGTAATAACTGACATTTTGCATAGCATTCAGTGCACTCCTTTAACTTTTATGTCTCTTTTCCTTGAGGAGGGGAATGAGTCAACTAGATTTTCTAAAAATGTAATGGGCACTTTAGTTAGGCACAAAGTACATTATGAAACGGTGTTTTGTAATCACATACTAGCAATTCATTGTCTAGCATTCCACAGCTGATTCAAATTTTTTTTTGTTTTAAACAGGAAGTTGCTTTAAAGAATAAACAAGAGCTATGTGCACCACCTCCTCCTCCCCAGTTCTACTCATGTCTTATTGAAGAGATAGAAACTCTTGGTTGGGATAAGTATGTTTAAATAAAATAAATTTTAGAAATACCTTTATTTTACACATTTCAATGTAATATAGTTCCAGTTTTAGCAGTTTATTTTATATTTGTGTTTTTATTGTGGCCATGAATTAAGAGATGTCATCCCTAAATAAATGAATACCTAAACTATGAATAAAGGGGCAGGATCATTAAAAAAATGATATACAAGTAAAATCCTAAAAATAATTTGGGAAAAGATAACATTTTTATGTGCAGAGTAAAATGTTTGCACAATGGAATTTTTATTGAATATGTAACATTATTCTAAATGTTATTAAGTTATCCAAGTTTAAAAAGAAATGCTTAGAAACTTATTGAAAGAGATTGAAACAATTGCAGTATTTTTGGTATATGTATAGTTATTTTTGGTTTTACAATTCTGCCTATCTAAATTTAACTATATATTTACAGCATTTTAAGTGCTTTCGTAATTTGACTAGCAAATATTAGTAACTAGGAGCTGGAAGAATCATCCAACTTTCTTTGGAAAGAATGATGGATAAAGAAATTTAAAAGAAATTCAGTAGATAGGTATGCAGGTTGTTAAATTTCAGCCATATAGCTCCTGGAAAAGTCTGGTGATTTGGTTGAGCTTCATTTGCCAAGTTTGGCTCCCATCTTATTGTGATTACTTTGAAAAACTACATTATTACTAGGTTTATTATAAACTTTCCACTTTGTACTAAAGTAGCAATAAAAAAAGCCAATTCACTTACCACTTCTTAACACTATCAATAGTATTTTAGCATTCACTTTTTGTTTCAGGTTAGATTGCTCTATAACTACGATAAATCAAAGGCTGACTTATAGATACTATGTGGAAAGGATATGGAATTTATCTTACCATTAAGTTTTCCTGAATGTGTTTAAAACATTTATTTCATTTGTATGTCATTTTGTAGTGATTTTCCATGAGTTGGTTTTTTGAGAACTAACCTAAAAAGAACCAGAAAATCAAATAGCCATTTAAAAGAAATAAAGGCATATATCACAAATGCAGGGTATATATTCTTTAATATATTTTACACCATTTCCTAAATTGCTGAATAAAAACTAGAATAGGGACATAAATGTATTTTAGAATCCCCACTTATTTCCATGTAAGTTTGCTTCTAGAAGTGATAAAAATGCAGTGTGGCTATTAGAGGAAGTAACACGTTTCTATTTTGCCCATGCCTTTTCCTGTTGCCCTTTGTATTGCTTCATAGAGCAATTCCTGCTGTTATCCACAGATCTATTTTGTCTCTTATCAATGGCCAACTTGAACCAGTGGCCATACCACTTTTGATGCATCTCTGTACAGAAGTGGGTCAGCTGTTCTTCCAGACATGTGACTTAGTTAGACTTTTACGTTTTTCATAAGAGCACCTTAAACTTTCTGTTTTCTTGGTTAATCGTCAAAGTGTGGGAATCTGTACTTAGGAGCCTAGAGTATATATACTCTGGGTTCTTGCCAAAGAATACACCTTGAAATTTCAACTGTTAGCCTTACAAAAATCCTGATTGCAAGTAATAATATTTTAGTGATGGACTTCTTAAAGCCTGTGTAATCTAGTTATTTTATATGTTTTCTTAATTTTAACCTTGGATCATAGGACTGCGTTATTTTGGTCTCTTATAATAGCTCTTCTGGATGATACGTCACTGACTTGTATAAAGGGATATTGTAGGGAAGCGGCTGTGGCTCAATCAGTGGGGCTCCCGTTTACCATATGGGAGGCCCCGGGTTTGGTTCCCAGGGCCTCCTGGTGAAGGCAAGCCCGCCTGCACGGCGTGGTTAGCTGACCCAGCGAGCACAAGCAGCAAGAGGGGGATAAATGAATAAATAAATAAATAAAATCTTTAAAAAAAAAAAAAAAAGGGATATTGTATGGAAGAGCCTTATGAAATGCATTAGAAATTTTATATTTAAGAAGTCTTCCATTTTATGTTACATCATTGCCTTTATGAGGAGGCATGGAAGAAGTTTTCTCCTGTTTCAGATGTTGGAAAAGTCATGCTTCTCTTGAATAATCCACTTTTTAATTTAATGGAGATTGTGATTCCTATAATTGAATAAGCTCTCTTTTACTTGGCCTCTAGGAAACTTAGTGCCAAATTTTTGACCCTAGTTTAGACCCATACTAGATATAGAGCTCACATGTCAGTATGCTAATCTTATCATGGCTTTTATTTTCCTATTGATATTCCTTTGTCCTGTGTTCTGTTTCATTTTGTAAACTACCTTAATTCTATAAACCCTTTAAAGAATGAGTGGTATGAAAAATTAAAAGATCAAATTGTTTCTGTTTTCTGTTTCTTGCAGCCTGACTTTCATATTGACATCCTCATTGAAGTTGTGTTCATGAGGATTACCATTTATGCCCTTTTGATAAGCCCTGTCATCTTTCTTTTCTTTTTTGACTTTCTTAATTTTTTGTTTTCTGGAAGACTTTGTATAGTTTGTTGTTACTTTTTCCTTAAATCTTTAGAAGAATTTGTAGGTGGCACCATCTGGGCCTGGAGGGTGTTTTCTTTTCTTTTTTCTTTTTTATAATAATGTTTTTCATTACAGATTGAATTTCTTTAATAGATATCCTTATTCAGACTTTCTGTTTCCCCTTGTTTCAGGTTTGGTAAGATATACTTTTTGTTCAGCCATCCAATAAAGTTGAGAAAAAAACCATTGCTTATAATGTCCTCATTTTTTTTTAGCACTTACCTGTATTTTTATTTTATTTTTATAAAATGTTTTAAAAAATTGGTTGATATTTACCTTTGTGGGTTAATATTGAGGACCGAATCAAATGTCAGTTATGAAAGTGCTTAGCAGATCCGACACTCAATAAAAACAAAACATTCCTTTCTAATTTGTTTAATACACCCAAATCTCGTACAAATAACGTCTTTGCATTTCAGTCATATCCATTTTAACATATGACAATGTTACAGTATACTAATTCCTTTCAGAACACATTTGTTCTTTCCTCTTCTGGTCTCCTGCAGACATTCACAAACAAAAAGGGTACCCTAATTGTCAGGGTGCTATCCATAGTCGTTCTTTGCTAAAAATGTGTGTGCACACAGCAACTGTACGATAGTACTTACCACACACCAATAATGAGTAACAACAGCAGAATGGCGCTTATACCAGAACAAAAGGAAACTATAGTCGGAGCAAAAAACCCTTCTGTTTTTTTAAACTGGCAGGAAAAAAATTGCATAAAGTTGTGATTCGACAGTCTGACTCAAATAAAATAATATGACTTTCTGTATCATTAATTTAAAGATCAGGGCCCAGCAGGAATAAGCATTGATATGTTATACTTTTATTACTATCAGTTAAAAAATATTTTCAAACTTCTATTGTGATTTTTTTTTTTTTGGACCTGTGGCTTATATAGTAGTATCACTTAATTATCACTTAATTTCCAAGCAACTAGGGATTTTATGAAAATTTATCTTGAGGCATTAACGTCATGGACCTAGTCATTTTTAGATATAGGTAGTGGAATGTAGAGGAATAATTTTAATTTATTTTTCAGATACTTAAATCTTAACATCTTAGGGTTTAGAGGATAGTTAGGAATGTAGGAAGGGGACTGGTTTGGCAAGGTGATAAGAGTTTTTCTGGTTTTATTTCTGTTACATTGATATAGTTAGTTTGAGCCAGTATTCTAAGTGGATTTGACATGGTTGGGAGAACTACAGTAATGAAAATAATTCGAAGCATTGAGGATGCAAATGTGAGAATTTTGAATCATTCATTTTTTTTTTTTTAACCCAACTAATATTTATCGAGTGCCTGTAATATAAGGTACTGGTGATACAGTGATAGGCAAAACTTAAATTCCTTGTGGAACTTACTTCTAGTGAAAGAGTCAGAATTTAAGTAGATCGTCATGGTATTACTTAATTTTAACTGATAAGTGCAATAGAATATAATTATAGGATTCCTTGAGAGCCATTAGCAGCAAAGTTAATAGAAATAGTGTAAGTATATAAAATGTTTAATGGAATAAATGTTTTAAGAGATAAATAGAAAATATTTGACTTTTCCTTTGCATTATACCCATTGTTCTGATGTGGGAGAAAAAGGAACAGATTTATAACTTGAAAGCCAAAAGTAAAGATGTGACTGCCTCTCCCACAGCTCTTTTTACATTATAATTGTCTGTTTCTCCCCTAGACTAAGATCTTTATACACAGGGACTGCAATTAATGAAGTTTCTGTTATGTGCCATTGACTGTGCTGACAACTTTATGTAATTCCTATTTAATCCTCATAATAAATTTCAAGATACATATTTTTATCCCCAATTTTATATATAAAACCATGTAGCTAGATAAGGCTGGCTGCATAACACTACCCAGGCATTCTGTGTTAATGATGCTCCCTGGGATTGTGGTAGGGATGACTCTTACATGGACCCTTTAATAAAATTCCTCCAAGTTCTTGGAGATAGGCACACTCTCTAGGTAAAAACTTGTAAAAGCTATTTCACCATGGATAAAACTGGCCAGTTGCAAAATTAACCCATCCTTGAAAATAATTTTGAAATCTAGTGTTTAGATTTATGAATGATCCTAGTTTAATTATAGTAACTAGGATGAATGATTGACTTATATTATAGCTGCTGTTAGCTGCTGTTAATCATTTTATAGTATTTACAAATAAAGAATGTGTTTGTAGAAGAGAAGTTGTCTCCATGGATTGTATTGAAAAAGGAGTGAAAGAAAAAGATTTTGTCAATAATCATCCAACACTGCCTGGTGAAGTAAGAAAATCACCTGTCAATTTTATTTTTGTGATTTAATTCTTAAATCAGATCTAGAACACTGGCACACTGATAATGCTGGGTTTCAGGACCCGCAGAGCTAAAGGTGTGACCTGAGCTGTTCTGTTTCCATATTAGAATTGCTACCTTTTGAGGCCCTGTCTGAGCAGCCAGTTAAAATATCTTTTAAAATGACGCACAATGATTTGCATGACAAATTTATTTAAATGGATTTTTAGAATTTTAATGATTTCTAAACCATGTCAATATGTCTAAATTCTCCATATACTCTAAAAAAATAGTCTTATAGATTTGTCAGTGCAATAGTAAAATCTGATAATAAAATAAAAGGCTTTCTTTTAGGTCATACAGACCTTACTGTGTTTTTTTAATTACATACCTGACATTTCTAGTCTACTTTATAAGATCAGGCACTATAAAAATTAAGTTAGAAAAGAAAGATAAATATTTAAAATATGGTTGAAATCTTTCTTTTTTCCCTTTATCCACATACCTTTTTTCATTAAGTGGCAATGAAAATTCGTAGCTGACTTTAGCATTAATTGCTACTGTAGTAGTTTCTGTACTTATTTCAGCTTCCATGAAAACATTCTAAAACAACAACTTCTTTAAAGGGTAATATGAAGATGATATGAGAGTTCCGGGTTATTTTGATTGTTAGGTTGGACCACAAAGGTGCATGGTGCAAAAATGTCTTGATGGGTTTCTGTTAACTTCTGCTTGTATTGTTTTACAGTATGCCCCATACAGTATGGGGATTTGTTCCTTCTACTTCTCCCCCCTCCTTTCTTGTGCATGTGGTTTCTCTTTCTCTTTGTAAGTATATATTCAACACAGTTGAATAAAAGGTATTTAGAGCTTATAAAAGCAAGTTTTTTTCCCATTTCATTTCCTATCCCCATTCCTATTCTTTGAGACACCTACCTTGAAATGTTCATGTTTATAATTTCCCTAATTCTAAATGATATACCTACATTCAGTATTTCTTGATTTCTCAATTTTAGGAATTATTTGCTGATTACTGTAATTGAAAAGGATTTAGTTCATTTATGCCACCTTTTCTCTCCCTTCATTATTCTTTTATTGTTCTATTAATTGGCTTTAATATTTCTTAAACCTCTTTTTTGTCCATCCAATTAAAAACAGTATCTCTTGACTCTAAAATTAGCAATTACAGATTTTAGTGTTATCATTCATTCCCCTTTCCACCTCTCAATTTTTGTCATCTTCTCTTTAACTTTTACCTCAAAATGGTCAAATATATTTACATTAGTTTCTGTAACTATAATTAAGCTTTTTGTATGTTGTCTTTAGCTGGATTCTAAAAATTATCAATTAATAAAAAGATTTATATATTCTTATGACTACAGAAATATTTTTCACTGAAAAGTTAAGGGTAGAGCAATTATAATTTTGTTTTCAACACAGCTTTATTGTTTAAGATTTAGTTTCAAATTTCCTTTTCACCTTTTGGTTTCTTGCATTTTCTGTGCTTTTTCAATTTTTTTCTTCAATTCCCTTAATTTCCTCTTTTTTTCCCTAAGACCTTAGACTTTTTATAGATTATGGTAAAATTTTCATCAATTGATACAGATTGTTTTGTTTTACTTTTTATTCCATTATTGTCTATGTATCTCATCTTCAGGTTTAGATCTATTTTTAATTATAAACAGTGTTCCACAACTTTGTTGCCCAGCATTTCTTGAAATTGGCCCATTTTACCATTATACCTGGTCAGTGACTAAACTGGCATATAGTGATGTTAAAAATAATGTTTCCTAGGTTAGGATGCTTATGTTAGTTCTGAACTCTACTGGTTCTTACCATCAGTCTGGATGATAAGCTGTGCAGTACTCCTAGACTACTTTTTCTTTTTACAGGAGAATGGTATTGTAAAAATGTAAAAAAATATCTGCATCCTCAGTTTGCTGGTAAATATACTGCTAAATTTGAACCTTTTTGGCAGTACCTTATGCTACTCAAGATTTTACATTTTACATTTTAACAGAATGATGTATTTCAAAGGATATTTCAAAGGATATTTCAAAGGATATTGGTTTCCATTCTAGAAAATTCATACATTCAGAACAACTTAAATAAACTTATATGATATGTTTAAATATTAGTCATTTTGAATACATGCTCAGGTTAAGTGTCAGAAGCTATATATTGTGTAAAATACACACACACACACACACACGCACACACATGTACTTTGGAGACCAGACTATCCCTGTGCTTATACAGCATTTTTCTTAGAGGATGAATTTGAATATATGAACTCATATCAGCCAGATTTTTGTATAGTAACATATTGATGATAATGAAGTTCATTGATGAGAAAAACAAATAAAGGAAGCATAAAAAAATGTCTTATATTGTATGAAACTACAGAAATGGATCTAAGAATTTGACAGGAAGTTTAATGTGTACATAAGTAGAGGCTGACAGGAACATGCTGTGTGTGCCAGAGGTTCCAGTGATGGAAAACCAAAACATAGTGCTCACTGACCACAGCATGAGCCTTGACACACATTGTAAATAATCCAGAGATCTATGACTGCATTAAGCACTAGGCTGGTGTATTAACGGCAGTAAATCTATAGCAGCAGAAATGGCTGGCATGCAGAAACTCCTCTGATTAATTTTTGTAATGGATAAATAGAAATAAAGCAAATATTTTCATTCAAATCCTACCATTCTCCAACCTCCCATGCCCAGTGTGATAATTTTTTGTTTTCTTCACTCACCAGACTTGTATATGTGGATACTTGCTTCAGTACCATTAAGTTAAAAGCTGAAGATGCTTCTGGTAGAGAGCATCTAATCACCCTCAAGTTGAAAGCAAAGGTATGTGCTTTGTTAAACCATCATTGTGGTCAGGAAATATGCTGAACTGAACTCTGTGAATGCTGTCAATGCAAAGAAGTGTTAGTTGCCTTAAAAATAGCCATATGATGCTTTTAAAAATTTAGAAAAATCTCAATTAATTCGCCAGATTGTCAAAAGCCTAGTTATAATTTCATGTCACTCTTTTAATCCAAATTTGATCGAAATATAGACTTTATAATAAAGAAATATGACAAATCAGAGTTGGCAGCCTAAAGTACCATAAGGTCATTTTTGTAACATGCTATATGGAAAAGAGTTGGAAGCTTTTACTATCTCAGGCATAGTTCTGCTGAGGAAAAGTCTTTAGCCTTCAGCTTTTACTGAGAATTACCTTTATAGTTCTTATAGGAGATGCCCCCCTTCCTTCAGCTTCCCACATGCACCGTTTTTGTTGTTTACTTGTTTTGTCTGAAGTGTTTGGATTTGTGTATTTTTAACAATGTGTGAAGGTCATGCTTCTGTTTATAGAACCCTTCCAGGTTAGTAAGCTGTGACTAACACTACCTTCAAGGGCACATAACATGGATGTTTTGTCTTATTTTTTAGTTCTAGATTGTGAATTTTGAGTAATAAGTAGAATAAGCAAGTTCAGCATATTGATCATTTACTTCATAATCACTAGGGAAACTTTAGAATTTTGAAGAAAACAGGACATCCAACTTTTTTTTATTGTTCCTAGGAGTCATCAATCAACTCTATTTCAGAAGATTGTAGTGATGAAAGGATCAATTGTGTTTGTCCTTTTTAAAAATGTGTCTGGCATTTAAGCTTTCCATGAGAGAAAATTAATATATAAAGCTGTACTGGGTGACACAGAAAAGTTGATATCTTACAGTGCCTCTATTTCAGACAAGTTGAGAAATGACTCATTCTTTCTTTCTCTCACAGAAAATGTAGGTATAATTTTAAGAACCATATGTGATAAGTGAAATAAAAATTAGTGGGATAGAAATCTTATTTATAAAATCAATTATTTGGTTATTTTCATTAAAATAAAAAGATTATTTTCCTTTATAGTTTTTAAAGGTGCACTTTTTTTTCAGATCGGGAGAAATCTGCCTTTATCCCCCGAAAAGGTCATCTACTACGAGTGGCAAGGGTTCTGTCATTTCCTTCAAAACTCTAATTGTTTATATTTTGTACATTGAAGAAAGTTACTTTGCTGCTATGAAGACCAAAATGAAGGACTGTAAATAAATCTTGATCCTTTTTTTTTTTTAATAGCCCCATTTTCACACAACTTATGGAGATAATGCTTTATGTCTGTACTGCCTTTAACTACACTAGCAGCATTTTCTTATTAATCCAGGTTAATGTGAATTAATTTATCAGTAGTATTGAGAGTGAGTGTGTAGCTACTAGTAAGGTCCATTGTGTCTGCTTTTTCTGTTACTTTTTTAAGGTAGATAAGGTAACACTCTTAATATTTTTTCTGAAGAATATTTTCAAGTGTCAGTTTCTGTAACATCTGTCGCTATCAAGCACTATTATGGAGTCCCTGGCAAGAGAGAAGAGAAAGCTCTATTCAAATTGGGAAGGAATTAGGGAAAAAATTCTTTTTTAGAAATAAAAAAAGGCAAGATTGAATTGAATGAATCTTATGTTAGTAAGCAGGATGACTTCTTATAATCTTTAATTTGCCATTTAGCTTAGCTTTTGTAGACACTGAAGTTGTTTTTGAGATGTGATGATTTCTTTTTTATTAATATTTAGCCTTTTGTCAGTTAAAAGCAATGACAGCTAAAATGGTATATGTCAAGAGTACACAAGGCAAAAATCTCAATCCATACTAAGTTTTAAAGGGAAAGCTGATTTAAAAAAAACAACAACAACAACAAAAAAAAAAAACTAAAAAAGGGCTAATTTTTGTAAACACACAGACTTTCATTTCTTTTGATATTCTTCTGGTGTGTGGCTCAAGAAATGCATTTGTTTTATTTTTATTCTAAAATACATACTCTCCCAATTCAATCACACCTCCTCACCATTCTTCAAAAACCCATAAGTAATGCCAATTTTGACTTCACACCCCCTAATAAAAATAAAAATATAAATAAAAAAGTAAATGTTAAAGCAAACAGTTAAACTTTGTGGCTTTTTATAGATGTATTTTTTATGCATCTATATTCCAAAACCTCCTGAACTAAAACATGGAATTTTTCTCTTTTCTTTACTAATGAAGTAGCCCAGGGTGTCCTCAAGTTTGGCCAAGATTAAAACTCCTGGAAAAACAAATCATGGGGCACTCTGTCTCTGCCAGCTGTTTTTGTAATCTGCTGAAGTTTGTATTCATTCAGGAGATAGCCTTACCTCTTAGATGGTCCAATTACAGAATAGGTTAAAATTTTCCTAAGAGCAACATACTATGCAGTTCTAAAAATATTATGTGTAATAAAAATATATACTTAGTATTATGTAGCAATCAAGTGTAATATTAATATTATTAGTATAATTAATAATTGTATGATAGTTATTGATTTGATTGGATTGCTTCAAGTGAGATTTGGAGACCTATTGATTAAAAATAAATACTTATTTTTCAATTAATACTTCTGAACGTATTTTGGAAGGAGCTTTTGTTGTTGTCGTCAGTTAGGCTTCTAAAGTAAAAATTTTGGCAGTTAGTCACTGGTGGTTTTATATATACCTATACAACCTTACTACTGAAAACAATCTTAAGTTGGGTAAAGTTATTTTATAACATTCAGATATCTACATTGTAGCTCAGGGAAATGTCTAAAAATTAATATGAAGGATGCTACTTCATATTTTAATAATTCATGATAAATCATCTAGAAATATATGTTTATACTTTTTAGGTTCTATGCAATTATGCAAAGTTTACCATATTAAAAAATTGACCCTGCATATGAATATAATTTACACATACTGTATATTCATTTAACACATAATAGATATGCAATAAATCCACCCACATAGAGATATTTCGGATTCATTATATATATATATATTTATATGTACACATAATTGTACATTAAATATATTTGAAAGAAGTCACTGTCAGAGAAATTATATAGTAGACTCATTTATGTATGTAGGATCATATTATTTTTATTACAACCTGCTTTTTTGTTTAATCATGGACCTCTTTTCATGTCCATACATTTATGTCATTTACTGTACTGAATCCTACTCAGATGTAAAATCTTTATTCCCTTTTAACATAATGAACTGTATATATGTACTTAAATACTTTCGAAGCCACAGATACTGTACTTGACATAAATACTCCCACTGCAGTAACCATTTCGTTAACTACATACTCTATCTTGATTGATGATTCGTTTAAGTTAGAGAGTTGAATTGTTCATTGTCAACGTCAGTGGGAGATAAATAGCAGGAACTCAGAGTGAACTAAATTTTCTGGTGTTTTTTTTTTTTTTTTTTCACCCATGGAGTGAACTAGAGAATGCCTAGGTTTCTGCCTTCATTTTCTTTGAGATATGATCACATTTCCTATAGAAATGGCATACAAATTGTTTTTCCAGTGATTACAGCAGTTATATTCTGAAGTACTTCATCTGATATTTTGAATAGTCTGAAATAGAGCCCCTTCCCTTATTCTCAACCTGACCAATTGACTTTTCCTTCCTTCTCCCCTCCTTTCTTCCTTTTTGAGTTTTCCACAATTAAAGAATAATGATATTTTTTTCTGGTTTCATTTTTCCTCCTCCCTTCCTCCCTCCCTCCTTCCCTCCTTCCCTCCCCACCTCCACTTAGAGAATAATATTTTTATATGGTGTCTTTTATATCTGCCTTTGTGTCATCTGTTCTACCAAGCAAGCTACTGTTAGGTGTGTATTGATAATAAGTTTCTGTTTAGCCAAGCATTCATAGCTAAATGTTCATTCTTTTAAAAGCATTGACTTCAAATGGGATGATGTTTGTTAAATACTTTAAGGATAATTTTTTGTTCTCTTTTGCTTTACCTAGGGAAGTGCTGAAAAATATGAGACTAAAAAAAGTGAAAGTCTAAAACTTATTTTAAACATTTGCCTGATGAGAGAAAGGGCTTTTTCTTTAAAACTAATTTTCTTTCAACCAATTTTGCATTTTAATGGGGGCAAAAAAGAGTATTTTTAATTACAGGTTACTTGGAAGAATCCCAGAATTGGATTTTAAGGAAATTATCTAGTACATTTTTCTAATATGAAAATTGATTTTAAGAAAAACTGCCTTTTGCCTCTGTTAACTTAGAAACCCACTTTTTCCTCATGACTGTGTTAAAGATTTAAATTTTAGAAAGATCACTTTTGTATAAACCAGTTGAAGAATTAATTTTCTATTTACCAACCTTGAAGAGGTGTTTCTTAATTAAAAGTATTTTTAACTATTACTTTTGCATTTCCTTAATAAGCCAGAGAATATTTGTTTCTTTTTATTTATCTTCTTGCTAAAAGAAATTGCTATAATATGAAAAATCTTTTTTTAAAAATTGATACTTGCATGTATTCATTTTTGTGCATTTTTTGATTCTTTTAACAGATACTGCCAGTTTAAATGGTGGCTGAGGCTATTTGCGATTAGATTTTAGAACTGGAAGGAACTTTAAAATACCAACTACTGAGATCCAGTGTGGTTCACGCCTCAGATCACAACATTAGCAGCTGACCCTACACTGACTTCATTCATTGCTTTTTAGTCAATATTGCCTGCTTTGCTACCCCCAAATCACCAAACTTTATAACTCTGAGCATATGTTATCAGTCAGCTCTCAACATCATTATAGAATAGAAACATAGATATAATACATTTGCATTTATAATATTTTTTCTAATATATTCATTTTTTTCGCAAAATACTTCATGTGAATTTGTCACATAGAGGCAAAAATGACTAATTTTATGCCTTTTCATAGTATCCTTCAGAAGCACCAGATTGTTTTGTGGATTTTCCTGTTCCATTTTCTGTTTCCTGGACACCACAGGTAAATTTCTACATTTATCTCAACTAGTTAAAAAGTGTTCTCTAGTTGCTCATTATAGCTTATAAAGTGATTACTTTTTTTCCAGTTTTCTTTAAGCATATATTTATAAACATGTTATCTCTAATGATTCTTTCATATATCCTAATAATAAATGTCCATTTTCTCTTCCCTGTTTGTGTATGTTTGTGTGTCTGTGTTTCACACTCACACATAAATACATACACACTTATATACTACACAGCCTCCAGGTCTTTATGCTTCATTTTTGGTAAACTTGTGGAAGCTTTATTGACAGAAATTTCTTTTAAATTAAAATCTTAAGGAAATATATGTAAAGCAATGAGCAATAAGTGGGCAGTTGAGTGAAATTTTGCATATTGTTAAAACTTTTAACAATGATGACGTAATAACAAAGAATCTCTTACAGAGGAGAATGAGTTGTGTGTGCTTTGGAACATTCATACTTTGAATAAAGAATATAGGAGATTCTTCCTCCTCCTACTGCCAACTTAATTTCCCATCACATTGATGATAACTAACAAGATAATGTATGTAGAAGTGCTTCGTAGCATTATATAGAGGGAAGGTGGTATGATTAAGAGTAGTACCATCAGCAACATGGTGTGTGTGTGTGACTTTGAAAGATGTGGCAGAATGGTGGTCAGGTTCAAAGAACAGTCTGATGATGATGGGCATGGGTCTTCTTTTACCAACCAAATTGTGGCAGCTGATAGTATAGAGAACATTTCTATTCTTACGCAAAGGGTAAAAAAAGTCCTACCGACATTTTATAAATATTCTCTAAATAGAGGCTATGCATATATCTGTAATGAAATTTTGATTAGGTTACGGCAAAAATTTATGCTTACATTTTTAAAATACAAATACATAGGAATGTAGTAATTATCTCACATATGAAAGTAGTGAAAAAAAAACAAAAAATGCCTGACAGGATTTAAACAATCTTGTGAAGGTCCAAATATCATTTTAATCATGTATGTTTATTTAAAAAAATTGTTTATCTCATTTTCTTCTTAATAAAAAAAATTCTGCTCGCAAAGACTAAAGGAGATGAAAAAGCCTGTGATTTGCTTTGATTTATGTTATAAATATATAAGAAATACTGTGGGTTTTTTAATTTTTTTATTTTTTTAAGATAGAATTGGAATGATATATAAATTGTATATCTTTCTCTTTTTTAATATAGATTTTCTGTTTGGCTCTGTAAGTTTTACCTTTATATCTTAAGTGAGCTCATGAGAAACTATTGTACCTGAATTGTATTACTTTCTCTAGATATGCTACCTCTAAATTACATTTTAATATTTATCGCAATTCCAAGGTTGAAGAATATATTTTTGATAAGTTTCTTAGTGTTCTTTATGTAGATAGCCATATAATCACTTTTCCCAGACTTTCATCTATGAAAACGTTTGCATCTCCACACAAAGACTTTATTCTGCCATTTCACAAAATTAGTTTGTGGCTCTTTCCCTAACAGATTGGAAATTCTTTGAGAGCAATTTCTTTTCTATTTAAAACCTTATACATATAAGCATGGAAAAGTGTTTATAATATTTCAAATTTTAGATTCACTTTTTTGTCATACAACAAGTTTTCTGTTTTGTACTAGAATTAATACAAGAAAACTTAGAATTAATTAGTAATAACTTGAAGATCATAAATTCTTTTAAAATTATAGAACATAGCAAATATTCTTAGCAAAGAACTGATAAAAATTAAGATACAACTCAGATTTGACAGATGTTAATAGTTTGCTATATTTGCTTCAGTGATCTCTTTCTGTCTCTTTCTCTCTCAGAAATAAAATATGCTAGGAAAATTGAGACTCCACCTCCTTTTCCCACCCTTTCCTCCTTTTTCCTCCTTTCTCTCCCTTTTTAGAGCTAATCACTTCCCTGAAATTGGTATGGATACAAGGATATTATCCATCCATATATATATATATATATTATTTTTTTTTTTTTTTGCTACATTTACTTATGCCATACTCTGTAACATTTGCAATTTAACTTTTTCCTATACAACATTGTTTCTGAGATTTATTCATGAGGTATGTATGTCTAGTTCATTTATTTTAAATGCTTTATATTATTCCATTATGTAAATCAACCAACAGTTGCCCTATTGATAAGCTTGTTCACAATTTCTTACTAGTAGTGTTACATTGAACATCCTTATACATGTTTCCCGGTGCTCTTATATGAGACTTTTATTATGGGTTATACATAAAAGTGAGAATGCTGGATTGTAGGGACTGCACTTCTTCAAGGCTACTGGACATTGCCAAATTGGCTTTCCAAATTGTGTAAATTTATAATTCTTCCCAGCAATGCATAGTAATTTCTGTTTTCCAAATCCTTTCCAAGTTTTAGTCTGATCTTAGTGCTTATCAATAATTGATAAAGAATCATTATTTTGTTTATAGTTTTTCCCTATTTAAAAAATACTTTCTTTTATTTTAAGCATTCCTCATAGATTTTGGACCTTATTCCTTTGTTGGCTATATGGCATATACCTATCTTCTCTTTGTGGCACATCTTTTAACATTGTGTATGATATATTTTGACACACAGACATTTAACTTTATATGTTTTGTCATTCAGAAGGTCAGCTTTCAGTGCAGTTACTTACTTGTGGTTTGTGTTTTTTTGCATCTCAAATCAGAAAACTCCATATCTTGATCTTGATAGATATTCTATAGTTCTAAACGTTTTACTGATTTTTCAAATTTATGTACATTAAAGATAGGAATCTGCATTCACACTATCCTATTTATAGAATTAGCTTATAGAATTTGGATACGTCTTCTTTATCTGTGAAGTTCTGGAGGTGATTTTATAACTTTTTCTTTTACCTCAAAAAATATTATTTACCTATTGTCTTAAAGTCTAGCAGTGCATTGTAAGCCTTTTGGTGATGCTATCAGGAGTGCGAACTCTTGAGTCTTTTTAGACCTAAGAGTGTGGGTAATATTGGTTTAGATTTGACAGTAAGAAGTGATATCAGACTTCTTTACTGTATTTGATTCTTTTTCATTGGTTGGGAACGATTCTGCTTTTGGGAGGTTTTTTTTTTTGTTTTTTGTTTTTTTTTTTAACAGTTTTTAAACAATTGTGGGTCTTAAGCAACCTAAACATTACTACTGTAGTCTAACAGTAAGCTTTTATTTAAGAGACTGTAAATAGGCTTCATATAATTGATATTAAAAAAAAAAAAATCCTCTTCTGCTTTTGAGCATTTCCTCTTTGGAGTCAGTGTTTCTGGACTTTAAACTTGGAGGATTTTTATTTTTCTTTCTTTTTGTAAAATAATAGACATGGCTTTGTGGCATCCATATTAAAAATGGGTAATTTTCCTTATGGTCCCTGTCTTCCTGCTGAGTTGATAATGTTTTGATGTATTTTTCTTTTGCTCTGATGAGAGGTCTGCTGCTGCTGCTCTGACATATTCATTTGGATGAATAATTATAACTTGCACAATGTCAAGCTGAAGATGGTAGGGTTTTGTGCGTCATGACAAGCCTAGTAGCCAGTGCAGGTGTCTCACAGCATGATCAGCAACAGCCAGTGTATTCTGGCTCAGAGGAGACATTTAGAGTAGTAAGAAATCAGCACCAAGGGCAATGCTGCTGCTACTACTGCTGCCGTGATATGTGCCAAAGAATCACAAAGTGCTTCTCAAAGACAAGTGTCTCAACACCTCTTTTCAGATATTTACTTTGTTTACCCAGTGAATTTTCTTTTATGGATTTTAGCATAGAATGTAAGTAACAACTCATGATTGATTTTTATTTTATTCTACTTCCCAGCATCACAAATGCTCCAAATTTTATCTTTAACAACCTTTTAGACTTTTAAATATACACCATGGATTTGAATATTGATGACTAATGAGGCCATCGAATGCCCTAATGTCAGATTTTAAGTGCGCTGATATTAGTGATTATATAAAAATGAAATCTATTTCGTCTAGGCCACTGACCAAACTAAAATGGATTTTAAAATTGCAATTTGACCTCTAAATGTGCCATTAAGTGCAGGCTTGGTGAAATAGCCTTGCCATGGTGGCTGGAGTTGTCAGATTTGGTATAATGCAGTAGGGAGTGGTCTTCATATTTTTCATCATGGAAATCTGATATTCTAGGAACAATGCCATGAATGCAAGAAGAGGAAAACTAGTGATAAAGCCTCTGGCTGATAATCTGATGGTGAATGAAGAATTTGTAATTAAAGAAAACAGTCCTATTACATAGCAGGGAGCATGATCTATTATTTAGAGCAGCAGACTAGCAGTTGGGTATCTTAGGTTCTGTTTACAGTTCAGCCATTGACTTAATTGTACAATTTCAGAAGAGTCACATGATTGCCCGTTGCCTCAGTTCATATTCATATGGAAATAATGAACTTTTTCTGTTTTACAGAGATGTTAAGAAAAATAAATTTGATTTACAACAATCACAATGTCAGTCAGAAAAAAATCTCAGTTATACACTCTGGATCCTGTGGAATGTCTCCTTTTTTGACCAAATGAATTTTCTGTCTTTCTATTTTTCTCTTTACTGTCTTAGTTGAAGAACTTCATAGTACTGGATGTTTTTTTCTCACTGTTGAATTGATTAATTAAATTTGCTTTTGTCATGTTGGCGATCTTGCTGTTGTCATAATGGTATGGATCAAAAGATATCAAAAGGATCAAAACAAACTGAATTTATTACTAAGATTGTGTGATATAGTAGGAAACACTTTGGTGTTAGACTCAATCACCTGCTTAAATGCTTTTCCTTTTTATTCTTTTTCAATAATTTATCATTTTTTCAAAGTATTGTATATTGATTCTAAAAAGGGGGCGGGGGATAGAAAAGACCATATTAAGAAAATATAAAGTCCCCTTTACTGCCTCCGTTTAGATTTGGGATCTCATTGGATATAGTTTTGAAACAATGCTTGTCACTTAACAAAAAAGTTTCATTTTAAAAATATCATTTATAATGACCATACATTTATTGTAACAGATAATCCTCAGAATCATTTGTATTTTTAATTAAAATTGGGTTTAAATTTATCCATCTCTTTAAGAATTGATATGTTCATGTCTTGGAATTCATTATCTCTAAATTTATTTAGGTTCTCACTAAAGTAACAGTGTAATCTATATACTGCACAATTTTGTTGAATTTATTCTTACGTAGTTTAAAGATTTTGTTGCTATTGTGAGTGAAACTTTTTAAATGATATTTTCTAGTGTATCATTGGCAAGCTATTAACCTTTTTTTTTTTTTTTTTAGTATACATGAATATAGTTTAAAGAGTCTTACCAAGTTTTTTTTTTTTTTTTTTTCTTTTTAAAGACAGAAGCATTTCCTAGCCCTCCTCTCTCACCTATCCATCTTTTTCTCCCTTCCCGGTGGCAATTACTTTTAACTGTTAACTCATCCTTTTGGTATTATAATCTAATTTGTATTATTACAAGTCCTTGTATTTATACTACCTTTTGTTTCTTTGTTTTAGGCATTATCTATTGATTTTCCACTCTAATTATTGAGGCCTTGGATCTTTCCTCTCCTGCCTCCTTTCCTACATTTGCATACTTTCTATCTTCCTGTTCTCCCCAGATAGTTACATTATAATTTTGACTATATCTGTATTTAATGTTCACTTTATTATGATTATATATGTGCACTATGCAGAGATAAGCCATATAGTTAACTGATTATTTTTCCTTTGTCTCCCAGATTTTTGTTATTCCTAGCATTAAAAATGATCTTACTTTTTCTCATTGAACCCTCAATTCTCCATCAGTTTTCTAAATCTCCTTACAATCATCTGCACCAGGTTTCTATCAGCTTTTGTTTTCTAGGAAATTTCCTCAATCTTAACAACATTCCCATTGAGTATTTTTCACTTCTGCTATCATGTTGATTTCTAAGAGTTTACTTCATAGGTATCTTCTTTTGTCCCCAGAGATATTAATAATACGTTTTTTGTTTTTTTCTCCTCTGAATAGTTTGTTTGCTTGAGTTCTTTTTTTCCCCTAGATTTATAACCCGTGATTATCTGTGGATGATTAAAAGTCAGGGACTAAAAAGGTGTTTAGAAGCTCTGAGTGCGTGGTTTAGGGATTTCAACTGTGAACTTCATTGTAGAGTAATCTGGTTAGGACATATGTTGAGGATGCCCAAATATAGGTATCTTTAGGTCTTTTTGACTGACTGTTTGTATTTTTAGAGAAGTCTCTTCCAACCTTCTGCCTGGTAGGCAGAGCTTGGCTATTCGCATTCTGGCAACAGAATGGGGAAGGCGGCCAGGGTGCTTAGCATTGGATAAACGTATATTCACTTTATTCTCCTGATTTTTACTAGTATACTCAGGCTGTCAACTGGACTTGATGTTCGCCAACCAGATGGCCCTGAATCAGATAGCCCTCTCTAGAGATTAAACCTCCAGTCTGGGGGGGGGGGTGGGAATGGCATTGACCCAGTGGAATAAAATGAGGGTGGGCATCAGGAGATCTGCTTCTTGACCAGCTTTCAGCCAGTCTTCCCTGTTGTAGCCATCTAATTCTCCTTCCTTCAAGGATTCTTGGTGCTGCCAATTCTTGATGTGAATTAAGTGATTCTTGGCTTTCCCCGTTGCCTGCCTAGGAATTAGCTCTAGGGAGTCTGCTGAGTCAGTTACGTAGGCTTGCCCTCCTTTCCTCTCTTTTTCCCTCCCTCCTTCCTTTTCTCTCTCCACTCTCTCTTCCTTCAAAGCGTCTGTATTTCTATAAAGCATAAATGGACGGTTTAAAGAATTATTCTGAAGCTTATATTCTTTAACTACCACTTTGGTAAAAAAAAAAAAACAAAACAAGCAAACAATACTAGAAGATTGATAGCATTCCAGGAAGCCACCTGCAGGTTCTTTCCTGAACAAAATCCTTTCTGTCTTTAGAGGAAACCATTATCTTGACTTTCATGATGATTATTTACCTTTTTTCTTTATAATTTTACATCCTAAGTATTCATATCTAAAAATATGTTTTAATTATGCTCAAGTATATATTTTTCTTTACTTTTTGTTTGCCTTCTTTTTCTGCACATTAAGATCTGTTCATGTTACTTAATATAGGTTGTTCATTTTCATTGCTGTATGGTATTCCGTTATGAGAATCTATTGCTTTGGTTTTTAAATATCCAATTTACTATGGACATGTGGGTAGTATAAACAAGACTATTTTAAATATTCTTATACATGTATTCTGGTGCGTGTATGTACATTTTTCTCTAGTATATGTAGCTAGTAGAATTGCCATGTTATAGATGTGCAAATCATAAACTTTAGTAGATATCCTAACAGTTTATGCTTCCATACATTACCAGTATATGAAGAGGTCTCTCCTCTGTGGTTGGTGAGCATTTGAACAATCCCCAGTGCTGTGTGAACTCTGGGAATTATTTATCTTGCTGTTCTCGAGGAATTGTTCTTTCCTTAGAAGATTTTGCAAGGCTCATTCTACACATGCATAGCACACTCCTCTTGGGTACTCTTCTCCACAAATTCTGGCGACATCAGCCTCTTAAACTCGGATATGTCTCTTCCCCTAAGTGAGATTGTTGGACAAGGCATTCTTTGGGTTTCCCTAAAGCCTGGGTAGTAGTAAAGGCATCACCTTGTTTTTTTCCCTGTCATGGATCATAACCTTGTACTACTTGTCCAAAGTCTGGAAATTATTTTTTGTCCAGTTTTCTAGTTTATGGTAGGAGAGGAATTTCTAATCTAGTTACTTCCCCATTTTTAGAAGTGGTTTTTAATTTGTATTTTCCTAGTTACTAATAGGGCTGAGCACATTTTCATTGCTTTATTGGCCATCTGAATAACCCTATAGCTAAGTGCGTCTTCAAGTGCTTTGTCTACTTTTCTTTAATATTTTCCTTTATGTAACATGTATTGTTTTGCAAGAGTTCATTACATAGGCTCTTTTCACTATATGTATGCAAATATTTTTTCCCATACTGTGACTTGTCTTTATATATACATATATAAATAATAGGAAATAACACTGTTGGATTCCAATTTCTTAATTTTCTCTAGTAGTTTTGCATCATGATCCTAAGAGTAATTTTGCTTTCCAGCTTGCAAAATTTCATTTTTGCCATTTCTCCTGTTTTCCCTGGTTTTGTTGAGATTATGCCTTAAAGAAAAAAAAATCCCTTTACTATAGTTTTAGTGAGTAATTGGGTAGGAAATGAATGCATGTATTTAATCCTCCTCCTTTATGCTACTAGCTTTTAACCCTCTTTTTTATAATATTGATTGCGTAGCTTTTATTTTATTTGAATTCTAATATATAAACTAGTTGTGAATATGTGTTACATTTTTCCCCCCACAGTTTCCACCTATGGGCTGCTAGTTAAAGAGCAGTATCTAAATTTCAAAATAAGTATATTAAACATGAATGGGGTTTTACATTCCAAATGATGAAAGAAATAAACCCTCTGATTTGTTTTCCCGCTGACATGTATGATTTGATGGAGATTAGTGTAGAAAGTTTAGAATTCTTTGGACATTCTTAGAACTTAGGTAAGATATGAAGAAGTAAGAGAACTGACTTGCAAGCATCTATTAGGATAGTTGTAGCATAATTTTAGTGCTTTCTGAGGTAAAATTGTTTAACTGTCATGATAATGTGTCTTTTCTATTAGTAAAGAGTTACTTTGAAAAAGTACATTAAAAAAAACACAAGATATGACATTTTCAGTAGGAAACAATCAAATTTCACAAACATTTCTTATCTACCCTATGTGGAGGAGCACTGGGCTAGATCCTGAGGCTGTTGAACTGAATTAGACAAGTTCTGTTACCCTGGAATAGGCTTTCAAGAGTAGCTTTCGGTTTGATAAGGAGAGAGGCATATAAAAATATAATTTCAGTGAAATCTGTTGAGTGATGGGAACTATTTTGATGAGGTGGAAGAGGGGCACATAATCTACCTGGTGTGGTCAAAAAGGGTTTTCTAGATTAGATGTCACCTGACTGTGATGTTAGGCTTGTGTGAAGAGCTGGTATTTCAGGAGAGAAAACAGTGATGAACCAAAGAAGAGAGACAAGAAATAGAAGGAAATAATGCTTGAATTACATGCCATTTGGTACTATATGGTGAGAGGTATTGATAGAATAACCTGGAGTTTTTGATAGAGTTAGGCAGTGTCTTCCATACTGTTCCAGCGAGCTTGGATTTTATCCTTGAGGTGATGTAGTTATAAGGCAGAAATGTGACATGATCAGAATCTTGTTTTAGAACAGCATTTCTGATAGTGATGGGTTTTTTTGTTTTGTTTTGTTTTTGTTTTGCTATTGAGAGGTGGTAAAGTGAAGAAGGGACTCTGGTCAAATTAATTTATAGAATTTTAGATTTAAGTTCTGCCATTTCTTGACTTAGGACTTCTCAGATCTCTTAATACGCCAGGATGTTTTATAAGTCCAGCATGACCTTTTTTTTGTTTTGTATTTTTTTACCCCCTCAGAATACCTCTCAGGACCAGTCTTCAGCAAAAAAAATGTTTTCAGAATGCGAGATAGGTTACTCTGGCAATATAGAGGGAGGGATTTAAAGTGAGGATGGCAAGAAACTGATTGGGAGACTACTATCATTCTTATCCATACTTGTCTAAGCAGGAAGTAATTAGGGTCTGTTGTAAGTTAGTGGCAGGGATGGAAGAAAGAGGATCATATGAGAAAGCTTCACAGTGTTAAATTGGTAGAACTTGTTGATTGATTGGGCTTAAAATTTCCTGGATTACTCCCAAGGCATCTGATATGAGTGATGAGGTTAGAGGGAAGTACCACCTTGTGAGATTAGAGAATGCCAGAAGAAGAGGAGTTTGGAGTTTGGAATTTGAGTTTGAGATGGCTGTGGTATATCTAAGTAAATGTGTTGAGTAGGCAGTTGGATATATGAAATTCAATCCCAGTTTGTTAGTTGCCAGATAAAAGAAGAAGATATTATAGCATTACAATTTTAGTTAATTTCTGAAATATCAGAATTGGTTTAAGCTTTGTAGAAGATTTGACATCTTTGCATTGTGAGCATTTGAGATACTTTTGTGGAATGGTAAAACTCTTCCATGGATTTCAAGACCCAAAGAGATCAGTTGTATGGAACAGGTTAATTATCAAATGCCTTCAATACCACCTTGAGGTATGTTAAGCAATTTACCTGGTGATTTGGAAAAAATGTATGTACACCTTAATGGTAGGCTGCACAGTTAATTCTGCTGGACCACTGTAACATAGTAAAAAGAGAACAGAGAGTCTAAAAGTCTGAGTCAACTCCTGGCTCTGTCCTTACCAGTGCATGACTTAGTGTAAATCATTTAACTTTATCTGTAAAAAGGGGAAAATAATACTTATGTCATAGACTGCAGCTAAGGGTAAATTAAGATATTGTACATGAAACTTCTTTTGAATTGTAAAGTACTATACAGAAATTCAAAGTGATATAGGGAGTTAATGTAATTTGTGAACTGATGAGCCCTTAAATTAGGGAGAGCTAATAATGGACTCTCTGTACATTTACATTAAATTATATACTTGTGTTTATAAGCACATATATACACATATGAAACAACAAATTGGTATTTCTGTATGTATATTGAATGACATACAATTTAAAGACAATATTTCCATTCATATGCAATCAATCAAGATGTTTTTTTGATTTTCAAAAATGAAATTAAGATGAAGAATGAAAAAATGACTGTCAACCTTACCTAGGTTTGTGGTAGGTATTATATATTCATTTCACCGTAAGTAACATAGACAAGATGCTGAGAGATATGTTTAGTTTTATAGTTTTCCTGCTTAATATATCATTAAGACTTGTGCTAATAATGTTATAGTTTGGAGTAAATCAGTTAAATACTCTTACATAAGGAAGTAACCCAATAAAAGTAAACATATAAATATCTGTTTTCAAATGGCTTCTTAATGTTGTGATTTATATTGTAAAATACTTTTGGAGGAAAAAAGATTATTTTAGCAAATATGAATGAGGAGCAAATTTATTCCAACATGAGTATATAAGTATAATTTATTAACATTCTCTACCTCATATTTGTTCCTGTCAGGGACTCCATCTGATATGCTAGAGTATGTTTATTTTCACTTTTTTTTTTTTTTTAATCCAAAGGCTGGTTTGGAATATGTGGGTATTGGTGTGCTTATGCATGTATGTGTATGTGTATTTTAACCCATCCTTTTAAAAAATGACCTGCCTATAATGAGAATAAAGATCTAGTAGGTTGAAGACAAAAATGATAATTCAGATAGGAAAGAAGTGTTAATTTAAATGTGATCTACTAGAATCACTGAGCAATATCAATATTTTTAGCTAGGAAATATGTTTTTTCCCTTTTTTGTCACTGTGCTGAAATAGAAATTAAATATTAGGAGCCAAACCAATTCAGCAGAGAGATGTAATGAAGCAAACCAGAATATTGGAGTTGGTAGGTAGTAGAGACATTGAGAGAATACTTTTTAAAAATGATGTCACTGTTACAGTTTTGGAATTTCTGAGCAGTTGTGTTCTCTGGCTCTGGTTATGAAAGGACCAGTCACCAGCCACTGGTATTGTGTTAGTTTTAACCTTGTCTGAATTAAAGCTTTGGGGGACCATTTATTTCCTTATTTGTTTTCAGTGTGAGTGATGAATTATAAGATATAGCCAGACTTTTCTGGGAGATGGGGGTGACACCGTTTTTACTGGGATGACCTAACTGGAACATTTAAAAAATGCTAGACTAGTTTGTTAGTTTTTTGCTGATTGGCTTTTTTTTTTTTTTCCAGTGGTCTACCATGTAGGGTAGCTAAGGGCAAGACTGAAGTGCCTACTTGTTTTTAACATGCACTTGACAGAACCTTTTTTTCTTTCCCTTCTTTCTTTTTTAAATAACAAGTGTTGCAACATCATTCTGTGATAGCTGCACATGAAGTGACTATGTTTCATTTGGTCTTGCGGGAAAATACCCTCTTCACATGAATTAAAAATAGTAGTAAATCTTTTAAGTAAACAGTGGTCCATTATAGTCACAATAAACTAAAGTATAAAAGAGGTGATAAATTCTTGGTTTTGCTTGACAAACAAAAGCATTTAATTAAATAGACTCAGTTATAGAAAGAGCCTCAATTTTGAAACTTGATAATAAGATCAAATGAACTGAATTTTTAGAAGAGTAACACCTCTTTAAAGGTACATGATTAGAAATATTTCAATTAATATTAAAATTAAGTTTTTTAAAAAGCTTAATCTCGTGATAGTTCCTTATTCTATTCAAACTTTTTGAATTCCCCAAAGATAAAGATAAAATGATTAGAGGGTTTATCTGCATGTATTATAGGAAAGTATAAAAAAATCAAAATGGAAAGCAACTGTTGCAAGTACCAGAAAATTATGCTATTAATTTAAGTGTCATCAGAGCACAAAAGATCACATTCTGGGACTGTGTGAAAATTATTGAAATACTGGAAATAATAGTACTTAACATGAAGATATTATACTCTAAGATCTGGTTAAGTGACTGACATTATTATATCACTTCAGGTATTATAAAAGTAACAAAATGCTTTTAAAGATAATAAGCGTTATATTTTGAGATTGGCAGTGTTCACACTTTTCTGCTTAAGTGCTTTCTTAGTTTAACATAATTTAATCACAGTTATGGAGGAATAGCTATAACATCTTAGTTCCCAGATATAGCTTTCCTTCTGCCCTCTCTAATATATTTGCATTATATATACATATATAAAAATGTGATAAAATTTCATGCTGTAAGTGGTGGGTTCATGAACTATTACTCTTCTGCCTTTTTTGTCCATGCTGTAAGGGAAAAAAATGTTACTATTTTGTATTTTTTCAGCTCCTAATTAAGAAAGCTATAGCAAAGAAGCTACTGCTGTATAGATCCATTATTGTCTAGATATTAGAATGGGTGTTTTTTAAATAGCTTTATTGTGTAATTGACATTAAAATGAATATATTTAACGTGTACAATTTGGTGAGTTTTGACATATATTTACACCCATGAAATCATGTACACAATCAAGGTAATGGACATTTCTATCATATCCAACTTTTCTCCTTCCTCTTTATAAGCCCTTTCTCCTTGACCTTCCCTATACCCTCTCCCTACCCCTTTCCCCCAGGCAACTACTGAGCTGCTTTCTGTCACTGTACCTTAGTTTACATTTTTCTAGAGTTTTATATAATTTTTCTCAACATTGAGATTCAAGCATGTAATAATAGTTCATTCTTTTTGTTTTTGAGTACTCATTTTACATGATGTACTCAGATTGTCCATTCTCATCTTGATGGATATTTTGGGTTATTTAGGATTTGACTATTACAAATATAGCTGTTATGAACATTATATATAAGTAATTATGCAGACATGTACTTTCAGTTTTCTTGGGTAAACACCTGGAGTGGAATGGTTGGATCATATAGGAGGTGTGTGTTTCACGTTTTAAGACTGCCAAACTGTTTTCCACAGTGGTTGCACCATTTTACATTCCCACCAGTAAGTAATCTATCAGAGTTCCAGTTCTTCTGCATCCTTGCCAACTTTTAATAGTTGGTCTTTTTCATTTTAGCCATTTTAATAGGTGTGTAGTGATATCTCATTGTAATTTTAATTTCCTTAAAGATTGATATGCTGAGCATCTTTTTGTATGCTTGTTTGTCATCCATTTATCTTTGGTGAAGTGTCTGCAATTTTTTTTCCCCCTAAATAAAGACCTAAATAAATGGAGAACTATAATGTGTTCATGGCTTGGAAGACGCAGTATAGCTAAGATGTCATTTCTCTCCAACTTGATCTAATAATTGGAGTGCTTATAAGAGAATAGCCAAACCATGGGGCTGAGCTGTCTCAGTTATTGAAGGAAAAGCTCCTCTGGTGCAAGCACGCTCTCACCCAGTATACCTCATTTTTTCCCCACCTTCCTCCAACTTTGAGGCTTTGCTTATCTCCCTCTCTCATCCCAAGGCTTTGGCAATTAGAGAAATAACATCTAAACCTATGAGGTTCAGTATTTTTATGGATCATGTGTATTTCTTCTTTGGGAAATATTTTTTCTTACTGATTTTTCAGTAATTTTTAATATTTTAAGATCATTAATCCTTTGTCTCATATGGTCCAAATATTTTCCTATTTACCTTATAATTTTGTTTTTTTCATGAAGTATGTATATAATTTTAATCTCACTAATTTCAGTGCCAGAAAATTTATTACTCATCATCTCTTTCCCTTGAATGAGCTGTCCTTGGAAACTTGAAATTCAACCCATTAAAGTATTTGTTAGTTTTATTTTCTCCAGAGCTTAAATCATCTGCTGTAAATAGTGCGCTAAAGGATACACAATATGCCTGTTAGATGTTATAGAAATTAATGAGTATATTTTATTTATTAGGCTGTGAACTTCTCTTGGTCAAGGACTATAAGCCTGTAAAATATGACTACCAATTTTTAGGAATTTACTAAATGCTAAGCACTTACTTAGCATTTATATAGATTATCTTACTAAAATCTTGTGAGGAATAACACTTTTTCCATACTACAGAAACTAAGTGAAATTAAGTAACTTGCTTTGAAAGATACAACCAGTTTCAAGCTGTGGAGCTACAAATGGGACTCAAGATTTGACTGCAAACTCCGTGGTCCTTAACAACATATTGCATTGCACTTTATATTTTCTTGTTTCACCAATATGTAGTGTTGAGCCGAACACGTAGTAAACATGTTATACATGTTTCCTGAACTGCATTTTATTAAGACATGATTCATTTTTGTGGTATTTGCTTGTTCAATTTTGTATAATTTGGAGTGTTGTAAGTGATACATGCATTCTTCAGTTTTGACTCAGTTTCCTGAGCATGGTTACAAATTGACTATTGTAAGTTGAAGATAAAACATTTTTTCCATAAGTCCAATTTAATAAAATAGGTTTCATTTGCATAAATTCATTGTATACCCCCAAAATCCCAAAATTGATTTCAAAAATAAAATATTATTTTAAACATTAACAATGTAAAAACGATCAAAATAAAGCTGTGATGTAAATGTTCTTATGGATGCCCTTCTTTTCCCCTACCAACTGGACTATGTGAATTTTTTAGATTTATGACTCTGTAAAGTTTAGACTGTAACAAGCATGGCTCTTTTTCATTGTTCCAAGATCCTGTGAACAAGGGGTTCTTAATTTTGGCTGCACATTAGAATCACATGGGCAGTTCTTAATCTGAATGCTAAGGCTGCGCTAAACATTTAGTTTTTAAAGAAATTGCCAGATCTTTTCAAAAGCAGTTGAGACATTTTATCCTCCCAGCACAATATTTGAGAGTTCCTTGTTGCTTTACATCTTCACCAATATTTTGTATTTTTATTTTAATGTTGCATCTTATTAGTATTCGTGTTCTGACTTTTTTCTTTATTTGATTCATTTTTAAATTTATTTTGCACATTGCAGATTGGCCAGAAAAAGAGAAAACTTATAATAAGTAGCATTGATGAGATGTAAGACTGCTTATATTGCAAAATGGGAAGTGGACTATATTTATGAAAACTTTTTTAGAAAACTCATCTCCCTACTAAATACCTAATTAACTTTGATTTTAATTTTTGTCATCTTATAGGGTACTTCCTTGGCATTTATAGTGATTTATATAGAATATTTAATTGAATTATTAACACTTAGAAATAATATATATTTTTTCTATTTCAGTAGGGAAATATATTCAGAATAGGGGTTTGTGAATGATTTAATGGACAAAATAAGCAGTTGAGAAAAATCTGTTTTTCACATACCTTACTAATATAATAGTTTTAATATTTGCCTCCTATTTCACTGAGATTGCTAAGAAATGTTTCTGTGTCCCTGTTGTCACCTTTTTGGCCATCTTTCTCTTATCTGGAAAGTAAAATTACTATTAAATTCATCTATGCTCACATGGCTGTCTAGTAAAATGTGATAATGGCTTTTAGAGTTTGAAATTCACTTTTTCTATGATTGCCAACTTCTAGTCCCCGGGGGGTGGGTTTTTTGTTTCTTTCTTTTTGTTGTCATTTTCTTCTTTTTAAATGTACCTGTCCTTATTTTCTGTTTCAAATGCAGAGTCCAGATTTCAGACTGAGTTAGGTTTCGGATTTTATATACAGTCAAGCATAAGAGAAATGGACAATGTGTTTGTGGGTACTTAATTTCAAATAAAAGGTACCACTGTGAAAACATTTTATGATCCCCTTTTTCTTTAAAATTATCTTGGGTATACAGTGAATTAGGTAATTACAGATTTTACATATATTAATATAGAAGTAGAGCAGAGAAAAACATGCACACACACACACAGTATCATACTGATTTAATTGTACTGACAGGTGGACTCTAGCTACCCAGGCATTTCATTTTCTGATTTCTGAATGCTGGCATCTAAATTCATAGATTAGTATGGTATACCAGAAGGGAGCAGGCATTCTTCCTTCAGTATACTAACAGGAACGTAGGAACATGGCTGTAACAGGCCTTTCAGCTTCTTTTGAGATTATGAGATGGAGTAGCTGTGCATATTAACACAGACATTAAGCTCTAGTTCCTACTACTTTTTTTGTTTGTAGAAGTTTAGAAGAATTGAAATCAGCTTTGTGAAACTAAGTTGTGAATTCATCCAAGTATAAAGTGGTGAAATGAAATGTGTTTGAGTACTTAGGTGCAAAATAAATGTTTAAGGAAGTAGATTCTTTTTCATCTTATTCATAGTGTGTCATATTCTTGCTTCATTATCTTGTATCATTTATTTCAGATGAATACATTTCTAGTGTTTTCAGTGACTTTTTATATGTTTTGCTTACTTGAAACAAAAGTAAAACCCTAATTCTCTTTAAACTGTTTTAGTTTTTATTGCTTTTTAAACTAAAACTACTTAGTAAAATAGTTGTATCTTTTAAACACATCACATGATTTTATGAGAATCTACTGACATTGTTTAAAAGTATAAATTGATATTTAAAATCTGTGGTGGCTTTACATCTTATCATTTAGAGAAAATGTATTTAAGGTAATTCTCATAAAGGATTAATGACCTGAAATACTGAGCCACAAGAGTGGTTAGAAGTTAAATGTGTAAAGAAATTGTGTTTTTAATTTGTTTGAATTCATAAAAAAAATGTGTAAAACCTTTTCATACTCTTTGTCCAATGAGATGTGCAAAGTTATTAATAATATTTAGAGGCTGTCTAATTTAATCAAATTAGATAGCACTTGATAACTGCAACAAAAATGAAATTAAGATGATTTTCCTACTTAGAATTGTATAGACACTATGCCCAGTTTGTATTAGATTAGATACATTAATAAAGTTGTACATACCTATCATCTTGTACTAGTAATTACTATTCTTTACATATAGCACAACCTGCATGATCATAAAAACAAATATGGTTTTTAAAAAGCCATTTTTTCTCAGTAAGGTATATAGCCTAGTAACAATCAGAAAAGAATCCTGTTAATGCTAATCAAGGTGAAGTGATGTGAAGCAGGGGGATTTGACTCGTTTATTGGAGTCTAGTTTCTAGCTGAAATGAAACAGAGCTTAACAGTTTCTAAATTGAGTTGTATTTTAAGTGAAAGGTTATCTGCTATTGGTAGAGTGCCATATAACTTATTCAGCTTTCATCTTTTCACAGAGCTCCTTAATAAGCATTCATAGTCAGTTTTTGGCAGCATTAGAATCACTGAAGGCATTTTGGGATGTTATGGATGAAATTGATGAGAAGACTTGGGTACTTGAGCCAGAAAAACCTTCACGGAGTACAACGGCACGCAGAATTGCATTAGGTAGAGGAAAAAAGATTTAAGTTTTTCTTTTAGGTGTTCGTCTTTATTTTGTATTGCCTTAAAAAATGAATCTGAAGATGACAGTAAGACTCTCAGAGGAGGCCTCTTTGTATTGAGCCAACTATTAAAATTTTTTGTAATGAACTATGATTTACTTTATTTAAATTTAAATATTTCCAGTGAAAAGGGCAAGTCCTGAGATGTTTCATTATAAAAGGTGATGATTCTATGGAAGCAGCATTCAGATGCTATTTAATTAGATTTTATTTTATTTTTTAAAGATTTTATTTATTTATTCATTTATCCCCCCCTTGCTGCTTGTGCTCGCTGGGTCAGCTAACCACGCCGTGCGGGGGGGCTTGCCCTCACCAGGAGGCCCCGGGAACCGAACACGGGGCCTCCCATATGGTAAACGGGAGCCCTACTGATTGAGCCACAGCCGCTTCCCCTAATTAGATTTTAATTAGCACGGTAATAGTGGAGCAGGTTATTCACAATTATATTACTTAGAAACTGCCCCTCCCGCCCCAAACTAAGAAATAACAAAGTCTTCATCTGCGAAACTAGACATGATTGGTGTGAACAAATGTAGGAATATTTTCTGACATAAATATAGAGGTTGATGAAAGAAACTGAGTGGACCATGCCATTGGAGTCAACAGAAAGTATAAAAATGATTAAATATATTTTAAATATTTTCTTTACTATAAATGAATAAGATGTGGTATATCCATAAATATCATCCCTGAATGTATTCTATTGATAAAATGATTATATGTGTATTTTCATTATGAGTAAATGATACATAAAATCAATTTTAAGAGTTCAACCTCTCTCAAATTCTAAGCTTACATTAAATATCACATGGTTAGCTGGTTATATGATAACCATTTATCTCCATCTGTCTTTTTCTTCCTAGCCCATATAGATAAATTGTTGAAAGGTATATATTCCAAAGGATATTTTGAACTTCTGAAGTGAATCATATCCAAATTATCTGGCATTTTTATAGTTTCCATCCAGGTCTAAAAGATTATCTTGGGGGATGGGAGGAAATGACATGTTATTATGAAAAGAAAGTATAATTGGGCAGCAATTCTACAAATAGTATTGCCACTTTCCTAGTTTGAAAAAGTCTATTTAATTTGGAATAATTAATGAAATTATGGTATATTTGTGAACAAGATATTAAAAATATCTTCCTATGTTCTTAAAAGAAATATAATTTATTTTCATGTCCCCATCAAAATAATTACTTTTAACAGGTTATGATTAAATACTTTTTATTATATTTTCTTTGTCCAGAATAAATTGCCTGGTTTTTATTCACCCTCCATTATATTTACCTCTTAGGTCTCTCTTTTTTCCCCCTTCATCCACTGATTTGCCTCTTAGAATCAGGTTTTCAGCAAACTAATTGAAAGATGAGTTAATAAGCGGTTGTTATTAGTGAAAATATTTTCAAGAGCTGGTAGTAGAAAGGTTTATATAATAAGAATTTGTGTTCTTTGTAAAGAATGTGTTAACAAATGAGATTATATGATAAATTTAATGTATTTTTATTTTTCTCATTCAATGGCTTAATAGTCTTTTTTTTTTTTTTTTTACTATTGTCTCTTTTGCCAGATGTGTAATAAATATATTATGTTGCCAACCTTTATAAAAAGGCTTATTTTATAGGGTATAGAATATATTAATATTTTATAGGGTATAGAATAAATTGTTTAACCTTAAAATGAAATGGAAGTTGATCTTAAACAAATATACTATGTTCTTTTGAAAAATTGCAGTAAAATTTCTGAAATTTGTACTCTACTGCAGTACAGTAAAAATTTATAAAAAGAACCTGACTTTTAGCTTCTTTGAATTGGGAAATTTGTTGTTTTGGTTATTAAGTGGCCAATTTCCATTTTAATATGAATTAATCCCCTTTTTAACTTAGAAAAAGCTTTCTCAGGGAACAAAATTCAATATATTTACAAAATGACCATGGGTCTTCATAAACCTCAAAATTTAAAACTTTTATTTATTTTACCATTTATAGTATTTCTAGTCTTATGTTTGACCAATATTGTATAAAATATAAATTGTTTTGAGATAGATATGAAAAGTTATTTGAATCATTACTTATTAAACTGGTTACTTGTGGTGGTATTTTTGATATGACAGACCTTTGATTTATCACTCCATAGAAGATTTTTATTTAAGCTTTCCTTTATTTACTTCTGACCACAATTCCAATCTTCTTTCATTCTAGGGAATAATGTTTCAGTGAATATAGAGGTAGACCCCAGGCATCCCACTATGCTTCCTGAGTGCTGCTTTCTTGGAGCTGATCATGGTATAAGACCTTGGATTTAAACGTTTTTAAAGTAATTATAAAATCATTGTGAGCCACTCTGAAGATATTATTCTAAAATAAGATATTAATGTGTCAATTGTAATTATTTTAAATAAAAATGTCTCATCATTCTGAACTATATACCTTTGTGATTTTTAAAATATATGAGATTTGGATTTTCTAATCAAGTAGTAAAGAGGCAAATTCTCTGGTTTTACAAAATGGGAGAAGCAAATCCTAAATTATTAAAAAAATTTTTCTTGCTTTGTTTTGTTAATATCTCAAGTGGTAAAACCCCTGGGAATTAAGCTGAGCAGGAATATACATTTGTGGTGAGTATCTTGGCAGTGTAATTGTTAATTTTTCTATGCCTTTACAAATTTAATAGTAAAAATACTTATTTTGAATGCTTTCAGGGATCCAGAAAACAGTCTGTTCCAAAACTTAAAAGATGTTTTAGAAATTGATTTTCCAGCTCGTGCTATCCTAGAAAAATCTGTAAGTTATTCTGCCAATGCTTTGATATTCCAGATAGTATTGTGTAATGAAAGTGAAATGCTCTTCTTTTAGGCACCAGAGAAAAATAAGTCTGAAAAGGGAGGGGATTGGAGGAATACTGCAGTCAACAGGTGCATCAAAGAACTTGTTAACTTTGGGATTGGTGGTTATAAAGTGGACTTTCTCTGTTGTCTTCAAGTGATTAATGACAGATATCTTTATTAGTAAAAATAGAGGGAAAGGTCCAGAGCAGCTGATGAGGTATTTCGATTTTCTCCACTATCTTAGGGATAACTGAAATAAAGTTTAAATTAGCTTTATATAAGTGTTTGTGAAGAATGGCAGTGCAGTTTTTCAAAACTGAATAGACATCATTACATTGCAAAAATAATAAACTTAGAATCGATTTTTGACAAAGCTGCTAAGGTTAGACGACTTAGAGTAGTAGGGATATTTTGTCTTTTTCTTTTAGCTAAAGAGTTGAAGTTTAGTTAACTTTAGTTAACTAGCTGATGTCAAGTGCTATCTTTCACATACTACAGTGAAATAATGGGAATACATTGATTTAGGATATGGGAAAATTACCAAAGTCCAAACATTTTGTCAGCTAAAAATGGAATCTGTTCTTTTAGTGTATCTGTGTGTTACTTACTGAGTGAAAAAGGAGACAGTTCTTACAAATAGCTCTTCTACGTGTTAAACAGTGATGCGATTGTATTTTCTATAATATTGCAATATATTTACCTTTATAAAAACTATGTTTGTAAAAACATTGTGCCATATTATTTATTCCTCTTCTCACCTTAAACACATACACTTATAAATATTTATTTTCTTTTGGAGGATTTCACAATGGATTGTGGAATTTGTTATGCTTATCAACTTGATGGTGCAATTCCTGATCAAGTATGTGATAATTCCCAGTGTGGACGACCTTTCCATCAAATATGCTTATATGAGGTAAAAATTAAATAAAAAATAACGTCTAGAAAACTTTGCTCAACTAAGTCTTAATAAAGGATGTATGTATGTTTGAAATGCACAGAATCTAAAATTTAGTCAATAGTGATCATCTCTTTTGCCATCAACTGCTCTTAACAGTTTATTTCAGATGCTCACACACTTCATTTATTCATCACGGTTACTAATGAGTGAAGAAACGTCTAAAAGTTTAGTATTCAAGAAGGGGGGAAATGTACACAAACTATACTCACAGACTAGCTTATTGACACATGAATTACACTGTTGGTGCATTGGGATCTTTTTAGTAAATACCTCGTGTGACCACAGTGCAAACTCTGGACTCATTTTATTGGTGGTGCAGCAGCGATAAAGAGAAAGGTAATTAGCACTTAAAGACTGTCTGTTACTTTCCAGGTTAGATTTAAGTATAGAATAGTGCAATAATCCTACTTTTGATATTGACAAGTATGCTTTTTTGTGATCTGAACATCACAGGGCACTCTCAGGCAATTCCATTTTACTTTATCTGAAGCCTGTTTTCTTTCTTGTTTTTTGTCATTTGCTCTCTATAAGCACTCACCTGAGAGTTCAGCTGATGTATGGTTAATTATATGTGGATCAGTGTATGAAACACCTTGCATTTCAGTAGTGCTTTCCATTTTCAGTCTTTATCACCTCTTTATTGTTATTACTGTTAGAGATAGCAATTGGTGCTATCTGCACTTTAACAATAGGAACTTAGCATTAATTTCCTTTATATAAAATCAAAATATCAGGTCCAATTACAGAATTGGGAGGGAGTATTACTTTATTTTGTAATAATGAATATACAATTATTTTTTTAAAAACGCAGTGCCTCATGCTTGCAATTAATGGGTTTAGACAGGATCTGTGAACCCCGTGGAATTATATGTATTATTTTTATCCCTGGAACTGTATGTATTATTTTTGTGTATGCTCATTTTGGTGGTAGAAAAATAACTGTTTTTTCAAGACACAATTAAGAAGGTGAATCTCCTGGGTTAAAAGTATAACACATTAAAAATGGTAATTTGGACTATCTGTACTTGGAAATCATGTTGACACTGCTCTTTGTCTTTATTATCTTTTCTTTTTAAAATCTTCAGTGGTTGCGAGGACTACTGACTAGTAGACAGAGTTTTAACATCATATTTGGTGAATGTCCATATTGTAGTAAGGTAAGCAAATTATTAAATCACATTTCATAAAATATGCCTAGCTTTTAGTAATGACTTTTAGAATAAATGTGTTTAGATAAGCTCACATAGCATATGAGCTTATCTAAAACTTTTAAAAACAAGTTATTGTTGTTTTTTTAAAGACAGTAAGAAAAGTTTCTATAAATTTCCATATCAATAATATTTTAATTTTCAAATAAAGGTTAACTACTTTTCTAGATTTCCTAGGTGAGCTGAAACTTCAAAAAAGTATTTTTTAAAATATGACACCATTTCTAGTATAAAGAAATTTTTAGCGTCCATAAACATTCTTTGTTAAAATATATTCTCTCTTTTTCCTAAGCCAATTACCTTGAAAATGTCTGGAAGGAAACCCTGAAATAAGAACATAACATTTTGTGAAGAACTGGAAACTTTAAAGTTTACCAAAGGATTTTCTTTATCTTCAGAGAAAATATAGAGCAAGTAATACTAACATCAAAAGAAAAAGTATGATTAAGCTGTAACAGTACACATCTGCCTTGGCCTCTTCACTAAGAGTAAACTGGGACATTGTAGGCCAAAGTCCTTTACAACTTTCTAAATCTGTGACCCTCATACCGATTGTGGAAGTATCATATGTATACCAAGATGGAGATTCTGACTTGTTGAATATATCTGGACTGGTAACATCTTGATGGTATGCATAAAATGAATTTGGGAGTTGTATACAGCTGGATTTTTGTGGAGAACTTTTTACTTCATTGAAAAATTCTTGAGGTTCATGATATATTTGTCTTCTCCTTGTGCTTTCCTATGGAAAAATGCATATATAGTTTGTTAGATTCTGAGTTATCCGGTATTTATTATGTGTTCACTAAAGGATGCTTAAAAAAAACTTCATACAGCATGATCCAGATTTGTGCATGTGGGTTTCCTGAGGTATATTTTCAGGAAAGATCCTGGATATTAGTGTTTATAAAGTACTCTCTGACATACAGCCATGAAATCTGGTTAATATGAATCTGGTAGTTCTTTTAAACACATTAGCTTGGCCATCTCTGATATAATTTATAATGTAAAGTATAAAATTTTAAAGAAAGGAAAGAATATAAGTGATCCTTTAATTCCTTAACTTTACATTATTGACATGTATCTAAGATCTACTCTTTAATCTAAAAATAGAGAAAATTAAAAGTGGATTTTCTTGGCAAGATAAAAACCTGGGCCTAATCTTGTAAGAGTAACTTACTTATCTTTGGAAAGTTTTTTGTTATTAATAATTAATATAACAATCCTCAACCTTTTGCATACCTTGGTAACTCAGAATCTATTTCTGCTGTTATACTGGGTAAAGGATGAGGCTATACACAGCCAGAGGAACTGCCCCAGAGAAGGATATTTCCTTTTGGAAATCTATAGCTACAGACCAACCACTCTAAGTAGACATTGACATAAAACAAATTAACTGGTTAGTTGTATTAAAGTTTCAGGAACTGCTTCAAAATATTCAGTGTCCTTACTTTGGCCAAAGCCCCAAGAAGCAGTTCTTGTTTACCATTTAACTGGCTGAAAGTTAAGAGGTGTTTTGTTTCTGCTTTACTTCATGGCCTAGCCTGCCCTCTCTGTTGACAATTTATCAAGTAAATTAAAAGAGAAACTAATGAGACAAAATACTTTAAATCTTCTCCATTGTTAATTTCATCCAGGCCATCTAATTCAGTGTCATTTTTCTTCAGAATAGCCACCCCCACAGCCTTTAAACCACTACCCTTCCAACTCCTGCCCCCCTTTCAGGATCCAGAGTTCTAGCAGGTCAGAAATGACATCTGAAACAAAAGACATGTTTTAAAGTAAAAAGACATGTTTTGAAGTAAGCTCTTTAAGCTTTCCTTATTGAAAGGGAAAAAAATTACTTAAGTCAGATAACTAACTTTAAAATACTTTTTTACAATCTCAAAGCTAAAAAAAAAATTACTAACTTAATCAGCATTTACTTGATTGTGGAAGTGGGCGTCAAGAACAGTAGCCAAGGTATTAAATTTCAAGATCCAATTGCCTTCTGTGTAACTTATGTACCTAGTCTCTCTTGAAGCAACGAATGATATCAATAGGAAGATAGTCATCAAGAATTTAACTACCAGTTGTCTTCGTCTACCAGGTGGTCAAGGGGAAAATCTGATTAAGAAAGAGGCTATAGCAGGGGTCAGCAAAATGTGGCCCACAGGCCACTTCCTGTTTTGTGAATAAACTTTTGTGGAACACAGCCACACTTATTTGTTTATACATTATCTAAAGTTGCTTTTGTACCACACTGGCAGAGTATAGTAGTTGTGATAGACTGTATGGACCATAAGCCTAAAATATTTACTCTTTGATCCTTTAAGAAAAAGTTTGCCAGACCTTGTCTGTGGCATTGTTTTTCAAACATCAGGAAGCATTTTGGGATGTTGTTAAAATGTAGATCTCATGTAATAGATCTGGAGTGACACCTGAGATCCTGTGCTTCTAAGAAGCTTCAAGCGATACCGGTGCCACCAAAGTCTGTGCATCTCACTTTGAGTAACTAAGGCTTAAGGAGATACCATCATCTATTCTGCTAGGGTAGTGATTCTCAACCTGGGGCAATTCTGCCCTAGCCTTTTAGTTTAGTGTAGACATTTAGCAATTTTTGTAGGCATTTTTGGTTGACTCAACTGGGATGGGTACTGTTGGTGTCTAGTGGGTAAAGGTAAAGGATACTGTCGAACATCCTACTATACAAAGGACTGCCCCCACCCAACAAAAAATCACCCAGTCCCAATTATGCCAATAGTGCTGCCTTTGAGAAATCCTGCACCAGAGCAGTTTTTAACCTTGAATGCACATTAGAAACAACTGGGAAGCTTTTGAAAATAGCAGTGCCACTTCCAGTTCTGGCCATCAATAATGGGTATCATACTCCTTCCATAAAAAAACCTATGATATAACTACAAAACAATAAAACTGGACAAAATATATTAAGCAACTGTAATTAGATACAAAAAACAGACAAGGTTATGATAGATACTTGAGGGAAGGAAACCAACTTTTATATCAGAACGGTTACAATTTAGGATTAAGTTTTCTCTAGACTGTCCTGTAAAAGTCCAAATAGAACAAGCTGAACCACCAGTAAACTAACAGCCTGCCAGAACAAAATTCAACACTTTTTAAAGGAATACAGTAAAAGCCAGCATCTCAAAAACAATGCATCCAAAGTATTCAGCACACAATAAAAATTTACTACACATGAGATCAGGACAATGTGATGACTCATAAAGAGGAGAAAAAAGAATCATTAGAAACAGACTCAGAGATGACCCAGATGGTAGAATTAGCGGACAAGAACTATAAAACATATACCTAAATATGTTCAAGGACTTATAGGGAAAGTTGAACATGCTTAGTTAACAGATTGGGAAATCTCATCAAAGAGGTGAAAAACATAATGCAGTTCTAGACCTGAAAAATACAATATATGAAATGAAAACTTCACTGGATACGATTTGCAGCTGATTAGACGCTGCTGAAAAGATCAATCAACTTGTGGTCAGGCAAAAGTAAATCTCCAAACTGAAGTATAGTAAGATAAAAGGTAGATTAAAAAAAAAAAAGACTCACCTGTGAAACAAGATAAAGCATTCTAACATACTTGTTTTTGGAGTCTCAAAAGGAAACATAAGAAGGATTAAGACATGAAACAAATTGAAGAAATCGTAACTGAAAACTTTTCAAATTTGATGACAAATACCAACTCCCAGATAAAAGAATCTCAATGAATCAAAGAATAAACACAAAGGCTCCCCTCCCCCCAGAAACCAAAGATAAAAAGCAAATCTTAGAAGCAGCCAGAGAAAATATACATTATATATAGAGCCAATAAGATTAACTGCAAACTTCAGCTTTAAAATTCCAAAAGACACAATTCTTTACTCAATATAGCTTTCAAAAAATGAAGGTAAGGGCCAGGGAGTTCCAGACAAGATGGAATAAGGAAGTGCATTCCACCCTGTTCCTCCTGCTAATTATAAGTAAAGAATATGGACAAAAAAACAACTATAAGAATACTCTGAAAGTTGGAGAAAAGAAGTCAATCTGGTTAGGGACTTAAGGATATGAGCGAGGAGCTAGGCATGATTCCACCGTCCCCCAACTCCTGCCTTTCTCTTTGATGACTCGTCTTTAACCAAGCCTGAGCCATAAAGTGGCCTATAATATGGAAACACTAATATACATAGATTTTTAAAAAGGCCCAAGAAAAGCCTACTGTCTATAACAAAGGTCCAAGGAGAAGGCAGCTCTACAGACAAAACCTTTCTGACCATACCTGTCCTACTGCAGGTGAACACCATGAAAAAAGCCACTATTCCCACTCCCACCAAGTGTGGTGGAAACTAGAGTAGAACCCAGTCAACCATCACCACCTTGTTCAAACCAGGCAGCATCCTCCCCTACCCCCCACTTGGCATTGTGGAGACTGGAGCAAAGCCCTGTCAACCACCCCCATGCTAACATGGTAGCACCTGACCCCACTAGGTGGTGTGGAGACTGTGAGGTAGAGCACTATCAATCATTCTCACCCTGCACTACTGATGTGGTACCCTTCTTCCTCCCACCACGCATATAAACACTATAGACCTGAGCTCTGGAGATGAACCCTTCCTTTACCAATGTGGGCAGAAGTGGTGCTTCTTTTCTTCTTCCCCACCAGACAATGTGGAGCCTGCAGGAGAGCCCTGTCAACCATCCACAGCCTGCATTAAGCAAATATCAGCAGAGACAGCAACCCTCCAGTTCCCCATTTGCTGTAGAAACTGGCAAGGAACCCTGTTGACTATCCCTGCCATATGTTAAGCAAACAGCATAGGTGTTTGCCTCCCAACTGGAAAACTCTACTCTTAGTAATTAATAGAACTAGTAAGCAGGAAATCAGCAAGAGTATAGAAGAAATGAATAACACCATAAGTAAATGGGATCTAATATTTATGTAGAATACTTTACAACACAACGGGGGAATACGTGTTCTTTCCAAGTGCAATTGGAACATTCACCAAGAGTGACCATATCCTAGGTCTTAAAACAAACCTTACTTAAATTCAAAACAATTAAAATTATACAAAGTTGTTTTCGGGCCCTAATATAATTATACTAGAAATCAATAATAGAAAGATAACAGAAAAATCTTCAAACAGTTGGAAATTAAACAACAGATTTCTAGATAGCAAAATAAGGCCCAAGGGAAGGTATAAAATAAGTTGAACTGAACAAAATGAAAATACAAAATACCAAAATTTATGGGATACAGTTAAAATAGAGCTTAGCAAAATATTTATAGCATTAAATGCTTATATCAGAAAAGAAGGGTTCAAATCAATAGCCTAAGCTTCCACCCTGAACAAGAAAAAGAGGAGGAAAATAAATCCAATTCAAGCTGAAAGGAGGAATTAGTAGGAAAATCTCCAAACATTTGAAAAGTTAACAACTTACTTCTGGAAGGGTCAAAGAGGAAGTTTCAAGGGAAATTAAAAATATACTAAACTGAACGAAAATGAAAATACAACATGTCAAAATATATGCAACAAGGCCAAAGCAGTAGCGCTTACAGGGAAATTTTTAATACTAAATTGTTATATTAGAAAAGAAAAAAGTCTCAAGTCAGTCTGTTTCCCCCTTAAGAAACTAGAAAAAGGGCAAAATCCAAAGCAAGAAGAAATAAAAATAAGAGCAGTAGCAGAAATCAATGAATTGACAATAGAAAAACAGAAAAACCAAACACAAAAAGTTGAGTTCTGTGAAAAGACCAATTAAAACCTTTAGCAAGACTGACAAAAAGAGAAAACACAAACCAACAATATCAGCAATGAAAAAGAAAATTGCTGTGACCCCACAGACATTTAAAGGATTTAAATAAGGAAATACTATGAACAATTCTATATGTATAAATTTGACAGCTTCGATGAAATGGACCAATTCTTAGAAAACCACAAATTACCTAAACTAACTCAAAATGAAATAACAGATCAGTGGTTGTAAAACTGTGGCACATGGGCCAAATCAAGTTCCTCCTAGTTTTTTACAACTCACCAGCTAAGAATAGTATGGTTGTAAAAATTGAATATTGTGTGACAATTGGCTTAGTCATGACTTGAAACATACCTGATGAACAAAACCTTCTTTTACACTTTCTTTTCAAACTCCTTTGCTACTGACCTATGGCAAAAAATGTTGGATGCTCCTGCAAAGTATTATCCTAACAGAACACCGCCACTCTGGCAAATGTTCCATTGTGACTGTTAACACTGCACATTCTAACTTTTGTCTTTTTTACAACAGGTTTTATTTTTTAAAAAGCTATTTTGTGTTTCACATGTAAAGTAAGGAGATGTGGTCATGGTTGTAGTGTCATCTTTAGGAAAGCTTTCCAAAATGGATTGTTTACCCCACACTGTGCTTCCTGTGGTCCTGTAGGTATTAAAGTGAGGGGAGCAAGGAAAGCAAAATGCATGTGGCTCCTCTAGTTGTACAGACTAGCTGTCACTGGTTTGGCCTAAATGGACCTGGCAGTAACTATCAAAAAGGAATTGGAATAAGCAAATGTAGCTCAAGCAGTTGGGTGCCTGCCTACTACATAGGAGGTCCCAGGTTCTGTTCCCTGTGCCTCCTAAAGAAGATGAGCAAGACAATGAGCTGACACAAGATGACGCAACGAGGAGACACAACAAGGAAACACAATGAGAGATACAGGAAGCAGAAGAAGAGGTGGCTCAAGCCATTGGGTACCTCTCTCCCATATGGGAAGTCCCGTGTTTGGTTTTTAGTGTCTCCTAAAAAGACGACGAACACAAAACGAACAGACACAGAGCAGATAGCAAGCACAAAACAACAAGGAGGGGAGAGGTATAAATAAAATCAATCTTTCAAAAAGAAAACAATTGGAATGTTCTCTCTTCCTGACTCTTCTCTTTTAAATAAGGCTAAAATACTAATATTTAGAATGGAAAGAAGAATTATTGTAATCTAATGTATACAAGCTTAAAAGAAAAAAAAAAAACAAAACACCCTAATGAAAACATTAGGGAAAACTTGTACCTGGTTTTGTTCAATTCATCATTCCTGTCTGTGTTATGTTGATGGAGATGGTTATTGCATTCTTTAATTACTGTTTTGTTTTCTTTGTATCTAAAGTACCTTTAATTTGTTTAATATCCATTGTTTCAAGCTTGGACATTTCTGGAGTACCTGTTAGTTATTAGTATTTATGTGTATCAGTAGTGTGCACTCACTGTTTAGTATGTTTTATTTGCAGTAAACAGATCTCCAAAGATTTCCTTAATTTTTACATTCTTTCCTGTTTTACGAAATATTAAGTGTTCTTTGACAGTTCTGGTGCTTACATGTTTGGGAGAATGAAACTAAAATGAATCTGTTATTACATCAGAAAGTTTGGTAAAACTCACAGATCAAATGTGCCTTAATGAATTTTTTTTTTCATTTAGATTTCAAACAATGATAGGATTGCCATTTTAAAATATATAATTGGAGATCTGCATATCTGTACATAGCCTGTTGCTCATTTGGAAAAATAAACCAGTGAACAATATTTTTCTGTTGTATTTTCAGAACCATTTTCTTGCATTATTCCTCTTTTAGCTGAAGAATTGTATTTCATTTGGAAAGTAAACAACATAAACACGGGGGGAAAAAACCAAACCTTATGACAAAGAACTCTTGAAGCCCAAATTTATCACTGGTGAATTCTACCAATTCTATTCCAGAAGTAAATGAAAGGAGACTTCCCAACATTTTATGAGTCCAGCAATACCCTGATACCAAAACCAGAAAAAGATAGCAAGAAAAAAGAAAATTACAGACTAATAGCACTCATGAAAACAGATGCAAAAATCCTCAACAAAATACCTGTATATTGAATTCAGCATTAAAAAAAAGCAACAAAAAACCCACCATGACCTAGTGGCGTTGGTTGAAGGAATGCAAAATGGGCTCAATAGTCAATAGTTAGTCAGTGTCATCTACCACATTTAACAACCTAAAAAAGAAACACTACATGAGCACATCAATGGATGCAGAAAAGCATTTCTGAAAAATTCAATACCCATTCATGATAAAGACTCTTGGAACACTAGAAATATAAGGGGGCTTCCTCAACTCTATAAATAACATCTATAAAACAGCTACAGCTAGCATGATACTAAATGGTGAATGGCTGAATACTCTCCTAAGATCAGGAACAAGGCAAGGATATCTACTTTCACCACTCCTATTCAACATAACTGAAAGTCTTAGTCAGTGCAATAAAGCAAAGACAGGAACTAAAAGCATACATATTAGAATAAATAAAGCTATCCCTATTTGCAGATGACATTATTGTCTACCTAGAGAATCCCAAGGAATGTTTAAAAAAAAAAAAAAAAGGATTTAGAACCAATAAGTGAGTTTCACATATTGTAAGATACAAGGTCAACTCATAAAACATTTCTATATACTATCAATTTGCAGTTGGAAACCAAAATTAACACGGTGTCATTTTGAAAATGAAATATTTAGATATAAATCCAACAAAAACATGTACAGGATGCTGCAAACTACAAAACAGCAAAGAAATAGGCCTAAATAAATGTAGACACTGGTTCATAGTTTGAAAGACAATAAGTATGTTAGTCCTACTGGAATTACCTATAGGTTTAATACAATCCCATCAAAATCCAAACAGGATTTTTTTTTTTTGGTATGGATTCTAACATTTATATGGAAAGGCAGAGGAACTAGAATAGATAAAACAATTTTGAAACAATAAAATTGGAAGAGTCACACTATCCAATTTTATGATACTTATGGCTTAAAGTAATTAAGACTGTGTGTTAGTAGTGGAAGGATAGACACAAAGATCAATGGAACAGAAAAGAGTCAATTGATTTTTTATAAAGGTACAAAAGCAATTAAATAAATGATAATCTTTTTGACAAATGGTACTGGAAAATGGTATATGTAGGCCAAAAAACAGTCAACCTAAACCTCATACCTTATACTATAATTTACTCAAAATGTACCATGGATTTAGAAGTAAAATGTAAAAATATAAAACCTGTAGAAAAGAGCACAGGAGAATATCTTCTTGACCTCAAATCAGGTGAGGAGTTCTTAGACTTGACACCAAAACCTTAAAAGAAAAAGATCAATAAACTGGAATTCATGAAAATTAAAAACTTTGGCTTGCATAAGAGTTAAGAGAATAAAAAGACAAGCCATGAAATTGGAAGAAAATATTTACAAGTCACCAATATGACAAAGGACAGGTATCCAGAATATATAAAGAATTCTCTAAACTCAACAGTATGAAAACAATCCAATTAGAGAATTGACAAAAAACTTGAACAGGCTACTTACCAAAGAGGGTATATGGATGGCAAGTAAGCCCATGAAATGATGTTCAACATTGCTACCCACTAAGGAAATGCAAATTAAAGCCATGATTAGATCCACTACACATGTACTAAGATGGCTAAAATAAAAAACACTGATCATTTCAAGTGCTAGAGAAGCTCTACTCTTGGATATTTTCCCTAGAGAAATGAAGACTTAATGTCCATACTAAAACCTGCTTAGAGTACATGTAGCAAACTTTATTTGTAATAGCTAAAAACTGGAAACAACCTAAATGTTCTTCAATGGTACATCCATCCTTAAGAATACTACTCAGCAATAAAAAGGAATGAACTACTGATACATGGAAAACCTGGATGGAATGCAGGGGCATTATATGGTGAAAGAAAAAAGCCAATCTCAAAAGATTACATACTGTGTGATTCAATTTATAAGACATTCTTGAAATGCCAAAATTATAGTGATGCAGAATAGATCAAAAAAGAAAATTCAGGGTCTTGGATTGGGGAAAGGTGTCACTATAAAAGTTTCTTTGTGATGATGGAACAGTTCTATATGGTGACTGGTGGTAGTTACACAAATTTAATGAAACTTTGTATGTAGGTAAATACACTCTGAAAAGAGTGTATTAAGAACTGGTGCTGAGTAAGGACTGCATTTTATAGCAGTGTATCGATGTCTATTTCCTGGTTTTTGATAACTCTGTTTGGTTAGGTAAGACATTTTTATTGGGGGAAGCTGGCTGAAGGGTACATGGGAATTCTGTATTATTTCATAACTTCTATGTGAGTTTACAATTACTTCAGAGTAAAATGTTAAAGAAAATATACACAGAAATAAAATATAGTTCCATCTGTCCCCACCATCAAAACAACAACAAAAAAGTGAAATAAAGACCTTTTAGACAGACAGAAAGTGTTAAAGGTTTCTTCAGGCTGAAAGAAAACAATAAAGGTAAATTTAGATTTTTGAAGGAATGAAGGATGCCAATACAGTAAATAGGATGGTATAAACATATTACTTTTTATTCCTCATTTTAAATTTTCTTTGGCAAAAACAACTCTTAAAAGCAATAACAACAATGGATTGAGGAGTTTATTATATACGTAAAAGCAGAATATATAACAACAGTAGCACAAAGGATGGAGGGAGGTAATTGCAAGTATATTTTTGTAAGGATCTTACGTGTGAAGTGGTGTTTTATTAAGTCAAGGTAGATTGTGATATAAGTTAAAGGTACATACTGTAATTTCTACAACTGTGCTGTCCACTATGGTAGCCACTAGCCACATGTGACTTGGAAATATGGCTAGTCCAAATTGAGATCTGCTGCTAGTGTAAAATACATACAGGATTTTGAAGACTTCATAATAAAGAATGTAAAATATCTTAATAATTTTTAAATTCATTATATTATCTTAGACATTGGTTTTAATGAAAGCATATTATTAAAATTAATTTCACCTGTTCTTCTCTTTTTAAATGTGGCCACTAGAAGATTTAAAATTACATATGTGGCTTAAATTATATTTCTGATAGAGGTGCTCTACTAACAGGGGTTAGTAAACTTTCTGTAAAAGGCTAGTAGTAAATTTTTTAGGTTTTGTAGGCTATATGGTCTCTGTCGTAACTACTCAACTCTGCTGTTGTAGCATGGAAGTATGGCTACGTTTCAATAAAACTTTATTTACAAAGTAGGTAGCTGGCCAGATTTCATCTATAGGCCATAGTTTGCTGATCCCTGCTCTGGAGAAAACACTGAAACAATAAGAACAAGTACAATAAAAAACCCAAGATTTACAGTTTAAAAAGCCAAAAGAATGGAGAAAGTTTTGATTAATCTAAAAGAAAGCAGGAAGAAGGTAAAAAGTGATGAAGAACAAATGGGGCAAAAAGAAAGTAAATAACAAGATGGAAGATTTAACCCCAACTATATCAGTAATTACATTAAATGGAAATGGACCAATTAAAAGACAAGGCTTGTCAGATTGTATAAAAAAGCAACACCAACTACATGCTATTTACAAAAACACACCAAAAAAGATAAAAAGAAATGGATGGATTAAAAGTAAAAGGATGGGAAAAGATAGACCATGTAAATGGTAATTATAAGAGGGCTGGAGTAGTTGTAATAAAATCAGACAAAGTAGATATCATGACAATGAGTATTACTGAAGGTAAAAAGGAAGTTCCATACTGATAAATACAGCCATTCACCAAGAAAAGCTGAGTTCTAAATCTGTACTCACCTAATAACAGCATCAAAATCCATGAAGCAAAACCTTATAGTACTAAAGGGAGCAAAAGACAAATCCATAATTACAGTTGGATATTTTAACCCTCCTTTGTTATTAACTGATAAAAGAAGAGGGCAAAATAAAACAGAAGATTTGAACAACACTAGCAAACAATTTAACCTGACATTTATAGAACAATATATCCCAAATTGCAAAACATATATTCTTTACAAATTTACATGGAACATATACCAAGATAGACTTTGTGCTGAGCCATAAAACAAGTTTCAGTGAATTTCAAAGGACTGAAATAATAAAGGATATGTTCTGATGACAATTAAATTAGAAATCAGTAAGAAAAAGCTACCCAGAATATCTCAAAAAAATAGCTAGGAATTTTAAACAATCCATGGGTTAAAGACAAGGAAAATTAAAAAGTACATTTAAGTGATAAAAATACAACTTATAAAATTTTGTGGACTACAGCTAAAGCACTATAGATAACTTTTTTTTTTTTTTTTTTTTAAGGTTCCTGGGGCCGGAGATTGAACCCAGGACCTCATATGTGGGAAGCCAGTGCTCAACCACTGAGCCACATCGGCTCCCCTGAGTTATTTTTTTCAGCCACATTGGCTCCCCTGAGTTGGTTTTTTCGTTTGTTTTGCTTTTTGTTTGATTTTTTTTTTTTAGGAGGCACCGGGAACCAAACCCAGGAACTCTCATTTGGGAAGCAGGCATTCAACTGCTTAAGCCACATCTGGTCCCCAAATTTAGAGTTTTAAGAGCATATTTTAATAAAGAAAAAAGGTTTAAAGTCAATGACTTAAGCTTCACCTTAAAAACTTGAAAAAGCAGAACAAATTAAACCTAAAATAAGTAGAAGGAAAGAAATGATAATGAGTGGATATTAGTGAATTGGAAAACAGATCAACAGTAGATTAAAATCAACAAAACCAAAAAGTGGTTCTTTGAAAAGATCAATGGAGATGATAAACACATACATTAGACTACCAAGGAAAAAAGCAAGAAACCAAAAGTATCATTTTCAAGAATAGTAAAAAGGAGAAATCATTACAAATATTGGAAATGTTAGATAGTAAGAGTATATCATTAACAGCTTAGTCCTCATAAACTCAACAACTTAGATGAGGACAAATTTCCTCAAAGACACATATTATCAAAAAGTGACCCAAGAAGAAAAGATCTAATGATCGCTAAATCTGCTAATAGAAAAACTCATAATTAAACAATTTCCTACAACAAAACTATAGGCCCAGTGCTTGCTTCAGCAGCACTTATACTAAAATTGGAATGATACAGAGAAGATTAGCATGGCCCCTGTGCAAGGATGACATGGAAATTTGTGAAGCGCTCCATATTTTTAAAGAAAAAACAAAATTATAGGCCCAAATGGTTTCCTTGCTAAATTTTATCAAACATTTAAGAAAGACTGATCTTATAAAAATCACATTCTGAAAACAGAGGGAACACTTCCAACTCATATAGTGAGGCCTGGATGACTCTTGAGAACAAAACCGAACAAGGATGCTATGAGAAAAGAAAATTACAGACCAGTATCTCTCATCAATGTAGATATAAAAATCACTAACAGAATTGTAGCAAATTGAATTCAGGAGGGTAACCCATCATGACTAAGTAGAGTTTATCACAGAAATTAAGGGTTGAGTTAACATTTAAAAAAGCAATAATTCATCATACCAGCAATATAGAAAAACCATATGATCATCTGAATGGATTGCAAAAAGGATTTAATACTCATTCATGATTTAAGTTTTTTCCCAACAAACCACAAAGAAAAGGAAATTTCCTCAACCTGATAAAGGGCAGTTAGAAAAAAACCTATAGCTAACATCATACTTAATATGGTAAATCATCAGGAACAACTCAATGTTGTAATGGAGGTCCTGGCAGGTATACTAAGGCAAGGAGGAAAAAAAAGTTAGATATGTCGGAAAGGAAGAAGTAAGACTGTCTTTAACATGATTGACTATGTAGAAAATTCTAAGGAATCTACAATAAAACCACCAGAAATAAGTGAATTTAGGAAAGTACCAGGACACAAGGTCAATATACAACATCAACTGTATTTCTGTATATTACTAACAAAAAAATGGAGTCAAAGTTTTTTTTTTTTAAATAACATATACAATAGAATCAAAACCCAACATATTTAGAGATAATGTTAATAAAAGATGTGCAAGATGTCTGCCCTGAAAAGTACAAAAAATAGTTGGGAGAAATTAAAGACAACCTACATGACTGGAGAGAAATAACATGTTCGTGTATTGGAGGACTTGGTAGATGTCAGCTGTTGCCAAACTGATGTCCCAGTCAAAATCCCACTGTGCCTTTTGTGGGAAATTAATAAGCTGATTCTTGAATTTTATGGGAGGGATCTAGGGCCAAAATTGCCAAGACATATTTTGAAAGAAAAGCAAAGGGTTGAAGAAAGACTTGTACTATTTGATTTCAGGACTTTCTGTAAAGCCACAGTAATTGATTCACTGTGGTATTCGTGTAAGGATAGATCTATGGAAGAGATCAGAGTTCAGAAAAAGACCCAGATATATATGGTCAGTTGCCTTCTAAAAAAGAATCCAAAGAAATTCCATTGGGAAAAGGAAAATCTTTTCAACTAATGGTGCAGGGGCAACTGGCTATCCATATGGAAAAGAATGAATCTCATCACTTCCCTACACAATACACAAAAATTAATTTGAGATAGCTTTGAGACTTAAACTTGAAAGCTAAAACTATACACTTCCTCAAAGAAAATGTCTTTGTGACATTGAGGTAGGCAAAGACAGAGACAATAACCATTAAGAATAAAATTAATCAGTAAACTGAATTTCAAATAATATAAAAATAAAAAAATCTCATTAAAGACAGTTAATTAAATAAATAGGGAGGCCACAGGCAAGAAGAGGATATCCACAAAACATATCTGACAGAAGTCTTGAATGCAAAATATATAAAGAACTTCCACAATTCAATAATAAAAAAAGACAAACATCCAGATAAAAAATAGACAAAACACTTGATAAGACACTTCACAAAAGATATATAAATGACAGTAAGCATATGAAAAGGGTACCCAACATCATTAGTCATCAGGTAAATGACCAGAAGCCAGGGGCAGCCTAGGTGTCTATTATTTGGAGAACAGATAAGCAAATTGTAATGTGTGTATACAATGGAGTACTATTCAGCAATGAAAAGGAACAAAATACTGACACATGCAATTACATGGATATATCTCAGAAAACATGCTTAGTGAAAGAACCAGAAACAAAAGAACATAATGTAGGATTGCATGTATGGGCAGTTCTAGAAGAGGCAAAACTAATCCATAGTTGTGTCTAGGGGAAGGAGATTGACTGGGACAGGGAAAAAAGGACTTTCTGGAGTCATAAAAACTACATGAAAATTCATGCTCCCCAGTGTGACAGAGATGGACTCAGTTGTGGTTTCTCTACACATGGCTCTTCTGCCCCTTCATTTGAACCTATAGTTAGTACTAGACTTGATAGGTAAATGTCTAAGAGACTCAAATCTTTGGGCTTTCTATGTGCCAGTTGGGCCCTGAATCTCAACAGCATTGAAATACCTACTCTCCAGTTCATTGGACTTACCCAGGACAATTAACAAGGAGATGATGATGGACAACGACCATCCCAAGGAACACAGAGAGTCTGCAACTGCAAGCAAGAAAGTCCCATCCATCTGCCCCATGGGATCTAAGTCCCCTCTCAATTAGGGGCGGAGTGGGCATCACCATCCCAGAATCCTCAGGACTGGGGTGGGAACGATGAATTAGAGTAGACTTACTGTTATTCTACTATAGACATATTGTGATTTTAGCAATGGAAGAACCGTTATCATTGATGTGGAGGCAGTAGCCACTGGAGGTTCTGAGGACAGAGAGAGGGAAAAACAGGTGTAATACAGGGGCATTTTCAGGACTTGGGAATAGTCCTGAATGACACTGCAAGGACAGATACAGGTCATTATATATCTTGTCATAACTTACAAAACTATGCAGGAGAGAGTATAAACTACAATGTAAACCATAATCCATGCTTAGTGGCAATGCTCCAAAATGTGTTCATCAATTGTAACAAATGTACCACACTAATGAAGGATGTTGTTAATGTGGGAAAATGTGTGAGGGGCAGGGAGCAGGGCATATGGGAATCCCCCATATTTTTATGTAACATTTATGTAATCAAAGTATCTTTAAAAAAAATAAATAAATAAACCAAAGTGTCCCATATAAAATAAAATAAAATAAATAAAATAAAATAAATAAAATAAAATAAAATAAAATAAAATATAAAATAAAATAAAATAAAATAAAATAAAATAAAATAAAATAAAATAAAAAGCTATGCCCCATGATAACCTGGTAAATGATCATACAGAAAGAAGCCTGAGTGGAGGTAGGCTAAAACCATATTTTAATTTTCTTCATAGAGGAAAATTTTCCTCATGTTTTCTTTGGAGGAAAAAAAAAAATACCAAGTGTAACAATTTATAAATAACATCAAATTAGAATGGCAATATTAAATGATACCAGGGATTTTTTTCTGTCTGCTTCACTGCTGTATCTCCAGTGCTCAGAACAGTGCCTGGCATATTGTACTTGCTCAATAAATATTTGCTGAATGAAAAAACAAACTACATGCATATATCCCATCGCTACCCCAGACCAAATGAATCCGGTTCTTTGCTTGGAACTTGGGCATACAGCTGATGCTGATTCTGATGCACAGTAATGTTTGAGAAGGAGCACTCAAAAATCTCAATTTTGTCACTAAGCAATTATGTGTCTTTGATTTTACAAATAGGAACTATAAAGGGTATAGTAGGTTCCTTTATATAAATTTAAAAATAACAAAACAGAGAAGATAAAGTAATTAAAAAAAAAAAATAAATAAAAAGAAAAATAAAAAACTATAAAAAAAGAAAAATAACAAAACAAAAATAATGCTACTATTGTTTTATACCAGAATGTAAAAGATTCCAATTAATGCTGAAAAAAAGCATCTCTTTCTGGATATGCTTGTCTGGTTGGATAAGAAATGCATAATTTGTATGCTTCCAATTTTTGTCTTGGTTGCCAAAAAGTTCAAATCCAAATTCAGTGCTCAGTTTAGTGATTGACACCTCAGCTGTCTGGTATACCAATTTTTCTTGCAGTGGGAGTAGGCAGGGGGTTGAGTAGAATAGTCATTAAATTATCCTGTTTCATATACTAAACCACCTCAAATTATAAATATTGGCCATTTGGAAAAAATTAAGTATTTTTTTCTCTGCAGATATAAATACATTGCTTCTTTTTGTCAAAAAGGAAAGATTTTTTCTATTGCTTGAATGAGTCATCCGCTAAAGGTGAGTCACCATCCACCCAAGTGAAAGAATGATATACAGAATACATCATTTTAAAATAACCATATTGACAGGGTTACACTTTAATACTTATATTTGATTATAAGGGTTAGACTCGAGGAAACAATGTGAAAGTACAGAATATGTTAAGAATTCCTAATGGATCACAGATTGCATAAAAATTTTAAGTGCCTTCCTTACATTCTGAGAATAAAGAAAGAAATTAGATCTGTATGCAAATGTGCTCACTACCTTCCTGTTTCTATGATAACTGGTGTCAGCTGCTTTGATTTTATCACCTGGATAGGATATTTTCTGTCCCTTCTCATTTAACAAAACATACAACCTTGGCCCTCAAGAAAATAAAACGTCTTTATTCTCAAAGGCCATATTCTAATGTAACATTAAGGAAAATAAAATCTCTCACCTGAGCTGTTTCACTGTTCATCAATCCAACCACCTTCTCTCTTTGCACTTGTCTCCATGTTGCAGAGGAGTCAGAACTTCTCTCACTGTGAACTTTTTTCTCCATCAACCTATTCTGCATCTGATTGACTTGCTTTGCTACAGCCTTTCGTGAATCAACCTGTTGATATAGAGTAGTTATACAATGAAAACGTCTGACACTTGTAAAAAAAAATGCATTCATGTCCAGATTCTTGAAAATTCTAAACTTGCCAAGCTTTTCAAAACAGAAATTAAAGAGGAAATCAACAAACAGATTGTATAGAAAAAATATAGTAGTTGAAAAGATCCAGACCCTTTTTCATCAATAGGACAAGACCAATTAAAATTAGTGTCGCTCCTATGCACTCTTTAGAAATTATCTCTAAAGATAGCTTGCTTATTGAAAATAGCATTTTTACAGAAAACTGTCACATTTTAAAACTGCACATTATTCATTATTAACCTTTGCTGGGAATGGATTCAGTACGTCTTTGTAGTTTAAATTCTTATTAATTAAAATCTTAGTTTTCTGTCAATGATGTGAGCCTAATTAATGAGAAAGTAATAAAAGGAGCTTATGATGCTGCTTACTTTTTAATGCAGGTAATTTATCCTTTGAGCAAAATGAATAACATTTTGGGTCACTAATACTGTTTATCATATAACAGGGGTTAAGTTATACAACAAGCCTGATGTCTCTAAGGTTTCTGTTTTGTACCATGGAGATATCTGGGTGATAACTGACTCTCAATAACTTGAAGTAGACACAGGAATAGAAAGGCAGATTCTACAATACAGGTGGAAGATTGAAAACTACAGTGACGATCCTTATGTGAAGTATTTGAACAACAGCTTCATGTTTCCAGCAGCTGAAAATGCTGTTACCTTTTTTTCATGGGCTAAATGGGGGACAGAAGATAGCTAAAGCACAAGGGGAAATAATGGAGTAGCCAGTGCCAAAATAGAGAATGAATTACTACGGCTGGGCAAGCAGAGCCTTAATTTGTAGTTTCTGAGTTTTTAGCTTCTATTGCCAAATATGTTCCCTTCTTCCTCCCCTTTAAAATATGCTGGTGTTTTGTGGCTAGTCTAAGTTGTCACAACACCATTCTTTATTCCCCTTCCTCCTGGGACCTAGTTCATAAATTGATGGCAAAGCAATTGCCTTTAAGTAACCTGAAAATTGGAAATGCTTCCTAATCACTCAGAAGTTCTTTATTTCTACTACGCATCCCTCTCAAACAAAAGGGAAATTCATGTGTAACCTCCCTGAATCATTCTTCCACTGAAGCCATGTTGGTAATACATGTACATCATACTACCCTAGGGTGAAACAAAGGGTTTCCTAAGGCTATTTAATAGTTTTATCCTATTAAAATGTGGGCTTACCAATCATTGTGGAAACGTGAACTACAATATAAAGGATTAATTGAGATATTTATTGAGATTTTTAGTGCTTCCTCTATGCTAGGCACTTTAGGTCTAACAGTTGTTTTTTTGTTTTTTTTTTTTTGCCCTAGGAGTTCCTGATGTATAAACAGAAAATTCAGTATAATACATTCAGTCCTCTTTGAGGCTTCCTGGAAGAGATGATTCCTCCAAGATCTGTTGTCAGTTGGCTGCATTGTTAGGTTGAGCTGCCATGGGCACTTATAGTTAATAAACAAAATGATATCCAGTTTATGGAAAATTTCTATTTCAAGGGAATCTTTAAAAATGGTTAAGTAAGAGTTAACTGAAATGATTAAATTTAACTCAGTTGTGAACACAGTGTAACTTTTTTTTCAATGATGTAAAAGTAAATATTAAAAATTTTTTTGACATTTTGCCTTTCATCACTGTAATATCAGTTGTCCTGTATGTACAGTGGCATTTTCTTCCATTTCTTCCCCAGTGTCTTACCTTTTTTTAATATGTCTTCAAAGAAGTTTTAGGTCACAGTAAAGCTACATACAGAATATAGGGGACTTCCATATACCCAACATCCTTCCCCTTTTCCCCCTTCCCTATTATTAATCTTTATACATGTGGATGGTACATTTGTTACAACTGATGTATAAATATTGAAACATAGCTACCAACTATGGTCAATGGTCAAAATGGTAAAAAAAAAAAAAATATATATATATATATATGTATTTTTTTAAATTTTATTTTAATTTTTCAATTTTTAAAAATATTTTTCATTTTTTGAAATACCCCAATTTTTTAAAAACTTTTAGTTTTAGTTTCTCTAAATCATTATGTATTTTACTTATGTTTAGACCTATTATTATTATTTCATTTTCTTATTAATTGAATTTGGCAATATTCTTGGCTTCATTTTTGAAGAAGTTTTGCATTACAGAAGGGTTACAACTATGGCAGGAGAGGATCAATGGGGTGGGGTGTCAGTGATGGGGGATACATGGGAGGAAGTTCACCTGGGCATACATATAAAGTAAATAAATATGTTCAAATATTCATGGGGCATTGCCACAGTGGGTAGAGAATCACACAAAACTGAAAGATTATTGAATTCCCATCCTGGGGAGCTCTGCCACATTCTCTAATGGAACAGCAACAATCCCCCAAGTACAGGAGCAATGACTAGTGAAGAAAGATGGTCAATTGATGGGCCCTTGATATTGATGACTATGCTTATGAGCCTTTTGCTTCTGAATTTGCAACTTAACCTAGGATTGTAGAATGCCTAAGAATTACCTCCTGAGAGACTCCTTGTTGCTCAAATGTGGCCTTTCTCCAAGCTAAACTCAGCATATAAATGTATTACCTTACCCCAAGCTAGGGACATGACTCCTGGGGATGGAGCCTCCCTATCAAGAGACTTTTAATCTCTAGGTTGTCCATGTGCCAGCTGGGCCCTGAGCCTCAGCAGAGTTGCTATACCTACTCTCCAGTTCCTTGGACTCATCCAGGACAACTAACAAGGAGGTGAGGATGGACAACCACCACACCAAGGAACCGAGATAGTCTACAACTGCAAGCAAGAAAGTCCCATCCATCAGCCATATGGGATTGAAGCCCCCTCTCAATTAAAGGTGGAGTGGGCATCACCATCCCAGAATCCTCAGGATCGGGGAATAAAATATGTACTAGAGTAGACTTACTGGTATTCTACTATAGACTTATTGTGATTCTAGCAATGGAAGAAATTATATCACTGATGTGCAGACAGTGCCCACTAGATGTGCTGTAGTCAGGGAGAGGGAAAAAGGTGCAATATGGGGGCATTTTTAGGACTTGGATTTGACCTGAGTGACACTGTAATGACAGATACAAGCCATTATATTTCTTGCCATAACCTTCAGAATTAAGTGGGAGAGAGTGTAAACTACAATGTAAACTATAGTCCATGCTTAGTGGCAATGCTCCAAATGTGTTCATCAATTGCAATGAATGTACAACACTAATGAAAGAAGTTGTTAATGTGGGGAAAAGTGGGAGGTGTGGGGAGTGGGGCATATGGGAATCCCTTATATTTTTTCATGTAATATTTTATGTAATCTAAGTATCTTTCAAAAATAAATAAAAAATATATAAAAAAGTAAACTGGGCATCCCATATGATCAAATAGAAGGATACTATTCAAATGTGTGTCATTTTAAAGAAAGTAGCTAACATAAAGAGGTATTTTCATTTAATTTTCCATTGGTACTTCATGCTGTTCAATAAAATCAAGAATACTTTTTGGTCGTCTAAAAACCAATAAGCCAAAAATGTACTTATAATTGAGAATGAATATTCTACTGTTTTCATGTACAGAAAATAAAGATGAAGATCAAGTTTACATAATTTTGAGAATTAAAGTTCAGGAAAGAATTTTGCAAACTATTTAGCACTATACAAAGTTTACTACTACCAATAATAATATATTCAAACCTAGATTTGCTGTGGGAACCTCAGATTTTGCGTGAATGAAGGAACACATATTTATGTTTTACTTGAACATTTTAGCTTTGGCCTCCAGCCACTCATCTGCCCTGCTAGCATTAAGGAAGGCCGGGTGTTCATTATACTCATACACTATTACTATAGGGATTCAGGCACTGTAATAAAGAAGGGGTTATTGATAAACTGCCAAGAGGATCTACTGGCTCTTGAAAGGGAAAACTTATTCCAGGGTTGAACTGGAACATTCAATAATCCTGGCTTTCTAACCTTACTATATAGTACTCTCACCTGGGAATTCTAGAGCTTTAACTCGCCTCCAAATATATATTCTTACATTGAAATGGTTCCCTTCAGTGACTTTTGGCCACTGAATCCCAAAGAATGGCATAAACTATGGTAGCTTTGATGATAGATTCTTTATTGTGACCGTGCTACCTCAGGAGCCGACAGAACTACCAGGGAGTGATTTTAGCTAAATATACCATCATTTTGATTGAAGCAAATACCCAAAATGATTTCCTTTTCAGGAAAAATTATCATTGTCTCTATTATATTGACAACTTATTTATAACTTAGCTCCAGTAAAAATATTTGAGGACTTCAAGAGGAAAGCTCAGTTTACAGGGAATGCTAGTAAAATCCAGCATTGGAAGAATACCTCATTTTTCTTTTGCAAAAAGAGGCAAGTTTGCTGAGATTCTTATGGTGATGTGCTATTTTATAACAGCTAATCAAAACATTCTTAAGAATATGAAATTTTAAAGGTACAACCACTAATACTGAGGGAAAAATCATTTTTCAAACACTCATAACTTCTTTTTTCCTTTGAACACTGAATCACACAAACATTTTATTTGTATCTGTGTATATTTTCTGGTCCCATGACTTTTTAAAAATATCTTTGTCCAAAAAAGTATAAGTCCAAAGTTTATTCACTAGTCTGTTCAGCTAAAGTAATCCATGTATAAAGCAACAGGAAATGTTTTTAGTTACTAATATGTCTGTGTCCAAAAAAGAAATTTGGGATCATGTGATTGGTATTCGTGCTGGCCTTTAAATGATTTCTGTTATGGAAGCTATCAATTGTGGAAACAATCCTATACTTGCATCATTAAATTAAGTAGAGGAACATTTCTATAGTAATACTTTGCTTTTGTACATTTCAAGTTTGGTTTTTTTCAACAATTCAAAATTTGTAAACTTTAAAAATAAAAATTAAGATATTAATGTGTAAGCCACATATGATGAACATATATTTTACACTATCATTATGTAACATATTTATGAACTTGAAACACTAGGGAGATAACATCATCATATCATAAATATCAATCTGCTGAAACAGAATCCCAAATCATCTTTGGCCTAAACATTCAGGCTGATCATATTGTTAACAGAAATTAACTAAAGTCTCAAGAATGCATACTATTCTTAAGTGTTTTATTTTTTATCATAGTCAAAGTATTCTAATCAAAGAGAGGGAACAGAATGTTTTTGATGGTAGCTCACTGGAAGAAATGTTTTATGTTTTCTATTCTATGCATATAAAAATGGTTTTACAATAGATACCCTTAGAATTTGATGAGAAACTGAAAATTCCAGTGGGTAATAATTAGAATTTTATAACAGAGAATACTGCTATCAGTTTTTAAAATGGCTTCTTTTATATTTCAATTAAGTTTATGAAACTCAAAAACCACAAAAATGAAAAATCTACTTAAATTAGTATAGATTAAGTGGTGACCATTATTGCAAGAGAAATATTATGTCAAGAAAATAGCTCTTTTGTTTTGTTGTAAAAGAGATAAAAACACAAAAGTCAAAAAAACTGTTAAAAATAAGTCTCAGTAATTACCAAGATCAAAATCCAGTGGCTTTTTATTAAACATGAACTTTTGTTCTGCCTTCTGCAATACATAAATAGTGCTGACAATTGGTTTGTGAGGCACTTGCTACAATAAAATGTAATTGTATCATGAGAGAAAGGTGACAATCAGGAGATCATGAAAAAATTACATATTCTCACTGGTAGTTAATTAGCCATGCAAAACCTCCTCAAACAGATATTCTCTTCTATTAGGAATGATTACTATGCAGGCCTACAGATGTCAATACTACAGTCATTCAAATACTTCTTTCCTTACTAATTGAAGGTTGTAAAGCTCTGGTGCCAAGGTTTTGCTTCCAAAGAGCTAATTTATGACTAGAAAGATATTTTATGTCTTCAGTTGCAGCAGCTACAAAATTCAGCAAATCAGAACCATCTGTGCACTGATACTTGACTCACCATTCATCTAGCAGCCTATCAGTCACGTTAGTTTGCATCCTGCATTCTTGGCTCATGAACACTTGTGATGATCCAAAGTTCATAAGAAATATTAAAAATGAATGGCATCCTGACCCTGCCTTATTGTATACACATCAGAAAACACCCCCCCCCCCCTTTTTTTGCTTATGGATAGTGTCAAAGAAGAAATAGACATTTAGTTGCTTGTCCATTCATATTGCTAACAGCAGTTTCAAGTTTCCCCCACTCTTTTAAAAAATGTTTTAAGTCCTAATTCTTTTGTATTGTCCCAAATTCTAATTCGTTTTTTAAAAGTTGTTGGAAGATGGCAGAGTAAAGGAGGAGGTATAATTTTAAAAAAAAAGATAGTTTCTTTTAAATCACTTTTTCTATAGACTGAAATATCAACACATGCAAATAATCTTGTTAAGTCCAAGAATATTCCTATCACCACCAAATTATGTTCAAACTGGTAGACAAAAAGAAAACCTGAAGAAAAGCTAATAAAGGCTCTCGTAACATAGTCAGAATAGATTTCAATCCTACTCTGGTCATAACTCTGACATCAGTGACTGCTTTATTTCTTTAATAGCACATGGTAATCCACAGATTCTGCTCTTTCTTTCTCTAGGAGACAACAGGTCAAAAGAACTTTCAACAAACTTCCTCCTAGAGGGCTGAGATCACATACTTTTGAGTTAGGGGAAATAGGAACTAAATATAATGAGCAAGAAACTAGGTTGTCAGCCTCATTTTGAGACCTAAAACAACTTCATTTGGTAGAAAAGTTTCATAGAAGGTAATCAGGTTCCCAGGGACTATATAACTTACTTTTTGATTGTTTGGAGTATGCACGTTTATGCTGTGTCCATTCATGGAAAATTCCAATGGTCCTAAAGATATTCCTCCTGGGTTCAGAATATTCTTGAGCATTTGATAGTTTGGTTTTTCATCATATGCTAAACTATGAGCACATGCCATAAATTGAGCTATTTCACCTGTGAAGTATTAATTTTTTTCATGTCATTCATAATTGACAAAAAATAACAAGACTCCAATACCCTCAAAATCTTTTTGTTCTTTCTCTTTCTTTCTTATTTACATACATACACACATCCTGAAGAAACTAAGAATAAACAATTCAATGAAAAGTACTTTTCACATGACATTTAAAAAATGAATCAAACAGAGTGACCTACAGACTTAGCAAGATGAAACTGGTAAATAAAAAAATACATATCTTTGTTGAGATATTTACAACTCAATAATCTTACAGAAAAAAGCAAGTTTTAATAATTATAGGGAAGCGGCTGTGGCTCAATCAGTAGGGCTCCCGTTTACCATATGGGAGGCCCCGGGTTCGGGTCCCGGGGCCTCCTGGTGAAGGCAAGCCCGCCCGCACGGCGTGGTTAGCTGACCCAGCGAGCACAAGCAGCAAGGGGGGGATAAATGAATAAATAAATAAAATCTTTAAAAAATAATAATAATAATAATTATAATTAGTAATTTTGATTTTGGGATGCAGCTACTAAGAACTACATGAAAAATATAACAGACCAGATATTTGCGTCATATATTTTTTAATGCTGAACCTTTAAAACTTCAGATAACAATGTTCTTAATATTAATCTCCTTACTTCTAAGGAAAACAAAAACATTGCAAATTTTAATTAAAGCTTTTACTTTGGAATTATAACAGTACATTTAAAAATGACCTTAAATTCCATGTTTTTAGCCATGATTGGCTTTAGAATGCACCAGACTTCCCTCAAGTCCTCCATACGTAGCTAGCACTGGGCACTCACCACTTCGTGAGACTATATTCCAGACTACAGAGCAGAAGGATGAGGAGTTACCACTTCTCTATTTCTTCTCTAATGTAAACTCTTACTTCCCTAGATCTACAGAGTAACTTCCCTCTCTCCTCAAAAAACAGATATGAACTGTAAACTTTTAAATACAAGTAGAATTAGTAGCCAAAGTTACCAACATAGCTCATTTTAATTTATGTGGCTTCCCTTTTTATTTCAGGTAGATGTTCAATCTAAAATTGGAATATAAATTAAGTGGTAACACTAGACACTATTTGAAAACACTAGACTGGAATGTTTTTATTTGTCCATGGAGATGTTTTGATCCTCCCCAAGCTATTTTTTTTACCAGCTTATTTCCTTCATAAACTTATCCCTGACCCAAACACAAGTGCTTTTTACTTTCTAAGTTGTCGGTATCCCACAGTGGGAAAATTTGGGAAGGTTTGTGGGTTGGCAGGAGTAACTTCCTAATCTTTCATTTCCCATCCAGGCTTATCTCCATTCCAGTGGGAACTTGTAGAGGCAATGTTTTTTACTCCCTATGGGGAAATTTCCAAAAGGAATGGTCAATATCCCTTTCTCCCTATTAAAGTCAGAGAGCAATGACTTTACACCAGAGCTATTTTCTGGGAATGGGAGGCTAATATGTGGCAAAAATGAGATATTTTGGCTCTGGGCTTTTTTGGGGTTGGGGATGGGGGTGGGCAGATACCATGGCAATTTTGCAACCAACCTTTCCTCTCTAATTAATGAGATATATCAAATTCTGTTATCCACATTCGATCAACCAGATCTTTATTAACTAGCACATGCTACTGTTTCATCACCAAATTTATAACTGATGCTTCCAGAAGCCCCTTGGTAGCATCCAAATCCTGAAGGAATAATGAAAAAATAAAATTACATTCTATCATTTTAATACAAATACTCCGTTGTTCTTTGGTCCTTTGAATACTGATAACCCAAGTTTGGTATATATCATAATTCTATTAACCAAACCTATCCCAAATGGAGTAGAGAGACAAATATACTGGCATCACTGTTACTAGACAATGGAAGACTCCTGGCACTCCACCAACTGATAGCAGCTGTGTTGCAAAGCTTTCATGGGTCTGGGGGTTGGGAAAATGAGGTTACAGTGAAGTGGGAAAGGGAGAAAATGAAAAAAGCCACTTCCATTATAAATTCATTACGATAACCCTACAGCTTAGGCTATTGCAATATAGTATTGGTTTAAACGTTAGCCTTCAAGATCTGGATTTATTATATTAAGTAGATTTTTAAAAAATTTACTACATATTTCTAGAGCTATAAAACAAAAAGCTTTGAGTAATATGAAATTATGATGTTCTTGAATCATCTGCTTTTTTTAAGCTAGAGAAATATTAAGTATCATTACTGACTATCATTTCAAGACATAGAAACTTTTTTATTATTCCAGGAGTTAGACTGGAAACTTCTTGGCTGTTTTATTTCATAAAAAGTCTTAGTAATAATACCTTTTGTAATCAGTTCCTTTAATTTTCATGCTCTTATTACCCACTCTGCTAAGCACAAACAACCTCTTAATTTAAGGGACCTTCACTTAATATTAAAGTTAATATTAATTTTTGACATTTTGTGCTTTAGAAATAGATACCTGTATTATATAAAATAAAAGCACAGACTCAAAGACATGGTTTGTACTGAAAAAAAAAAAAAAAAAAAAAAGGAACTTGGCATTCCTCCCATTTAAATTTCTCATATGACTCAAATCTTCTAAAGTTAGCTCTAACAATATTAGTATCACAGACGATAAACAGGCCCACAAATATTTATCTTGTACAACTCAGGGCACCTGAGCTATCTTTTCTAATCCTAAACTAAGCAGTTACTTCTTTGTGCAGGAGGGACAAAAAAAAACCTGACAGCTCCTCATCTCTCTCTTTCCTACTGTCCTATTGGGTAAAACATAAACTGCATGACTTGATTAAAAGGCCAATAATACTAATGGCCAAAAAGGAATATTGGCATTTTAACCAAATTATTCAGTGCAGTTACAAAAACAAAACATTCACCCTCCAATCCATCATCCCATTGAGAATGTTCTTCTATACATTCAATCTCCCTCTATGAGAAGAAAAGACACTTACAGAAAGTGGGAAGCAGAAGACTCACAGTGGGACAGACTTATAGGACTCGGGAAATGGAGGTAGAAAAGTAGAACTGATTAGTTCCCATTTCATTTCCTACAGAAATGAAAATTAGGGTTCTGGTCAAAAAAGGGCTGTAAATATAAGTTTAGGATGACCTTTCAACTCTCAGATGGAAATCATGATATCATTTGACATTAGGTAGAGGGTCAGAGTACATATGTATTATCAGAAATCAGCTAAAGGCTAACTCTAAGCTCGCCCAATATCAAAAAAGAACAAGATTCATTGAACTTATCTGTCTTTGAGAAAAAGCAATCCTAAGAACAGGAGCTGGCTCTTTTCTCTAGGACAGTGTAACTCAATTGTTAAATTAGTGTGTACACTTATGGCAAGAACTTGGACAATTTAGAATTGACTTACTATTTTATATTGATAATACTGTCATTAACAGAATCCCCAAATCTCTATATTAACTTGGAAGAGAAAACAATTTAATGAAATATAACATCAAATCCCAGAGTCAAAGGCCTTTCCAATCCAAAAATTTTTGCTGGCTGTTCAGTCAGAAAATAACCTAGAGTCTAAACAACATTCAAATGTTTAATGATTTGGGTTTTTAAGTTATTAATTGAAACTAATCTTTCCTTAGATCACCTTTATAACATACATAGGAACAAAAACAAAGTCTTAACTCTAGAAATATCAGATCCAGTTGATTCTTAAACCTGAGCATGACTCAAAATACATATTTTTAAAATGTGCAATCAGCGAAGCCTAGAACTCTGCCTAGATATTTTCTTTTAGGGTTATTATGTTTGAATATCAAAGATGACCTAAATATTTTGGTTTTCCAGCAATCTATCTGTAATCCTGGCAAAGGTTCCACCCAACCTGGTGGGGAATGTGGTTCTGTGGGTTAAGCCAAAGCTACAAAACAAGATTCACAAGAGCAGTGAACAACAAATCATATAGGACAAGGTAGAAGTTATTTGACTTACAGCAACTGCTTCCAGATGGAACCCATTTAAACACTGACTCAGGGAGCTCATCCAACAGACTAAAACAAAATAGAATAAGACACATTGAATTTGTTTTAAATCCAGTGATGCATTGTTTTTATTAGGAAACAAAACTAATTCTATATTGGTAGGTCACCAAAACCATGACTCTCAATGCTTCTTTTCACCCCTGTAATAGGTGGGAAGTATAAGTAGATATCTCTCCTTTCAAGGGAGATGCCTCTGCCTCCACTGACCAATTTGATATCAATCAGTTGATAACTAAAAAATGTAGCATTATATTATAAATGCTTTAATTTAAACTTTGTGCATGTAGAAATGCAGAAGTAGGGGTATCTGTCATGATTGTTTTCTTAAAAACAACATTAAAAATTCATAGGTGGATTAAGGTTGACCAAGATAGTGGTGTAAGAACCTCTAGGATGCTGTTCTGCCATAAAATGTTTGAACAACTAGCAAAAACTGGCAGAGCCATCTTCCTCAAAACTCTGGAAAAGAGTTAAGGAGTTGCAGTAACTGGGCAACTGCCAAATCAAGAAAATATAGCTTTAAAAACAGCAGAAGAAGCTCATGGCATACTTGCTAGCCCCTTCCCCACCTACTCCCTGGTGCAGTTTCCATTGTAGGACCCTGACTCTATACTGGAGGTAGCAAATTAAACCCTATGTGCATAGCGGGTGTTCATATATTAGTGACAATCTATGGAGTGGCATCCTGTAAGAATGAATCAGAAACTCGCCTCTAGTCCACACTCCTAGAACTTGCTCTGCAGAGAGAAGGAACTTGGGTACAGATATAGCAGTGAAAGAAAGAATCAAAGTGGCCTGGCTAAAGGAATACCAGCATTATGACATAAAATAGGGATAGCTGGGTGGGTGAGTGGGCGGGGTAGAAGAGGCATTCGATTTCCTGTAAATGAGGGGTTCTTACAGGCAGGAACGCAAGCCCAAGACAAGATGCAGGCTCAGAAAAGGACAGGACCTTGCACTTCACTTTGCCTTGGGCTGATTATCTTGATAGGAGGACTAAACTCTAAAGGAGAGCACCAGCTTGCAAGACTGTAAAATATATTATTACATTTGTTTGTTTTTGTTAGTTTCTGGCACTCAAGGAAATCTCTGTTATAACACTGGCTGGAGACACACTTGACAGCTCAGGGACTCAATCTAAGAGTTAACACATTAAAATATTGAAATGTGCAGTGTGTTACAAAGCTGACAAGGTAGATAAAAAGGAAATGATGGCCCATTCAAAGGAAAAAGATAAAAATTCAGCAACAACAACAAAGAATACAGACTTTGGACATACTGATCAAAGAATTTTTAAAAAATAATCTTCAATATGCTCAAGGAGATAAGGGAAATCACGGACAAAGAACTAAAGCGTATCAAGAAAATGATGAATGAACAAAATGAGACTCTCAATAAAGAGTAGACATTTTAAAAAGGAACCAAACAGAAATACTGGGGTTGAAGACCACAAAAAAACTGAAATGAAAAATTCCCTAGAAGGTTCCAGAAGGAAATTGGAGCTGGAAGAAGGAAGAATCAGTGACCTGGAAGGTAAAACAATTGAAATGATTCAAAGGAACAGAAAGAAAAAAGAATGAAAAAAAAGGGAACAAAGCCTACAAGACCTGTGGGGTTATGGTCAAGCATACCAATATATGCATTACGGGAGTCCCAGAAGGAGAAGAAACAAAGTGGCAGAAGGAATAGTCTAAGAAATAATGGCAGAAAACTCCCCAAATTTAGCAAAATACTTGAATATATACATTCAAGAAACCCAATGAACCTCAAATAGGATAAACTTGAAGAGAACCATATCCAGACACATAATAGTCAAACTGTTGAATGCCAAGGACAGAGAGTTCTGAAAGTTGTATGAGAAAAGCAACATGTTATGTACAAAGGAGCCCCAATAAGATTAGGTACAGATTTCTCATCAGAAACCATAGAGGCAAAAAGTGCTGAAAGAAAACAATTGCCAACCAAAAACTTTATATCCAGTGAGACTTTCAAAAATCTCATTTTTATCTTTCAAAAATGAGAGGAAGATTAAGACAGCCCCAGAAAAACAAAAGCTGAAAGAGTTCATCACCACTAGGCACTACAAGCACTACAAGCAATGCTAAAGGGAGTTCTTCACACTGAAAGGAAAGAACACTAGACAGTGGATCAAAGTGTCAGAAAGAAATAAAGACGTAGGGTAACGGTAACCATATGGGTAATTATAAATGCTAATACTATTGTATTATATTTTACTTCTTACAGGTTCTGAAATGCAAATGCATAAAAGTAATGACAAATGGCTTTGGACATACAGTATATAAAGATATATAATTTGTAACTACAACAAAAAGGTGGGGGTGGCAGGGTACAGGAACAGTATTTGCGTATGCTATTGAATTTTAAGTTGGTATCAAATTTAACATGATTATTATAGATTTGGGATGTTAAACTTAAATCCCATGCTAACCACAAAGAAAATATCTGAGAAAAATATACAGAAGGAAATAAGGAGGAACTCAAAATGGCACACTATGAATAATCAAATACATATAAAGGTAGGCATTCATGGAAGACTTGAGAGACAAAAAAAGGAAAAGATCAATATGGCAGAACAAAGTCCTGCAGTATCAGTATTACTTAAAATGTAAATGGATTAAACTCTCCAGTGAAAAGGCAGAGATTGGCAGAATGAATAAAAGATCATGACCCAACTATATCATGTTTCTACGACTCACCTTTAATTCAAAGATACTAGTAGGTTGAAAGAGAAAGGATGGAAAAAATATCTATCAAGCAAATAGTAATCAAAAGAGACCATTGGTGGCCTAATGTCAGATAAAATAGATTTTAAGCCAAAAACTGTTACAAGGGACAAAGAAGATCACTATATACTGACAGAGGGGTCAATTCAACAAGAAGATGTACTAATTATATATATATGTCTATATATATTTGTGTGTGTGTGTGTGTGTATGCATGTAGTGGCAGGGCCCCAAAATAGATGAAGCAAATATCAACAGATTTGAAGGAAGAAATAAACACTACTGTGTTAACATTCTGAGACTTCAACACATCTCATTAAATAATGGGTAAAACAACTAGACAGAAGGGCAATAAGGAAAGAGAAGACATGAACAATACCATATATGAACTGGACCTAACACACGCAATATATAGAACACTTCACTCAAAAGCAGCAGGATACACATTCTTCTCTAGTGCACGTGGGTCATACTCTAAGATAGACCATATATTAGGTCACAAAACAACTCTCAATAAACTTAAAAATAATGAAGTCATACAATGCATCTTTTCTGTCCACAAAGGAATAAAGCTAAAAATCAATGACACAGGAAGAACTGGAAAATTCACAAATGTGTGGAAATTAAATAACATAAACAACCAATAATAGGCCAAAGAAGAAATAAAAAAGAATATTAGGTAATATTTTGAGGTGAATGGCAATGAAAATGCAACATACTGAAACTATGGGGTACAGCAAAGGCAGTACTCAAAGGGAAATTTATAGCTCTAAATGCTTACATTAAAAAAAAAGAGAGAAAAGAAAAGAGTAGAGGTCTCTCATAAGAGACTTAATCTCACAATTGGAGGATCTAGGAAGAAAGAAAGATAAAAAGGAAACTAAACCCAAAGTGAGCAGATGGAAGGGAAAATAACAAAAATTGAAGTGGAGATAAATGAAATAGAAATTAAAAAATAGAGAATCAATGAAACCAAAAGTTGATTCTTTGAACAGATCCATAAAAATAAAAAATAAAAAACTTTTAACTAGACTGACAAATAAAAAAGGAGGGTACAAATAACTAAAATCAGAAATGAAAAGGGGGGCCAAAAATTAGCTAAATGAAATGAACTAATTCCAAGAAACTACTACACTGACTCAAGAGGCAACAGAATGGTAACAAAGTGATTTAATCAATCAAAAACATCCCAACAAAGAAAAGCCCAGGACCATTTAGCTTCACAGGGGATTTTTACCAAACATGCCAAGAAAACTCCAATTCTCTCAAACTCTTCCAAAAACCTGGAGAAGAGAGAACACTTCCTAACTCATTCTATGAAGCCAACATCACCCTCATATCAAAGCCAGATAAAGAAACCACAAGAAAAGTATAGACCAAATTCCCTTATGAATATGAACACCAAAATCCTCAACAAAACAAAAGCAAACTGAGTCTAATAGCACATTAAAAGACTTATACACCATGATTAAATGGAATTTATCCCAGGTATGCAAGGGTGGTTCAACATAAAAAAATCAATTAATGTAATATACCACCTTAACAGAAAAAGGAAGAAAATCACTTGATCCTCTCAATTGATACAGAAAAGGCATTTGACAAAATCCAGCACCCCTACTTGATAAAATCGCTTAAACTAGGAATAGAAGGATACTTCCTCAACATGATAAAGGGCATCTATGAGAAATTCACAACAAACATCATACTCAATGGTGAATGACTGCAAACATTTCCTCAGAAATAAAGACAAGGATACCCTCTGTCACCACTGTTACTCAACATTTTACTAGACATTAGCCAGAGCAATTACGTAAAAGAAAAAAATAAAAGGCATCTAAATTGGAAAAGAATAAGTAACACTTTCCCTATTTATATACAACATTATCCTATATATAGAAAATCCTGAAAAAATCCACTATGAAGCTACTAGAGCTAATTAATGTATTCAGCAAAGTGGTAGGTTAAAAGATCAGCATGCAAAAATCAGTAGTGTTTTTATACATTAATGAACAGTATGAAGAGGAAATCCAGGGAAAAAATTCATTTATAATAGTAACTAAAAGAATCAAATATTTAGGAATAAATTTAACCAAGGATGTAAAGGAGTTGCACATGGAAAATTACAAAACATTGATGAACAAAATAAAAAAAGACCTATTTAAATGGAAGGACATTCTGTGTCCATGGATTGGAAGACTGAATATTGTTACGATGTCAATTCTACCGAAAGCGAGTTACAGATTCAACACAATCCCAATTAAAATTCCAATATTGTTTTTTGCAGAAATGGAAAAGCAAATCATCAGATTTATATGGAAAGGTAAGGGGCCCGATTAGCCAAAACCATCTTGAAAAAGAACAAACTTGGAGCACAAACTCACACATCCCTATTTGAAAACATATTACAAAGTTACAAGAATCAAAAAAGTATGGTACTGGCTCAAGGACACACATATGGACTGACATAAATGCAGAACATACAAACCAATGGAAATGAATTGAGAGTTCAGAAATAAACCCTCAGATCTATGGTCAAATGATTTATTTTATTTTTTTAATGGAAAGCAGGATTTATTTTTCTATCAAATCTCTAATCCGTGTTCCAGCCAACAGATGAAGGATAAATCAAGCTCCACATAGAGAATCTTGATAAGAACAATTTTATCTTTCTACAGAGAAAAAAAAAGTTTTCTTGCTTTTGTTTTCTTTCCCTTTTTTCTTCTTTCTCTCTTAAAAGTTTCTAAGCATCTGGGAACAGATGAAAAAATTCACATACTGAATGGGTCTGTATGTTTGCTTCTTATAGGTATTTAAAGGTTCCCTCCCTGCTGCCATGACTACCCAGATGAGACACGGAATAGGTCTGTGGCTGCACAAACTGTCCTATCTCCATGTTATCCCATAGTTTGATAACTGAGGACTACGGCATGATTTCAATTTATAATGCCCTAAGGACAGGTAAACAGATCTGTATTAAATTCTCAAACTTTATTGAGCACCTACTATTTGATGGACACAAGGCTGGGCACTGGGCAGTGACTATCCTGGTTCTGAGTAACCTAAACGATGCTGTAGAGGGGATTTCCTTCCCCAGGGGCAGGAGGATGTTTGCCAGGTACCTGGGGCAGATAAGGAACTTGGGCTCTAGAACACAGGCTGTGCTCTCTTCTGACAGGCACTGTCAGGTAAGAACTGAGTACAGTTTCTAAACAGCTGTGGAATTTGCTCCACAATCCATGTAGTGATGTGTCTCCAAGGAGCTCTGGGTCATACGGCCAATGTATGAAATCTTCACTGGAGTTTGCATGAAGATCACTATGTTGCACTAGGATTTCAGGGAACGTGCATAAGAAGTACACATAGGGGAATGGTTCTCCCATCTCAGCCTTCACGATAAATTTCACCAGTCAGTTGCTCTGAGGCAGAATGAGGGAGACATTACTTGTCATATATGTGCCAACCATGGTGTTCATTATTGAACCTATCTAGACAGGCTGGTCACTGCCACCGAGTAGAAGTTGGAGTTCCCGATTTTCAGGGTGGCCATGATGCTGAAGATTATAAGGGAGTCTTTCTGATTAAACATGATGTTCACTACTTTGATGCCATCATCATCCACAAGGACTGAGTGTGGAAACAGGAAGAAAACCACCAAACCAGATGCCAGGAGACAGAGCAGGATGGACAAGAAGACATACTGCTTCATTCTCTGAGGGTACAATCTCTGATCACTGTGTGGGATCAAAGCCATTTACTTGCTCTGTTGGTATGTAGCCAGTGCCTTGGCATGTGAGACAGGTGATGCTGTCTCGTCCTGTGAACACCACATGAGAACTGAGCAATGGCTTCTTCCTGCTCTCGTTCAGCCCACAAATCCTCCGTCATCTTCTTTCTTCCGCTTGCAGGAAGAGCGGCCAGCAGAGGAAGAATGCTGGGACCCCATGCCTGTGACGTGACACCTGTATCATGACCTGGATTCAGCCTGCGTACCTGCTGCCTACTTCCTTGGAGAGTCTCGACCTCAGTGCCAGTCAAATGATTTTTGACAAGGGTACCAAGTCCACTTAATAGGGAAAGAATAGTCTCTTCAACAAATGGTGTTGGGAAAACTGGATATTCATATACCAAGGAATGACAGTGGACCCTTATAAGACAACATATAGAACAATTAACTTAAAATGAATCAAACACCTAAATATAAGAACAAAAACTATAAAACTCCTATAAGAAAATATAGGGAAGAATCTTCAGGACCTTGTTAGGCAATGGTTTCTTAGATTTACACTGAAAGCACCAGCAACAAAAGATACAATAGATAACAGTGACTACATCAAAATTAAAAACTTTTGTGCATACAAAGACTTCATCATGAAAGTTAAAAAGACAACCTACAGAATGGAGGAAAATATTTGGAAACCACATATCCAAAAAAGGTTTAATATTCAGACTATATAAAGAAATCCTAACACTCAAGAAGAAAAAGACACAACCCTATTTTAAAAATGGGCAAAAGACTTGAATAGACATTTCTCCAAAGAAGATATACAAATGGCCAATAAGCACATAAAAGATACTCAGCATTCATTAACCATTAGGGAAATGCAAATCAAAAACCACAACTGGATATCATTTCATATCCACCAGAATGGTCACTATTAAATAAAAGGAAAATAATGAGTGTTGGAAAGGATATGGAGAAATAGGGCCACTCGTTCATTCTTAGTAGGACTATAAAATGAAAGACACTTTGCCAATTCCTCAGAAAGTTAAGTATAGAAATACCATATGACGGGGCAGTCACATGTCTAGGTATACACCCAAAAGAATTGAAAGCATGGACTCAAACAGATATTTGCACACTGATGGTCATAGTAAAATAAGCCAGACACAAAAGGACAAATAATGTATGATCTCACTGATATGAAATAGAATAAGCCATTTCACTGAGTCAGAAACTAGAATACAGGTTACGAGTGATAGAAAAGTTTTGGTAATGGAAGGCAATGATGGTAGCACAACATTGTGACTATAATTAAAACCACTGAAGTACATATTTGAATGTGGTTGAAAGAGGAAATTTTACATTATATATAAGTTACTAGAATAAAAATTGAAAAAAAAAAAGAAAACCTATAAGATTGTACAACATAAACAGTGAACTCTAATGTGAAGGATGGCTATAGTTAATAGTATAATTATAACATTGCTTCATCAATCGTAAAATAGGTACCACACTAATGTAAAGTGTTAATATTAGGGAAACTGCCTGTGTGGTGGTGGGGACAGTATATGGAAACTGCATTTTGTGCATGATTTTTGTGTAAACCCACAACTTCTCTAATTTTTAAAGAAAAAGCTTATTAGGATAAATAAATCTGAACGATGGTATTTTTAAAAGATCATAAAATAGATAAAATCATATTAAATAAAAAATTAGCTAAAATACACAAGATTTGGAATAAGAAAGGAACACAACTTCAAACCCAAAAAGATTTAAAAAGCAAATGTACTTATCTGGCAAGAAGTTTGATAGTGAAGGAAATGGAAGGTTCATTAACAAAATAAAGAGACTGAAAATTTGAACAGACTAATTTCCCAGTGAGACATTAAAAGGAAAAAAATCCCCAGTGTCAATTCATGACAGAATTTTCCCTAACCTTTAAGGAAGAGATCATTGCAATGTTATTTGAATTAACTATCCAATTGCTAAGTATAACATGTCTTCAGATAAGATGTCAAAACTTTTGCTTCATAAATAAAGTGAAACTAAAGATTAAAAAAAAATCATAGGAGAAAACTTATATTTGGATTTTCAGGATATTTATACTCAGGTACTACCACTGGCGAGAGCCTGATTATTTAATTATTGAAATTGGTGGTGTTCTATACCACTCTATAAGCGGGTTAACAAAATATATCCAAAAGCAAAACAAAACAGAAACACTTTATAGTGTTTTAGACTGAACTGGTGAAACTTTAAAGGTGCTTCAGGCACAAATATATAAACATTCAACTAAAATTATTGATGTTTGATTCACAAACTCAGGCACATATAGAACTGCAATAATAAATGTATCAATCTATTATCACTCTATCTCAGGAAAATAAAGGGCATATAGGAAATATAGTATTGTGAATAAATATACAAACATAACCTTATGGGGAAATTTAGTGTTATGCCTTCTATAACAAGTTGAATAAATTATTATTATATATTATAAGAACTTTGAAAATTTCTACAGTTTATCTGAAATATGAATTTTATATTATGAAATTAGCTTTACTAGTCTATATGTTTAGATTATCAATCAAGTCAAAATGAAGATGCTAACATTTTTAAGAGTTCTCAAAATGTAAATGGAGGTTATGCTTGATTTACTAGAATTATTTTTATTTTATATGTTGTAAAATAACCATGTAAAATAAAGGAATATAATAATAGTATAAAGGAAAATATTATAAAGGAATAATCATTTTAATATGATTATTGTACTCAAGCATACATAGATCCATTCACTGTAGGTATCCATACATGTACACTGATAATAGACTAAAACAAATTATATATGGTAAACCTTTTAAAAAGGAAAACATACATGTAATTATTTGAATTATAATGCTAGTCTTCTAAATAAAACATAAAACTAAATAAAATACAAATTAGGTAAGCTAAGTTGAAAAACTGGATACCAAGACTATTTATATATGCCCACTGCTATGCATTGAGTTGACTCCTATTCTGAGAAATGTCAGGTATGTGAGAATTAATATGGACACATCAATCACTACAGTAAAATAACTCATTAGATAGTATTAATATTGACTTATAAATATGTTAGTTTTGGTTAAGGCACTAGAATGATCAAGATTCCAGGTGGAGACATATTACATATATGTCAATATTCACAATGTAATCTGTATTATATTGAATCTGCAGCCTAAGCTTTCTCTCAATTGAAAACTGATGCCACATTGAATTTGAAGACTGATTTCTATAGATCAGTTATCCCCTTTGAACACTTTTGTTGTGACTTGCCCTATTTAAAACTTAACTGCCTTTTCCAATTGTGATATTATAATTGTGGAGGACCACTGTTGAACATATCTTGGTGTATATAACGAAAGACTGGATAGTCCATATTCATACAATTGAGTTTTTTTTAGGCCTGACCAGTGAGAGAATAATAAAACAGTAACACACACTGTTCACAGTCTGACTTAATTCTCATGCTAACAGATTCTAGGAGATAAAAACTGAATGTGGAATATTAAAAATGTTTATGTGTCTGCAAGATTATCTCTTACATAAATATTTCAAGTAAAAGTTTTGTTTGTTTCTACCTCAAAAAACAAAACGTACTCTCTCCAAGACACAGAATTAAGAAAGAGGTATGTTGCTCTTGAAAAACTAAGCCCTATTTGTCCCATTTCACATTGTTGCTTTGCACAGTTAAGAGTCATACTAAGGGAAGCGGCTGTGGCTCAATCAGTGGGGCTCCCGTTTATCATATGGGAGGCCCCGGGTTCGGTTCCCGGGGCCTCCTGGTGAAGGCAAGCCCGCCCGCACGGCGTGGTTAGCTGACCCAGAGAGCACAAGAAGCAAGGAGGGGATAAATGAATAAATAAATAAAATCTTTAAAAAAAAAAAAGAGTCATACCAAGCTCAGACTACCTCTATATAATTGTACAATGCTAATTTAAAAATATTCTTCCATGAAAATACTACTGCCTACTATCAAAGCTTTTGAAAACACTATGTATAGGAATAAACATTTCACTTTATATTTTGCATTGTAACTCATGTACACATGATTTTATAGGTGTTATTTTAATGGATTTTATGTCTTTTAGCTGATTTTGGTTGTGTGTGTGTGTTTAGCACTATTTTTTAAATTAAGGAAATTTGCTTTGGTTTTCATGTTGGATGAATGGCAATTTTCTCTGGGATATCGGCTTCCTTTAATGTATCCCTTCAGATCTGTTTCAGTAAGTGATGGAGTACATGAAAATTGGTACTTTGTTTTAGCAGTCTGGACAGCCACAGGGTCCTTCAGGTTCCATTCCCAGGGCAGTTTCCCACAAAACCACCGCAGCATGCAGTAGCCAAGGATTTCAAGGTCACTCCGTCTGGACAGAGCTGTAAGAGTAAGCATTAAGAGAGAAAGATGAGGGATATGGAAGTTCTTGAGAAATAGAGTAATCTTTGAGCGAACTACTGATGATGAAATATGAAAAAGCCAAATGGGCAAAGTGTTTTGTTTGTTCAGCTGGAGTAAAACTTAAAATGCCGAGGCATTTGGCCCCAGTCCACAGACAGGCAGTGACTTGTTGCTGTTGAAAGTAAGGGTCAGTTTCCTCACCTCCTCCAACTTCATCCTTCCTTAGTCTGGCCTGTCACATGAACTTGATCCCCATGGCCTCTGACATGATCCAGACAACCCATAGCCCAGCACCAACACTTTCTCAAAGAGCCAAGCAGTAAAACAAAGAAATAAATGTCTGCAGCTAAATTGCTAACATATGTTCCAGGAAGTCCATGGGGTCTGCACTGGTCATGCAGAGACCCTTTGAGTACAGACTAAACATTGATGGCCTTTCCTGTTCTACTCACACTAGTAGCAAATGAAGTTGGAAGAATATGACAAAACTGCCATCTAGTGTACAGTATTAAAAAAACAGATGTCTTAAGATTTTTCAATTCCATGAAAGTACAAGATAAAATATACCTACTGTTTGGGTACACAGTAAATTATGCAGATATTGTGTTTAGATATAAGCATATATTTTGGTCCCATATCTTAAACACAAAATATAAAGATGAAGCCATGGTATGTGTGTGAAGAGCAATGTGGGGGAATAGGGAATAGGTTTTGAAGTCAAGCAAATAGAGGCTTTTGAGATTTAATATAAGATGTTTTTTCATTAAGAAAAATACAGTAAGAGAATAACATTTTTAGGCTACTGTAAATACCATTTATTTAAACTAATAAATGCCAGCAAACTAATTTCATCATAATTTTATGTTTTTTAAAGTGCCTTGTTTCAGAGTATGGATAATGAAAACTAAGAAACATGCAAAATATAAATGATACTTATTAACAGTTCACTTAATAATTAAAACATTGACAAATATCCATAAAATAAACTCACTATTTTTATAACCATTCCAAATTGTTATAAAACAATGGGCTGGTATTTGTATTTCTACCGTTACTTGCATGCATGTTCATCTGAATAGGGATATATAATCTCTTAAATGCCAATATGCGGCTATTAAATCTACTGTAAACAGGTATCCTATTTTATTATTTTTCATTAAATAAACTCTGAAAAGTCACTCAGTATACTTAGATTTTAATTTTAAAAGTCATCTACTAAGAGCAATGCTGCCAACACATCATAACTACTTTTGGTTACCACACATAGGTTATTATAAAAGCAGAAGGCAAGATTAGCTCTGCACATACTCTATCTTAACTGCTATTAGAGTATTGGATTATTAAAGGTCCTTCAATCTAGCAGAATGCTATAGTCCCATGGGTGCCATTTACTTTCTGCACAAGCTCCAACAAGGTCCTAATGCAAAACTTGGCTCTCATATTAAAATAAAAACACAATCTCTACCACACTGTTCTGTAGCAATTTCTTCAGTAATAAATCTCCCATTAATAATGGAATGGTTCCATTTGTACAGATGTGTTCACAAGTCCCTTTTCCATTATGGCAATTCCTGATTACCACCACTTAAAAAAAATTCACATCCTCTAATTTTCAAAAAAATTCTGGCACCTATTTAGATGACATAGGCTACACACAAGAGGCCCTTTGAGGAAAAACAATCAGAATTAAAATGGAAAGAACATTCCCAGCCATTTCCCCCCACTTCCCAACTGAGGGATTAATTGATATGAAGCTGTAAGTAATGACAAGTCATTTAAATTTCTGAAGCCAATCTTCCATAAACTGGTCTTCATTTGAAATAGCCCTTTGAGAGTTTACTTTACTTCATGACTATAGTTTGGTCTTACCTAATTAAAATACATTATCACCTTTTCAATCTTTTACTTATTTATTTATTTATTTTTGCTGCACATATACATTAATAACCATGGTGAGGTAAACATTTTTACCACTTTTTTCCACTAAATTCTACAAAATAAATGTAAAGTTGAAAAAAAAAATCCTATAGTCACCCTTTCCAACCATTAAATAGTGAGATACAAGTGTTAAAATGTTCCTGAGTACATACCTCGCACTAGAATTCCCTCCAAGAGAAACAAATATGAAAGTTTGACTTGTTTTAGTAAAGTCTTTAATTGCTTTAAAGTCTTTTAAACTAAACGACTTTAGTTTAACTAATCCGATAATTATCTCTTCTATCTACTGTACACAGAAAAATAATTTTAATACTAGTTAAATTAAAAAACAAAAATTCTAGATGACAATATTAGAATATATATGTGTGTATATAATTATCACAAAGAATATATCATAGTTGAAAAGGACTATTAATATCTAAATATGAAAAAGTATATATTTTTAATTTAAAAGTTGCTTTTTACAAGATACAATTTTCAAATTCATTTTAAAACATGCTAAATGAAGTAGTAAATGGGAAAAGCCCTGGACTGGGAATCCATAGATTAGAGATCCAATTGAAGCCCTGCCACTAGCTATCTCATCTCTGAAAAATCAATGATACTGGGCAATATAGTTCTTTTTAACGCATTTTCACTCATTATGGATGGTTTTATTTCTCTTTGAAGCATACACTGTATATTTTATTGTAAAAATAAGGGTCTTCAATTGCATTTGGTAGTTAATATAATCATTAACATTATGTTTTCATAGAGATTGCCTAAAAAATCAAACTTTTACTTATGGAAATATTGCTTAGAAATGTAGCAAGATTTAGTTATTAGTAAGATTTTTCCACTGAGGTCCCAAAGCTAATTTCTAAATATTATCTAGCATCTAATTTCTATTTTGCTTATTAATATGGAGCAATATAAATGACTCATTTCATATGGTGCTCTCAGTGGTTCAACATTTCAAAATTTATTAGGTATTGCAAAGAGTAAAAACAACAACAACAACAAAAACAAAAACATAGGCACAGATGGGGACTTGAATTCTATTTCACTAGAAAGCAGATTCCAGGGACAGGTGACACAACTAGAATACAAAATTAAAATACAAACAATTGCTATGATTTGTGGAGCTGCTACTATCCTAGGCACTCTACCTGCTTTTATATTATCTCACTTAATCATCCCAACAACCATTGAAGGTAGGTATTATTAACTCTGTCCACAAATAAGAAAATATAGGTTCAGAGAGGCTACATAACTTCGACAATATCACAGAGCAAAAACTGACAGAGCTCAGCATTGAAACCCAGTCTGTCAGAATCCAAAGCTATGCTCAATCTAATAATTATTTGCTGCCAGCATTACTATTCAAACAATATTACATAGACTACTTCTACAATTAGGCAAGTGTCTGAAGCAGACATTTTAACTTAAAACACAAAAAGACATACTGACACAAAGACAGTTATTTTGGCAAAGAATGAATAAGCAGCAGATTCTCAGTTCTAAGCTGCATCCCTAAAATTTTTTTATGCAACTATACTTTCATGAAAATATTTCTTTCAAATTACTTCATTCTGATGAAGATGGATCTTTTGTTAAAACAGTTATTTGTAAAGTGTTAAGTGGTCCATCTAAGCTGGTATGAGAACAACAGAGAAGTTACCTTGGAGGATTGGTCCTTATTTTAAATACAAATTGGAATAAATTTATCTGGGTCCAATTCAGCAAATGGAATGAAAGGGGAATTGGGAGAAAAAAGAAAACTGCAAGTGTAAATCTCGAGATAGATCTGATTATTCACCTAAAGTGTTTTCTATTTAATTTTATTTTTTATATAGACCAACATTAGAAGGATGAAGAAAGAGAGGGTTTGGTAGGAAATAATATAGTGGACTGGAAAACTTTTGCCTCAGGCATACAGGGCTTAAATGTCCAATATATTAATTTATGTCCTCAGAAATGACAGTAAGAAATCAGAAAGCATCTGAATAGGATGCTCACTGATGATGTGAAGTTCTATCTGCAGAACAAATTTAAAGTTTATTCTTAGTTTTCCGAGTGACCTATATAATTCAGTATTTTGTCAATATGGATGTGTAAAGAGCTGGACTATTTTATGGGACCTCAATTTACTCAATTCCAAAAAGGATTAGGAAAATAGAATGCAAAGTGTCATATTTTAAGTAAAATATTAAACCCAGGCCTTGTCTATTTTTTCTGCACCTTTGAAATTCTACTCTTGTGTGAAAATTAGAGAAAGTTATTCAACAGAACAAAGCTATCTTACATTTTGGCCAATAAGTATTCTTTACCCATCCAAATAGTTCAATGAAAAAGCCATGACATGTATCAGGACTTTAAAAGTCATGTCAAATATAAAATTGGGTATAGGTCATATAGAAGGAATACTGTCTTCATAATTATTTATGTCTACATGAACCAAGGACTTTTTATAGTAGTCAAATTTACCTAAAAGAAGAAATAAATGGTGTGTTTTTCTGACTAGTAACAAATCCAACCAAGCATATCAATAATTTGTTGGTTTACCTTACTACCTTACCATACTTGGAAAATGGGTTCCTTTTTTTTGAATTATTGCTTAAGAAGCTAAGTCTTGTACAAATCATGTCATTTTCCCAAGTTTGGTAACATAAAAATATATTCTCAGTTTACATCATAAATATTTTGTAAACTGGGGTTACTAGACTAGAGTGAAATGAAACCATGCAAGAGATAATGTAAGATTTGGATTTTGTACACCATAGCAATTGGCAAAAATATAAAAGTATGTATTATACTTCTTTTTTTGATACTAAACAAATGGGCATTTAAAATGCAATTTAGAGATCATATTTTATGGTCATCAATGATGCCAAATTAAAATAGGTATTATACATTCAATACACAGGTCTGAAGTATTTAAAAAAGTTCAATATGTTAAATGCAGTATATCTCTAGAGAAATTAGGTATTGACTGCATGCCTCAGTGAGTAGAAAAATCTACAAAAATCCATACCACACATTGATCCAAGTATTACTTTTAACATTAGTAAGAATGTAACAAATATTAAAATAGTATATTTTAAATTCTCTTCAATTATCAGGCAACAAGCCAAAAATGTGTCAATACATGCTAGTTTTTATGAGAAATAAAAAAATTAAATATAGAAGAAATAAACCCAACATATATTACTCTAATTTTACACTAAATGAAGCACTTCAGCCACTTAGAAAATATCTTTAAGACACACAAGAGAATTGAGTTTAGAAGAATAACTTCAATTTTTTAAAAAAACATACAGAGATAGAAACAGATGTGTGATAATTCCAGTAGTAAGTATCTAGATCAATCTATCTATATCAATCTCTATGTATATTTTTTGGTTTGTAATAACATCTATGCAAAGTTTTTAGTTTTTAATAACAAATGCCAATAGCCAAAATGATTTTTTCTTTCTTTCCCTCTCAACACCTCTCTCTTACACACAGGTTGAACTAGAAGATGCTTAGGTGAAATGGTTGATTGAGAACTTCATTATAAAACCTAGTTAATCCACAGAAAAATGAAATTTAGCTTTAGTTTATGAATAACTACTACAAAAAATAGCAGAAACCAGATGGTCTAATCAGTCTCAGTTGAGAGGCTAACTCATAAGTCAGTTTTACATTGGATCCTGAACATATTCTTTGGCCTGACCAGACATGGTATATCTGACAAAGAACACATACTTAGACGACAAGAGACTGTATGTCCTAGTGATAACTTTGCTCTGTATGCTTTCCTTTGCATTATCTTTCTCAGTATTTATATGATCTCTTAGCTGGACTGGTAGAAAAGATGTTTCTGAGATTAAACTATGTAGTGACTGTACTGAAAGTAAACATATACATATTTATGATTTTGACCTTCTGCATTTATCTATAGGATTTATGGCCCTGTTTATTCTGGTTTCTAGGTATGGTTAAATGATTACTTCATTTCTAATGAAATCCTAAATTGAAATGTTTTATATTGGAAAATTCAATGTGAAACATTAGGAATGAACAGTATTCAAACATTTGAGAATATCAGACCTTCCATTTTATGTATCAAACTAAAGTTGCTTATTAAATTTTCAGCATATATATGCATATGTGTGTATATATGTGTATATGAGTATGTAGACATGTGTATGTATGTATGTGTGCATGTATATATATATATATATATATATATATATATATATGGGTGTGTTTGTATATGTGCTTGTGTATATATATATATTCCTAGAAGTTTGGCGTAAATCTTATTTTAAATGCATTACAGGAGTATTCCTATTTTATAGGAACCCAATGTGAAAACTATGATAAAAATGAATATTCACTCCACCATATAACTTTTCAGCAAATACTAAAAATATTTATGTAGGCTATCCCTGAATAGTCTTCTCAGCAAGATTATATCATCTTTCTATGATGAATCTTTGTTCAGTCTTTTCCCCAAAAACCTAGCATAGTGAAATTTACCTAACTCAGCAATATGTTGTAGCAGTCGGGGGAAAAAAAAATTAAATGGACTACGAAAAACAATTTGCTCAAATCTTTCATGAAGATATAGCAATGAAAATGAAGACCTACAATGGGATAACTGAAGAGGACTTTACCACAGTGTAAACACTGATCAAGTCAACATGTAAACAAATTCTACTTTCCTTTTCTACAGTGTCAATAATTTCTTAGCTATTTTAATAGCCAAAATCAGACTGTAATAGTGTTAGAGACATCAGTTGAAGTAAGTGATCCAACCATAAGTTAGTTTTATTATTAACATAACCAGACCAATGCTTAAGAATCTGTATGATGAATTTCTAGTTTTACCACTATCAGAAGAGTACTCTCAGGTTTTGGAAAATTCTATTAAACAAATAATAGAATGAAATTTCCCGAAAGTCAACTGTAAACAGGAAAGTACACTATCATGGAGAATTTAGTTCTTAGGTTTTAATTTAATTAATGCCAAGTATCATTTATATTATTAAATTATCATTGATAAGATTCATTAGCAATGTAAATGGCAAAAAATTACACAATATTACTAAATTTTGTGGTGATTATTACTTTTCTAACCAAACTCAACTTGAAAAATCTAGTAGTTTCTTTCATGCTTATCAGGAGTATAAAGCTAATTTCAACTTCAGAAAATTTAACTTATAAGTCTTTCTGAAAGGAAGAAGATTAACAATAGACAGACTTGTCTCACTTTTTCATTGGCCTACCTAACTAGTGTGGGTTTTAATTGCTCTGGAAAATGATCAAGACCTTCTACATTACATGGTCAATGGTCCTTTTAATAGAAAAGGCAATAATATACCATTGTTTGCGCCAACTAAAACTCGTTAGAAAGAATCGGTTTAGGGTAACAGTTCAACAGACATTAACAAGTGCAAATGTCTAATTGCCTTTTAGTGAAAATGTGGTCCTTCCAAAGCTGCTTAAAAAAAAAAATCTTTGTTCCGTTTAGCATATTTGAAATTAGTTTATAAACAAATTTCACAAAGAATATAATTTTGAAAGCAAAAGTTTTTCAATAATCACCATTTTTTTCACTAGCATAACATTAGAATTGACTTTTTGTCTTGCTGACAGAGCAACTAAGAAAGTACAGTTGCATTGACCATATTGATTGTGAACAAAGCAACCATCAGTGGGACTCTGTGCCATATATTTTCAATATTGACCTCCTACTTCCTTTTCCATGGCTTTCTGGGTCGGCTATTGGATTTGGACTGCAGTGTAATAAACAGCTAAGGTTTAATTAATGGTAAATGAATACAAGACATAGGTTATGACTTTAACTAATTAGGGAATTGTTGAATTAAGTCTGCCTTGGAATGCAAGGCAGTGCAATCAATATCCAATAAAAGGACTATGTATGTAATTTACCTGCAAATGTGTTTCCAATACCATCAAAGTGAGTTTAAATAAGTAAGATATATGAAAGGCAACTAGGAGAGATTTCCACAAGTTAACACTTTAGAGTTTCAGAAAAAATTTCCTTATTGTTGAGAAATGATATCTTCTAATACTCTGATGAGAACTCAATGAAAACCAAGAATAATTTTTTATCTGTGTACTTTTGCCAAATTTGTTGAAATTCACTACAGCATAAAAATTCAAAGTTTGCTGACCTGCAAGTTTACCTATACAAATTAGTAATTTCCTGGCCAAGATGAGCATCAAGTTTTGTTTACTTTACACCCTTTTTGCTTCCTTCTCACTTACCATAGTTTATATCTCCTTCCACTGTTAGAAATATTCATTGGCATAAGAGGAATTCACTATTTTTGATAAAAATCTCACCAATACTCTCACTCTTCAAACTGACTATGCAAAGGTCATTTCATGCAGCCTTATTACTCTTCTCTCATCATTCTTCTGAAATAAAAATTAAGTAAAAGAAAAAAAGAAACTCACCTACTCCCTTGTGGGCATCCAAGCTGGTAAACTCTATTGTCCCATTATGGCCTCTTCTAGGATTTTCTTGATACTGTTTGTGGTTCCCATAGGGACAATATCTGTAGGAAAGTCCATAATCTGCAAGATAAACCTGGAAGACATGAACAGACAAATGCATAATGCTTTTGTCCTCTGAAAATATAACCTTTTTAATTAGGTCTTAAGAAACTGGTAAGGTAAGGACAACCACAGATCTGCATTTTATTAAACCAAATGGTGCCCTAGGATAAAATATATACAACTGGGGGTCATAACAACTAACCTTCCCCTTACTTCATCATCGGTATATCTTGTTTCTGAGTTGACTTAGATTTTCAGTCTTTTTATTTTGCTCCTAAGTTCCCTTCCCTCCAGGTGGGCATCTAGACATCATAAACCACAATCTGTCTTTTTATCTATATTCACACAGCTTATAAGACTCTGCTTTTTCTTGTAACCCCTTCCTGCAACATAAAACTGTTTCAAGCAGAAAGGGGAGATGAAAGCAAATATTCTAAAAACATAAACCTGATGTTATATCAGTCTCCATTAACAGGAAATATAAAAATAGTGAATAGACTGAGAAAAGCAATGACTTAAAAAAAAAAAAAAAAGACAAAACCCACCATCATAGTGTCTGTATTTAAGAATGGATCATCAATGCACGACTTTTGGCCTTTCAGACCAATCCATATCATCACTGTTATCTTTGTAAGGCAGTCAGAATTGCAAGCAGGATCTCCAAACAGAATATAGATTGTTAAAAGTCAGAAAGCAACTTAAGTGGATTTTTCTCAGAATAGTTTTGGAAAGAGGAAGAAGGGAGGAAGAGGAGTTTTACAGATACAGTGTACACTGAATGGAGAACTGTTTTGACTAGACATTTATTCTGACGTGCAATCATGAACTATATGTTACCATGCCCGCCCTCTACCTCCATCCCAAAGGAAAGCAGTTTCAACCTTTAAAAAGTATTGTTTAGCAAATTTTTTATTTAAAATTTAGGGATTTAAGCAACATTTCATGAAGTAGCTTCATGATGATAGGGTACTGCAATATAACCTGTATTTTATAATTTAGTATCTATTTAAAAACTTAGTATATGAATTTTAGTTTAAGTTTTTTTTTTTAATTTTTAATTTTAGGATAGCCTAAAATGGAGATATTTTGAATCTCAAAGTATAAACAGCACAGGGGTTTTTTAATTTGTTGGAGAACATAGCTTGCTAGTTTCTGAAAATATGAAGTTTTTTTTCTTTATCACAAAATGGTGTTTCTCAACATGGCCTCAGGGGTAACTGATCTCTCTGTCCTAGGTAACTAATCTTCAAGATCAGATGAATAGCCAGTACCTTATTCTCACTGCTTCTGATGCATTTTTGTCTTCATTTATTTTGAGAATTTTAATAGATGGACTTTGCTTTGCAAAGTAAATACCCCAAAATATGCATATTAATGATAATTCTATAAACTAAACCATATTTTAAATACATCAGAGCAGTGTGATATTTTAAAATAGAGCTACCAACAAGCTTTTCTGTAGTCAACAGCCAAAATATAAGACCTAAAATTTACGGAATGTCTACAATGTACTAGGTAGTGTGCCAAGTACTTTGTATTCATTGGCCCATATCATCCTCACAGAACTCTTACGAGGTAGGTACCATTATCTCTGTTTTACTTCTAAGGAAACTGAAACTTAGGGAGGTTAAGTGATGTGTGGAGTAAAAGTGAGTCAGTACTCTATCACAGTGCTGACTCTAGAGCCTTTACTTTCAATCACTAATTTATGGGCCTCAGTGTTAAACTGGGTGCTCGAAGTTTGAAGGGCACCGCTGGGTTTTTGTTTAATATAAGACATGAAGCTAACAAGTGAGTTTTTAAGACACACATTAACTGTTTGATGACTCTACACCAAAGGATTTTTCAGTCCTAAAAGTTATTTTAAAAAATGCATGGTTGCAGCCTTAAGAAACATGTACTCTAAGAAAGAAATCACCATTTATCAAGCAATAATACTAGGTATTAGCCAACCAACCAGATATGCTCTTTGTGGTCTTAATAGAGAGTTAAGGGTAGGATTCAAATAGTCATGGAAGGCTACTGAACAAAATAGTCAAGAAGCCAGAAGTTAAGAATCTTCTAGCAAAATGAACAACTATTCATCTTCTTCCCATGTTGGGGATTGAATCATGTCCCTCACAAAACGCATGTTCAGTTCCCAACCTCTGGTCTTGTGAGTATAAACCCATGTTTAAATAGGCCCGTTGAAGATGTTATAGTTAAGGTGTGCCCAAACAGAATGAGGGTGGGCCTTCATCCAATAAAGCTGAAGTCCTTATCAATAAAGGAAATTAGACACGGAAAGGAAACCACGGGAGATGCAAGAAGCTGGAAGTCAACAGAATCCAGAAAAGAAAGAAGATGTTGCCATGTGCACTGCCAGGTGATAGAAAAGCTAAGGGCCAAAATCATGCAGCCAGCCTCAGATTGCCAGTCTTCAGGAAGAAAGCATCGCCTTGCTGATACCTCAATTTGGGACTTCTTCTAGCCTCACAACAGTGAGCCAATAAATTCTGGCTGCTTAAGCCAACCCAATGTGTGGTATTTGTTTTAGCAGCCAGGGAACAAATATACCACATATACAACTTTTTCTTTTTTCCCCAGTTTAGATTTTTATCTATTAGTTTAGCATATTTATTTATTTATTATAAATTCTATAAGAATCAGACAAGACAAATTCTTTAAAATTTTCATTAAAGTTTTACCAACCACCTGTCAGTATATTAAAAAATATATAGATTTGGGGCAATACTGAAAAAAATCTAGGAGCGACTGTGTTTGTCAATAGAGATTTGATATAAGAGGAAATGAAATTAATACTTTCTCCAAAGTAATCAAAATGGTGGCAAATTGATTTGACTAAAATTCAGTCAAAGTGAGAGTTTCCACTAATATAACTGAATAGTGGTAGGCAAATCTACTATTTTGTTAGAACAATTCAAGGGGGAAAAAAAGGGCATGGAAATGTCAAACAAGGTAAGAAAGTGGGGGAAAAGAACTAACATCTACAGAGGTCCTATTATATGATAATCATGGAGAAACTATCTTTCACAAATTATGTCATTAAATCCAGGCAACCATCTATACAGGTAGCACTGGTCTCATTTTACATATAAGGAAGCTGAACATCCCAATAGTTACAAACAAGCAAGCTAGTGAAGAATGGAAGGAAGATTGAAACCCAGGCCAATCTGAATTCAAAGTCCATTGTTTCTCTCATTTTGAAATACAACATAGAATTTGGGGTTCTGTCCATTTTGGAAACTTTGTAAAAGTCAAAAATAGGTTTGGGAAAGCAGATGTGGCTCAAGCAATTGGGCTCCCATCTACCATATGAGGTCCAGGGTTTGATTCCTGGGGCCTCCTGGTGAAAAGCAAGCAAGCTGGCCTGAATGGAGAGCTGGCCCGCATGAAGTGCTGGCCCATGCGGAGAGCTGGCACAGCAAGATGACGCAACAAAAAGAGACACAGAAGAGAGACAATAAGAGATGCAGCAGACCAGGGAGCTGAGGTGGTGCAAGAGATTGAGCAGCCTCTCTCCACTCCAGAACGTCCTGGGATTGGTTTCTGGTGTCACCTAAAGAGAAGACAAGCAGACACGGAAGAATATACAGAGAGCAGAGAGGGAACATAAAACAATGGGGGGTGGGGGATAAATAAACAAACAAATAAATCTTAAAAAAAAAAACAACAAAAAAAACAGGTTTAGGCAGAACTCAATCACCAGTAGGGGTCACAATCCAGGGCACATGTTTTTGTATGCCCTTAAGCTAAGAATGTTTTTTACATTTTTATAGGACTGCTTAAAAAAAAAAAAAAAAAAAATGCAACAGAGACCCATAAGTAATCCATAAGATCCATAGAGCTCATAAAAGCCTAAAATATTTCCTATATTGCCCTTTACAGAAAAGTTTGCCAATCCCTAATCTAGAGTAAAACTTGGTTTCAGTTAACTTTTTTGGTATTATCTTTTTTCTGTGAATCAAAAATAACAACTAGTTAATATTTTTTCATGTACAATATCCCTGGTTTTAGATAAGCCTGCCAAGATCAGGCAGGAGATGACTATTTGCATTATAATAGGACTAGCAATAGGAATAGCTAGCTCCCTAATGATTTTCTTTTCATGCAACTTTTCTGAACACAAGTAGTCATTTCTTTTCTTGAGGAGTACCAGGGACAGTCCTTCCTGCTTCCCTTCACTTCGATCCCAGTGTGTCTGAGTTTCAGTCCAGAAATCTATTACCATGTACTGCCTCTCACATCTCCATGTGCTACTCTTTTTGTTACCCTTCTTACATAAGGATTGTTTCTTTATAATTTTGTGAAGCAGGTAGGGAAGATATATGCCATTATCCACATTTAACAGATAAAGAATAATGTGATATATCCAAATAACACAAGTCACTCAATACCCTTTCAGTATGTCCAGCTGCTTTCAATTTTCAATGAATTTTTCAGGCCCCCAAAACACCTAACCTGAATTAATGCTATCATGAAGTCCTTTCAATTTTAACATTTAATTATTATAAAGGTTGTATGACAGCCACTGACATGTAATACCATCAACAAAGAATTGACTTCACACCTGTGAGGAGTTCAATATGCTATTAATGGTATCTACCACAGCATGCCAGCCAAGAGCACACTCTTTCAGGGCAGCCCTAGACAATGACTGTTTATGGTGGGGATACTAACTGGCCATTTCTACCCAATTTGAGACTACTCTAATGTGCAATATTTGCTCTGGAGCTCCGCAATGTGTTGGCTGAGACTGTGTCAGATCTACATCATAGTTTGAAGCTCTCTCTGCCTAATCCTGCTTCCTCCCTTTGTATCTTTCACGGGTATTATATTTCCTTCTCCCCTGTAAGACCCTTGCACTCCTAATAATGTCGCAGTGTCTGCCTTCCTGAGAACGTGAACTGACATAGATGGTCAGCAAATCAAATCCTTGATCAAAAGCTCTAAACAAATGAAGATGAAAAACACATTAGCCTTTGAATGACCAAGAAAAATAAATTTCCTACACTAAGTAGGCCTGTCTCAAAAAGCAACTTATTTTACCCAGGCAGATTTGCATCTATGTATGCCACATTCTCAAATTGTGCACTTAGTTAAGCCTTTCCGTCCAGTCTCATCAGCTTCCTGATGCTTGAAGGCTCTTACACTGCTTTATTTTTCCAGATGGATAGTTGATACTAACAATTAAAGAGCACCCTATGAAAACTCTTTTTTGTGTGTGGTGATTTGCATGGGAAGGGCCTTACCTCCTCCAGGGACATCCCAAGTGCTTTTCTTTATTTTCTACCATACTTCCTGCCCCAGACTCGCCACTCATTTGAATCCTACTCTGGTATGCAGAACCCTTTAACCACAAGGCAACTTATTGGGCTTTTACTTGAATCCATATAAGTTTACTATTTAACAACATGCAAAGTTATTTAGCTTTTCTTTTATTTATGTCTTGTCTCCACATTTAGAGGCTTCAAGCTTCTAGGGATGAGGGGCCAGAATAATGTTGTAGCTAACATTTTTGTATCCATTAACAGTACCTATTCCAAGGCCACCTGCATAGTAGGTTTAAATAAATTTTTATTCATTTAGCTTAATGGTAATAATTGGGAAAACTGAATTAAATATATTTCAACAGGTACCTGAGTGCCGAGCATAAGATAAAAGTATCAAGTATCTTACACTTTAGAAAAGGAAAAAAAAAAAGGAATGCATATTTCTTGAAGACCTGCTATGTGAGAGCATTAAATGCTTTACAGAAGTCAAAACATTTAATTCTCATGATCCTGAGGGGAAATTATTTTTAGTCCTGCTTGTGAATGAGAAAATAGGATAAGGTTAGCAGCTTTTTGCAAAATAAATGAACTTCTAGTAACTGTCAAAATTGGGACTGAATTTTTTTAAGTAATCAAAGGCTTTTTTGGCAAAACCAATGTTGAGAGCATCAAAGAAAATAAAATGGAAGCAGAGTCCATTTAGGAGAACATAACAATAGTCCAGATAAGAGGCAATGGGAGGCTGAACTAGGGCACTAGTGAACAAGAGGCAGACAAGAGTGTCACAAGTAATTGGATAAGAGGGTTGAGAGAGAGTGTGTGTATGCCAGAGAATACTGAAAATGGTAAGTGATTCACTGAAAAGAGAAAAAGAATAGAAGAGGAGATTTGGAAAGAAAGTAATGTATTCATTTTTGTACCAAAAGCAAACTGGTTGATTGGTAGCTAATCCGCTAATCCAACTAGCACCTGGTTCTGCCAGTTTTCGCAGTACTCAGTGGGAGTCATAATTGATGGAAAAATTTAAGGAGGTCCTTCCTACTGAGAATCAAATCTGCTGCCTTCCTGCTCCTCAAGCAACCAGGAATCCTGAGAACTAAGCAAGTGGCCAAACTGGTTCAAAAGGAAGCATTTCTCAAAACCTGGTGAGGTGATGATATGGAAGAATGTCTGTTGGAGGAGTGGTACAAGAGATTACAGAGCAGGTAGAGAAAGGAGGAGGATGCTAATGTGGATAAATGCCACTTGAATGTGACCACCCATACAATCACATTTGTTCACTGCCTTGTTTACCTCTGCCATGCAGATCACATTAGAGAAAAGATGTAAATACAGGCCAAAAAATAAGTTCACTTTTGAAGAACAATATTGAGTAGATAAATGTAAATCTTCCTGGTACCTTCTAATGCCTTATTACACTTTATAGACTATTTTATACAACTAAATATTTTTAATTAGTACACCCTGTTGTAAAAATAAAACTTTGCCTGTTAATCTCTGGTTATCAAAACTGATAAAAATTATATTATCAAAGGAGGTAGTCACTATTCATGAACTTTTGTATGGCAATCTAGAAAATACTTTTAAAACTCTAGAAAGAACATTTCAACTAATTCAGCAACTATAAAGCCTCTTAAAAAAAGAAACAACATTTCTTATTTGAATAGGTCATAATATTTTCCTATTTTCAACAAGATACTGTAATGTGAACATCTTCACAATAAACTACATACTTACTAATGAAAATCACTATATGCCAAAAGAGGAATTAAGTATGGAATAAATAAGCAGCATGTTTATGGTCACAAGAATCATTCATATCTGTTAACACCTGTATGTAGCATCACAGATGCTACTACGTTTTGATATAATATGCCTTATATTCTATTATGCAGTTATGCTTTTCAAAATAAAATTTTTTATTAGAGAAGTTGTAGGTTTACAGAAAAATCATGCAGAAAATACAGAGTTCCCATATACCATCCCCTCATAAACACAGTTTTCCCTATTATTAACACTTTGCATTAGTGTGGTACTTTTGTTACAATTGATGAAAACAATAACACTATAATTTTACCATTAATTATGGTCCATAGTTTACATTAGGGTTCACAGTGTTGCACAGTCCTATGTTGTTGTTGTTGTTGTTGTTTTCTGGTCTTTAAAAAAAAAACAACAACAAATAAATTTTATTGATACATATAAATAGAGCATACAATCCATTCAAAGTATATGATTAATAGTATTTAGTATAATCACGTAGTTGTGCATTCATCACTTCAATCATTATTAGAGCATTTTCATTACTCCAATAATAATAATAAACAAAAAAACAGATGAACAAAAACTCATTACCTCCCTCTCAGTCTCTCTATGCCTCCCCTGCCCTACATAGCTGCTATTCTGTTTCTCTCTCTCTAGTTTATGTGTATTAATATTTTGTATAGATAGAGTCAAGCAATATGTAGTACCTTGTGTCTAGTTACTTTCCCTTAGAATATTTCCTTTTTATTGTTTTACCCAGACCAGAAGATTATTAATATATTACTATATATATAGTAACCACAGTTCCTTTGGTTGTGTTTTTGCCTGATATTAACATCTTGTAATATTAGCATACATTTGTTAAGTTTCAAAGAAATACAGTCATATATGCAATATTACCCATATTCATATTTCACATGAGGATTCACTATGCTATAGTCTAACGTTGCATTTTTTAGCTTTCCTTGTAGTAGTATACATGACCTTAGACTTTCCCTTTCAACCACTGTCATACCCATATAATAGCATTCCTAGTTACAAACACTATGATGTGCTTTCATTTTTCTATTTAATTCCAAAGATTAACAAACAACCTTTGTACCTATTCTGCACAGATTAACCCTCAATTTTCCATCCTCTAACCTCATTCTATTTTCTCATGATCTATATTCTAGGGTTATTAACTCCATGAGTTCACACAATATATTTAGTTCATAATAGTGCAACCATACAGTATTTATCCTTTTGTATCTGGCTTGCTTCACTCAACATAATGTCTTCCAGGTTCATCCATGTTGTCATATGCTTCACAACTTCATTTCTTCTTACAGCTGCATAATATTCCATCGTGTGTATACACCACAACCTGTTTATCCATTCTTTAGTTGCTGGACACCTGGGTTGTTTCCATCTTTTGGCAACCGTGAATAATGCTATGAACATTGGTGTACAGACGTCTGTTTGTGTCACTGCTCTCATTCCTTCTGGGTATATACCTAGTAGCGGTATTTCTGGGTCACATGGCAAATCTATATTCAACTTCCTTATGAACTGCCAAACAGTTCCCTGCAGAGGCTGTACTATTCTATACTCCCACCAACAGTGAATAAGCATCCCTGTCTCTTCATATCCTCTCCAACATATGTAGTTTTCCACGTTTTTAAAAGTGGCCATTCTCATAGGTGTGAAATGATACCACACTGTAGCTTTGATTTGCATTTCCGTAATTGCTAGTGCATCTGAACATTATTTTATGTGTCTTTTCGCCATTTGTATTTCTTCTTTGGACAAATGTTTATTCAAGTCTTTTGCCCATTTTTTAATCAGGTCGTTTGTCCTTTTATTGTTGAGTTGCAGCATCTCTTTTTTTACCATGGATATAAACCCTTATCAGATATGTGATTTCCAAATATTTTCTCCCACTGAGTTGGCTGCCTTTTTCACCCTTTTTGACAAAGTCCTCTGAGGTGCAACAGTGTTTGAGGAGGGGCCATTTATCTATTTTTTTCTTTTATTGCTCATGCTTTGTATATAAGATCTAAGAAACCCCCACCTACCACAAGATCTTGAAGATGTTTCCCTACATTTCTTCTGCTAGTTTTATGGTCCTGGCTTTTATATTTAGGTCCTTGATCCATTTTGAGTTGATTCTTGTATAGGGAGTGAGATAGGGGTCCTCTTTCATTATTTTGTTTATAGATATCTAGTTTTCCCAGTACCATTTAGTAAAGAGACTGTTTTGTCCTGGTAATGTGAACTTGGTAGGTTTGTCAAAACCAGTTGTCTGTGGAGGTGAGGGTTTATTTCTGGACTTTCAATTCTACTCCACTGATCAATGTGTCTATCTTTATGCCAATACTATGCTGTTCTGATCACTGCAGTTTTGTAATATGTTTCAAAGTAAGGCAGTGAAAGTCCTCCCCCATCGCTCTTCTTTTTTAGGATGCTTTTGGCTATTTGGGTGCACTTTCTTTACCAAATGAATTTGGCAATTGCCTTTTCTATTTCTGTTAAGTAAGCTGATGGAATTTTGATTGGTATTGCATTTAATCTATAAATCAGTTTGGGTAGGACTGGCATCGTCACGATATTTAGTCTTCCAATCCATGAACATGGAATATCTTTCCATTTGTTTAGGTCTTTGTTGATTTCTTTTAGCATTGTTTTGTAGTTTTTGGCATATAAGTACTGAACTTCATTGGTTAAGTTTGTTCCTAGGTATCTGAGTCTTTTTGTTGCTATTGTAAATGGAATTTTTGTCTTTACTTCCTCCTCAGGTTGTTCAACACTAGTGTATAGAAACATTACTGATTTTTGTGTGTTGATCTTGAATCCTGCCACTCTGCTGAACTCATTTATTATACAAGTAGCTTTGTTGGAGGCATTTCAGAATTTTCTAAATATTGGATCGTCACCTGTAAATATGACAGTTTTACTTCCTTTTTCCCTATTTCGATGTCTTTTTTTCCCCTTATCTAATTGCTCTAGCCAGAACTTCTATCAAAGTATTGAATAACACTGGTGACAGTGGGCATCCTTGGCTTGTTCCTGATCTTGGAGGGAAAACTTTCAATCTTTTGCCATTGAGTATGATGTTGGCTGTGGGTTTTTCATATATGCCCTTAATTATACCGAGGAATTTTCCTTCTATTCCTACCTTTCAAAATGTTTTTATCAACAAAGGATGCTGGATTTTGTCAAATGCCTTTTCTGCATCAATCAAGAAGACCATGTGGTTTTTTCCCCTTCAATTTATTAATGTGGTATAGTACATTTTTTGTGTTGAACCACCCTTGTATACCAGGAATAAATCCCATTTGGTCATGGTGTATAATTCTTTTGATATGCTGTTGGATTCTTTTTGCAAATATTTTGCTGAGAATTTTTGCCTCTTTGCTCATTAGAGAGATTGATCTGTAATTTTCTTTTCTTGTAGAATCTTTATCTGGCTTTGGGATTAGGGTGATACTGGCTTCATAAAATGTGTTGGGTAATTTTCCCTCCAATTTTTTGGAAGAGTTTAAACAGTATTGGTGTTAATTCTTCTTGAAATACTTGATAGAAGTCACATATGAAGCCATTTAGTCCTGAACTTTTCTTTGTTGGGGGATTTTTGATGACTGTTTCAATCTCTTTAAATGTGATTGGTTTGTTGAGTTCTTTTATTTCTTGTAGAGTCAATGTAAGTTGTGCATTTCTAGAAATTTGTCCATTTTATCTAGGACAAATTTAGTTTGTTGGCATAACGTTTCTCATAATACCCTCATGATCCTTTTTATTTCTGTAGGATCAGTCGTAATTTCCCCTCTTTAACTTTTTAAATTTTATTTATTTGCATCTTTTCTGTTTTTCTTTGTTGATTTAACTAAGAATTTGTCAATGTTATTGATCTTGTCAAAGAACCAGCTTTTGGTTTTGTTGATTTTTTTTGTTGTTGTTGCTGTTTTTCTCAATTTCATTTATTTCTGCTCTGATTTTATTATTTCTTTCCTTCTGCTTACTTTGGGATTGGCTTGCTGTTCTTTTTCTAGTTCCTCCAGGTATCAGTTAGGTCTTTGATTTTAGCTCTTTCTTTTTAGTAGAGGCACTTAGAGCTAAAATTTCCCTTCTCAGCACTGCCTTTGCTATATCCCCTAAGTTCTGATATGTTGTTTTCTCATTTTCATTCATCTCAATATATTTACTAATTTCTCTTGCAATTTCTTTGACACATTGTTTATCTAGTAGTGTGTTATTTATCCTCCACACATATGTGAATTTTCTCCTTTCCTTTCTATTATTGACTTCCAGTTTCTTTCCATTTTGATCTGAGAAAGTGCTTTGTATAATTTTCATTTTTTTAATTTATTGAGATCTGCCTTATGACTTAACATGTGGTCCATCCTGAAGAAAGATCCATGAACACTTGAAAAGAATGTATAACCCGCTGATTTGGGATGCGATGTTCTGTATACATCTATTAGGTCTAGCTTGTTTATCATATTGTTCATGTTCTCAGTTTCCTTGTTGCTTTTCTGTCTAGTTCTACCTAATGATGTAACTGGTATGTCAAAGTCTCCAACTATTATTGTAGAGATGTCTATTTCTCCCTTCAGTTTTGCTGGCATTTGCCACATGTATTTTGGGACACCCTGGTTACGTGCATAGCTATTTATGGCTGTTATTTCTTTCTGATGGGCTGTCCCTTTTATTTATAATGGCCTTCTATAACTCTTATAACTGTTTTCCATTTGCGGTCTGTCTTGTCCAATATTAGTATAGCTACCCCTACCCTTTTTTTGGTTACTGTTTTTGGGGAGTATCTTCTTCCAACCTTTCACTTTTAGCCGATTTATATTACTGGGTCTAAGGTGAGTCTCTTGTAGGCAGCATATGGATGGCTCATATTTTTTTATCCATTCTGTGAGCCTCTATCTTTTCATTGGGGGAGTTTAATCCATTCATATTCAATGATATTACTTCAAATGCATTATTTACTTCCACAATTTTATTCTTTGTCTTTCATATGTCATATCTTATTTTTGTCTGTCTTTTTACTCTTTTGGTTATCATTTCTTATAGTCTTCCCTTCAACACTCTCTTCCAAGCTGTCTCTCCTGTCTTTTTCTTTGGGGCTGTAAGCCTCCATTTAATGCTTCCTGCAAAGCCAGATTCTTTTTTTATGAACTCTCTTAGTTTATGTTTATTTGTGACTATTTTAAACTTGCCTTCATATTTGAAAGATGATTTTGCCAGATAAAGAATTCTCGGGTGGCAATTTTTCTCTTTCAGTACTCTAATTATATCATACCACTGTCTTTTCACCTCCATATTTTCTGATGAGAAATCCACACTTAGTCTTACTGAGCATCCTTTGTATGTGATGGCTTGCTTCTTCCTTGCTGCTCTCAGAAGTTTCTCTTTATCTTTGGTATGTGGCGTCTCAGTAGTATGTGTTTGGAGTAGGACTATTTGGATTTATTCTGGTTGTGGTTTGCTGTGCTTCTTGGACAGGTAAATTAATTTCTTTCATGAGAGTTGGGAATTTTTCAATCATTATTTACTCAAATACTTTCTGCCCCTTTTCTCTTCTCTTTTCCTTCTGGAACTCCCATGACACATATGCTGTTGTGCTCCGTGTTATTATTCAACTCCCTGAACCCCTGCTTAATTTTTTTCTCATTCTTTTCTTGCTCTTCAATTTCAGTTTCTCTGTCTTCTGCATCACTTATTCTTTCTTCTATCATTTTGAGTCTGTTGTTGTATGTCTCTACTATGTTTTTTATCACAACTATTGTGTCTTTCATTCCCATAAGCTGTTATTTTTCTATTCAGGCATTCAAATTCTTCTTTGTGCTCATCCAGGGTCTTCTTGATATCCTTTATCTCTTTAGCCATATTGTATTTAAACTCATTGATGTGATTCAGAAGATTTGCATTAACTTCATCGATTAATTGTCTCAAATCCTTTGTCTCGTCTGGGGATTCCTTTGCTTGGGCCACTTTTTATATTTTCTTACTATGGCTTGTAATTTTTTGATGTCTAAGCATCTGATTATGATGGTGAGTTTACTCTGATGCATAATTTCTCTCCCTTGCATAGGGATTCAATGATGGGAGGCTGTATGTTACTGCTGTTCTTTGACTCTTGGTTCAATCTGTTCTAGGTGTTTAGGATTGTCCCTGTAAGAAGCTCAAATCTGGGCCAGTAATGGTTTGCAGACTTGCTTCCAAGGGCCTTGGGGAGGGGGGTTGTAAAGGCCAAAAAAAGCTTCTCTTATTTACTTCTAATTTCAATTTCCTCACATATACTTCTTTGGTCTGCCAGCAGATGGTGATCTTTGGCAGCCCTCTCAGTTCAAATCCCGGTTGAAATGTTTTTGCTGCAACATTGACCGCAACGAAGGGACAGAGGATACTGCCTCAAGGCTATTAAGAGCCTTATAAATCAAACTTTCTCAGAGGCTGTTTTCTAACCATTGCCTGCAGCCTCCCTCCCTTTTCCCAGGTAGGATATAATTCCATATAATTCCACTTCTCTCTGCATCCTCAACAACCAGTCCCGGGCTGACTGAGAGGGTTGGATCTCTTTAGTCTTGTGCCAGCTCCCAGGGCAAACAATGGTGCAGCCCCACCCAGCCTGGAAGGGCTCCTGGGTAACAGCAGACGAAATTTGTTGGATAAAAGCTGAATCAGCCTTAGGTGCATCCCTCTCTCTCCTCTTTCCTGGTGAGGTGGACTCCTGCAGCCCCCTGTCTGTAGCCACAGGCCAGAGGCTGAAGAATACTTAGAAGCTGTCTGCTCTAAGGGTGGGGAAAGGCCGCTGGCAGCTGCAGTTGCAGCTTTACTCACAGTCTTCCCTTTGAGATTCTTTTCCTATGCCTCTCTCTCTTCTGAATGGTGTGTAGCCTTCCCCGACATCCTAAACTCTAGAATATTTTTTTTCCCCAGGCCATTTCTGCCTGTCCTCCAGCTATTTCTGGGAGAGAAGTGAGTCCTGTGTCTCTCTAATCTGCCATCTTCCTGAAGTCTCCTTTTGTTGTTTTTTATTTTATTCTAGTACTATAAATACAATCAAACATTTCCCATTTAAACCCACATTCTAATACATAATTCAGTATAGTTAATTACATTCACAACATTGTGCTACCATTATCACCATCCATTACAAAAACTTTTCCACCACCCCAAACAGAAATTCTATACCAATTAAGCATTAACTCTCCATTCTGTACCCCCACCACATCCATTGGTAAACTGTATTCTAGTTTCTGACTCCATGACATTATTTATTCTAATCCTTTCATATCAGCGAGATCATACAATATTTGCCTTTTTTACATTCAAGATTATGTATTCAGGGTTCATACATGTTGTCATGTATCAGACTTCCATTACTTTATTTCTATTTATTTCTTAAACAATTTATTGAAATATATCATTCATACATGAACATACATAAACTGTAAGTGTTCAGTAAACATCATGAACTTACAAAACAAACATGCATGACATCAGACAGGGCTCCCACACATCACTCCCCCACAAACACCCTTCATTGTTGTGAAACATTTGTTAACAAATCATGAAAAGCATTGTCAAAGTATTACTATTAACGATAGTCCATATCTTCCTCCCCTATACATTTTTTTAAGGATTTATTTACTTTTATCCATTCCCCCTACCCCCTGCCATTTTTGCTGTTTCTGTGTCCATTTGCTGGGTAACTCTCTGTGTCCATTTCCTGCCTTCTTCTCATCCTTCTCCTCCTGTCTTCTGGAGATTCGATCCTCAGAATCTCTGATGTGGCAGAGAGGCGTCCTACCACCTGCACCACCTTAGTTCCTGGTTTTTCGGTGCATCTCGTCTTGGCTCTCCCTTGTGTCTCTCTCCTGTTATGCATCATCTTGCTGCATGGCTCGTGGGGCCTGGTGGCATACCTGCACGCAGGGCCTAGTGGCCCACGCACCTTCTATATTTTTCTTTTTTTTATTTTTACCAGGAGGTCCCGGGTATCAAACCCAGATCCCTCCATATGAGAGACGGACACCCAACCACCTGAGCCACATCCGTCCCTCTGCTATATCTCTTAAGGTTGACCAAAGATATCCAAATTTACAGTCTTTTCCCATACAGGATGGTCATATAATAAATCAGGCTTAGTTTATCACCAACACTGTAAAAACCAGACCTAGGGAGAAAAAGTAGGTCTGGAGACACCTGCATGGTTTCTAATATAGCGAATGTTTAACCTACCCTGATTATCACAAAATCAGGACAGCGAGAATATTTGCACCTCCATTACTTTTTATGGCTGAATAATATTCCACTACGTGTACATACCACATTTTGTGGATCCATTCATCTGTAGATGGACATTTGGGTTGTTTCTACCATTTGGAAATTGTGAATAATGCCACTATGAACATCAGTGTGCAAATATCTGTTTGAGTGTATTCCTTTGGGGGTATACCTAGACATGTAATTGCCTGGTCATATGGTAATTCTATACTTAACTTCCTGAGGAATTGCCAAACTGTCTTCCACTTTATATTCTCGCCAAGAATGAGTGAGTGATCTTATTTCTTCACATCCTTTACAACACTTGTTATTTTCCATTTATTTAATAGTAGCCATACTAGTGGGTATCTAATTGTTGTTTTGATTTGCATTTCCCTAATGGTTAATGAATGTTGAATATCTTTATGTGCTTATTGGCCATTTGTATATCTTTGGAGAAATGTCTATTCATGTCTTTTGTCCATTTTTAAATAAGGTGTGTATCCTTTTGTTCTTGAGTGATAGGATTTCTTTATATACTCTAGATATTAAACCTTTTTTGGATATATAGTTTCCAAGTATTTTCTTCCATTCTGTAGCTTGTCTTTTTACTTTCATGATGAAGTCCTTGGATGCAAAAAAGTTTTAATTTTGATCAAATCCCATTTAACTATTGTGTTTTTTTGTTGCTCATGATTTTGGTGTTCCCTATGTTTGCATCTAGGAGTTGTATACATTTTGTCCATATATTTAGGTCTTTGATCCATTTTGAATTAATTGTTGTATAAGGTATGAGGTAGGGGTCCATCTCCATTCTTTGGCATATAGCTATCCAGCAGCATGTTGAAGAGATATCCTTTCCCCATTGAGTGGAATTGGTACCCTTGTAAAAATCAATTGGCAATAGATGTGAGGGTTTATTTCAGAACTCCCAATGTGATTCCATTGGTCTCTATGTCTGTCCTTGAGTCAGTACCACACTTGTTTCCTGTAGCTTTGGAATATATTTTAAAATAAGAAAGTGTGAGCCCTCCAAAGTTGTTCTTTTTCCAGTTGGTTTTGGCTATTCGGGGCTCCTTATGCTTCCATATAAATTTGATGATTGGCTTTTTTATTTCTGCAAAGAAAGCTGTTGGAATTTTCACTGGAATTGCATTGAATATATAAATAGCTTTGGGAAGAACTGACATCTTAGCGATATTCAGTCTTACAACCCATGGACACAGAATGTCCTTCCATTTATTTAGGTCTTCTTTGATTTCTTTCAGAAATGTTTTGTAGTTTTCCATCTACAAGTCCTTTATGTCTTTGGTTACATTTATTCCTAGATATGAGTCTTTTGGTTGCAGTTGTAAATGGAACTTTTTCTTGAGTTTTCTCTTCATATTACTCATGACTAGTATATAGAAAAATTACTGATATTTGCGTGTTGATCTTGTATTCCACCACGTTGCTGTATTTGTTTATTAGTACATTTGTAGTGGATATTTTAGGATTTTCTGTATATAGGATCATGTCATCTACAAATAGGGAAAGTTTTACTTATTCTTTTCCATTTTGGATGCCTTTTCTTCTCTCTTTTTTTTTTTGGCCTAACGGCTCTGGCTAAAACCCCCAGAACAATGTTAAACAGTGGCGGCAGTAGACATCTTTGCCTTGTTCCTAATATTACAGGGAAAGATTTCAGCCTTTACCATTGAATATGATGTATGCTGTGGGTGCCCTTTATCATGCTGAGGCACAGAGTACTTTGTTTCTCCTCAACTTCCCTATCTTGCTTGGCCATAATAAAATGCCACAAATGGATACATGTTCATCACCTCAATTCAGCCCATACAAAATAATGCAACTTAAAACATGTGCTAACTTACTTTCCCAACATGATGTTTTTTGGAAAAAGTACAAAGATATGTTTTTCAAAAATGCAGTTTGACCTTCTTATTTTTTAATGAGTTGTAAAAAGTCTGCAGTCTCTGTTTACTGATGGAAGTAGCTTGCTCTTATAATAATAATCTGCTTTATATGGTGGGTACGGTCGGAATTTCCCCACACACACACATCTCAAAACTACCTACTCATATTTCAAATCCTGAATTTTATCCTTTCTTTTCTTTTTTTTTTTTTTTTCCCAAAGAAACCACTGTATTTCAACTGCTCATCCCCTCCCTAACCCAAAAGTGTCAAGTGGCCACTGGCTCCACCTCATTGTTATAATTTCTTGCATTGCTAGAATCACCATATGTGAACAAGAGAATACCATCAAGTCCACTCTAGTCCATAGTTCTTCCCCCAATCCTGAGGGGACTGGGATGGTGATGTCCACTCCAACTCCAAGTGAGAGAGGGCTTATATCCCATGGATATGGTGGGTGGGATGATCCTGCCTGCAGATGCAGGCCCTCTCCATTCCCTGGGATGGCCATT